>OZ024865.1:44580633-44685633 GCA_964017155.1 Oasisia sp. SBJ-2009
TTATATATATATATATATATATATATATATATATATATATATAATATCTATATCCACCAAGCCTTAGAAACGCTCCATATCACATATATCGCATAAATGGCTCAACCACGGATGCAGAAAACCGGTGGAGAAAGTTTTGTTGACTGCTGAGTAGCCCGCCCGTAGATGGGAGCTACTTGACCTTCACTACGACGTCGCTACGACGTTATGTTGCTGACGTTTATCCGGGGCGGCACTTGCGATAAGATACCCACCTACCCTCACGTCTGCCCTGGAAGAGGGCCGCACGTCCCACGGCCCTAGGAGGTCAAGTGGTGCCAAAGAACTGTTATACTAACGTTGTGAAGGCCAACGTTTGTAGACGGACACGTTGACGTTACGCGTAGGTATTTACGTCACAACGACGTCGACAACGTAGTAGGTGGATTGTAAAATTGTAGGCTGCGATGCTGCAGTATTTTACTGTAACCAGAGAATGATTTCCGGCACGCTTATGATTTCAAAACCATTTATAAATATAGATATAATTTTTTTATGTTCAGTTATGGCCGCACAGTTTTTCTCTTACGTTATACCGTTGTCAGCGCATTCAAGAAAACCATGACATCGATTTGGAATCCACACAGTTTGGAATCTGCAACTTATTTTCCATATACGAATGGTAGCGTTTTGCAGGCCTATTAACAATGAGACACCCGACCAATATAAATGTGAAACGACTACGCATCTAAACAGTCACGTAGCATACGTCACGATCTCGACTTGGTTCCCAAACCTGATCATATGTCACGCGGTTGGTTCCATTGTCCAATAATTGAACCGATATATGATACTGTCTTCTTAAATACTTCGGTTGTTTGTAAATGAGGAAACTGGTGCCTCGTGGAAGCGAACGAACAGTAGGCCTAAGAGGCGAATTGTCTGCATGACGCAAATGTCGTACGAGAACAGGTCCTAATGCTTTATACATAGCAAACTTTGAAGCACAAAATCACCACTGGTTTTAATACGCGCATGTCGACACTCCAAAAAGTGATTTTGGAGTGTTTGGTTTTGGGTCTTTCGGTTTGGTTTAGGTTTGGTTTTCCGCAGATGGACAATGTCCATTTGTATATTATAAAATGTTTTGTAAGGCGTGTACATATTGACTATTGAATAATGCATTACCTGTTGGGTAATATTTTAAATGGTTATAAATGTAGATCCGGGAAGATTTTGCATGTTGGGGATACCGAACAAATGTCAACGAGCAAATAAAGGCTGTCAGATACGTATGGAGTAGCGGGGGGGGGGGGGGGGGGGGTCAACCCGACAACATCGTGGCGTGGCACAAGGTTTACACCCCACAGGACCACCAAAATACATCGCCAGCTGAGACCATTCGGCGACCTTCACTGCAACGTTGTGTCGACGTCTTCGCTGCGATGTTGCATCGACGTCGCGCTTCGTATAAAGTACGCGGCAAACGAACGTTGACTTGCCGGTCATGCAACAAACACATGTTTTGCCGAGGCTTATGGAGCTTTCTGTTGCAGCCGCGGCCGATGCGATGGGTGGGTGTCCGTCAAAGAAGAAAGGTAAGCACCGGCTACAAACCATTGCTTTTTATATAATCAGTGACTTAACTAATCAAAGTTTATAGCCAAAAAGTAAGCAATTATTTGCATAAATTCTATGTATGGTTTTCAATACGTAGGTTTCTTAGCTACAGTTGTAAGAAGGTCGCTGATTGTTGTTTAAAATAAAACACCGATAGATCATCTCTAGGCATATTTATTTACAACAAAAGCGCAACACAATAACTACATGCGTGTCACCATTATGCATAAGGGAAATATTGAATGCAACGTGTGTTACGTTACCGTATTGTTAGTTTATGTTGCATATGTCTCTAATTAGTTTTCATTCAGAATTAGAGCGCCGTTTAAATATACTAACAGGTGGTCTATTACTAATTATATTTATACAGATTTATTACGGTTGTGTTTAAAAGTAAAAACATCTCAAACTGAAATATGGTTCTTACGAAGAATGTTGCTAGTGCTATATGTGGACTGAAAAGAAAAGTAATGAAATCAGCAGCAGTACTGCCAAGTAAAAATTAAATTAAAACTTCACAACTTAATGGGGTTCCGCAAATCCACATTAGTCGCTAGAGGCGCTGATACGCAACTAGACCCTAGTTGCGTATCAGCGCCTCTACCGACTAACGTGGATTTGTTTACATGTTTTGCGGAACGCTTGTTTAAATCATTCTTTTCGTATATATGAAGGATAAACTGTGCAGGCGTAACCTCATTGTGAAGTTTAATATAATTTTTATTTGGCGATATAATGAGAACGCGAACATTATAGAACAGTGTTACAACAACATGAATGATTGAAGGAAAAACTCAACGTTGAATTAAATATCAAATAGTCTGTCAATATGGTATAGAAAAGCACAAGAAAAATGTCACAAACTACAAACGACCGCGCGGTTTGGAGGGCCATGGTCGCCAACGCTGTGATAGACACGACATGTACCTACTTAGTCTTAGAAAGAAGCTCGCATGAGTCATGACAATTATTATGTCTATTGCATACAGATCGACGTGGAGGTGCAAATTACGGACAAGCAAGTGGTTAACACATTTAACAGATGATTGGCTACTCGGGGATGAGTCCACAATCATTTGGACCACTAGTAGGAACAAATTTAATAATTATATAAACCACAGTAGAAACCAAACAAGTTCCCTACCACAGATTAACATGGAAACTTCGCGGTAGGCGGTGACTGCTCTACAATGATCTACTGTATAGAAATCTTAAATCCATGTAGACTGTACATCCTTTGCAGAAGCTTGAAATACGCGGCTCTTGACCAGCACACATGGAAACTAACTTAATAGAATTAGAAGCTCCCGTGTCGTCCGACCACAGGCAGTCAACGCTCTCCAGTTGGGTCGGTCAGAAGTCAGCATCCTGACGTCATTCCAATTCCTGTTTACTCGTTGGAGATCTCGTTGAAATGTGTGGCGCCACGTTTCTTTGTGGTTGCGAAACTTGGCTTCTGATATCAATCAAAGATAAGAAACATGGAGCGTTCGACTCATGGAAGAATAATTACATTGATGAGAAATGTCGACGTGTTAGTGCGGGATTTCGGCGTTTGTAGGCCGGCTGTAGCGTTTGTACTTTTCCGGGCGTTATCATCTATCCGGGTGAGATTTCTGCGCATGAGCGATAAATGTAAACTTATCAATGTGAAGCGAACCGCAAAGCATTTATGGTATATATACAACGGGCTGTTCGTTAGGACGTATAAAATTATTACATTTCAGCAAAGTTATTTGTCACACATTAACATTAGATTTGATAGCAAGCGAAAATCACGTGATTGGAGTGCGCCATAATCCGTGAAACAGTGGTTTAAACAAACGTAATATTTTGATGTAGGCCTATAATGGCTATATAGCTACCACACACACCACACACACATTTTATGCAATTCGCCACAATAATCAACACAGAAGAGTTAACAAACAGCCCGTTGTATTTAAACCGAAAACTGTTTGCGTTTCACTGCACATTAATGATTTTATAGCTATCGCGCATGCGCAGAAACATCACCCGGATAGTTTATAGGAAAAATGTAAGTGCGACACCGCTACCATCTTCTGCGGCGGCTGCGACATGGAATATATTACTCTTATAAGTATAACACCCCCCCCCCGTGATAATCCCTTCCTTTGTCATTGACGTCATCGTCGGACACGATGTCGACGGTCCGCAGAAGACAAGTTCTCCTTCCAGACATGCACTCATCATAAAAGCTATGTGGTAGACACGTCATCAAGCATATCGTACGTTTTTAAAGACGACACCTTGGAAACGAGAACTCGAGCGTCTATGCCACGGCCTTCATAATATCCTTACATATAATCATGTATCCAATTATGTAATGATCAGACATGTGTTCGGTCCGAAGGCGAAGCTGTAACTCGCTTAGTTACTGGTTAGCAACTCACCAGAGTCCGAGACAAGCAAATACACGTGTACGACTGACAGCCCAGACTAGAACTGTCCAAAACGCCAGCCGACATATCAAGAAGTATTCAAATCATGCTCAAAATATACAAGTAGGGTCTATACTGCGTTTTAACGAATAACCCAGCATTACCTTGCTGTATCTGGCGTTTCGCGATACCGGACACTGCGATGACGTAACGTGGTTGTCCATATGCGTTTGAACCACGTGATCACGGAGTCTAGTTACGTAGGAACCACGTCATCGCGGCGTCTTGCTTCCAGAAAACATGCTCGAAATCGGCGTGATGTCACAATCACGTAAATCAACCAACCAGCGGAGACGATTGGTCAAGTTCAAGGGCGTGAAAGCAATCACTTAACTGTCTCTGTAGGCAAGAGTCTTATCAACATATCACGACGATCGGGATGATTTAGCGGTGTTCTTCGACTTCAAAAACTATGAATTTGCGGCACTTTTGCGTGTTATCACATTTAGTCACGTGTATCTGACGTAAGGTAGGGCTAGGTAATACGCCCATGTGAGGCAATACGCCCGTACTAATTTCCACTACCCGGTATACACCTTAGATTGTCAAGTGCTGTCACATCGCTCTTCTGTCAAGACCGGTATACACCTTAGATTTTCAAGTGCTGTCACATCTCTCTTCAGACAAGAGCCTTAATGTACATGTTCAACAGTAAGTATGAAAATCAACGTTTTGTAGTTTCGTTGGTTTTGAGTTTGACATTACTTTGTGTTAATGAAGCCACTGTACATAACCAAAGGTACAGTGTTGCCATCAGGCATGCATAATCGACACTTACTGATCAAAATAGCACTGGCGGGACGAGATGTCCACCAGCCAAATGAGTAGGCCTAGATAGACATCTTACCCCATAGGTGTTTTGGCAAACAGGCTATGTATTATAGCACAGGTGGGTGGGCAGGGGCCAGAATACCTGTGTCAAAATAGCCAAAGTCTTGGGCCACAAGAAGAAGAACCACAAGGAATGGTTAACACAGAGAACATGAAAAACGATTAAGGAAAGGAAACAACTCAAGAGATGCTGAGTACCAAATCACCAAGGCTCCAGCAACAGGTCCAAGAAGCCTAAAAAGGCAAAAACAAGGAAGTGAAAAAGAGTGCCAGGACTGACAAGAGGTCCTCTGTAGACGGGCTAACATCAGAAGCTGAATGTGCTGCAGCAAGGGATGAACTGAGCACTGTCTATACGATCACCAAACGTCTCTGTGGTAATTATGCTAATCACTCGGCCTCTGGGAAAGGTAAAGATGGCAGCACTATTACAACCGAACATGAACAGGCCAATAGATGGGTTGAGCACTTCCATGAAGTCCTGAACCACCCCCAGCCAGATAAACCCGCCAACCCCCCACCAGTGACAGATGACCTCAACATTGAGTGGAAGTCAAAACAGTCATCAATGCTATGAAGAGTGTTAAAGCCCCAGGCATAGACTCCATTCATGCTGAAATGCTGAAGGCCAACCTCAGTACAGCTACCAGAGTCCTGACTGACTTGTTCGAGACCATTTAGGACGATGAGACTATCCCAAGTGACTCGGCTAAAGGACTCATTATAAAGCTCCCTAAAAGGGCAACCTTCAAGTCTGTGACAACTGGTAAGAAATCACACTCTTATGCATCCGCAGCAAAGTGTTTGGTAAAATCCTCTTGGAAGAATCGAGACAGCTATTGACAATATGAGCAGTCCCTGGAATGGAACTGCCCACTGTATACTACCTTCATCGATTTCAAAATAGCCTTTGACAGTATCCACCATGACGCTGTATGGAAGATCCTAAGGTTCTATGGAGTACCTCCAAAGATTGTTTCACTGATAGAGAAGTTTTACAACCACTTTGAATGCAGCTTCATCCTCAGTAAATCATTCTCTGCATGGTTCCCAGTGAGATATGGTGTTAGACAAGGATGTATCCTCTCGCCCATCCTCTTCTTGGTTGTCATTCACTTGGTTATGTGGAAAACTACAACAGATCAACACACAGAGACATCTAAATGGACTCTCTTCTCGCGGTTAGAAGACGTCAGCTTTGCTGATGACCTTGCTTTTCTACCAGTAAGGCTTGACCATCTGCAGGAAAAATGATAGATTAGACAGTTATGCAAAGCAAACTGGGCTTACCATCAATACAACCAAGACACAAGTGATGAGTATCAATACCACACCAACCGCACCTGTTACCCTTAATGGTGAATCACTGGAGTTTGTAGAGGATTTTACTTACCTGGGTAGTCTCACCTGTAGTGACAATGGAGCCCGAAAAAGACATCAAAGCAAGACTGGAAAGCCCGTTGTGTCTTCACCCAACTTCACAACATTTAGAAGTCCAAGCAGTATACCATGAAGATAAATAAAGATAAGACTTCACAACTGTGTGTGAAGTCTATCTTACTGTATGGCTCAGAGTGCTGGTGAGTGGTTAAAGAGGACATGGCAAAGATCGACACCTTCCACAATGGATGTTTGAGAAAGATCTGCCTGTATTTTCTGGCCCAATACAATATCTATGGTGGAACTTCACAAGAAGACGGGCTGCAACAATGCTGTCCTGGAAATTAAACTCTGACAAGTGAGTTAGTTAGGACATGACAATATCCCCAAAGAGGGATGGTCAGGATGACCAAAGACAACATGGCAGAAGACAGCGATGGCAGAGCTACAAGATATGGGGCTCTCGTGGGGTGAGGCTCAGGCTGTGACAAAGGACAGAGAATGCTCATGTGACCCTTCTACCCAGCCTTTCCAGAACCTCCAGCAATGTGTCCTCTGGGACTTTTGATTTGGTATTATGAAACACGGCTAATGTTCTCCACCATTATGGTCTGATGCCTTGACATGGTTTGCTTCATGCTGTGAGATCATACACAGATAAACAAGACCCGAAGCATTCAATCATAACTGCCCACCTTGCATCTACAAGTGTTGACGATTGTTTATGATTCGTAGTTTATATAGTCACATCAGTTAGTTGTTTAACCATGTACTCAACAATTCAATGTTTTGGACTTTGTTTCTGCTATGGGTATTTCCATCAGAATCCAGTCATAAAAGTCATAATCATTTTGCAAAATGACAGTGATTATTCCAATGACAGGCATACATTTTTGCATCACACCTACACACAATTGATCTGATTTTGGGATGCAAAGCACACATATTCAATTATATACACACACTTTATTATTAAATGGACCACAGATCTAGGACATCACAACTACTGGTTGATAAACCTTAGAACGTGACGGGCAGTGCTATTTTTAGTCAAAGGTTATGTTGACCCATGTGTTTTGTTGATTGACAATATGTACACGTGTAAACCTACAGCGTCGTTCATGCGAGACCGTTTACCATGACTAAACAAATGGTCGTCAGTTTATCCTCAGAACTTCTCTGTGCGATCAGATGTGACTAAGAAATGGAACACTCTAGTGTTGAGTTGTAATCTTCATAAATTATCACAATGAAATGATGCCATGATATTTTTCATATAAAATTATCAGTAAGTTAAAACATAAATGTATGTCAGAGATGTTCTCTTGATGCTCACATCACAAGCAGCTGGGCGTAATCATTACTTTACAAAGAGTAATTTTTTGTGTCATCAGTATCTATCATGGATAGCTTCTACTGCTGAGTATGTAATTATATTTATTGAATTACCAAGCTGATGTAAGATATGATGATTAATTACACAATTATTGTATTTAAAATTGTATTTAATTAATACTTCTTTATTATATGCACATATTTGCTGCAAATTTGTGTATTAATTGTTCCTGGCATCAAAATTCAATACATGGGAAATTAGGTTATTATAATTATTGGTTATTATTTCTTCCACATTTGTCACAATTATTGGATTTATGTACTGATTTGTTTTTCGTTGAACTTTTTACTTCAAATACATTCTGACTATGTGATTGAAATAAGTCAGCTATCTGGTAAGAGAGATCCGTCTTATACATGTATTTTAGCTTTTTAATGAACTAATTTGTGGTTTAAATACTTTGTATTTTCAAATGAACCAAATGAATGTTGATTTCCTTGTAGGGGGTTCCAGTTCCTCTGAAGCTGAGGGGGCTCAGACTCAGAGTGGACAAATAAAATGTTTACCCAGTAAGTAACAAGTAATAATGTAATCATTTAGTGATATTATATGCCATATAGACTTGATCTATATTTTCTTATGCCTAGCATGTTTAAATAACCCAGCACATTAACCGTGTGAAGATAGTTAGCCATAGATTTATTTATCAGTATTGTTTATTTAGTCAGTCGTAGAGTTTATTTATTGTTTTAAGCCTAATTAACTTTGCTTTAATCACATTGCATATTAACAGTGTGTGCTAGTTATAGTTATACATTTTTATTTGGCATAATATTTATGTATGTTTTTATAGTGCTTTGTATGGTTGCATTATGGTTATTGTAGTATGCAGTATTAATGCTCTATTCATGAATACTAATGCATTTTTCGGTTATGATTTGTTTTTTGTATGTAGGCTGTTAGTAACAATAATATTAGAAATATAAAGCGGATGTACAGCCACCTCACTGGTGAATTTAGTGACTGTTTCATGGGGCAATGTGGCATTATAAATTTATTAATATTCATAGAACCATGATTGGTTAACAATATTGCCACACAATGTATTTAATCACGATATTTCATCTGTTAGCATTTTTGAAAACTGTATATTTTGTGACAAAATTTAATATATTACTAATACTAAGTTGTCTACAGATGATAATTTATGGTAAGAAAATGAAAACATGAAGTATAGCACTGCTAAGGGACATGGTTTTAAGATTGAAAAATTACAATAGTGATGCATTTTAATCATGCAGATCCCATAAGTAGATGAACAGAACACCAGTGTGAATAGCTGTACATTTGTGTGAATTCTAAGTTCTAATGACGTTCTGTTGTTTGTCCTCCTTTAAGAAGAAGAAGTCTCAGTAGATGGCATTGTATGCAAGGTCGATGACATGAAGGATGGCGAGTAAGTAACAAATTAGGGGACCGACTCAATTTGTGACACTT
Organism: Oasisia sp. SBJ-2009; assembly: GCA_964017155.1. NCBI lineage: Eukaryota > Metazoa > Annelida > Polychaeta > Sabellida > Siboglinidae > Oasisia > Oasisia sp. SBJ-2009. Next base: position 44,589,739 of record OZ024865.1, read on the forward strand.
TTCTCCTGAGGCTAGTTCCATGAAGCCATAGCTCAGGGCTTTATGCAGGATAAAATTATTGCCAGTCACACATGTTTTGGTGGACACATGGATATGGATGTTAACTGTTAAGCCAATTGACAAATTTCAAATGTGTCTGATAACCTAAAATGGATTACAAACACACATGTGACACCATTTACACTCATTTCAAGGCATAACTGACAAAATCTATGGCACTCACTTTCAAGGCATAACTGACAAAATCTATGGTTTTGGAAGACCTTTTTTGCGCCTTCTTTTTTTAACTTGTCCACCCACATTTCTGCCCGGCCATATTCGTTTTTTATCCATCCAAATGACGGGTGGACGGGTCTTTACTTAATAAAGCTATGCCATAGCTTTATGCAGGGAGCCATCCACCCGTCATTTAGATGGATAAAACCCATTGTGTATGAGTAGAAATATCAGTGTATGGATAAAAAACTGAAGTTGCAAAAAGGTCTTCCAAAATCATAGATATTATCAGTTAAGCCTTGAAATGGGTGTCATATGTGTGTTTGTATTTTATTTCATGTCATAAGGCACACTTACTTCAGTGGCTTGTGTGTATGTGAGGTTACACCCCCATATGTCCACCAAAAAAGCATGACTGGCAAAAATGTCATCCTACAAAAGGCCCTGCATGAAATGTAGTTAAAGTTACACAATTACATAATGGCACATGTTTGCATAAACTCCTATGTTTGCTTACTAAAAAGTAACTTCAGTTTTAGTTTTAGGACAACCAACTTAGCACTAAGAATATTCCTAATGACTTCACGAAACTGCCCCCTGGTGGCATGTCTCAGTACTATTAGTTTGCTTTTCTCTCACTTGACAGAATAGTTTATGTAAAATATTTTGCAGGTTTGATTTGTAATTCTGTTTAATGATTTGTGCCATTGGATTTTATAGGATCTGTAACATTCAGTATTTATCTTTTATATAAAATTCTGTACATTATTTTGTGGGATATTTGCTTATATGCTTCTAGTGAATATTTTTTAGTGTATAATTCTTCAGTATCTATATGCATTTCTATGTCAATCTACAGGTTTTTTGTTAGTTATCAAGGGGCACAAAAAAGCTGACAAGCCCACCTTGTGATTGTAAAAATAATTGTGCAATTCTATTTTATCGATGTACCTCATTAAATACTTGTAACAGTCCCGGTCTACGTGCTTGATTCTACAGTATTGTGTACACATACATATTACTATGTGATTTAACTTTCACAATGCAACATGCATGCATGTACAAGAACAAAACTAAAGTATATATTAAATTGTCAGCGTGTTGCATTGCATGGATGTTACTTGGCTATAAGCCGTCTTCCAGTAACACCATCATTTAAAATAACCATCATTACTATAGATATACATACATTTGTAATTTTACAACAAAATACAACAAAAGAATTGTCAAGATCAAATTAAACATGTTGTCAGACATCACCAAGTCTGTACTACTAAACGTGGATATATAAAAAGTTAGTAGTTTATTATTGTTGCTGGTGATATCCGACAACGATCCGAGAAAATTGAACCACTTTTTGAATATAAATGAGTATAATTATGTAACAAATGTAGTAAAGCATGGATGGATACAAACAAGATTTGACTTAACTTGTTTTGTATGAATCACATATAGATAGGAGCACAATGTCTTCACATTGTAGATCCCCACTAAACAATCAAACTACCAACCAACCAAGTTTTGTTCTTGTACATGCATGTTGCATTGTGAAAGTTAAATCACATAGTAATATGTATGTGTACACAATACTGTAGAATCAAGCACGTAGACCGGGACTGTTACAAGTATTTAGTGAGGTACATCAATGAAATAGAATTGCATAATTATTTTTTTACAATCACAAGGTGGGCTTGCCAGCTTTTTTGTGCCCATTGATAACTACCAAAAAACTGTAGATTAACATAGAAATGCATATAGATACTGAAGAATTATACAGTAAAAAATATTCACTAAATAAATAAATAAAATAAACTTATATAGCGCCAAATCTAGCTTAAAAACTATTCAGGGCGCTTTACATGTACATGATAACATGTTCTTAAAACGAATTACCCAAATGTATAACTAAAACAAAATTAACTGTATATTATATAAAAGTGCATAAAGACAGACTAATAAAAACATTATAAATAAATAAATATAGAAAGGCTAAACAAAAATACACAAGGTCATTTAGGCAGAAGTAATGTTCTCTTCGACGCATTGTCTCTTCATTTAATTATTTATGCATCAGCCAAAGAATTGGTTAAAATAGAGCGTCTTTAAGGCATTCTTAAAAGAGTTCTCATTGCACAGTTCTCTTATTGAGAACGGTAGTCTGTTCCACAGGTCCGGAGCAGCTGCGTAGAAGCATATAAGCAAATATCCCACAAAATAATGTACAGAATTTTATATAAAAGATAAATACTGAATGCTACAGATCCTATAAAATCCAATGGCACAAATCATGAATCACATATAGATAGGAGCACAATGTCTTCACATTGTAGATCCCCACTAAACAATCAAACTACCAACCAACCAAGTTCACTGAATCGCTGCTATTTTCAGGATGAAAGTCTATGATGTCGGTGACGGTCGGGTACTTCTGATTCGAGACAAAGGAAACTTTCACGCAATTGGTGCAAAGTGTACTCACTATGGGGCGCCACTTGTGAATGGTACGTTGTGTGTATTCACTCACTACTAACCTAGAGTTGCTTGATTCCCTGATTCGACAATCTAAGTGTCGTTAATTTGATCCTGAAGAATTATTTTCTCTGCTATGCGATAAGTCCGCTGATATTTTTATTGGACCAAATTAAACTGATAGCTTGGCATTGACTTAAGTCAAACAGTTATACAATATTGTAGAAGCCTTGCACAGTGGTATCTAACTAATCAGTATGTATAATGTGTATAATAATATATGATAATAAACTATATTAGATTCAATCAAATTGAGAGTGAGTGTATGTATTATTAGAATATGTACAATCTCTTACTTCTACAATTTGCATTTTAAACAATATAATAGTTATTTTTCTTCAAAAAATCACATAAATATATGTATATAATATACATAACTATTTATATGATTGTTTGGAAGAAAATAACTTTATATATTAAAATAATCCCCACTGGCTAAAGATTGTTAATAATTTCAGGGTTCATGCTGGGTGATAAATGTATGTAAATTGATTGTTAACATTTCATATTTTCGTCAGTCGTGCTAATTAACAGATCATTTCAGAATATTTTACATCGGGGCCTACCCGGTAATTGTGATTAAAAAACAAAACCGCCCACATTTACATCATAACAAACATCAGTGACGAATACTTCAGTAAACTGTCATCTGTATGTATGAAACCACATTAGCAGATGAGCAGTTTTGTTGGAGTCAAATAAAGGAGTGAAATTAAAAATTATGCTCATGTGCTGCAGGGGCCCTGTGTAATGGCCGTGTTCGGTGCCCGTGGCATGGCGCCTGCTTTGACATCAAGACAGGAGATATTGAGGACTTTCCTGGTCTTGACAGTCTCCCACGGTTTGACGTATGTACTTGGCTGTGAGGTCTCATTATCCAAGTTTAAGGAGCAGTCATTATTTATCACAGTAGTCTGCTAACTGAATCAGGGAAAAACTCTGATTTAATTAATCCACAACTTACTGCAATATTTTGTGCATTGAAATATGACCCACTTTTGAATCGTGTAATAAAATGTTCTCACATTAATTTTGAACAACATTAAAAACATCTTTGTTGGCAAAATGTTATGCAATGAAAATGGATCCATCCTCAAAATAGCTACACTGCTTTCATGCATGGGTGAACATACACCAATACACTTGTCACTCATGCATGTATGCGCAGTATTGCACACATGCGCACACCCAATCACCCACCCTCCCACATGCAAACGCACGCACGCACGCACGCACGCACGCACGCACGCATGCACACACACATGCAAACACACACACCCACACACACCCACGCACACACACAAACTCATACACACACACACACCCACGCACACGCACGCACGCACGCACGCACACACACACACACACACACACAACATATTGACACTACAAACTAATCCAACAATGCACCTATACATCTGTATGTAAGCTATGAACTCTGTCAGTGAGAATTATAGATAATTACGATACCTTCTCACCAGGTGGAGATTGTCGAAGGTAGTGTGAAAATTCACGGCACGGAAGCGGTATCGTCTAACCGCAGAGTGAAACAGATGGAATGTGGCTCTCCAGAAGACGACCGCACCTTCCTATTGGTTGGTGGAGGTGGGTCACGATGAAATAGTTTAACTACAAAATCTTCTTTAATATTATGATAACATCAATGGGTCAAACCATAGTAAAATAGTTATGATTAACATCATTGGAAATGTTGAATGTCAGAAAGCCTAAACACGGGGGTAAAGTACTGTGCGGTGGCTGCAGATTACCTGATTCTGGAAATAGGTTATACAAAAACTGCAGAAGAGATCCCAGGGCATTGTGGGAGTGGGATGCCGTGGCATGGTGGTTAGAGTATTGCACTCTTAATCGAGAGAATATCCATTTCAGGCCAGCTTGCTTTGTCCACATGAGTCGTGTTCATTCAGATGTATGAATAAACACTTGGCTACAGACATTGGTGACAGACATACTACTTCTACATATTTAGTCTGGTACTAGTTCAAGGTGCCAGCTCCTCTGTCCAGAATTGGCTGAGCAGTGATCTGTAAAAGAAAGTCTGCTGTCTAGACCATGGGAAAGTTAAATGTGAACAGGTGTTGTAGTTGACACAGGCTCGCCTTGGCAGTACAGCAGTATTGCCAGTCAGTCTTGTTTTGAAACTGAATGTTTTGTTTATCATGTGAACATGCTGCGGGTGGAATCTTTTAAACTGCGAACATTGTTCCAAACATAATAAAGTAACTACATTGTGAACACAAACTGGCAGGCAGTAAGCTTTCAACATGCATGTTGTAGTCATAAGAACGTAATAATAAATGAAAAAAATAAAGTGGGGAGCGCGGTAGAGCACTGAACTGTCGATTGAGGTGGTCCAATCCCATCAAAACGTAGGCAATTTCGTTCACCCCACATTGCCTGTGTCTTTCACAAGAGATTCTAAAAGCCGGTGGTCCCTTCTGTCTGGTGTCTATGCCAGGGGAAGTAAAAGATCCCACACAGGGGGTAAATGTGTAACCTGTAGTGGACTCACTAATTCTAGAGAAGGACAACTATAAAAACCAATGTCAATAATGGTCAGCAAGTTGACCGAGGTCTCTTAATGGAAGAAGAAGAAGAAAACATCAAGAACTTGCACCCTTGTTTTAAAGTGTTTTCTGTTTCTCTACCTGGACATAATCAGTGTTGTAACAGGACGTGTCTAGAACACTGCTACAAACTTAATAAATGAACTATACACAACTTGCCAGGCTTCAACACATGTGTATTGTAGCCATAAGAACAACAATATTGACTAGAAGATAAAACATGATCTCACAGCCTCCTTTCAAGATTAAGACACAGACAGTCCTGGTTTCTGATTGGTCGTTATCGCCAGGTGATATTTGTCCCAGGTTATGCGTCCGTGGCCTGTGCAGAGACACTGAGACAGGAGGGATACAAGGGCAAGATCATCATCATGTCCAATGAGCCGTTTCTACCCTACGACAGGCCCAAGCTCAGCAAGGTAATGTGGTGTTTTTCCAGTTTCTCGAGCATAGTTTCTTCCAACACTGTTTAGTTTAGTCAGATTTATGTTGATTTTTTGGCCAGATTAATTGTATTTTTCACAATCAAAATTTATTTTAAATGTTTTCCATTTTAAATGTTTTGCTGTGAGTTCAATGCAAGACTAATCAGACAAGGACCACAATGGAAATAAGTGCGTGCACTTTTTGTGTTATCCGAATATTTAAATGTACCTTGTATTTATATATTATGCATATGTGTACAACGTTTTACATTTTATATTAAATCAATCAATCAATCAAAAAAAATTGATTGTGGGCATAAACAGTAAGAAGAAATGGTACCATGAACTGTGGTAGTTATGATTAATATGACATTTAATATTCCATACTGGCTACCGATAAATATTAGCAATATAATGAATATGTTGACCACAATTTTGCTATGTATTGTTTACAAACCATGTGACAGTGATTTGACCTATTTATATTCTGTCACCTATTTTTGCTGGTCAAGCATTCAAAATGGCTGCCATGCATGTACAGTTGTCTGACATTTTATAGTATATTTTGTTGAAATTCTGGCCTCAAATGTTTTTCTTTGCAACAAGAACACAGGGCAAAGGTGTTTGTCAGTGAGAAAGATAATTTTGTTCACATATGATGCCGTTGTTGTTGTGTAATATGACTCATATGTCACACAATTGGATAAGGTGAGATAAGATTGAAACATAAGTACTGTTGTGACATCAACAAACAGTGATATGTTGGATTTGTCAGCTGCCTGTTATTACAACATCCCGCCCTATCAAATTAAACCACCACAGTGTTTTTCTCCCTAAGTAAATAAAGCTTCTGTACCATCACCTTGAGATGAACATTACACTGATATGTTGCTTGTTTTTTTACAGGCTTGTAATGCCACTGAAAACGACATTTTGTTGAGAAAGCCTGAGTTTTATTCTGTCTACGACATCGAGATTTTACTAAATAAAAAGGTAAGGTTAAAACTTGTACAGTATTGATAAAAACGCGGGTGTATGTGTGTGTTTGAATAGAATGCAATGTGTGTATGCAAATTCTTTGTCAACTGATGTTTAAAACAGCACTCGTTCAAAACCACCCAACAACAATTCGTATGAGAAATACACCTAGCACAAAACAGATATATTGAAGAATCTAGTGACACATATGACGTGATTATCTACAATGTGGCACCCTCGACCTCCAATTGTCATCAGAGGAATCTGTCACCGCATCTACCGCAGAGGTGTTTATTAAGTTATTATTTTAGCTCACACTGTCGTATCCTTTACATTGCATGACTGTGAAATTTAATGTACAAATAATTTATTTATCTACTTATTATATTTATTTTATTATTTTATTCATCGTTTTAATGTACACTTAATTTACAGTTAATTGTATTTATCTATTTGTCATATTTATTTTGTTAAAATTATTATTTTAGCACACAGTCACGTTACAACTGCAGGATAGTGAAACATCACTTTTTAGCAGTATATACTTGAAGACTTTATCATTATCTGATTTATTTTATATACCCATCTTTTGCTTATTTACTTCATAAACTTTGTATTCCTGTTTATTTATCTGCACGAGTTGTATGTGGGTTTTACCTGATACACCTGATATAAATGTGTTTGTACCTGCCACGTGTCTCTCCCCCTCCAGGCTGTGTCTGTGGACACCATGTTGCGGTCCGTCTCCTTCGAGGATGGCACGATAAGCACCTACGACAAGCTGATGATTGCCACTGGTGGCAAGTACGCAACTCGTCCGTTTTGTATCTTCAACTATCAGTCCATCGATATCATTCACATTCTTCCCGTGGTCCTATGTGTGGACCCACATTACTGTGTTCATTCCTGTGGTGATGCTCCCTAAAATACCTCACTGTCTCCTGGTCTGCAGTTTCCATCCATTTTTGCATTAAAAAAGGCAAGTTTTTATATAGCGCAGTATCCAGTCCTCTCAAACATTGTTCAAAGCACTTTATACTTTACTTCCCTGACAGACCTGTTCACTCAGACACCATCTCGGCTTCTCTGGGAAGCATCCAGCCATATGCTACAATTATGCGCGAAGGCTGCTCGTACACATATCCACCACTGTCTCAGTTACTCATTTATACAGCTGAGTGAACTGAAGCAATGTAGAGTGAAAAAAATTGCCCAAGGTTTTAACACCGCAGCACAGGATTCAAACCCGGGTTCTCATAGTCGAGTCTGAAGCTCTACCCCTGAGCCATTGAGCTATAAAAAATTAATTACTCTTGCCGTTTTATGCTCTTTTTTCACTCATTGACAACCTTAATTTCCTCTTCATCTTCACTCTATCAATCTTGTCATAAATTAGGCAATTATAATATAACAATTATATAGGTAATATGAATGTAATACTGTAATCACACCATACATATTAACCTACCAAGAAATATTGTTGAGACCATGGTCTGTATGTTTCAATTGTTACCGCAGCCTTCTTCAGCAGACGACCGTAATGGTTGGGTCACATGACTTAAGTCATGTGACATGAGCTGGAGCAAGACTGGTGGGAGCTCCTGACTGACATCTCTGTTCAATGAACACTTTCTCCTGTGGATGTTGTTTACTTCCTTTATATCTTTCTCCAAGGCCAGTTCTGTGCATTACTAGACTAGTTCCAGTTGTTGCCAGCACTCAGCAGGGTACTATTAAGTGACTAAGCAGTATTTATTGTGGTTATGATGTTATGATCTGTTGAGGTCTCATTGAACTAGTCAGACTTTCAGAACATTTACGCCAAGCCGACCTTTCTATGCTGGCACTGAGGGTGGTCACTGCCAGGGTGGTCACTGCCAGGGTGGTCACTGCCAGGGTGGTCACTGCCAGGGTGGTCACTGCCAGGGTGGTCACTACCAGGGTGCTTGTCATCCTCAGTGATTCTTTTATGTTCCAAACTAAGACGGGACCGACAATAATATGTTTCTCCGATTCATGAGGGATACAGTCCCCAATGTTAAGAGCCAGGTTTTAGCACCAAACATACCATGTGACCAGGTATTGAACCAGGGGTGCCAGTATGCCAGGCGGATGTGCCACCCACCACAGTATTCGTGCTTCTGTATGAGGAGAACTGACACAGTAAGAAGATAAAAAGGCAATCGATATAGATGTCGGCCAGGAAATCACATGAGTCCAATCCTGTCATGTGACACAACCATAACGCCCGCTAGACTGGCTTAGTATGTAAACACCGAATAAGCAATAGTCTTGCTGATCACAGTGATGATTTTGTTTGTGGTGTGTCACGTTTTGTTCTGTTTCAGTGCAAGGACGCTTGATAAGCTTGAAGGTCACGACCTTGAGAACATAACCCCGTTACGCCAGCTTAATGAAGCACACCTGGTGGCCGAACGTGGCAAGGGCAAACGTGTGGTTGTCATAGGAACGTCCTTCATTGGTAGGTCGGAATAATTAAAACGTACAAATTTGGATTCAATAAGTAATGTTTAATCTTGCCTATTCACAGTGATATATTAATATGCTTACTATGGGAGCAGTGTGAAGGCATCTCATCCCAAGTGCCAAAGTCCATTTGTTTCTTTTATATATTCGATCACTTCCTAGGATTATTTACCACTGGATCTCTGATGTTCCAGTTGGTGATGTACGTATTTCAGAAAGCAGGAAAGTTGTTGCTTATAGTTAATTGCTGTTTCTACTTGTCAGTCAAAGGACCACTTGAGAAACTTGTGTTTTATTCACTTAGCTGTTATTTTCAGTCACTTTGTTTTGTAGTTGGTGACAGAGGAAATTAAATTGTTAGCTGGAAATAATTTAAAATGAAAATACTGTAATGGAAATGACAGCATTCTTTAGGTAGATACTACAAAACAACTGTCAATATGTGCTAGCGTGTTATTTTATTTCTTTAGCATATATTGTACTATTATTTCAGGTTCTTTTTTGTATAAAACTGTCGTCTTCAGTATGTGTGGAGTAAGTCAGTTTTTAGAAGAAAACAATATTTATTTAAAAAAAAAAAATTCTGTGCTTGTTGCACTGATGTTACTTCTGCCAGGCTTGGAGGTGGCCTCGTACCTGATTGGCAAGGCTACATCGGTGACGTTAGTGGGTCTAATGCCAGAGCCCCTGCAACCCATTCTGGGCACAAAAGTTGGCGGCATGGTCAGAAAGGTATGTAACAACTCATGCACAGGGGTGAGGTATTTGTATTTGTGGACTTAATGTGGCTACCTATGGCAGATGTCCTAATTAAGGGTAGCAAAATCAGTTGTATATGTTGTTGGTAATAGATCATCCATGAAGATATAGTGCCTTTTTTGGAATAATTAAATACAGTTCGCTTGTTCGTTCGTTTGGTCATATGTTCATTGGTTGGTTTGTTTGGTTTGGTTTGGTTTGGTTTGGTTTGGTGTGGTGTGGTGTGGTGTGGTGTGGTGTGGTGTGGTGTGGTTTGGTTTGGTTTGGTTTGGTTTGGTTTGGTTTGGTTTGGTTTGGTTTGGTTGGTTGGTTGGTTGGTTGGTTGGTTGGTTGTTTGGTTGTTTGGTGGTTTGTTGGTTTGTTGGTTTGTTGGTTTGTTGGTTTGTTGGTTTGTTGGTTTGTTGGTTTGTTGGTTTGTTGGTTTGTTGGTTTGTTGGTTTGTTGGATTGTAGGTTTGTTGGTTTGTTGGTTGGTTGGTTGGTTGGTTTGTTTGTTGGTTTGTTGGTTTGTTGGTTGGTTGGTTGGTTGGTTGGTTTGTTTGTTTGTTTGTTGGTTTGGTTGGTTGGTTGGTTGGTTGGTTGGTTGGTTGTTTGGTTGTTTGTTGGTTTGTTGGTTTGTTGGTTTGTTGGTTTGTTGGTTTGTTGGTTTGTTGGTTTGTTGGTTTGTTGGTTGGTTGGTTGGTTGGTTGGTTGGTTGGTTGGTTGGTTGGTTGGTATAATTTCATTTGTACCATTTCGTTTGTGCCATTGTTTTTGTTATACTTTACAGATATCTATTTTACAAATAAAAAGTATTAAATGGCTGTGTGCATCAAGATGGGGATCTTGTCAAAATGAATGTACCCACGACAAAGGTGGGAGTTAAAAAATGGCCCATAATAGCAAAATATATTTGAGATCATAATTAGAGTGTGTTCCTGTTGTTGCAGCTGTTTGAAGACAAAGGAGCCAAGTTTGTGTTCGGATCATCCCCAGCAAGGTTTCTTGGTTCGGGCAACAAGATTACAGAAGTGGAACTTGAGAACGGCACCAAATTACCTGCCGATCTCTGTGTCATTGGAATAGGTAGGACAGACATGAAGGTCAATTTGGCTTGTCGGCAGTGACAATGGTTTTGTTTTTGGCCCTCCCTGGCAAACAATTTTGGACATAATGAAGTTGACAGTGTAATATATCCTTGGAAGCAATATATTTGGAGATGAAATTGCAATGACATGACCAATCATTACAAGTGCATAGATAGAAAAAATTCCCACATTTCCAGAGAATTAGTATAGCATGCCTGTTTTTCATACGATAATATTATAATTTTTATTTTGTTTATAACAAAATGTCGGCATCTTTTAAAAAGCCAAGACAAAATTGAACTGCGATTTGAGGTTGGCTGACTTCACTACAAATCAGATAAATCTCTTAGAATTGTATATTTAGTTCTGTTGTGTGATCTCAACAGGGGTACAGCCAGCAACAGAGTTTCTGAAGGAAGGAAGCATCGCCCTGAGTAAAAATGGCTACATCATGGTCGACAAGGTAGGCCATGCGTGACATAGTCAGTTTTACTTGTACTTATGAGTTGTGGACTTTGTGAATGTATGAGATCATCTGTAGCCTCAATTACTCATGCTCCATGGGGTGGCAGCACTTTTAGCCCCTCAACACCTGGTAGATTTATAGTCTGCCAATGTTACCACCAGGGCATTACTTACCCTAGAATAGGGTGGAGATGCTGATTGGCTCTCAGGCCAACTATGAAATAAAAACTAAAAAAAGGATATACTTTTCTAAGATAATACAGTACTTTTAAAAATATTCAACATTAAACTTATATTCACGTAAAAATAAACAGAAATACACATCTGCAGTTGTTTGTGAAGCAGGAATTGTGACTGGGTTACACTGCCTCCACAAGGTGGCAGCACCTTATAGCCCTCACACAGGTAACATTCAGAAGCCGGCTAAGTGACCAGATGGTCTTCTCGGTGAAGTTATGCGGCCGAGCGACAGTCAGTTAAGCGAGACTAGATCATCGCTATTCAGGTAGATAAGTTCTGAACTTTGTGAATTTAGGAGACGAGCCCTAAATAAGTTCTGAATTTTATGAACTTATGAGGACATCTCGAGATGAATTCTGAACTTTGTGAAGTTATGATACCCTAAACAAGTTCTGGAATTTTTTGAACTTAGGACACAGTCCCTAAATGAATTACAAACTTTGTGAACTTATGAGAGCATACAAAAATGGGTTCTAGGCTTTGTGCAGTTACCAGACTATTCCTAGATGAAATACAGATTTTGTGAACTTACGATTCCACTGCAAAATGAATTCCTCTGCCAACAGTCCATGAAGACGAGTAGAGATGATGTGTATGCGGCGGGTGACCTCACAGAGTTCCCACTCTTCATGGCGGGAGATGCAAAAGTGAACATTCAACATTGGCAAATGGCTGGTCAGCAAGGTGAGTGAAATTCAAATAAATCAAATTAAAATACCTTTATTTATCCCTCATGGCGAAATTATCTTGTGATGTTTGAGAGATAAAAATGGTTAATAAATAAAGTATGTTGTACAATTAAGAGAGTAAATTAAAACAAGTTCTAAGAATTATAGGTGATTAAATATACAATAGGTAAAAGATTGATAGGAAGATAAATTACATATCACAGCAAAAATAATAAATAAATAATAAAAATAGTTCATCGTGTGTGCATGTGGTGTGTGTGGTGTGTGTGTGGTGTGTGTGTGGTGTGTGTGTGTGTGTGGTGTGTGTGTATGTGTGTGGTGTGTGTGTGTGTGTATGTGTATGGTGTGTGTGTATGTGTGTGTGTTTGTATGTGTGTGTATGTGTGTGTGTGTGTGTGTGTGTGTGTGTGTGTGTGTGTGTGTGTGTGTGTGTGTGGTGTGTAAGTGTATGTGTGTGTGCCTGTGTGATGTGGTGAGTGCGTGTGTGTTTGTGCATGCGTGCGTGCATGTGTAACTTGAATTTGCATAACTTGTTTTATTTAATTTAGTAACAATCTCATTCTGTTTAGAGCCAAATATTCCATTTAAATGTTTCAGACAATTTAAATATACATATATACACATATATATTTGGAACAGCATAGATTAAAAAAATAAAGTTGACACCTGTGATAATTCATGTGACGATAACAGGACCCAACCCTGGTCACCATCTTTGTCCCCCACAGGTCGTATAGCCGCACTCAACATGCTGGGCAAGGACACGGAGATTCGCAGTGTTCCTTTCTTCTGGACGGTGTTCTTCGGCAAGAGTCTGCGCTACACTGGTGAGTACGTCCACTTGTGGGACCCAGTGGCACAGTGGGTAGAACGTCAGGGACCATTTATAATGATAATAATAGTGACTTATTTTGCGCCAATATCCTCGAAGATCAAGCTCAGTGGCGCGACAAAACCAAGGGATTAAGCCTAATCGTAATCGAAAACAATGCGCGAATCGTCAATGGATGGATGAAGAAGCTAGGAGGCTAAGGAGGATAGGCAGCATTAAAGAGATAGGTTTTTAGATGTCGGCGGAATGAAACTACGTTACCCTCTGATTTAACACTGGCAGGAAGCGAATTCCACACCGTTGGTGCGGCAACCGAGAAAGCTCGGGTCCCGGCTTTAGTTTTCACCCGAGGGATGTAAAGAGGGTTACTACTGGTTGAGTGTAGCTGTCTTGAATTTCTTGCTGGAGTTAGCATTGAATTTAGATATGCTGGTTGTGTAGATGAGAGTGCTTGATAGGCTATTGTACAAATTTTGACAATGATGCGATAGTGCACAGGGAGCCAAAGCAATGATTTTAGAAGCGGCACTGAGCGAGAAAAACGAGGAGAACGCATGACTACCCTTGCTAAACAATTAAACATATTTCATCAATTAAACCTGATTTTGCACTTCGAAAGCAATTTTGATCCTTAACAGTGATCCTAAATATCTTAAAACTGTCAACGTCATGACAGCCAGCGGGACATTGTCATTTGTGTGCCATGGAAATAGTGTCCTTGGTAATATGGCAATGGGTATTTTATCAGAAAATCTACTCAATCACGGCAATCTTAAAGCGTTTCCGTGGCAACTGTTGCAGGATATGGTGTGGGGCACGATGACATCATCATTCAGGGCGACTTGGAGGGACTGAAGTTTATAGCGTATTACACCAAGTAAGTGAAATAGTTTATCCAAGCATAACATAAAACTGTACAAACATCATTAAAATGCAACTGATAATATCTACTCTATTACAGATCATTGAAAAAATATTTTCATCAACAGATATACCATGATCTATTGAATAATTGTATAACTCATTGATATAATTGACTTTAAAGTAATAATGTGTAAATTGTAAAAATGTAGCAATGGTTAATTTCTTTTTATACCTTCGGATAATGTTTTGCCATTTTTCAGTAACTTGCAGTAATTTATACTGGGATTTCACTGTAACCTTTGTAGAACGTTTGAAAAACAATACAAGAAAGAAATTTAATTGTGGAAGCAGGAAGCTGATGAAAGGAATGTTGGACTACCCAGCAAATAATGACCTGTGACTTCACATATTCTGTAAGTGAATTCACGAGTTCAACAGGCTCAATTCACGTGTTTCCGTACGTGAATTCACCGGATTCTGTGAACAAATTTGGTGTGTCGACACATGTTTACTGTGAAATCACAAGTTTTTCACATGGTGACATGTACCAGTGAAACCGTACCAGTTCTGACCCAGTACGACTCGTGTCAAACTCGTTCAAAACTCGTGACAACAGGCAGAGCACGTGTATTCACGTGAATACACATGGAAACACATACTGGTGGTACCAATTATGAACCAGTATGACACGTGCCAACTGGTTCAGAAGTGGTTCCTTGTTTGCTGGGTAGGGTTGTCTTCTGATCAGACACAACCAGCTTTTGCGCTGTTACAGAGGGGACTATGTTGTGGCTGTGGCGAGCTTGAACTTTGACCCCATTGTTGCCCAAGCTGCGGAGATGTTCAACGCAGGAAAGACAATCACCAAGGCTGAAGTCAGTGGGTGAGTGAAACAAACATACGCCTTGGAGGTACCGCATCTCTTTGCAATGACACTGCCATTCAACAGTTCTCCTGAGAAAGAACAATTTGGAATTTAGTCTCACTTAACCGACTGTTGGTTGGCTGCGTAACTGTGCAGAGAAGACAATCTGGTGACTTTGCCGGCTTTTGAATGTTATCTGTGTAGGGCTAAACAATGCTGCCACGTCACGGATACTTGGAATAATCCTGCCATAATTCCTATTTTATAAACAACTGCAAATTTATAGTTCTATTTTTGTGTTTAATAAGTTTAATTTTGAGTAATTTTATAATACAGCTTTATCTGATAAAGAAGTATCGTTATTTAATTTGTTAGTTCAAATTCGATCTGAGTGCCAATCAGCATCTGTACCCTAATCTGGGATAAGGCCGCCCTGGTGGTTACAATGGTAGTCCATTAATTCCCCAGGCAGAGTTGAGGGACTGAAAACTGTTGCCACCTCACAGAGTCTGGGTAACCGAGGCTATTTGGAATTCTGAACTGATACTAGACATCACGTGGAGAACACTGACTCAGGAACTGAAGATCTGACTCGTATTAATCAGAATAAATTATAAACATACATTTCGCCATTATATTTCTAATTGAATTTCACTGGATGCATGAAGTGGTGGCTGTTGTATTTTAGAGTCACTCGAGAGTGGACTATAAAGATAACTGGACGCGGGTGACTGGGCACTTTTGGGTGCACAAAGTAAAAAAATGTGGGTGTCTGGGCACTTTTGGGCATTCAATATCATAAGAATGTGGGTGTCTAAGCACTTTTGGACATTCAAAATCAAAAGGACATGGGTGTCCAGGCCCTTTTGGGCATTTGAAGTCAAAAGAACATGGGTGTCCGGACCCTTTTGGACATTTGAAATCAAAAGAACATGGGTATCTAAGCACATTTGGGCATTCAAAGTAATAAGAACTTGGGTGTTTGGGCATTTAAAGTCATAAGAATGTGGGTGTCTAAGCACTTTTGGGCATTCAAAGTCCAAAGAACATTGGTGTCTGGGCACTTTTGGGGATTCAAAGTCAAAAGAACGTGGTTGTTTGGGCACTTTTGGGCATTCGAAGTCATAAGAAAATGGGTGTCTCGGCCCAAAGTCAAAAGGATTAGGCATATGGCAATAAACTACGTTGTATATTGTAGGATTGGACCCCAGAGTTGGGTGACCCGACTGCAAGACATGTGATCAACCTACACAGTGAGGACATGGGTTTGGACCCTAAAGCCTGATGACTTGTATCACCAGTGTAACCGGTGTTGACTGTTGTTGTATATTTCAAAGACTCAAACATGGAGTGCCAAAAGATTTTGAAGCTTAGGTCATTTATTGGATTAAACAAAATTGGAAGAAAGAAACCATTCTATCAGATTAGAATGAAACTCAAAACAAAATATCCTGCTCTTTACTCCGATATATTTTCTTGATAACTATTTTGAAATGCCCATTGTGCATTGTATGATACATGTACAGCATCGAATACAGTAAGAAATGTATGATTTTATTAACAATCACAATGTTGTATTACAAAAATATACGTTTCTGTATAATGCCATGACTTAGTGTTATACACATGTAGATATGTATTTGTTATATGAACTCATACGTATGATTTCACATATTGTAAACTATAAACGAGTGTCACCTTCATAGCAATATAGAACAGGATTATACCTATTTATGACTTATGTATGACAACATTTTGTTACGACCAATGCCCTTGATCGACTCTTATTTTGTAGGCTACATCTAAGTACAGATAGATCACAAACATACAGTGTAACAACACAGTACATATCAGAAACAAACGTTCAAACAAACTATAAACAAGTACAATACACAAATTACACATTGCAAACAAGCATACAGTACTAGGAAAACATCTTTAAAAACATCACTTAAAATGTACATTAATCATACATTATCCAGTCTTCCATCACAAATCATAGGACATAGCAAGACATTGGATGGACGTGTTGCAAGATAAACATGTCATGTTTTGCAATACTGTTTTCGCTGATATTATATGGCAAAGTTATATAAAACGATGATAAAAGTGCAGCAATTTCTGATTGCTTTAGAATATAATTATCATTTGTACACTGAATATTTTGCTTATAAAAAAATTATATATTTACAAGTGTTGTGTAGTCGTCTTATTTACTAACACACGCATACATGTCACACGCACACAGACACGCCAGAATCAAACACAGGTTGATCCGAATAAACACAAACTTATTACAGAATTTACATTATTTGAAAATGACATTATGGAAAATGTGACACAAACTAATTAATAAAACTGTTGCAACTAATAGTTTTAAAAGTGAATGCTTTATGCTACCCCGTAACGAAAAATGCATATGCTGATATCAATTTCATCATAAGACTAACCCAACCCCAACACTAAAAATATGGCACAACAGACCAAACATAAAAGGACATTTAGAGGGGTGGATTAGAAGGGCGTTCTCTCTCAACGTTACAGTGATAAAGCAATGTTTTGTTTTGTATTCCAAGCAGCTAAAAATCACCAACAAACAGAGACATCTAAAAGTTCCACTAGCTAAAAAGAACCTATTCAAGAAATCGTTTCTACCCTCTGCCATTTTAATTTTGAATGCTAATTTTTAATGTACTGTATACTTGTTTTATTCCACACACTTATTGTACTGATTTATCTAATATTTATTTACAAATTTTAGTAAGATTCAAGATTCAAAAGACTTTATTGTGCATTTAAAACATCACATTAAAAACGGAAATTGTTCTTCAGTTACACAGTAAAATGACAGTAATAACATTTATATATCGTATAATAAATTTAAACAAAACAATATTCTCAATATCCTAATTATATTTATATTAATGTCATACAAACATAGCAGGGTTTCACAAGGGTAATCTATTCTTATGAGAGTACAACAATATCTCACAATGAAGGTCACCATGGCAACGGGAAAAAGTGGCAAATGGAATCCGAGTGGTGTCTAGTTTTTGGGAAACAAGGCAGGGATTAGGAACGTCCCATCGAGGGAGAGATGTTGTAGTACTCCCGGCGCTCCCATTGTCGTCTCCCAACAGTCATATCCCAGCTCCTTCAACTCCCGGCGGATGGTTCCAATCAGGTCCTCACACGTCCCTGGGAAAACAGGTTTCAAAGATTCAAGATTCAAAAGATTTATTGTCCATTTAAAACATCACATTACAAACGGAAATTGTTCTTCAGTTACACAGTGAAATGGCAGTAATAAGATTGGTGAGCCTTAATATATACGGTTAATAAGACCATTACAATTGTAATAATACTAATTTGCACTAAGTTTGGTAAAGTAAAAAAATAAGTATATAAATAAGTACTCTAAATAATAAATAAATAAGCAAGTAACATTCCTTAAAAGGACACAATATGATAACATTAATAATATTTACTAAAAATTTGTAAATAAATAAGATTAGATAAATCAGTACACTAAGTGTATGGAATAAAAGAAGTATACAGTACATTATAATTTAGCATTCAAAATTAAAATGGCAGAGGTTATAAACGATTTCTTGAATAGGTTCTTTTTAGCTAGTGGAACTTTTAGACGTCTCCCTGACGGACTGTCAGGAAGATGTCTAAATGAATTAAAGATAGTTAATAAACAATTACTTATAGTTTAATGGTATCAGAAAACATGCTACAGTGTATCTTAGTTTCAGGGTGCTGCCATCTTGAGACTTACGCGCCAATAACATAAGCCAAATTGTCTAGATTACTGGCGCATTATTGAAAAAGGCAAGGATTGGTGGAATCTTCGCTAATAATTGTGATTGTGACGTAAGCAATCCGTGACGTACTGGAAATACCATTGGACAGGCACAGGATGTACGAACGTGTATGCGCCAGTGACGTAAGTGGTTTACGTCACTGGCGCATAAGTCTCAATATGGCAGCGCCCTGAATCCAACATGGAGAGTTTCTGGTACAATTATACTATAATTGTTTATTAACGATCTAATACATTATACAGATGTAAGTAAATGGTGTGAATCTCACTGACTGAAGTATCCCTTTAAGGAAACAACAGAACAAACAAGGAGTCTCGGACTACCTTAAACATTGAAGTGTGTAGTGTGTTGTACACTCACCAGGGGGCACTAGTGTGAAGGCACAGCCGCCGCCCCCCGCACCCGTCAACTTGGAGCACAGACCATGTGACTGGGTCACATGACATGCCCGCTCTAGGGCGGGGTGACTCACCCCCAGTGTTCTCAGGTGGTTCTGGTTGATGTCAATCAAGTCCTGAAGCGACAACAACAATTTTTTTGATATACATAATAATAATAATATTTATTATTTTTAAAGTGCAATATCCAAATATGCTCAATGCGCTGAACAATAAAATATAAATTTATTTATTATGTATTAAAACTAATATTAATAATAATAAATACAACTGTAAAATCAACTTTCAGATAAACAAAATTTAGAAACGTGAAATTATTCATATGAAAAGTGTTAATTAAATATTATAAAATTATAGACTTAATGATGATGAGTAAAATAAATAAATCAATCAATAAATAAAACTAATTAATACTCTACTTACATGCAAAACACATACTAAACGATGACATATATAAATGTCAATACATATGTGTAAAAATAAGAAAAGATTAAATATTTGAAAAATAATTCTAATATGTCATTGAATATTTAAAATGTCAGCAGTAATATGCTTTGAAAATGTGCATTTTTAGTGCCTTTCTGAATGCCGAGAAAGTTCCGCAGCACTTGATATCAATGGGCAATGCGTTCCACAGGCGAGGTCCCACCACACAAAAAGACCGGTCACCATACACGTTGTAGTGCTTCCCATTTGAGTAGTAAATTATCACATGTCTAAATATGTCAAGAAATGAAGGCGAATGATTGAACAAGAAGTATAAGGCATATTTTATTTGCAATCTCCGGCAGTGGAGAATGCGGAGATGGTCAAATGGAATAGACTTCGGAGAACATCAGGGAGGTTTGTGAAGGGCAGTAGCCAATCCTCCACTGCTCAAAGCACTTTACACTTTACTTCCCTGACAGATCTGTTCAATCAAATACCATCTCAACTTCTCTAGGAAGCATCCAGCCACATGCTACAATTAATGTGCGAAGGCTGCTCATACAAATATCCACCAATGTCATACAGCTGAGTGAACTGGAGCAATGTAGAGAGAAAACACTTGCCCAAGTTTGAACACCGCAGCACAGGATTCAAACCTGGGTGAGAGTCCGAAGCTCTACCACTGAGCCATTGCACTCTATATATATATATATATATATATATATATATGTGTGTGTGTATGATAAACACTTACCTTCAGTGTATCATAGTGTTCTTGCGTTGGAGTTCCTTTGTCCATCTCTGTGAAAATTCTCTCGCAGCATTGGCTGATTCCTTCAATCGAGTCGAGCACAGGGCCAATGATCTCAGGGTACTATAACCATGCAAACGAAAGTTACTCTTAAATAGTTTTTCTTTAATCAAACACACTCCATCATTATAACTTAATTAAAACCTTCAAAACATTACATACTTAGAATTTCAGACATGACATTAGTTATATACTACCATAACATGACATAGCAGTACACCCTGTATTGAACATAATTCAAATAAACTAACACTAACTTACGATAAAATGAAATTACAAAAATACACATCTTAGACGAATCTCTTACCAGACAAAAATCATTGTTTTTGACATAAATATACTAACACTAAATATTGAAAAATAACGAATCATTAAAACACAAATTGACCTACTTTGTTATATCTGTCCTTGACCCCTGCCACCATGACCTTGGTACTGCGAGGCACCTTTGTATTGAGCAGCAGGATCCTCAACTGAGGCACTCTGTGAGGATCATATGCCAGCAGGATCAGAAACCAAGCAAGGCAGATGTCTCAAACTAGCATTAGACTTAGCTTCAGCTATAATTACCAGCTCTGATATTAGCAAAAACACCCATCTTATTTGATAACTTGGTATGTCTTTATGCTTAGTGCAGAAGATAAGTCCTGAGTTTGATAGTGTATGACACAGTTAGACTTTTTTCAACATTCACGTGCTGTGACATAAGTGCATTTGAGCAGTCAGATTTCGAGGTGTGATTGTGGAAGCTGTTGACAGTGATGTGGAGCATTTTTAGCTGATTTGACAAAGCAGATGGGTACTTGGCAGTGATTTGGCTTGTTGACACCTCTTTTGTATTACCGCCTGCATTCATGTGTAAATATTGATGGGTGTCACACATGGCGGCACTTTACGAGAGAACGAAATACTGGAACTTGACTTAACTCGACCAGCTTGTCACTGAGATGATGATAACAACAGCCAATAAGTCTTAGAATTTTCCTGCGCCTGGTTGTCTTATAATCCTACAAAACGCTAACATGGTGGCCAATGGGAAAGTTAACTGTGTCATGAGCCCGTTTGCAAGCAGGCACTATATACATAAAGTTCCAATGGAGAACTTCATGGGATATTCATACTGGATTTTTGAGATATTCACAAAATGTGTGTTACTACAACAACTGGTAGAAGAATTATAATTGTTTCTCAACCGAGTCAATGACTTACGTTGATTGGAATATTGTGTATAAGAACATGTATAGTATATATGAAACAGTGAGCATAAAGAAATATTTATCCATGTTTTCATCCCAACATGTTCCTTTTCATACACAGAGTCTACGAGTACCTAGAGAAAACACCAGGGCATGAATTACTGTGACTGGACCCTTGATCACTTGAATAGTCATTACCCACTCCGGTACTCTCATATATAACAGAACAGACATAATCCAGACTTTAAAAAACAGACTCAGTCAACCAGGACTATAGATGGTCCACCAAAGCAGATATTCCAAAAAGCCAGTGGTATCACAAGAGGACAGAGTGAAAAACTTCAAACCCAGAGTGCAACAGGCTACAGACATTACTTCTTCTCGACCCGAGTGGTTAAAGTGTGGAACTCTCTGTCAGACAACACAGTTCAGGCCAGGACAATAAATGAACGTAAGTCACGCCTCCGAACTGATTGGAGAGGTCACCCAGACCTACCAGGTAAATAATTTAAAAAAATCAAACTGGATAAAAGCATATGAAAAAAGATATCAATAGAGAAACTGCATCATCAGAAATTAAACCTTGTAACAGCTTCAATGTTGGGCAACTATTGACCGGTCTTGAGGTAAGATATCCTTTTTCATTTAAAGTAATCATCTACACGACAGACAATAGTGGAACTATTTACTTTCCACTCAGACACTTTATAAAGAGTCAACGAATACACAAGATTGTTCATGGACCAAATCTATGTGTCACACCCACAGTGGATCTAGATTTCCTTACCTGTCGATAGGAGTAATTTTTCCTGCTTGAAAATTCAGAGCACCACCTAAAAACAGCAACAGTTTCCTGAACAACAACTGCAGTTGACAGGTTTCTATGACAACAAAGACAATGATATTAGTATTCATAGTGACATATTTCCTATTTGGTTGGCCAAGTCAGTCACCCTCCAATAAAAACTGACGAGAATGAAAGCTCAGAAATAAATTCAGCAAATATGCACTTTATTTACTATTACAAGTAGACATGCTAAACTTATTATGGAACATTATGCCTAATAATGTATGTTATGTTTGCATTATCTCTACTAAAAATAAAGAATTAAACTGAGAAAATTAAATTAAAAGTAATCACTTTGACTAAAATATGAAATTATTTATCGTTACCAATGTACGGAAAAATTTCAACTGAATAAATTTAATCGCATTCAGTCTAATATAAGACTATAAGTGTTGACTTAACAAAAAATGTACACATGTGTTTATCTTAATGTATCAGTAACACACTAACAAACTCACCGTACGTGCTGACTGAGTTATCTATACCCGAAGGGTTTCCGTGAATTACTTTCTCGCCAATAAATGCCCACTGATTGATCAACTTGACATCTTTGTCAGACCATGTAGCAGTGTTCGATTTGTCCACTTGGAGCGCCACTGATGTGAGTCGACGATGCTGCAGCAACGAACTAGCGAGACAAGTGGAGTAGGCCGCAGAACTTCCAAGGCCAGCACCAGTCGGTAGGCTTGAGGCGACCTCTATAGTCAAGCTTGGAATATTCCTGACACACAACAGAATAACATTTTGATGCAACTTAAAACAGCAAAGACAAATCATCAGGGTCTGTACACATCTGGACATTTGAAATTCAATGCTATTCAAGACTTTTCAAGGCTATTTGAAAAAGAAATTCAAGACTATTTTAACGACATATGTACTTTTAAGCACAGTAAATTAAGTTAACATTAAACATTTTACTCGACTAAGAAAACAATGGTGCCGACCATAATGAAATGCTGATTGCCCAATGTGCATGAGTTACTTTTGTGCATAGTCTTTTCCTTTTCTGGCTATTATTCATACCAACAATTGAGTCAAAATAATATTTTATTGACAACAATTAAATTCAAGACTTTTCAAGACTACTTTGTAAAATTCAAGGTTTTCAAGGCCTTGAATTTGATCCAATCAAAGTCGAGCCTTTTCAAGACTTCCAAGGCCCTGTACAGACCCTGAAGCATTAAAGGGAGGTACCAGCTCCTCTGCCCAGAATTGGCTGAGCAGTTATTTATTACAGGAAGTCTGCTACCTAGAATGTGGGAAATTTAAACATCATAGTGTTTTGTTATTAATTCTGGCTGCATCAGCATTATTGCCAATCAATTTTATTTTGAAACTGGATGTTTTGTTTACCATTTGACATGTTGCAGGCGAAATCTTTCAAATTGCGAACATTGTTCTGAGCTTAATAAAGTAACTAAACACAAACTCGCATGCTATGAACCTTCAACATGCATGTTGTAGTCATAAGAACGTAATATTAAATGAAAAAATAAAACCTAGGAGCTGGCATGCTCGCTGTAAAAAGTACACTGCACTGTAAAAGTAGAAACATAAAGTATGTCATTCGTGACTAATGATGATTAAATAGTGTTCGCAAAACAAAGGGAGTAGGTTACTTGAAGTAATGGATGTCCACAGAGACAGACAAAGGCCTATATAATTATTGATCAACAATAAAGTACATAATATTCTGTAAACGTTGCAAATAGTTAAAAAGAAAGACGATTTATTGGTTTAAAAATCCTATACATCAACCATTAGTCTATGGCTAATCAAATATTACACTTGGATTAAGAAATACATGCAAAGATAAAATGTTATCTCACTTGTGGGTGGCAGATATCGACAGGAAGAGATAGAGAAAGGTGACAACAGCCAGTTGCTTCGTGTTGACGGTGTCCGACTCAATCCCAGCAAACTTCTTCACCTGGGCCAAGAGGTCAGCCGATGGGGGCACAGGGTTCATAGGGTCACCTGGAAAGGTCAACATGTCAGACTGCTTAACTAACAATGTATTGAAGTTGTATGCTGTTATTTGTTCACTGTAGTTAATAATAATGTTCTTAAAACAAGATTAATAAAGTTTTGAAGGTATATTCTATAGTGTTTGCCAATTGAACAATATCGATTATTGTAGTAAAATGTGATACTTACCATAGAAAAGTATGGTAAAATGTGGTATTTACTGCAGTAAATCATAGTAAAATATTATAAAATATGGTAAATGTTGTATTTAATTAATGTAGTAAATACAACATTTACTACTGTAGTAGTAAAACGTGATAAACGCTGCAGAGGGAATTTTTAGCAGAGAACGCATGTAGTTATTAATACAAAAAGACTTTATATATACAGATATCCAATATGGTTTACATCAACCGGGAATGGTTAGTTGACTTTAGGACCACCTGTTTGTATAGCATATAAAAGCCCAGAACTCATTTTCTTCTAAGTTATATAATTTTTATAGAACTATGGAATAACCTTGACTATAACATTCAAAATCTGAAACACAGACATAAGTTAAAATCTGTACTGTCTAAACAATATTTATCTAACTATCTTAACCAAGTACATTGCCTAAATTCCAGATGTGTAAAGTGCAACTAATTGTTTTCATTTAAAAAGATACACTGTTTGAATATTCACACATTTTTCACACATTTCTGAAATTCCCCCAATCCGTTGTCATGCAGATGATTGTACATGGATAAGTATATTATTTCGAAGTTTATGTTTTGGGGTCACAGGAAGACGGCACAAAATGTGCCATGTAACCACCATGTAACAACACTTACAGAATGGAAGAGTAAATGTCTCCTGTAGCTCGTTTATGTTCCATGTCACAGAGACGTCTATGTCGGGCAGTCTCAGAGACACCTGGTGGCTGCTGTTGGAAGTTATGCGCAGGAATGTCCGCAGGTTGAGACTGGCTGCCAGTGCACGCTGGAATGAAAGCAATTTGTCATTCGCGTTGCAAAATCAACAGCATCATGTTACACGTAGATTTCAGTAGGGCTGATATTTATTATTAAATTTATATGTAAGCCCAGCAAACAACGACCCGTGATTTCACAGGTTCTGTAGGTGAATTCATGAGTTCAGGTGGCTTAATTTACGTGAATTCACTGGATTCTGTGAACAGTTCTGACCCAGTACGACTCGTGACAACAGGTAGAACATGTGTATTTACATGAAAACACATACTGGTGGAGCGGTACCAATTATGAACCAGTATGACACCTGCCAACTGGTTCAGAAATGGTTCCTTATTTGCTGGGAGCTTATCAGTTTTAATGTGGTAACATTGTGGTTGTAAGTTGTAAATAAACTGTTTTTGGCCCCCTCCTCTTCCTACTCTATATTTATAAATGACATGCCCACCCATATTTCTCCAGGAACCTTCCTCAAACCTTTCACTGATGATGCAATGCTCTACCGGAACATCAATAATCATACTGACTAAGGCAATTTACAGCATGACCTCGTCAGACTGATCGATTGGGAAAAATCCTGGCAAATGACTTCCAACCCCTCCATATTTAATGCACATCACCAGAACAAAATCACCCAAAGATAACTCATACCCAGCAAACAACGAAAAAAAAGTGAATTCACGAGTTCAACTGGCTCAATTCACATGTTTCCGTATGGGAACTCACCGGATTCTGTGAACAAATTTGGTGTGGCGACACATGCTTACTGTGAAATCACGAGCTTTTCGTGTGTTCTTTATACATACCAGTGAAACTGTACCAGTTCTGACCCAGTATGACTCATGTCAAACTCGTGACAACAGGCAGAACACATATATTCACGTGAATACACATGACAACACGTACTGGTGGAGCGGTACCAATTATGAACCAGTATGACACATGCCAACTGTTTCAGAAATGGTTCCTATAGCTTCCCAGATAGCAAGCCTACGTTGGCCCAATGTTGGCCCAACTATGGTACCGTTGGCATAATGTTGGCATTGGGTGAACAACGTTGGGCCAACATTGGGCCAACGATGTACCGCCAACATAAATTTCAAATAAACTGAGTTTGATATTATTAATGTTGGTACAGCGGTGGTTCAATTAATGACACAATCCACATAATTATACAGTTACATTTTCAGTTATACAAATTTGGGCTAACGTTGGGCCAACGTTGGCATTTTACATTGGGCCAACGTTGGCAAAATATGTTGGGCCAACATCATTTTGCTCGTTGGCCCTACGTTGGCCCAACATGTTGGGGCAACGTTGGGCCAACGTTGGGAAATTACAATCCAACGTTGGGCCAATGCTGGCATTTTACATTGGGCCAACGTTGGCAACATATGTTGGGCCAACGTCATTTTGCTCGTTGGCCCTACGTTGGCCCAACATGTTGGACAAACATTGGGCCAACGTTGGCAAATTATAATCCAACGTTGGGCCAACGTTGGCATTTTACATTGGGCCAACGTTGGCAAAATACGTTGGGCCAACGTCATTTTGCTCGTTGGCCCTACATTGGCCCAACATGTTGGGCCAACATTGGCAAATTATAATCCAATGTTGGGCCAACGTTGGCATTTTACATTGGGCCAACGTTGGCAACATACGTTGGGCCAACGTCATTTTGCTAGTTGGACCAACGTTGGACCAACGTTGGCAAATTATAATCCAACGTTCAGCCAACATTGGTTTTGTATTGGGTCAACGTTGGCCCAATGTTGGGCCAACGTAAGCTTCTTATGTGCAGTATGTGTTTTTTGTGTTGGGCCAACGTAAGCTTAATATGTGTATGTGGTTTTTATGTTCGGCCAGCATTAATTGGCTTAACGAACATATTTTTTGGTCTTGTGTTTAGAAGCTACACGTTTCTTATATAGCACACTGGTCTTAAATGGTTTTAAATAATGGTTTATTAATATGGAACTGCTCATAACATATGATACCGTCACATCCCTACACTTAAATACACCCACACACAAGCACACACTCATGCACACACATCTACATACACACCATTACAGCTACACGTACACAACAGCATAGCACACAACACACACACACACACACACACACACACACACAAACACACACACACACACGTACACACACACACACACACACGTACACACACACACACACACACAAACACACACACACACACACGTACACACACTCACATTGAGTCACACACATCTACATATACACACCACCACAGCTATATGCACACAACAGCATAGCACACAACACCCTCACACACACTCACACACACACACACACACACACACACACACACACACACATGTGTACACACACCCACACACACTCGATCACTCACACACACGTTTACACCCACACACGTTTAAACACACACACATTTACACACACGTTTACACACACGTTTACACACACGTTTACACACACGTTTACACACACGTTTACACACACGTTTACACACACGTTTACACACACGTTTATGTATGCATAAACACAAATGTGCACACTCATGTTCACACACTCATATGCACATACATGTGCACATATATATATATATATATATATATATATATGCACACACATGTATGTGTACATATGCATGCAACACAAGGATCGATTCGCAAGTATACACATATAGACAACCAACACACACACACACATGCACACACATAGACAACATATAAACACCACACACACCACATATACACATGCACACAAGTACACTTATGCACAAACATGTATGCATACACACACTCATACACGTACACATACATATGCACACACATATATGGGTGTACATACATATACACACAGATGCACACAAAGATATACACACACACTTACACACATATACAACCAACATACACATATACCATGTACATACATAAACACACCACATAAACACACAAACATGCACGCACGCACGCACGCACGCACGCACGCACGCACGCACGCACGCACGCACGCACGCACACACACACACTGTAGACACAAATTAATTGAGTTTAATATTATAACGATGGTACGGTGATGGTTCAGTTACTGACCTGATACACATAATTATGCAATTCCATTTTTACACAAATATCAACCAACGTTGGACTGACATTGGGCCAACAACCCTAAATCAATGTAGTGCCAATATTAGGCCAACGTTGGGGCAATATGTTGGCCAAATTTTATTTTTTACCCAAACAAATTCATATAAAGCATGATGCAATTAACATATATAGTTATATATATGTTTTTGTTATAGTTATTAGTTAAAGTACAATTACTATGAAATATGTCAATTAGATTAACCGGATGCATTTATTAGGTCAATCAAAGTAAAATATTGCTCTTTAACAGAAATGGTTCCTATAGCTTAAGAAACAGTGAGTGTGTGCGGGTGTATTTATGTGTAGTGATGTGACCGTATCAATGTTATGAGCATTTCCATATTAATAAACCATTATTAAAAAACCAAGACCTGAATGTGTGCTATATAAGAAACGTGTAGCTTCTAAATACAAGACCAAAAAAGATGGATGTGCCAACGTTGACCCAACATTGAGCCAATGTTGGGCCAACGGTGGCACATCCATAACCCAACGTTGGCCCAACATTGATCCAATGTTGGCCCAACATTGAGTCAACGTTGACCCAACATTGAGCCAATGTTGGCCCAACATTGAGCCATTGAGCCAACGTTGGCCAAACATTGAGCCAATGTTGGGCCAACAGTGGAACATCCATAACCCAACGTTGGGCCAACGGTGGTACATCCATAACCCAACGTTGGCCCAACATTGATCCAACGTTGGCCCAACATTGAGCCAACGTTGGCCCAACATTGAGCCAACGTTGGCCCAACATTGAGCCAATGTTGGGCCAACAGTGGCACATCCATAACCCAATGTTGGGCCAACGGTGGCATATTCATAACCCAACGTTGGCCCAACGTTGATCCAATGTTGGCCCAACATTGAGCCAACATTGGCCCAACGTTGGGCCAATGTTGGATTATAATTTGCCAACGTTGGCCCAACGTTGGATTATAATTTGCCAACGTTGGCCCAACGTTGGGTCAACATGTTGGGCCAACGAGGGGCCAATGAGCAAAATGACATTGGCCCAACGTACGTTGCCAATGTTGGCCCAACGTAAAATGCCAACGTTGGCCCAACGTGGGTCTGCTATCTGGGTTGTTTGCTGGGTACAGAATACATGACGAAACACTCAGAGCAGTACCAGTAGCAACACACCCCGGCATAGCCATAGACACATCAAATAACCTCTCCTGGAACCCATACATCAACAAGATAGTCAATAAAGCAAACAGCAAGCTTGGATTAATAAAAAAAATGGAGGCTGGTTACGTGATATTTGAGATAGTCACGCCCACATTACATATAGTGAGTGGGTGGGGGTCGGTCACATTTAATTTCAGGTGACCTAGTGGCGGAGTGACCCCCACCGATATGGTGTCGATGTTAAATATAGTGTAAAGAGAACTGTTAATACCGGTCATTGGTAATGTGTTAGAATTTGTAGGACTTCTTAGCAAGACCAGTGGGGCCGGCATATTTGCTGTGGAGATATATTGATGTATTTGTGGTATATCTATGTGATCCATCTGATTTATCTAATATAATAAATGTCATATATTTGGCCAATTTCAATCATCACTTGTCTTGCATTGCTGCTCTGCATAAAAGACTGTATGTGCAGCGGGTACATACATTGAGTGATTGACATATGATCCCATTAATTCAAAATAATTGGCTATAGAATTAATTTGATTAAAACTATTTCGGATATATAGTCACTTAACTAACTACGTTTAGGGTATGCGTAATCTATTTATTTACACTTAATACATGACCAGATTTGCAGCGACAGCACTACTAATATAATTGGCACTGTCTGCCAAGGGCTCTGTCTCTGTCTGTGCATAGCCCGGGCCACGGACCCGGTTGTGCAGACTGCAGTGTCAGCGTGCGACGACGCTCCGGTACCATGTATTAGTCCTCAAAACAGAATAAACGAACATTACCTTCCCGTATACAACAGCATGTTCTCCGTGCAATATCACCTTCCCTGGAGCCGACACAACGATGCCGTCATCTGACGGAGGTATTTGTGACATTTTCGGAACGGAAAGAGCGCGAATGACACACGTGTGAGTGGCGTGATCGGATGTAAACAAATCTGCTCATTTGTAACACCAAGAAACACTGCGTATTATGTTCTAGCCACAACTGTCAGCAAGTTCAGTGGTTGGACGGTGTCGATTAGGCTTTTTTTACAGGTCAATAACAGTATAATAACTGCTGTGATAACTATATAGCGAAATATTAACGTGCGAAAACGACGTTGCTGAACAAAATTAATAATATTCCAGTTAGGACTTAGCCTAAGTTCATGTCAGTGAGTCAGATTATGACTCATCCACTTACAACCAAATCAAACAGGTGTTATCTTTAGTTTTGATTACAGTATCTATATTATGCCTATCATAAATTAGCCTTTTTTCACTCTACATTGCTCCAGTTCACTCAGCTGTATAAATGAGTACCTGGCTGTAGACAGTGGTGGTTATATGTAGAAATCAGCCGTCGCACATTATTTGCAACATATAGCTGGATGCTTCCCAGAGAAGTTGAGATGGCGTCCGATTGAACAGGTCTTTCAAGTAAAGTGTAAAGCGCTTTGAGCAATCCTGAGGATTACTGCGCTATATAAGAACTTACCTTTATGCCTTCTTGTCACTTCTTCAATGATGATGTGCTCTGTTTCTCTCTCTCTCTCTCTCTCTCACCCTCTCTGCCTCTCTTCTCCCTCCCTGCCTCCCTCCTTTCTCTCCCTCCCCCTCTCTCTTCTCTCTCTCCCTCCCCCTCTCTCTTCTCTCTCTCCCTCCCCCTCTCTCTTCTCTCTCCCTCCACCTCTCTCTTCTCTCTCCCTCCCCCTCTCTCTTCTCTCTCCCTCCCCCTCTCTCTTCTCTCTCCCTCCCCCTCTCTCTTCTCTCTCCCTCCCCCTCTCTCTTCTCTCTCCCTCCCCCTCTCTCTTCTCTCTCCCTCCACCTCTCTCTTCTCTCTCCCTCCCCCTCTCTCTTCTCTCTCCCTC
Source organism: Oasisia sp. SBJ-2009 (assembly GCA_964017155.1). Lineage (NCBI taxonomy): Eukaryota > Metazoa > Annelida > Polychaeta > Sabellida > Siboglinidae > Oasisia > Oasisia sp. SBJ-2009. The sequence goes on from OZ024865.1 coordinate 44,621,348, forward strand.
CCCCTCTCTCTTCTCTCTCCCTCCCCCTCTCTCTTCTCTCTCCCTCCCCCTCTCTCTTCTCTCTCCCTCCACCTCTCTCTTCTCTCTCCCTCTTCTCTCTCCCTCCCCCTCTCTCTTCTCTCTCCCTCCCCCTCTCTCTTCTCTCTCCCTCCCCCTCTCTCTTCTCTCTCCCTCCCCCTCTCTCTTCTCTCTCCCTCCACCTCTCTCTTCTCTCTCCCTCCCCCTCTCTCTTCTCTCTCCCTCCCCCTCTCTCTTCTCTCTCCCCCTCCCCCTCTCTCTTCTCTCTCCCTCCCCCTCTCTCTTCTCTCTCCCTCCACCTCTCTCTTCTCTCTCCCTCCACCTCTCTCTTCTCTCTCCCCCTCCCCCTCTCTCTTCTCTCTCCCTCCCCCTCTCTCTCCCTCCCCCTCTCTCTTCTCTCTCCCCCTCCCCCTCTCTCTTCTCTCTCCCTCCCCCTCTCTCTTCTCTCTCCCTCCCCCTCTCTCTTCTCTCTCCCCCTCCCCCTCTCTCTTCTCTCTCCCTCCCCCTCTCTCTTCTCTCTCCCTCCCCCTCTCTCTTCTCTCTCCCTCCCCCTCTCTCTTCTCTCTCCCTCCACCTCTCTCTTCTCTCTCCCTCCCCCTCTCTCTTCTCTCTCCCTCCCCCTCTCTCTTCTCTCTCCCTCCACCTCTCTCTTCTCTCTCCCTCCACCTCTCTCTTCTCTCTCCCCCTCCCCCTCCCTCTCCCTCCCCCTCTCTCTTCTCTCTCCCCCTCCCCCTCTCTCTTCTCTCTCCCTCCCCCTCTCTCTTCTCTCTCCCTCCCCCTCTCTCTTCTCTCTCCCCCTCCCCCTCCCTCTTCTCTCTCCCTCCCCCTCTCTCTTCTCTCTCCCTCCCCCTCTCTCTTCTCTCTCCCTCCCCCTCTCTCTTCTCTCTCCCTCCACCTCTCTCTTCTCTCTCCCTCCCTCTCTCTCTCTGTGCCAGTCAATCATGCCCAACATGAACTGAAGACATTGCTGGTGTAAGATTTTACATCTTCCGTGTCACGCAGGCAGATGTTGCTGCTGTTGCTATTACAACTGACATATAAAGACATAACTTTATAGTTACTTTTATATGCCTTCTGATGGTGGACTTAGACCATATAGCTCTCAAAGGATGTAGTCTTTGGAACATTGCTGAAGCCTTGTCTAGCCTCACTCACACACCTACTTCCATGTCGCCTTTCTAGACGTGTAGCTTCTGAGGTAGGAGAATTTCTTGATGCATCGTAAGTCATGCATGCATTAGAATGCAATAACAAATCAAATACCTAGGCTATTTAATTACTCCATGATAATTTTCAATTGTTAATCACACACACATGCATGCAAATGCTCACGCACGCACGCACTCACACACACATGCACACACACAAACAAACACACACACAAACACACACACGTACACAAACACATACATACACACAAATACATAAGAATCATGTCACATGGTCAGAGACTAACACAACTGTACTCTGATATTCACATAAACAACTGTTCATGGTTGATTTATTTTTGATATGTTGTGTTACAAAGCAGAAGCTGATTAAAATGGTAAACCCTGCAACATCTATGCAATTTTACACATCCAGATATGTGACTACAGCAACAATGCTCTCCTTCAAAGTCACTATTAGAAAATATATTACAATGAATTATGAATGGGTGTTATGTGATGTAAAAATACATATTTCTTATAGACTCATCATCTGAAAACAAAATAGTCGCTACACATTGACGGGATGAAGATGACAAGGTCAATAGATGTGTAGGACCACTTCTTTTACAGAATAACTCCTGCAATAACTGAACATTTATGCAACAGGCAAGTGTGCATTACAAACGGTTAATTGTAAATCTCTTTATTTGCAATCTACTCTTCATAAATATGTCCATTATAAGCAGTTGTTCTCGACAGCATGTACAGAACTGTGATATACAAGCATGCATTCTACTATGTGCATTAACATACAAACACATGTAAACAAACACATTTTATGAATTATGTGAATTTGCAAAGGTGTCAACACTGATTTGAGTAAGATCGAGGAAACTGCTTACAGGAAGGAGGGAAGTGTCCTTGTGCACTTAACTTTCATAAACATTTACTGCACTTTAAGTTCAAGTTGTTTCTAGCATTCAATAACATTCCATTAACTGGTTAGTCTATATCTGTTATGGTAAACATAATCTAATAAGGTCTATTTCATACAGTCAGTCTTTTACAGAACATTTACGCCTTTCTGTACTGGCACAGAGGGAGTCGTTGCCAGGGAGCTTGTCATTCTTAGTGGCTCTTTTACATCCCAAATTGAGATTAACATTATCCCCAAGACACGAGGGATACACAGTCCCCAATGTTGAGAACTAGGTTTTTACACCAAATATACCATACGTGCCCTGTCTGGGTATTGGACTTGGGGTGGCACATGTGCTAACCAGGGGCGCTAGTGTAGTGGTTATCACCCATTTTTATTTGTTTCGCTTGTTAACTGTAAAAATATTCACCAATATTTTGAAATAATTTGATAGCACAGAACAATCACATGCCTTGAAAGATATGTAAGAAATAAATAGACACAATAAAAAAATAACAAAACACTTAAAAATATAAAAGGATTTGTATATTCCCACCTAGAAATGTTGACACCAAAGCATTTGTGATGATTGCCTTGTCTGCAGTGTTGAATTGTGGGAATGAACCGTAAATGCAAAATAGTGACCTCGTCAGTTATTGCCATGACAACCATCTTGGGTAATGGCAATTTCAGTGTCTTCGATATCATCGTCAGTTTCAGTTTAATTGTTAGTATTTAACAATCTCATTATAATCATGATTAGTCATATTAAAAATACTTAGTTACCAACTGTAGCATGCTAAGTAGTCAATATAAGCAGAGTTTACATATCGCAGAGGTTTATCAAGGCTTTACTTGAAGCTAAAATGGCAGCATTAGTGCAACCTGAAGCTACATGAAGCATAAACGATCATCAGAGATCGGTCACATATGGCTGTAATTATGTTGTTGTCATTGTTGTTCTTGTTGTCAGTCATACTCATGAAGACAGTCTGCCAGACTAAACTGTAGTTCTCGCTGCGACATGTAGTGGGCGTACTTCAAGACAGGATTCGGTTTCGTGTGAAATCGCACTGGGACCTGGTGGAAAAAAACATTGTCAGTCTACAAGAGCCACCATCACATCAGCAGTCATTGTTTCATCTCACTTAGCTTTTTTGAAAAAAGAATATTAATTAATACATTGTTGTATTCTATATAATATTCTTCTTCCATTAATGACCACTGGTCAATTTCCTGACCATTATCGTCATTGTTTTTTCAGAATTGTCCTCTAGAATTAGTGAGTCCACTACAGGTTACACATTTACCCCCTGTGTGGGATCTTTTACTTCCCCTGGCGTAGACACCAGATAGAAGGGACCATCGGCTTTTAGTGTCTCTTCCGAAAGACACAGGCAATGTGGGGTGAACGAAATTGCCTAAGTTTTGAAATGGTGACAGGTGGGATTGAACGACGTACTGGCCCCTCGATTGATAGTCTGGCACTTTACCATGCAACCAGCGCTGTCCATAATTACATGCTTAGTATCAATAAAGTTTACTATAATAATAGTTACACATCGAGGTAGATGCGCATCTTGCAGGTTTAACATAAAACTGATTAGAACCATCTCGTTCAGAATTCAGTTATCTTAAAAATTAGTACAATTTGCAATGTCAGAAAGAAAAATGTAAAACGTTTCTAATAAAAACTAGGCCCCCACATACTAGAGACTGCATGCACTGTGAAGATTTTAAGTGCATTTCACAAAAAAGATGAGGGGTCAAGAGTTCAAGGTCGTGACCTACCCGCGGCATCCTACGGCGAGAGAGGACTCCATCCGCCGCCTCGAGGTATGGGATGCCAATGAATGCTCCCGCCAGATGGAATCGACTGTTCACGGTGAATGCCGCACGGACGGCAGCTGACACCGTCTTGAACCCAGTCACTGTCGACACCAACTGTGGCGTGTCACCAACGTCATCAGACGTCACTCCGTCGGTGTCATCACTCATGACGCAGTGACGTGTGTCGTTCATGTCGGCGCTGATTCTCGTTGTGTCTGTGGCTGTGTTGTCGGATGTGGCTGCAGATGAGTGTGTGAGATTCTTTGCTGCTGTGTGAGTGCTTCGCTGCAGCCGGTGTCGTCTGTAATGCCGCTGGAGAACGGTGGCTGCAGCGTGTCGTTTCTGTGCCGTCCACCTGGTGAGCCAGCCTCGTATCACTACAGCAAAAAACAACATCGCAATTAGTGAATATATTGTTCATGGCGCCAAGAATGGTTTATTGTAGTATAATTAACTTACTTTGGAGCTTAATTGTCGAAGCTTAGCACGACGTTTTGACCCATCATCTACGGGCCTTGTTCACGACTGGTGTCACATGACGTGTGTTGCCTCAGATTTCAGCGGGATAATTTGGTTGGATGGCAAAAAAGTGAAGGAGGCTATATACATCAAACAAAGAGCCCCTACCATGAACAGAGACCAGGGATACCATCTGCCTGCCATCTACAATCAAATTATGCCGCCGAAATCTGAGGCAACACACGTGAACCAATATGTGAACAAGGCCCGTAGCTGACTGGTCGAAACGTCGTACTTATCATCGACAATTAAGCTCCACAGTAAGTTAATTATACTACAATAAACATCGCAATTACTATCATGGCACCAGTGCATAAACATTCTTAGGAGTTCATCAGTCTGGTTTTGCTTTTTAAACTAAATTTTGCTCCTTAATAGTCGTATTGTGGCACAGAGTGGTTAGAGCATCGGGTTCTCAATCAAGAGAGACAGGTTTGAATCCTGGATGCCACGTTGAACCTTGATCAAGTTCATTCGCTGTACGTTCCCCCAGTTCACTCGGCTCCATGAGTGAGTACCTCGCTCATTTTGGCTGTTTTCAGCCACATGTTGCTCGTGTTACCAGCAATGTTTGGTGCGTCGAAGCAATGTTTCGACCGTGGTGGATATTGTGTACAATTAATAGTCTTCAAGCAATACTACAATGGCTGGACGCTTGCCAGTGAAACCATGATAGTGTAAAGTTAAGCACTTTGACCATTTTCGTGACTGGACGCTGAGCTATGTAAGAACTTATCTTTACATTTATACTGAAAACTGTCAATGACAGGTCACGCCATCGGGGAACTTTCACGTAAAGATAAGTTCATATGTATCAATGTTGCACAAACTGTGTCGTGTCAACAACAGATTTACTTGGAATAAAAAAGTAAAGGCAAGTTCTTATATAGCGCAGTATCCAGTCCTCAGGACCATTCAAAGCGCTTTACACTTTACTTCCCTGACAGACCTGTTCACTCAGACACCATCTCGGCTTCTCTGGGAAGCATCCAGCCATTATGTTGCAATTAATGCGCGAAGGTTACTCGTACACATATCCACCTCTGTCTATAGCCAGGTACTCATTTATACAGCTGAGTGAACTGGAGCAATGTAGAGTGCACAAAACTTGCCCAAGGTTTTAACACCGCAGCACAGGATTTGTACCAGGGTTCTCTTAGGCAAGAGCCTGAAGCTCTACAAATGAGCCTATGAGGTAATTTGCTACTTCCAATGTTTACTGAGTGTGGAAGATGTGAAACCCGCAGTACACACCGGCCTGGACAATGACGATACGACGTAGTCTTCGCCGCTGGTGCTGCCATCTATGGTACCGCCATGCCACCTGGAGTGTGATGACGTAACGAGTTAACGCCTCCTCTCGTATTTCTTCCAAATGCTCCAGCTGACAGCGAAAAGAAAACAACAAAACAATTATTGTTACATTATATATTACAATTATTGACTTACTTTGGAGCATTTTTGTCAAAGCGAGTACGACGTTTCAGCCCGTCAACTACGGTCCTTGTTCACATATTGGTGTCACGAGTGTTGCCTCAGATTTCGGCGGGATAATTTGAGGCAACACACGTGACACCAGTACGTGAACAAGGTCCGTAGCTGACGGACCGAAACGTTGTACTCGCTTCGACAAAAATGCTCCAAAGTAAGTCAGTCATACTACAATAAACCACTCTTGGAGTCATGAACAATATATTTACTAACAGAACAATTGTTAATACTTTATGTAATAATTGTGGCAAATATTACTGAACATTTCTCAGGGTAGTTCTTATTCCAATCAATGGTTTTAATTATTCATATCCGAATTCAAGATCTTTTTACCTGTAGAGGCTTTCGTCTGAATGTTTCATGTTGACTTCTTCAATACTAATGATGTCATTCTTCATTACAACTAGTGAAGTCAACATGAAATGTTCAAATGAAAGCCTCTACAGGTAAAAAGAAGATTTTGAATTTGGATATGATAAATGAAAACCTTTGATTGTGGCAAATAATTATAGTAAAACATACAAGTGATTTCACCAGAATTTTTTATTTTTAATCCACTTATCATAACTTTGAAAAATGATAACTCTTTCGTTGAAAATGTTCTTTCTTTTTTATTTACTGCTAAAGTTCAAGCAAACTGTAAATACTTTGAATCATCCTATGCATTGTTCTTTAATATGTTCATTCACAAATGCCACATTTATATGTATTTATATGTCCTAAACCAGATACTGAATGGCGAGGTCACAAGTTGGATTCTACCAAAATCCTAAATTGTCTCGACTGGATTCGGTCGAAAATAATTAGTGTTTTGATGGAAATTAACAACACATTTCCGCAATGAAATAGCTGACCATAGTTGACAGCAGATGATTGAACTTTTTCACAAGTTTATTCTAGACAATTTGCAGAAAGCCCCACTACATCGGCACCGACCTGTCCTAGCTTCAGGAAGAGTTTCGTGCGTCCAAACTGCATGCAGGACGTAGGGTTGGTGGCGTAGGTCACTCCAAACACCAGGTACATGACGACCGCACACAACTTGCGCGTGTGGTCAATGCTGGACATCGCTGTGGACCAACACGTGTCACAGGTACAGATGCATTGACCAAAGGATACTTTCCTGTATATTTTCCATATCACACGTTTTTATATACAGTTTATCTACGTGCATAGTTTTCTAATTATTTAATCACTGAGGCATCAAAATAGCATATATTGTTAAAAATGATTATCATAATGAGATTAATCGTATATTAGTTCTCAATGTCAAATAATTTGTAGACATTTTCTATACATTTTACACATACAGTACAGCTTTGTGGATATTTTTCTAATTACTTCACATGTAAGATATAAAATAACGCCTATATCCTGCACTGTTCATATTCAGTGTATTGGAATAAGATGTACATTAATATAGTCTTAAAAAAGATTACTATTTTGGTTCTGACATTTTGGCTCTTACAGATACAGGGGTAACAGTGTGTAATATGGCCTGAGATATTTCCCAATACAATACGGCAGTTTAGACTGTCACAAGAACTGATCCAAATTCTTGAAAACAAGCAGCCTTGCCTACATTTCAAACACAAAAGAGCATGTTTCGTTATGAATATTAAAATGATGACAATATGTTGTAAATGACAACTAATATATGTATAAATGTGTTTGCAGTATTGCTAGTCAGTGATGGCAGATCTTAGCAGCCAGAGTTAGTAGCAAAGCCAGCAGATTAGTGATGGCCAGACAGATCAACATATTGTTTGTTCTGGAAACTTGCACGGAAATTCCAAGCACAATGGCTCAGGGGCAAAGCTTTGGACTCTCGACTACGAGAACCCGGGTTCGAATCCTAATTTGCGGGGTTAAAGCCTTGAGCAAGTTTTTTTCACTCTACATTGCTCCAGTTCACTCAGCTATATAAATGAGTACCTGGCTATAGACAGTGGTGGATATGTGTACGAGCAGCCTTCGCGCATTAATTGTAGCACATGGCTGGATGCTTCCCAGAGAAGCCGAGATGGTGTCTGAGTGAACAGGTCTGTCAGGGAAGTAAAGTGTAAAGCGCTTTGAGCAGTCCTGAGGACTGGATACTGTGCTATATAAGAACTTGCCTTTACTTTAAAAACAGTTGTTTCTAATGAAAACTGACGACAACTAAGTATATTTTCTTTGAATTTGCCTTCGGAGCTCTAATCCAGTCTTTCTAATCTCAAAATACACCATACAATAGTACACTGGATCAACTATGTCACAATTGCAGGAGGACAGCAACAGGCTATAAAGTGTTCAAATAAGCCTTGCAATGACTTTACATCAGCCCTAACATCTGCAGGCAATTCGTCTGGTAATTCCGAATATCAATAATTAGGAGAATGAATCTACGTATTTACTCAGCAGTTGTCATCATAAAAACAGAAAAAATCAGTAGGAAAGAACCGTTCATTTCTTGAAGTAGATACAGAGATAAAAGAGATCTTGAAGGGGTGGGACTAGACAGCCGAAGATTGGAGACATCTTCCCTGCACAGGGAGAAGTGGAAAGTGGGGAACTGAACTGATGAGGATGGTTCATCACTCCATCAATTGGGAAGAGCAGATCGGATGATGGAGTCCCGTCACTGAGTGAGATCACATTGGGAAAATAATGCAGGTAGGTGGCAGTGTAAATGTAGCCTCCATTAACCAGACTCTGTGAGGTGGCAGCACTTTTCAGCCCCTCCATTCCTCCTGGGAAATTAATGGGCTACTGATATACGTGACAGGGTGGCCTTATCCCAAATTAAGGTATAGACGCTGATTGGTTCTGAGGCTGAATTTGAAATAACAAATTAAATAAGGATACCTTTTTTAGATAATGCTGTATTATAAAAAATATTCAAAATTGAACTTATATTAACATAACATTAAATAGAAATACAAACTTGTAGTTGTTTATAAAACAGGTATTGTGGCAGGATTAACCAGTATCCGTGAAGTGGCAGCATTGTTTTGCTCCACACGGATAACATTCAAAATCCAGTAATACCACCAGACTGTCAGCGAAGTTATGCAACCAAGCGACAGTCGATTAAGCGAGACTAGTGCAAGTGTGAAGATTTTCCCCCACCAACATGCAGGTGTGCGTGGTAAGCAAGCCGGGAACTTAGTTCGGACAGACAGTTCATCAAGACAACCATGACCTATGACCTAGGCACGTCACTGACCTGGGTCCTCAACAGTGTCTGTCGTAGGTTCGGTGTTGCTCACTTAAATTAAAATTTAACAAACACAAGTTAAATGTGAAGTACATTTTAAATGTTTGCTTCATCAAATAAATTAATAAAAATTAAAATAAATTAATAAAAAAACTGGTAATTTATCCCTAATGACAAATGAGACAGGAGATTAAACTATGTCAGTAATCATACCAGATAGATTATCTGATAATCCGTTAGTATCATTTCGATGACTTAAATATGTTGTGTTTGAAAAAAATAATTTACTTTAAACTGTAAACAATTAAATTAAAACAAATAAATGTTAGCATCTATGTTGATACAAAAACAATACATACACACTGTCAATACTTACCAATTTTATTACAGTAGGTCATGCTGGTTAAAACCTTTTCAAATGCTTCTAGATTACACCTTACCTGCACGGCGGCGTAGTTTCCGTTTGGGAGTGACACTCTTCCGTCTTGGAGTGAGATTCAGCTGTTTCCTGTAGAGTGCCTCCAGAGGCTCTATGAGCATTTCATTCTCCTTGTTTGCGTCACAATATTGGTCTAGGTTGCCATGGTGACGTGCTCTTAGAATGACACTGTACTGTTGCAGGAAGTCCTCGTACAGAATCCTTCGCGGAGAAATTACATGAAACATGATAAAAACCAGAATATTTACTAACTTATTCAAAGTAAAATAATTTTTGGTCAATTATCTTGTCATGTTATCAATATGATTAAAAAAGGTAAAGGTAATTTTTTATATATAACGCAGTATCCAGTCCTTAGGACTGCTCAAAGCGCTTTTACACTTTACTTCCCCAGCAGACCTGTTCAATCAAATACCACCTTAACTTTCCAGGAAGCATCCAGCCACTTGCTACAATTAATGTGCGAAAGGCTGCTTGTACACATAGCCACTACTGTCTATAGCCACGTACTCATTTATACAGCTGAGTGAACTGGAGCAATGTTGAGTACAAAACTTGCCCAGGGTTTTAACACCACAGCACAGGATTCGAACCCAGGTTAGCTTAGTAGAAAGTCCGAAGCTCTACCCCTGAGCCATTGCACTCTACATTACCGACAATTTGTAAGAATGCCATCATTATTCATATGAAAAAATTAACTAGTAGAAAGTATTTTTCCTCATCTTGGTCAATTCGTGCTTGTGAAATTAAACATTTATTAAACTGTGTTACCACAAATCCATCATATGATATGATTCAATGTGAGAGATTTACTTTAATAGCTTCAAATGTCTACTGAAGACACATTTTTTTCGTATTGCATATTAGTGTAATTTGACATGAACATTATTATTTTTTACTAGATTATTTGGTAATATTATCAATACATACCCCGTAGGTAATTATACATTTATTTATGGGCATTATTGTAATTTTTTTTAAACAGTTTTAACATACTAAACTATTTATTACTAATAATAACTATACCTATACCGTCAGTTATCAGTATCATTGTAATTTAATTATACACTACACCGATTATTATGTATTTTATGACTAATACGTAATTTATTTATTTATTTAAAAGTGCTACGCTATTTAATACCATACTAATTTTATTTATTTATATACCTATACATTTTTTTACATTTATTTAAAAACTCTAGTATTTGTCTTATTGTATACATATATATTTTCTGTCTTTTAAATTGTAATATGTTGTGAAGCGCCACGAACGATTAAATATTAAATATATTATTTATTAATAAAAATTTACATACAAAATGAATGCAGGACCGAGGGAAAATATGGATTTGAGGGACGCAATTGCACTCAAAAGAAAAAGGCGACATTTTGCTTCAAGACGACCTTTGACCTTAGTAACGGGACACTCACTTAGAGGGAAACGTCTGTTTGCAGATGTTCACTGTCTCCAGTACGCCGCAAGCCTCGAGTTGGGACAACACAAAGGCGCCGTTAAAGTCGCTCGGTTGGCTGAGCACGTTTGGTTTGATGCACCGGATGTAGTGAGGCTGGGTCGCGTTCAGCGCCACCATGAGGCTATCAAGAGAACTCTGTAAATCGGAGATGAGTTGATAAATTTTCAAACATACGCTTGTTAATGTGCTGAGTAGTTTGACGACGTAAAGCTGTGTCTATATTTTGTTCTGAATGTTTCAAACTGATATGACAAGAAAATTAACCAGCAAATTTCAACTATATTATGCCATCTCTCTTATACAAGTACCATTAAATAGTAGTGATTGAAGTATAGAACAAATTAATAAGTAATTTATACAAAAGAAATTGCTATATATAACTCATTTCCATGTAGAATTAATTCAATAATTTTACCAGAAGTGCACAATATGTTTTATATTATCATACAAAGGAAGTTTGTGCAGGAAATATATCTAAGTTCTTATAAGTCGCCAAAGGCATACCTTACCTTGAATTTTGCTAGGACCGTTTTCTTTTTCCTACCCGGAGCATCTGTAGTCTCCTCCGCAAACAGCTGACCTATGAACTCATTGCTGCTCCGTCGAAGCAGCTCCGTCAGTTCATAGGGTACGTTGTCCTGGCAACAGTAAGGGGCCATTTTATAACTTGGGTATGATAATTAGAGAACATATCAAAATGTGTAGATAATTGCACTAAAAATGATAGCAGAACAACTGAGACACAGAAACTAATTATCTTGCTGGTGATTAAGAAATTCATAATTGTTAAAATACGGGAGCAATATTTTAGTCTTCTAGATTTTTTTTAGCAACAAGCATATATACATGTATATATATATATACATACATACATATATATATATACTATGTATACATAAAAACTACATAGACTGTTATATAATATGTTATAAAAGGCTAGTTTCTCTGTGTGTGAACAATATAACCTGTTAAATCTGCTCACAGCATTGACTTTGTTCTACAATAATCACATCTTCATCATGCTAACATAAATAATATAATTTCCAGTTACAGAAGCTAGTGTAACATCGTAATTCTTAGTGGGTTTCCTCCAAACAGCCCAAACTTGGGCTAACGCAGGAGTTGTCCTCTAGAATTTGTGAATCCACTACAGGTTACACATTTACCCCCTGTGTGGGATCTTTTACTTTCCCTGACCAAGACACCAGATAGAAGGGACCACCGGCTTTTAGTGTCTCTTCCAAAAGACACAGGCAAATGTGGGGTGAACGAAATTGCCTAAGTTTCAAAACAGCGGTAGGTGGGTAGGTAATCATGGGTGCACCAAACATAGCTAGTGAATTTTTAGTTACTTTAAGTTTAACAATCCCTTTCCTATTACTGATTCTGTCTTCCACCCACACTAAGATTTGCTAAATAATTTGTTCTTGTAGCAACTAAAGTCTACCCTTACCTTGTTCTTGTCCACCAAGCCGTCAACCAGGTACGTGACGCTGCTCGCATAATGCTTCACAGCGAAACACGGCCCGTCCATACTCCGTCGTTGTGGTCGACCCAGCACCTTGCTGGTGCTGCCACCTAGTGCCGACATGATGCGTTCACCGAGAACGGAACTGTTTGCTGGTCGATTTAAGTGGCATTCCTGAAGAAAGGTGATGTAATACATCAGTCAAACACACATCATAACGGGTAGAAATGACACCTGTGGAAGTTTCTCACAATAAGTTGTTTAAATTCTTTTCTGCCAGACTCGGAAATGTCTGGCATTTGAAATACATTTTTGTTGTTAATTTAATCTTACTATGTACTATCATGTTATTATATTTTAGTAGAGCACCTTTTATGTTAGTACATTGTCTTATTGATGACATTTGTTTACTTGACTTTGCAAATATTTACATTTTAATTATTTTATTACTGTGTTTACTTATTTATGTATTTATTTTCTTAAATTTATTAATATTATTATTTGGAGGACCACATTGGAAATATGTGTACTATTGTGTGCTTTAATGTGTTTATTCTCTGTAAATATTATATATATTATTATTTCTTTATTTGCTTTTGGATCGAATGTTTTTTTATATTTATTTGCATGCATATAATCTTTTACCAAATAAACTTAATCGATTGATTGATTGATCGATCGATCGATCGATCAATCAATCAATTGGTGTGAAGTTTTTGTGTACTTTCTGGCATCTCTGATATTGCACAATGTGGCATCATTTTCGATCAAAACCGTTGTGGCTCAGTCTGGCACAATGGGTGTGTAAGAACAGGGAATTTATATCGCATAGCAGGAATAACTTAGTCATGATTACCTGAAGTATATAGCCACCTCACAATTAAGGTAAGTTCAAGAAGCAGAAAAAATAAAAGCAATAAGACTTCAAGAAGACCTAGAGACAATACACTTGTTAATTTGATTTATGATCCCAGTATAATTAACCCTTTATAATAATTATGTTTCTTAGTATGGCACTTTTTAAGTAATTTAATGCAGGAAGTCCTCGTACAGAATCCTTCAGGGAGAAATTACATAAAACATGATAAAAACCAGAATTCGTATTAACTTATTCAAAATAAAATCATTAACATGACGTGTTGACTGAATCTAAAATATAAATGATTTAAATAAATAAGCTAAGATAAACAATAAGCTATGATAAATAATTAAATAAGCTAAGATAAGTAAGTAATGCTCCTTATGTTACATGCTCCATCTGCACAGCACATATATTAATGACTCCAATGACATAAGTTACGCAAGTGTTATAAACTGGATCCCACCTCCATGCGGTGTTAGACAGAGTTACCGGCCGTCTGTGACCACTCAAGAAGAAGGCCTGTGATTGGCTGCCCTACCTCGTTGATCAGGGCGAACAGTCCGGGGCTACACTCCAGCAGATCCAGACACGGCCGGTTGTCCACAAACTCAGTGAAGTTCCACGGGATCGCCTCCCGGATGTATTCCTCCTGCGAACACAGCGTCACCACATTCAGTGACGTGTCACCACATTCACTGACATGTCACCACATTCAGTGACGTGTCACCACATTCAGTGGTGTGTCACCACATTCAGTGACGTGTCACCACATTCCCTGACATGTCACCACATTCAGTGATGTGTCACCACATTCAGTGACGTGTCACCACATTCAGTGGCGTGTCACCACATTCACTGACATGTCACCACATTCAGTGATGTGTCATCACATTCAGTGATGTGTCACCACATTTAATGACATGTCACCACATTCAGTGACATGTCTCCACATTCAGTGATATGTCACCACCTTCAGTGATGTGTCACTGTGTGATATGTCATCATAATCAGTGACAGAGACAGAGAAATAGTTGGCATGGTAACTTGTAACATCAAGTCTGCAGGGTAACACATGGAAACCGCGAACATCAAACAGTATTGTGATTAACTAGTCTCACCGGTATTGTAAAAAAAACTGGTTTTGAAACTGGACGTTTTCTTTACCATTTAAACATCGTTCGGTAAAAACCTTCACATTGCAAATGTTACTACAAGCTGAATAAAGTAACTGAACATAACTTGGCAATCATTCTACCTTCAACATATCCATTAGTCATAAGCACATCTTAAATAAAAATGTTAAACTTTACAGCAGACACGTTTTCATTTCTGCATTTTGTACAGCGACCTGCCAAGGTCACTGAGACTAGTGTCACCTGTTGTCAAATCAACACTGACAGATAACCTTGAGATGACCTCTGACCTCGTGTCATGGTCACATGACCCACCTGTAGGTCGCGCAGGAAGTGTGTCACAAAGTGCTGCTGTAGTCGTTCGTTTGCATAGTTGATACAAAGCTGCTCAAGACTGTTCACGGCAAAACTCTCAAAGCCGTAGATGTCCAGGATTCCTGTAGCCAATCAGAACAGTCATGTGACTTCCACAACTATAATTATATTGAATTATTAATTTTATTTATAAATTTATTATTTTAAAACTTATCTATTATTATTATTATAAAACCACAGCTGCAGACGTTCTTTGTCACTTACCAATGGTTTTGTCAGTTTCCTGTTCTCCCTTCAAGTGGCTGTTTATGAAGTCCACGAGCCAGTGGAACAGTCTGAAAGATTAACAACTCTTGCTAATCATTTGACACTCAAATTTCTACAATCGCCTGGTGGGATCCTATGAATATTGACTTGTTTGCGATACACTTGATAGTTTTCAATACAAACTTCTGTCATTATTCACATTGCATCTGGTTGTACAGAGGTGATGTTGAACACGCCTCGTCAGAAACTAAGACAACATTTAAAATGAGATATGATTAATAAAAAAGTAAAAGTAAAGGTTATGCTTATATAGCGCAGTATCCAGTCGTTGTGACCGTTCAAAGTCCTTTACACTTTATTCTCTGGCCGACCTGTTCAATGAAACACCATCTCAACTTCTATGTGAAGCTTCCAGCTACGCTGCAATTAATGCGTGAAAGCTGCTCGTACAAATATCCATCACTGTCTATAGCCAGGTACTCATTCATACAGCTGGGTGAACTGGAGCAAAGTAGAGTGACAAAACTCGAACAAATATTGTAGATATTTCTTTTGAGCAACTCCTTTGGTACCATGCTTACTTGTATTGATAAAATAAGTGGTGCTAATAATTAAAGAGACGAACTATACGACTACTGGAAGGGTACCATCTGGCAGAGGATAGCACAGGATAGGCAGATGTGGAAGCAGCATGCTGAGACCTTCGCCCAACCATGGGACACTACGGCTGCACAATGATGATGATGAATAATTTAAAATGTTTGGATAAAAACTGTATACAGCCGCTGTAACATAATTACAGATAGCAGAAATAGAACATCCCAGCAAACAATGACCCGTGATTTCACATGTTCTGTAAGCGAATTCACGAGTTCAACTGGCTCAATTCACGTGTTTCTGTATGTGAATTCACCAGATTCTGTGAAAAAAATTTGGTCTGTCAATACGGGTTTACCGTGAAATCACGAGTTTTTCAAGTGATGACACGTACCAGTGAAACCGTACCAGTTCTGACCCAGTACGACTCATGTCAAACTCATTCACAACTCGTGACAACAGGCAGAACTCGTGTATTCACATGAATACACTTGAAAACATGTACTGGTGGAGCGGTACCAATTATGAATCAGTATGACACATGCCAACTGGTTCAGAAATGGTTCCTTGTTTGCTGGCATATGCCACTAGATACAAGATGTCATATGATAAACTCACCTGCTGTAGACGACTTTGCAGAGACAGTCCAAGCGGTCTCGTGCCTCGGCCACTGAGCAAGGCTTGTAGAAGATGCTGCGGCGTCGACTGTGACTCGCTGTGATTGTGCGATGTGTGAAAGCGCCCTCTAGCCTCGACGCATCGACACCGAGAAGCTGGGACGCTGTGCACAGGTGGAGCTCTGAAATGAAGAGACACTATAAGCATTAATATTTATTTAATAAACTGAAAAATGAGACAGCCTGGATTGATCTCTTTGAGTCGAACTGTGACCCTGAGGGGTGACTCCGAGATCCAATGACTGGACAGGACCCCTGGTCAGTTCCTTGGTCATGTGACTGTGGTCATGTGACCAGACAATCCTGGGGCCTCCATCACTCAGGGTGTCAAGCAGGGTTGGGTGCAAACACGTATTTGTATTTGAATAGAGAAATGTTTTGTATTTGTATTGGAAATCACAAAAGTGTGTTTGACATTTGATCTGCATTTGAGAAAGTATTTGCAAATGCAACCAAATACACATACTTTTTTACCAATAAAAGGTAAAGCATTGACTCTGACATTCTGGCTAGCTCAAGAGTCAAGACAGAATATTTTTCACACCTGTCGTAGGGTCAATGGTGGGGCTAATTGGGCAGGCAGCACTGTCAAAATTGGCCTACAATGAAGCTGCTGGTCAAGCTTTCGCATTAATCAATAAATGGGAAGCGAGTGAGGTACAAACAAAGCCAAGTTTCTTCCAATGTGTAGACAAATCATATAGTGCATGTATTTTGTTTGTAACATATTTGATAAAAAAATGCTACATATTTGTATTTGAAATGGAAAATGTATTTGTATTTGAAATAAAATCAGGAAAAGCAATGCATCTGTCTTTGAATTTGATTTGGCTGAGTTGTGTTTGTATATGATCCCAAAATGTGTATCCATGGTGCATGGTGCATGGTGCATGGTGCATGGGTAGGTCTGTGTATCCTTATTGTGGGCTCACAGCAGGATGACCTGGTGATTTTTGGCTACAGAGAATACTGGGTTTAGTCTTAGGAACAAAACATTGCTGGGAAATGGATGATGTACGGACCCTAGGGATATATGATATATTCAGCTGATTAACTATGTAGGACGGTTGTTGAGGAGTTCTAAGGTGACAATTACACAGTACACACCTGCACTGTCAGACTGAATGCAACACATGTCCTCATCCTCAGTGTTCACTGTCACCTCCACGTCTCCCAGGTGTAGGACGGCGGCCAACACCTGACAACAACATATGTTACACCTGACAACAACATATGTTACACCTGACAACAACACACATAACACCAGGCAACAACACACATAACACCAGGCAACAACACACATGACACCTGGCAACAACACACATAACACCAGGCAACAACACACATAACACCTGGCAACAACACACATAACACCTGGCAACAACACACATAACACCAGGCAACAACACACATGACACTTGGCAACAACACACATAACACTTGGCAACAACACACATAACACTTGGCAACAACACACATAACACTTGGCAACAACACACATAACACTTGGCAACAACACACATAACACCTGGCAATAACATGCATAACGAAATGACAAGAACATGTACAACATCTGGCAACACCACTCAAAAAACCTGGTTACAACACACATAACTAAATGACAACATATATAACATGTGGCAACAACACATATAACACATGTTACTCTGCAACACTGCAATCTCACTTGATCTGTAAATATTCCATATAAATCTCCCACGAATAAATTCAAACTCTCTCCCAAACCCAAAATATATTAAAACATAACAATTACAACAACGACTTAATGAAAAAAGATATGAAAACCTAGATAAATGTAATCAATACAGGTACATATATTCAAGATAAAAGTAAATATAATAAATCAAAAGAAATTCACTTATAAATAAAAATAATTTGTTTATCACAGTCATACCTTGATGCTGTTACAAGCTGAAATGTAGAAGTGATTAACATGTTTTTTAGATCCTGGTCCATATGTAATGGACCATAACATATTGTAACCAAACGTAAGCATGTAATGTGGTCCATTTTGTAAATTTCATGCTTTCATTAAAACAAATCGTGTACGTTAAAAACACCATAGCCCCCTACCTGAAATACGTTGAACTGTTCGTCAGAAGCCAAGCCTATCCCAGTGAGAGCTTCTCTGGTGGATCTCCAATCAACGGCATCAGTATCTGGAAGATAATTTGTGGTAATTATGTCAGAAACATAATTACAAACACATCAAATGAAATGATAAAAACATTAAAAATATCATTAATTTCTACACAAATTTCAACCTTCAACTGACCTGTACATCGCCGATTCGTGTCGGCAATGCGAAACTCAGTGCTGCCACCTGAAGGTGTCTCTTCCGACGCTGACAGACACAACCGTTTCAAGGTTGCCAAGTCGCATCCTGCCAACATCTGCAACAAGATTATTTTGTGTCGTATTTTAACATAAACACCCTGGCTTATTGCCCTATAAGCCTATAATATTATGTACTGAATAACAGCTGGCTACGACCACTACCCATGGGTAGGCAAGTTTTACATTCTCCTGCTTTATGTATATGACAAGTTACCCAGTTACCCAGCAATGCTTAGGGAAAAGGCATTCACCCGTGCTAATACATTTGAATATTGCATTGTATTGTTCTAGCACATCCCAGAAATTCTTGTAAGTTGACTAGTCATACTGCGTAAGAAAATATTGATGCCTCTGTTTTACGCAGTGGTGATTTTCAAAAGCCAATAATTTAAAAAGAATGCAGAATTTTTCAACCTCCAGCGACATAGTTGTAGATGGCGTAATTATGATAACAGTGACGTAGAAAGAAAAACTAGCGGATCGATCTCCATGCATACACTTTTAATTATTTTTTAAACAGTAGCCCTTTAGTTACGTAACACTACTGGATAAAATTTGAAAATGTCTACATCCATGAACCATGCCATTGGGCCCACTAAGTCACATGCAAAATTTCAGCCTGAAACTTGCAAAACAAATGGAGTCATGGTTCCACAAGCAAACAGAGAAACACTGTTTTATTATAATATAAAATTATATTTTGTTAATAGTATTAACAAATATTAGCTAATAACACATACAGTGTGTGTGTGTGTGTGTGTGTGTGTGTGTGTGTGTGTGTGTGTGTGTGTGTGTGTGAAAAAAAGTCAACAAGTATGTTTAAACCATAGTAAAGTAGAGCTAATTCTTACATAATATAGTATCCACTCCTTACCTGGTAAAATATGTGGAAGTTTGATTCATCGGCGCATCGACAAACCACTCTCGTCTTCTCGAGTAGATACGTCTGTATGCTGGCTCCACCTACTGCACCGCATCTGAACCAAACAACACGAAGCATTATACAATGAATAGGTAAGTTTAACACAAACACCCGTGTGAAGATAACGTTTTATTAGCTAGTTTCATACAAGTGATCTGCAGTGCAATGTGTTCATTTTAATCATATGATAATGTTAACAATCACGTGATAAATTATTACAGCATAATTTACCTATATGTACAAATTATTTATAATAATAATTATGGTAATAATAAACCTTCTACTGCATAGAAACTAAGCTCAGAGGCGCATTGAGACAAAGTGTTTGATCAATCACAGTCATTGATTATTCCGGTTGTCAACCGATGCATTGATATGCCTTGGAGCTACAATGGACAAGTAAATTTACAAAGATACACTTTACACTTCACTTCCCTGACAGACCTGTTCACTCAGACACCATCTCGGCTTCTCTGGGAAGCATCCAGCCATATGCTACAATTAATGCGCGAAGGCTGCTCATACACATATCCACCACTGTCTATAGCCAGGTACTCATTTATACAGCTGAGTGAACTGGAGCAATGTAGAGTGAAAAAACTTGCCGAAGCTCTACCCCTGAGCCATTGCAAGGATCCAGAGCATGAATCTTAAACTCACGTAAGGTCTATAGGATTAAGCCAACTACATTTTAAATAATAATTAAGTTTTGCTCCAAAAGGTTGAAGCAATGTAAACTGTCTGCCTACCGGTCAAAGTGTAGCTGGATGTATTTTCCAAAGCGGGAACTGTTGCGATTTCTTGCAGTGGTTGCATTACCTGTTTATTAACAAACAACACATCGGTTTGTATTCATAACAACTGTTATTTGATCAGAAAACATCTATTTCTATATAATTCACGGTGCGATGGGATCTGAACAGTTTCTCAGTGTATTGACAAACAACAACACAAGAAGAAACCATGGACTTGGCCCCTGTCTGTGAACATTATGCTATATTGTGTAGAATGTATTTAAAATATATATCAATGCTATTCAAACAATATTATTTACAAGACACAGCCAATCACATTGGTGTCCTTCAAATCTGAAATTTCCAATTGATAATTTTACAGCCCAACACGCTTTATTTTCTAACAAAAGAACTTACAAATGATACATATTGTTGTAAATGACTACAACTTGTAAACACAAATATCCCGTATCCCGATCACACAATTACCACTGTTGTAACCATGTAATCGGACATTTAAAAATAATGAAAATTTCAGCTCTTTGAAAGCACACAATTTACAATAAAATTATTGCTTTTGATGTCCAAAAACACACAAATACAAAACTTACTTTGTGTTTCATACATGCAAAATGAATAGGAGCCCGAACACACACAAAACATAGAACTAGGTATTTTGTCAATTTTTATTTGTAAACAATAAACATACATTATCCAAAAACATAGTCATTTGAGTAATTCAGGTAATGTCAGTACAAGACCTGTAGTCACATTTCTGTTCATTTTATACAACATCAGGTTTTATCCTTCCTAATAACCAAAGCTTAACTCAATCACATGCAGACGACAGATAACATCAGTGATCCAGATCTACCACTTACCAAATGCCTCTAGGATGGGATTACAACTGAGAATTCGCTGCTCAATTCTGGCTCCCAGACTGTGCCTTGAAGAGCTGGCAGGGCAGAGACCAACACAGTTACTGAATAACCATTTATATCACTACAGAAAACAGGTTACGGATACTCCAAATGTATGACTTCCTTAGCAATACTTTGGCAAACTACCAAAAGCACTTCCAAATGTATTGTTTGTTATATTCTGGGTAATTCTTCTCTGAGTGATATTTCACATTTCTTTAACAAGATTCATCCGTGCGTGGTAATTATTAACAGGAAGTCTGCTCTGTAAGTTGGACTCCGTCCCAATTTGTGGGCAGGTGTGGGGGAATAATTAAATTTCAAAGGCATGAACTGAATAATGTTATGGATGCCTGCCTCCATAATATTTGAAAACAGCGACTGCACCACTGGCAATTTTTTCAAACAATATTTCAGGTTTATTAAGTATCAGTTTTTCTAATATTCTAATAGTTATTCTAATATTACAATTTTTTTAAATTATCGGACAGTGCTTAGATTATTTATGTTATGATCTTACTGACCTTTGACCTTTCTCTGCCACTGTCACCAGATACTTCATCACATGTCTGGTACTGACCGTCTGCAACAGGAAGTGACATCACAACAGGAAGTGACATCATGTCACATGATGACATTTAGCATCTCTTCAGCTACATATTTCCACTTGCCTGATTTCACAACAATTTTGGCAAAAATTTAAGAAAACAAACTTTCTTGTAATATGCAAAGTCTAAAACATTTTGCGAAATTCCAACATTATATCTTGATAGTAAACATTACAAGAAATTGCATTCCTTTGTTATGTATGATGAGTACATGCGACCCTGACAGCTAGTAGGTGTACCCAGTAGGATTGTTCACATTTGGTTGCTTTCTGTGCCACTGCGGGGAGCCACTGATGCACCTATTCAAGATGCTACATACCACTTTCAATATTAGCAACCAATCCAGTATAAGAAAATACCAACCATTGTGAATTCTAAATGGTTCTTTCTGTCCCAAAAGTAAATTTTTTGACTGATAGGACAAGATTGCATTTCTATGCATGCAGATAAAATCAATTTTTTTGCAAATGAAAAAGAAGAGCAACTGGGTTATGGTAAAATTCACCGAATTCAGTACGTGGCATGTTTACATATATGGCTTGAATGATTTTGTTATAAAAAGTATACACATATTTTTAGGGAATAATTATAGTTTTGCTTTCTATCTTGAAAATGTTGTGTATACTTTTGGAAAACAATATTTTTACCTCTGTTTTATAAAAATTAGTTAACAATCATCACAAACCCTGAATATTACCTCTGTTTATGACTTTGTTAGAATGCCAACTGGACTGGATAGTGTGATAAAGATCTTGCCTTTAGAGGACAATTTGGGAACCATAACTATAACTTTAACATATCAGATAATAATGATTAAAACTGTCTATTTCATTCTAGCTGTAGACCACCCACCTTGCCCGCCCCACTCTCGCCACTGATGATCACACTCTGGGCAGTTGTTCCGACTCCGCGTCTGAGCGCTCGGTACATGGTGGCAGCGACACTGAACACATGTGGCGACATCTACAACAGTGAAAAAACGACCGGTGCGCAACAGTTCTGTATAGCGTTATCTACATATTAACATGCTACAGTTTGAAGGGGTAGTTATGTAGATTGACTGGAATGTTTAATGTTGCAACAGCTTTATGACATTTTGCACACACATTTTGTTTTTCTTTATGTCATTAATATGCATGAACTAAACGAATACTGAATCGTTTTATTTTCAAGTAATCTACACCCTCCCACATAGCTTTATGTAGAGACCCGTCCACCCATCATTAGGACGGGTAAAAATGAATATGGACGGGCAGAAATATGGGTGACGGGTATATAAAATTAAGGAGCAAAAAAAGGTCTTCCAAAACCATAGATATTGTTAGTTATGCCTTGAAAGTGAGTGTAAATGGTGTCATATGTGTGTTTGTAGCCCATTTCAGGTCATCAGGCACATCTGAGAAAGTTTGTAAACTAGCTTAACAGTTAACATCCACGTGTCCACCAAAACATGTGTGACTGGCAATCATTTTATCTTGCATAAAGCCCTGCCCTCCCAAGATATTCTCAAGTGTCACATTGTATGAAAGAACGTCCGTGTGTGTCCTATTTAAAAACTCCTACCCCATCCAAAATCTGTGTTCCCATGCCAGTATGTGGGATGGGCATTGGATATTGATCTTATCCCCAAGAAAAAACTGCAAAAACATATTTCCATGTCTCCATGCCATGCAGAAAATAATGTTATTTACGGATGGACATTGTAGGTGTGAAGACATAAATATGATTGCTGAATCACGCAATCGTCTGGCTCACTAAGAGACATTTCCTACAACTCGCTAAGTTTAGCTTCATTTGTAGTAAGTGCATTACATTGGTAACTAAGTGAGCTGATCACAATGAAAAGAGCAGTTTGTCCCTAGGCTAGGACACCCTCGCAAGCCTGAGGTTGTTGCATTATGCTACTCTACCCTTGGCTGATCATCTCCATAACACTCTGGAGTGAGTCAAACTATACAATTATGACAATTGACTTCATCAGTCATTAACGCGTCAGCTGTAGGAACAATACTACCTCCCACACCAATTAGAAGATGGATACATGATTGGTGGGAATCCCATTAAACGTCCTAAACATTGCATGTACCACGAGCAGTGTGTGGCTGAAATCACCCAAAATATGATATCACCTGACTGTAGACCGACCACACTCCTTGTGGGTGACTTCTTTGGCTGTCGTTAAAAGAGGAGTTTTTTAAAAGAAGTTGCCGGGGGTAGAGAGGAGACAGTACTGATGTAATCAGTCACAGCGCCCCCCTGGGGAGAGAAGATGGGCTCGGAGAGAAATGTATCATGGTTCCTGTTTCTCCAATAACTGCTCGAAGTAGTATAAAAGCATCCTATGTGAGGAGCGGTAGTTGAGCGGTACAGCGCTGGACTGTCAATCGAGGGGACAGTGGTTCAATCCCACCTACCGCCGTTTCGAAACTTATAGAGCAGTATCCAATCCTAGGATTGCTCAAAGCACTATACACTTTACTTCCCTGACAGACCTGTTCACTCAGACACCATCTTGGCTTCTCTGGGAAGCATCCAGCCATATGCTACAATTAATGCGCAAAGGCTGCTTGTACACATATCCACCACTGTCTATAGCCAGGTACTCATTTATACAGTTAAGTAACCTGGAGCAACATAGAGTGTAAAAACGTGACCAATGTTTTAACACCACAACACAGGATTCGAACCCGGGTCCTCTTAGTCAAGTCCAATGCTCTACCCCTGAGCCACTGCGCTCTATGCTCTTTGTGAACTGTATGCTGTTGTAATTATATAAGACAGTGGAAAATTAGTGCGAATAATTGGTATTTTGCTGCAGTTGTGTACAGTTATTCCAGCCTCTCTGCCAGCACTCCTCAAGAATATACAAACAAATGGCTTGCCTGGAGCTAAGACACCATGCATGTGTTACGATTTTATGAACTTCTAATTTGTGGACTATATTCTCTGTCTCTATTTCTGGCCCTTGGTTAAATATTCAGCTGAAATTTCGGGAACACGAAACTATGTCATAAATTTATTTTGCATTTAAATCATAAGGATAAGCTAAGGATATCAAACTGGTACTGCAAGACATGCATTAATTTTGGAACTGCAAAACATTTTTTGAAAATATTTTTTCATATATTGATCAAACAATAATGGCAACAAAGTTTGTTCTGTTGTAATTACACATGTGGGACTATAACGTAACAACTGCATCCTTGAATTAGTTACAGAGCTCACAGAGTATTGTAACTGTAAAATGATACCTTTTTGACATCTTTACACTGTTGATGACAAGCAATGGCTCGCTCATCGTAAAGATGGGGCATTGGCTTGAAAGGGTTGATAGCGATAAGTGTGCTTCCGGCATGCGTGTAGAATCGGTCGACTGCATATCTTCGTTTGAGACACGTAAGTACTGCAGCAAATAATGACAGGATCGCAGTGAATAAACACAAACGTATGGTGTGAGAACCACCGCAAAAGTTCAATTAAAATATTTCTTCGTATCAAATGTATGTCATGTTTCAGACATTTCAATGTTTCTGAAGATTTTTTAAACATCCCACAAATTCATATGGATGTTAATAATGCATTGTTAATCTTTAAATTTAATGTTATGTCAATTATGCCACACGTATGGTTCTGGGAAGTTAAATGTTTGTTATGTAACAACATTATTTCTGAATACTTTAGACTTCTCGTCACTTAGATTCATTTATAATCTCAACACTTTGTATACATATTCTGGAAAGCAGAATTAAAATGAAAACGATATTTCAGGCTGATATTCCTAATTTGTACAGACAGTGCAACATCAACATATTAAATTTTAATGTAGTCTTTAAAACATGATAATTTAATACACAAATTAGAAACAGACAGTTTGTCTTTAAACACAATCAATTCATCACAAAAGGATGAACACACAGCATATAGCGGCTGACGTACATCCCGAGACACAACACCACAGAATACGAAGTCCCATATATTTCTCAACCGAGTTCTGTCGAACACGAATTTAATATTACTACCTGCGGCTGTGGATAGGGGGCGCAGGTGTGTTAGGTCATCAATTTCGCTGTACTTGTTCTCCCAGCTGCCCTGTAGTGAGATGCGTCCGCTGGGAATTGTCCTGAGTTCCTGGAACAAAGAAACGCCATCAGATGGAGGACAAAAAACTACCTCGAGTGTGAGAACTCATGACGATTTCAACAAACGAAATATGACAAGATCACTGCAGGCTGCTGGTGGCTTCGGGGAGAGCGCTGTACCTATTGAACCTGTAAGTGCATGTTTCTAAAAGAATCTTCTAACGGACCATAGTGGGGACTGTGACTTCATATTTTTGATGGAGTTTCACTTGTCACTTCGGGTGCCATTAGTAGATGGAGTGGATATTTTCTCATCGTCACAATTTCAGTTCCATTGACACTAGTTCCCCCAGCAGGGGTGAGTATGTAATACTATGTACATACTATGTACATACTATGTACATACTATGTACACGCTGTACAACCTGACTACATACAGTCGAGTACACGGCAGAGATTGAACTCTGTAAAATTACATGTACAAAATGTACAAAAAGCACACGTAAAATAAATCGTTTTTATACCATCAATTAAACTTCAGCTTTTACTATCAAGAACCTGTTTCACACCAGTAAAATTGGTACATTCTGCTTGTACTAGCTATCACTATGCCGGATTGTAAACACTTGTTAAGGCTTAAATGGCTCTGACTCAAATTTGGCATATGTAGATACAGCAAACTAGCAATGGCTGATGATGCTTAATTCAAATATAATACTACCACATTCCATGATACTACCACAATAGTATAGGAATTCCATGATACAACTGTCACATTAATATTGCAATTCAATGATACTATCACAATACTATAGCAATTCCATGATACTGTCACAATACTTATAATTGCAATTCCACGACACTGTCACAATATCATAGCAATTCCACGATACTCTCACACCAGGGAGATGTGGACATTAAAATTAGGTGACAGCATTTTCCATGATTATGTGATAAAAAAGCATGTTTTTGATGCAGTGATAACTTGGATATGTATGGTAGGTACTACTGCAACTGTATAGCAATAATGCTATCGCTGGTGCTGCAAAAGTAAAATTACTCCCAGAGTCTGGAGCAAACCCTGTTTTAACCACCCTCACACACCAGGGGTTGTTGCTACTGATTACATCACGGCCCGGAAGCAAACTACCCCTGGCCAACCCCCAGTTATTGCCAAACTCTGAATTTAAGCTCATCATTTAACCTCTGGTCATGTGATATAATGTCAGGTGATTTCAGCCACGGCCACTCCTCGTGCTACACACAGTGTCTGGGATGTAGAACTAAATATTTGAACACACAAAACCGTTCAAGCAATTGGGCGAATGAGTCAAAATACTGGGATTCCCAGATTTTTTTATCTTTCTTCAAATTCGGGCAGGCATTTGCATTGTTTTCACAGCAGTTCAATTCAGCTAACTCCCACACTTTGCTAAGGGGATCTGCCAGGGATAGTTTTGAATAGCAAACAGCCTTGACTTGCAAGGAGTTTTTAACCAGTGTGGTAAAATCTTGCCAAACCTCCACATGTGCTCAGAGCTCACATGTTTGAGTGACACCATAAAACACACTCTGTCTGTGGCAAGGTTAACTCTACTCTGCACAGCTGAATGAACTACGGCAATGAGGAATGAACAAAATTACCCACGCTTTGAGGATTACAAATTTTCACACCTTTGTCAAGGGGCTTATCACCCCTCAATGGAGGGGCATAGACCGTTTTTTAACAGGTAAAAATGAGTGTATGGACAGGAAATAATTTGAGGAGCAAAAAGCACATTTCATCTATACACTATCAATTATGCTTTAAAAACAGGTGCCACGTTTGTGGATGCATGAATTATTGCATATTTCTAAACATATTTACATGTCTGGCTTCTGTATGCGAGAGTTCAAATGCATTTGTTTACCGGGACGTTTTTGGACGGGCAAAATTTGATTCTGAATAAATGTCTGCAAATCTTAAGGTTCGTTGATTAAGATTTACCTGCTGATAACTGCATTACTCCACCATACTATGTGTGGAGGTTTTATTCAAGGAAAAACAACTCCCTACGCCCAAACTAACCTCCATTAAACTCATCTCTGGACACACATCGACGTCTGCAGGATTAAGGTTACTGGGGCAAATCGAATCTGATTTCCTGTGGATTTCGATAAGGCTATCTTTGATTCCTGTAAGATCGTTAGACGCAGCGATGTGGAACACCACAGGACTACGTCGCCGTTTCCTCATTTCACCAATTTCCTGTTCGGCTCCGTCATCAATCAATCAATACGACGGTAATAGTGGTAAATTCTGACTTATGCCGCCACCAGCAGGGGCCGTTAGCTAAATGGACTTTCCATTAAGGTCACATTGTTCGTAAAGTTTAGCGAAAATCAGGAAAATTAAGTAATTATTTCATGGCATTTACTGGTACACTGAGTGACATTTTCAAGGTGATAGAAAAGGTGTATTTAGGAAGACATTAGCGAGAACAGGTAGACGTGTGTATGTGAGAACAAAACATGTGGTGTAATATAATGACAATGTGTGCCTAATTGAAAGCAATGTTAATTGGGTGTAATTAAACCATTGTTTTATTCCTAAATTATGATGGCAGAGATATTATAATTAAATTAAAGGCCTGCAAATGAATATATTTGTTCAGTGAGTTTTTGTAGTAAAAAACTGTCATGTAGTAAGTCATAAGGGGTCTCATTTCTCATGCTGCTGCGATTGGTAATTCTGCAATTATTGGCAATAAAACTTGTTATATAGTAATTACCATTTGAGTTTTGCTCATATGTGTCAAGCTGCAAATATTTCTGGCTTAAATGTCTGCATTGAATGTCTAACTATAAAAATATGTAACTTCTCTAAATGAAACAACGTATGTGAATATTCTGTCTGCAAGATATTTCGCCAACAGCAGCCAGTGGGAACTGGGCAGAACTTAACACAATTCTGGAAATACACTGGCCACATTTTGTGAATGAAAAATGACAGTGTACAAGTAGTGAGGGTGCAGTGTACAAGTAGTGAGGGTGACAGTGTACAAGTAGTGAGGGTGACAGTGTACAAGTAGTGAGGGTGACAGTGTACAAGTAGTGAGAGTGTACAAGTAGTGAGGGTGTACAAGTAGTGAGGGTGTACAAGTAGTGAGGGTGTACAAGTAGTGAGGGTGTACAAGTAGTGAGAGTGTACAAGTAGTGAGGGTGTACAAGTAGTGAGAGTGTACAAGTAGTGAGAGTGTACAAGTAGTGAGGGTGTACAAGTAGTGAGGGTGTACAAGTAGTGAGGGTGTACAAGTAGTGAGAGTGTACAAGTATTGACAGTGTACAAGTAGTGAGAGTGTACAAGTATTGACAGTGTACAAGTAGTGAGGGTGTACTAGTAGTGAGAGTGTACAAGTATTGACAGTGTACAAGTAGTGAGGGTGTACAAGTATTGACAGTGTACAAGTAGTGAGAGTGTACAAGTATTGACAGTGTACAAGTAGTGAGGGTGTACAAGTATTGACAGTGTACAAGTAGTGAGAGTGTACAAGTATTGACAGTGTACAAGTAGTGAGGGTGTACAAGTATTGACAGTGTACAAGTAGTGAGAATGTACAAGTATTGACAGTGTACAAGTAGTGAGGGTGTACAAGTATTGACAGTGTACAAGTAGTGAGAGTGTACAAGTATTGACAGTGTACAAGTAGTGAGGGTGTACAAGTATTGACAGTGTACAAGTAGTGAGAGTGTACAAGTATTGACAGTGTACAAGTAGTGAGGGTGTACAAGTAGTGAGGGTGTACTAGTAGTGAGAGTGTACAAGTATTGACAGTGTACAAGTAGTGAGGGTGTACAAGTAGTGAGGGTGTACTAGTAGTGAGAGTGTACAAGTATTGACAGTGTACAAGTAGTGAGGGTGACAGTATACAAGTAGTGAGAGTGTACAAGTAGTGAGAGTGTACAAGTAGTGAGGGTGTACAAGTATTGACAGTGTACAAGTAGTGAGAGTGTACAAGTAGTGAGAGTGTACAAGTAGTGAGGGTGTACTAGTAGTGAGAGTGTACAAGTAGTGAGGGTGTACAAGTATTGACAGTGTACAAGTAGTGAGAGTGTACAAGTAGTGAGGGTGTACAAGTAGTGAGAGTGTACAAGTAGTGAGGGTGTACAAGTAGTGAGAGTGTACAAGTAGTGAGGGTGTACAAGTAGTGAGGGTGTACAAGTAGTGAGGGTGTACAAGTAGTGAGAGTGTACAAGTAGTGAGGGTGTACAAGTAGTGAGAGTGTACAAGTAGTGAGGGTGTACTAGTAGTGAGAGTGTACAAGTAGTGAGAGTGTACAAGTAGTGAGGGTGTACAAGTAGTGAGGGTGTACAAGTAGTGAGAGTGTACAAGTAGTGAGGGTGTACTAGTAGTGAGAGTGTACAAGTAGTGAGGGTGTACAGGTAGTGAGGGTGACAGTGTACAAGTAGTGAGGGTGTACAAGTACTGACAGTGTTCAAGTAGTGAGGGTGACAGTGTTCAAGTAGTGAGGGTAACAGTGTACAAGTAGTGAGGGTTACAGAGTACAAGTAGTGAGAGTGTACAAGTAGTGAGAGTGTACATGTAGTGAGGGTGACAGTGTACAAGTAGTGTTGGTGACAGTGTACAAGAAGTGACAGTGTACAAGAAATGACAGTTTACAAGCAATGATGGTGACAGCGTACAAGTAGTGACATTGTACAAGAAGTGACAGTGTACAAGTAGTGATGGTGACAGTGTACAAGTAGTGACGGTGACAGTGTACAAGTAGTGATGGTGCAGGGTACAAGTAGTGAGGGTGACAGTGTACAAGTAGTGATGGTGCAGGGTACAAGTAGTGAGGGTGACAGTGTACAAGTAGTGACGGTGACAGTGTACAAGTAGTGACGGTGACAGTGTACAAATAGTGACTGTGACAGTGTACAAGTAGTGACGATGACAGTGTACAAGTAGTGATGGTGACAGTGTACAAGTAGTGATGGTGCAGGGTACAAGTAGTGAGGGTGACAGTGTACAAGTAGTGAGGGTGACAGTGTACAAGTAGTGATGGTGACAGTGTACAAGTAGTGATGGTGACAGTGTACAAGTAGTGATGGTGACAGTGTACAAGTAGTGAGGGTGACAGTGTACAAGTAGTGAGGGTGACAATGTACAAGTAGTGATGGTGACAGTGTACAAGTAGTGAGGGTGACAGTGTACAAGTAGTGAGGGTGACAATGTACAAGTAGTGATGGTGACAGTGTACAAGTAGTGAGGGTGACAGTGTACAAGTAGTGAGGGTGAGCACAGCCGGCGGGAACAAAAACGTGGATTACCAATCAACCAAACACAATATAGATAAGAAATATGGCGTGGAATTGTGGGAAATATACCACAGGTGTGGCGAGGCACCTAAGCACACAGACGGACGTGGAGATGTTGTCTTTGTGTCTTGTGCACCGGCAGACACAAAGAGGATTAGGTAAGTACCCAGGTAACTGCTTAAGTCAGCTCGGTCCACTGAGCTGCTTATATCTTGACACACACATCACTGCTTAGCAGGCGGTTATCTTGACCACAAAGTGGACAATCAGCCTGCAGCTGAAACCAGGTTGACCATAAGGAATGACCATATGCTATGATCACAGTGCTGCGATCGTGAGACAATTTCATTTCGACGCATTAGTTCAGTAAACCGGGAAGGAAAACCAATTACGCCGGTCAATAGAATAAAAAAGTTGTGCAATCAGGCCATGTTCTGGTCAGTTTCTCTGGCGCTGGACTCAATCATGTCTACCAGCAGTGGTCAAGCCATGTGGGTGGGTCATTGTTATGTGGCCACGGTGGTTTAAAGTAATTTTTATAATGGTACATAGTTTGTTCTACAAGTAAATATGTAAACATATTTATGACAATAACCCAAGTTGTGATAATACCATGAACAGAGACCAGGGATACCATCTGTCTGCCATCTACAATCAAATCATCCCACCGAAATCTGAGGCAACACACGTGACACCAGTACGTGAACAAGGTCTGTAGACGACGGATCGAAACGTCGTACTCGCTTCAACAAAAATGCTCCAATGTAAGTAAATCATACTAAAATTGTGATAATACAGTTGTGGCAATATCATTTCGACTTGTTAAACTAACACTGCAAGAGTACAGTACAAAAACAATAATTGTTTAGCAAAAGAGTCTCAAAAACATCTCTGGTTGCAACAATATAGTTGTGACATTAGAACCGTGGTTGTGACAATAAACAAAGTAAACAATAAGATAACATACTAAATCAACTTTAATATTATATATATATATTCAAGTATATATATACACACACACCCCCCTCCACCCCCCCCCCCCCCTCCACACACACACAGGTAAACCTTACAATGATCATCCGGGATATTTTATCAGTCCATCCCAACATTTTTGGTTTTCCGTCTAACTTATTATGCAACCTTTTCTGCTCTTTAAAATACATGGTGCACAATCATTTTACATTTATTTCGCATGGTTCTGCAGATCATATGTGGCCACTCTCACATTTTCCTAAAACAAAGATATAAAAGTGCCATTTTTCATAAAATAAATAAAAAATCAAGACACTCACAGAAAAGGCGGCAATTTAAATATTTTAAGCATCTTAACGAGTTATTTCAAGAAAAGGACAAATCACATCTTCAATTAGAAAAGTAAATAGCATCAGTAAATAACTGTAGGTAACTACCATTTTTGAAACTGGCAGATCAAAAGGTCAAGCCAAAGATCAGGGGAAACATACAGACATGAACACCTCAGAGGAGATGCACTTACGAAGGTCCCAAAGTTAACATATTAATCACAGATGACTTTATGACAAAAATAACCACCGATCTGACTCTGTATTTTCGACCGTTTATCATGTGACATCCTTGAGACCGGATCACCAGTAATTCACCGTGTCTTGGAGACGATTTATCCCGTCCAAGTAGATATATCTCAAGCTGCACGTCGTAACCTAACCAGACAGTAATTGCATCGGACGGGCCCAGTGCCACTATACGTCCAGGTTTGGTGACAGTGAATTATGCATGAATGCGGTACAGTGCTTGGACCACATCGACATAAATGACTTTTAGCACGACGTCAAACCCTCGGGAGAGACGCCGCGTCGGCGATCGACGTCAAAAGAAAGGATCCGGTTCGGCGTTTTTTCTCCGTTTCAAAGATCCATAAAGTTTGATGTCATTAACGTGATTACGAGAGCACAGAGGCCCTCGCGCGGACTGGTAAAACATTAATGTAAAATCTTTATGGGATGTTCATTTTATGAAAATCCTCCACCACAAAGAGAAAGGTTGTGTGCTCGGGAGCATACATTAAGTTGTGTGCTCGGGAGCATACATTAGACGGTGACGCTATTATTAGGACGAAGACGGAGAATTAGTCATTGGCAAACAACACAGCGACTATAAAACAACATAATGGACCACAAGATGGCGGTTGATGTTCTGCTGACATTCAAGGAGCTCTCTAAATAACTCTCCACATCTAAGTTAAGATCTAAATCTTTTTCATATTTTGTTGTTACATTTCCTTAACACATAAGGAACAGCTCAATCATTTCTTTCTCAAGAAATCTTTTCTGCACCGTAATATTAATTCTAGAGCAAAGTGCACCTCAGGTATTGATTAGTAAAACAACCCTGCAATATGAAAAAATATATAGGTTTTAAACCCATATATTTTTTCGTATTGCAGGGTTAAAATAGTAAACCGTTTACTATTTTACAAATTAAGTAATATTCAGGTTTTTAACATTTGTTTTGATTTATCGACTGTCTGAATATTTCCTGATTATACAACAAACATAATGCAGCCTTACACTAATAAATAAAGGAATAAGCATTGAGATATATTTAGTTATCCCAGGTATGAAAAAGCTCTCTGGACACACAAAACATCTGTGATGTAAATATAATTAAATAACTCTGAGTTGTCATGTTTTAAAAATATTGTCAACTGTTAAAGAGACAGATGATCTAAGAAAGTGAGCGATTGAAGAAATAATAAATGGTCATACTTTGTTTGCTGGTTTTAATTAAATAGTTCGGCCAGTATGTAAAATTATATATACAAAATGAAGTAATTTCAAAAACATGCTTGTCATTTGTTGTGTTGGTTCTTTTTGAAAGTTGCCAATAAACTGTATGTTTAGTTTATTGCTTCAGTCATCCAGGCTGGAAGATGTGTTGAAAATTAGACGCTTGCTGTGATATTCCCAAAACAAAGATGATTTACAATAATACTATCATTAGCAGTTAACGAGAAGTATCAGTTTTGATACTGCGTGCACATCCTAGCAGGCAAAGTCAGTTGAAAATACACGATTTTAACGTGAAGTTTGTTTAACTTATCAGCGTTGGTTGAACAAACCTCGTCAAAATCACATATTTCCAACAAATTTGATAATTTGTTACGTCTTTCTACAAAACGTAACTTTTTTACAAACCCTCAAAATTTAAGCACAACGAAACCAACCATAGGCCCCTTGTATCATCTATCAACCAACTGCCCATCATCTATCGTACAGTACGATATTAATAATGCTAAAAACACAAATACCATGTGGAAAATCACGCGGCTGTAATCGAGTATATTGCGACCCTCGAAACGCCGCCGAGACGTCAAGTTTGCGGGAAGGCGTGATTTGTTACCTGGCTCGGAGTGCGGAAGCAGGTGTGTGGTGGCCGGGAGGTGTCGGGAGCCCGAGGGAGACGGAGGACACAGGTGGGAAGAGTCCATACAAGGCCTGATGACAGCCCTGTCTGGACTGGGCAGGTGGTCAATGGGTCCGTGGGGACTCGTCTGTCTGACAAATGACCTGGTCAGTAGCCACTGGTCAGGCCAAACGTTCTTTCAGCACTCGTGGCGGTAACTTTATCCAATTTATATACTGTACTATAATGTCATTGTCGTAATTTTTTATTCATTTAATTTATTAATTTACTACTGTTATTTTAAATAGTCTGATTTAAATGCCATTTAGTATAATTTATATATATATATATATATATATATATATAAATATTAATATAAGTATTTTTTATTTCAATTTTTGACATTTATTTATTACTACTACTATTATTATTTTATTAGCATCAATATAAACTATATATTTATCAAAAGATTTATTGTATGTATTTATGTATATATGTATGTATGTTGGGTATTATGATGGCCCATTGAAAATCACGATCTACCATGTGACATGATTACCATTATTATGTATTTTATGACAATTTTTTTTAAATGCTACGCTATTTAGACCATTGCTCTTTCTCAACACCCTAACCATAACCATTGCTCTTTCTCAACACCATAACCATGACCATTGCTCTTTCTCAACACCCTAACCATAACCATTGCTCTTTCTCAACACCCTCAAAACCATAACCATTGCTCTTTCTCAACACCCATATTTATTCAACGTTTCACATCAATGGTATATTATTAACACCCTATAACCATTTACCCAATGCCTCTTTCTTGACAATCTACTAATAACCTGTTGCTCATTCTTACCTATTTACCCACAACCCTTTCCAATTTCCCACCCCAGCTCCTTGTCCCACCTCTCTCCTCCCTGTCTCACTCAGCCTCTGTCCTTTCTGTACTCCCCGTCGTGTGCACACATAACTATTTATCTACCCGGTTAAGACCATATTATCGTCACATCACGTTTGCCTAAAACGAGCAACTGTCAAATCTCGGGGAAAAACGGACACTCATAAACCTTCGACTCGCCCGCAGACCAATTATTACTCCTGGTGGGATCGATGGCAACCATGAATTTCCATTTCACCGTCGCTTCGACCAGAATCGCAATTATACACGCGACAACACTCTGACATTTGTAGACTTGTCCTGTGAGAGTTTTGATGCTCGCCCATGCATGCTTCATGCAATAAAAGCGCAGTGTTCTTAACTTTTTTCACTTACCGTCGTTTATCAGAAAAACCGTTACGGCTCTACCGGCTCAAGATTAATCGGAATATAAAACCCACAAATTACCTCAGCCTTTCATTTTGTGTGCATTTAATGACACTTATTAAAACGTGGAGTGCAAAGATTACACGACAGTAATAAGTATGAAGTAGTAAAACATTGCAAATGTGTGTGATATTTTACATATGGGTCTAATGAGACGGCAGTTTATTGCATTATAATGTCGCAATAAAAAATTAGGTAAGACCAGAAATTAAAACACCAACTATAAAATATATAGCACCTGAAGCGAATATTTCTTTTACAATTTAGTTATAGTATTGATATTACTATCTAAAGTCAATCGGTGTTGTTGAAATAACATGTTGATTCATGGTACAGTCTACAGAGTGACCCTCCCTCCTCTTCTCTGCCTTCCTCTCTCCTTCTCCCCTCCAATCCTATGACAATTTCCCGTCTGTTATTAGTACAACCACCATAACTATTGTTTTCATTTGTGTGTGTTGACAATGTCTCCACATATCGCCTCCTTCTTCTTTGGATATGAGAATGACAACAACAAGGTTTAATTTTATTGGCTAACGGCGTTTCTCTCCCTCCTTCCTTTCCTCCCTCCCTCCTTTCCTCCCTCCATCCTTTCCTCCCTCCCTCCTTTCCTCCCTCCCTCCTTTCCTCCCTCCATCCTTTCCTCCCTCCCTCCTTTCCTCCCTCCCTCCTTTCCTCCCTCCATCCTTTCCTCCCTCCATCCTTTCCTCCCTCCCTCCTTTCCTCCCTCCATCCTTTCCTCCCTCCCTCCTTTCCTCCCTCCCTCCTTTGTTCCCTCCTTTACTCCCTCATTTACTTCCTCACTTACTCCCTTATTTACTTCCTCATTTACTCCACCCCTTCCTCCTTTACTCCCCCTTTACTCCCTCTCTCCTTTACTCCCTCATTTCCTCCATCGTTTACTTCCTCATTTACTCACTCCCTTCCTACTTTGCTCCCTCCTTTACTCCCTCTTTTACTCCCACATTTACTCCCTCCCTCCCTCCCTCCCTCCCTCCCTCCCTCCCTCCCTCCCTCCCTCCCTCCCTCCCTCCCTCCCTCCCTCCCTCCCTCCCTCCCTCCCTCCCTCCCCTAAACAGTAATAATTCAACAACTATTCAGCCACAAGATACAGTCTCACAGAGAGACCGTGAGAGACCCGCTAGATCTCTCCATCTCCCCACTGCACACATTACGCTGTGCTGGAACCCTCGCCATTTGTAATACCCAATAGAAATCTAATCGTCACGTCATCTCAGTTTGACATTTGATGTGCCTGGCTCAATATCTGTCTGGCACGGCTGGCACGAAGGCAATGTCTCCGTCCCACGGAGACGTCAACTTCACCCGTGTGTCACCAGGCGGGGGGACAGTCATGTGACCACTTGTGATTGAAAAACAGATATTGGCATTATCATTGTATATAGTGCCTCTGTCAGGTTAATACAGCAAGTTAAATCTTGTATAGTAAGTCAGTCCTGTAGTAAAACAATAATCATGTAATTATACAGAAGAGCCTTGCTATTAAGATCACCTTCGTGACTGGGAAAATGTGACCTGATTAGCGAGGTGACCTTATTTGTTAAACTAATTTCCTATGTAGTACAAAACAAATAATTTAATGAACTTATCATTCTTGTACCAAAAAAAACAAGCAAGCAAACTACACCAATAACACCATAACATATTTATTAGCCCCTTGTGGGAATTAAACCCCTAGGATAAAAGCCCCTCTTTACAGAAATTACACACACATATATATATATATATATTTAAACTATTCTTGTGATCTTATTTCCTATATATATACAATCTCAAGTCATGCTAAATATGTTTTATGTAGAAAACAAAGTCCAAGAAAAAATAACGGAAAGTTATCGAAAATAAGCGGGAAGTCACTGGTTGACCTGTGTCCAGAAGGACGTTTATCTGACACGGTTCTCCCAGAGTGGCTTCTGACCGAGAGGCTAATGTCCAGTGGAACGCTTGACCACACGTCCCACAGTCCTGAGAGTGCCACTAACTCATGTCCACTTGTTGTTGTCCGGCGCTGCGGTCATTAATACCTTACGTATTGATTGGACACTATGTAAATTACCTGGAGAGGTTTCCTGGACCGGTCAAGTGCATCTGGACAGTCTTGGAGCAGCGGAGATCTCGACTAATTGGTCACACAATGAGTGTCGGTGTTCGCACCACTGGGGAGCAGCCATTGTGTGAAGATGTTTACCTCTCTAGTCACAAGGAACGGCAGTACTAACCAGCCCAATGTTCCCAGTAGGAATTGGATGGCATCGGAAACGGTTTGTGTTAGAAAATGTTGGAATTTGTTAAAACTGTTAAGTAAATCACGACTGTTATGAATTTGTGACGTTTCTGTTGCATTTTGATTCAATAAGTTAGCAAAGATTTGTATTTATTTAAAACTACTTGTTTGATCTTCCAGTCTTAAGTATTGATAACTGAAACTATTGGAATTGTCCATAGTTGACCTGTGTTGTTTATATAGGCTTGTCAATCAGTAAACTTTCTTTAAGCCATAAGTTTAATAATTTTTAAAGTACATGTATAGTCAGCATGTTCTTTCCCCTTGATGTGAAGTGTTGGTGGTCACATGATGTTTTCCAGTTTTCCATTAGTTGTTCTTTGGATAGGTTTATTGTACCGTTAAACACATATTATGCCAACTTATATATTTCTAATATTGATATCTCAATGTATTTCACACTTTCCACCTGGCTGTAGTTAATGGAAAAACCATCGGCCATATTGTCACACTGCCAGAAAAACAGATACAATATAGATCTACAATTGTCTTAACAAGAAAGCTGCACCATTGCCAGAGGGACAAGTGGATGAGAGAGGAAAGTGCTGCCTGTAATCAACATATATGTACACACTATTTGCTCTCAGGTAGTAATCTTAGCCACACGGCCTAAGGCAAGCCGCATTCTATCACATGTCAATAATCATGGCAACCTGCCACTCGCATTGTCATTAAGATTACCGGGTACTCAGGAAGACTGCGAGAAAGGTCTGTGTGAGAAAGGTCTGTGTGAGAGGACCAGGTCCGTTGCATATCCCACTACCCATAAGTTATACAATTTATATCACATAATTATTACGCAATTAGTATCATTATTAGCATATTAATATGATTTTTTAATGATAGATTAGCTATGTTATTTTCCCACATTTAACCCCGTCTATATGTATTTTTATTATTTACTCTTAATTAACAACTATTTGAACTTCACTGATCACTACTGAATATTTTATCAGAGGGTCAATGAAAGGTTATGCATTTACTCCCTGAGTGATTTTCATAGAGTCTTTTAATTCCCTCTCCAATTATGGACCTGAGGCAGGCAGATAATTATATTTACCTTGGTAACTTGTCTAGCTGGAAAATTTAAAACAATTCAATTCTCACAGGTAGGCTAAAGGCTCATGGCAAAAATAACTATTGTTTTCATAAATACATCAACAATAGGTAGAACAACGACCAATGACCCAAGGAAGTGAATGTAAAAATATACACAATAACAAGTGGACCTCAGAACTGTCAGGAGATGCGGTTACAAATAATATAATGCCCCAAAGTTAGCATAGCTGTCATAGATTTCTATGGAACAGTCGGATTAACTGTTAGCCTGGGCTTGGGCATCACCAGGCGGGGAACGACTGGAGACTGAGGGATTGTGTAAAGGGAGATTAGGGTGGATTGAGGGGATTAGTGGGAATGGGGGACGGGGAGTGGATTAGGACGGGAGACGGCAATGTGACAAGAAAACGAAAACAATCAACTGTATAAGGACTGTGGCCTAATTCGTCCCAGACAACCGCAAAAGACAGAATACAATGACCAATTTAATTCTGGAGGCAGCCACAGTGCCAAGGCGCCAGACATATCAATTACCACGGCTGGGTAAATATCGGTCAGTCTCCATCGGGGAGAGGGAGAGAGTCCAAGAATGGGGTCTACACCACAGAATGGATGGGATCCTCCACTGTCTGCCGTAGACCTAATCACTTCCCCAACGGTAGTGCCAGTTTTTTTATGAGTAGGCGTTGTTGGAGATTGGGTCTGGTCCTCCGGAGACCGGGTCTAAAGTGCTTGTCATTTGCCGAAACTGTTTGCTACAGACATCCCCACTTCACATGTGTCTTGTCTCAGCAGGAGACAGAGGGTGGCCAGCCGGGTCTGCTTATAAAGTCAAGCCACAGCCAACATGTACTTGACACCTGCCAGACAGCCATAACCTCTACAAAAAAGTCGCAACGTTTTTTGTTGTTTTGATTTCGAGGATAATGAGCTGTAATTAACGACACCTCACTTGTTGAAATATCTTCAGTTCTGTTTAGGCAACAAAGCAAATTGTAGAGCCAAGGATCAGGGGAAAGAAAATAAATTAAATAAACATGTTGTA
Source organism: Oasisia sp. SBJ-2009 (assembly GCA_964017155.1). Taxonomy (NCBI): domain Eukaryota; kingdom Metazoa; phylum Annelida; class Polychaeta; order Sabellida; family Siboglinidae; genus Oasisia; species Oasisia sp. SBJ-2009. Next base: position 44,661,756 of record OZ024865.1, read on the forward strand.
AATATTAATTGCTAATTCTATTTAGCGGAATGCATTTTGTTGTGGTAGGACAATCATTCATCCCAACCACATGTCCATTAGCCCACCCAAACCCACCAGCTAACCTACCCTCCAATCCATCAGCCCACCCAACAGCCGAACCACCCATGTATTAGCCCAATTACCCATCCACTAGCCTAACCATCCAGCCACCTACCTACTAGTCTAATCACCCATCTTACCAGGATACATCCACTAGCCCAACCACCCATCCACTAGCCCAACCACCCATCCACTAGCCCAACCACCCAACCACCAGCTAACCCTCCCATCCACTAGCCCAACCACCCAACCACCAGCTAACCCTCCCATCCACTAGCCCAACCACCCATCCACCAGCTAACCCTCCCATCCACTAGACCAACCTCCCAACCACCAGCTAACCCTCCCATCCACTAGCCCAACCACCAGCTAACCCTCCCATCCACTAGCCCAACCACCAGCTAACCCTCCCATCCACTAGCCCAACCACCCAACCACCAGCCAACCCTCCCATCCACTAGCCCAACCACCCAACCACCAGCTAACCCTCCCATCCACTAGCCCAACCACCCAACCACCAGCTAACCCTCCCATCCACTAGCCCAACCACCAGCTAACCCTCCCATCCACTAGCCCAACCACCAGTCAACCCTCCCATCCACTAGCCCAACCACCCAACCACCAGCTAACTCTCCCATCCACTAGCCCAACCACCCAACCACCAGCCAACCCTCCCATCCACTAGCCCAACCACCCTCCCACCAGCCAACCCTCCCATCCACTAGCCCAACCATCTTACAGTAATGTTATTCATCCACTTCTTATCTGAAAATCGATTGTGTTAAAATTAAATTCAGTCAACTCTATTAGTTTCCATAATGCAACATCCTTCCCTCCAAAGAAACATGGCAACGAACCAGATCTAATGTTCACTGAGGCGAACACCGAAACTCTCCTGGAAGCAGTACTGCCCTCTGGGGACAGAGACCGTAAGGACTCAGAATGTTTGGCGTGAATTCAGAACACTTACACTATAGACCTGTGTCTATACCAGGGAATCCCACATCGCACTATGTCAAGCAGGGCCTGAATTACACATTGATTTCCGACAACAAGTTGGTAATTCCCCCCGGCCCGTTGCAGCTCTCCTCTGGGGGAGGAATCAAACAACCAACCATCAGTGGAGATGAAGATCATGTGACACATAAATCCACCAATGGTTGGTGTCTGCTGTATATGTAAACAAGACAAGGATGCCAGAGGGAAACTAGGGGTATTAAACACCGTTGTACACATTGTAGTAGTTAACTCAGACTCAATGAAGTGTTTCATTAAATTAGGAAGAATGTGTGAAATAACTTTTTCTTCAGATCACAATTTATTAAGTTTAATCACGTCAACATTTGAAAAACGGGAGAATGCCAACATCAATGTAGGACATATTTATGTTCAATTTAAGCCTACATACAGACTATTATAAAAATACGGCAAATTATTCCAACATAAAATGCAAAATATTTAACTGTGTATTTAAATAGTATTCACTGTTTTAGTGAATACTATTTAAATATTAACAAGAAGCAACAACGAAGAAGATCAGTATAACAATGCAATGTAGCATTTTAGGTTTTCTTATACTTTAAATAATATTTTTAAACATGAATATTATCCAAAATTACACATGGCATGATACCAGAAACTCTTTTGCTTAACTAAAGATTAAATAATGTTACATCTTTATTGGATATCAGTTTGGTCTATATTAAAAACATACCAGCATTAACATAATAATTACATCATTTGTTTCAGTTATTTATTTTCCTTACATATGCTTAGTGAGAACGGGTTCTTTCTCATAGCCAGCCAGTGTTTATAACTAACATCTTCCAGGCCAGGAATCAGCTCAGTCGCTCTTCGTAGTAAAAACAAAACATGGTCAGCTGAACACATGTGAGCCATGTCGAGATAGGGCAGAGTATACATTGTACAGGTCTAATCAGACTAAGTCTGTGCCAAGACCAGTGGCTTATAGAGCATTCAGGATTAACATATTGGGTCGATCCAGCAGCTCTGGGGTGACTGGTGAGGTATGCTCAGTTTGTGTATCTCTAGTGATGCGCGGTATGTTTCAGATCAAGGTGCCTGTGATTAGAACCACATGACATGTTGTTGTGCTACTCAATTGATCAGTGGTTGTAAGATAAACAAAGCAATCAGATTGAGAGAGAGAGAGAGAGAGGGGGAGAGATAGAGAGAGAGAGAGAGAGAGAGAGGGAGAGATAGAGAGAGAGAGAGGGAGACTCAGAGAGAGAGAGAGAGAGGGAGAGAGAGAGAGAGAGAGAGAGGGAGAGAGAGAGAGAGAGAGGGAGAGAGAGAGAGAGAGAGAGAGAGAGGGAGAGGGAGAGAGAGGGAAAGAGAGAGAGGGAGAGAGGGGGAAAGAGAGAGTCAGAGAGAGACAGAGACACAGAGAGGGAGAGAGACAGAGAGGGAGAGGGAGAGAGAGGGAAAGAGAGAGAGGGAGAGAGGGAGAGGGAGAGAGAGAGGGAGAGGGAGAGAGAGGGAAAGAGAGAGAGGGAGAGAGGGAGAGGGAGAGAGAGAGAGGGAGAGGGAGAGAGAGGGAAAGAGAGAGAGGGAGAGAGGGGGAAAGAGAGAGTCAGAGAGAGACAGAGACACAGAGAGGGAGAGAGACAGAGAGAGAGAGGGAGAGAGGGAGAGAGAGGGAGAGGGAGAGCGTGTGTGTGAAACTGTAGCCACAGTTCAAACAAGACACTCTGATAGAGATCAAGTAAGTAGACTTTCCCTCCATCATCATAAAAACCAATCAATCGATCAGTTTTGTTTTAACACCACACATCTCTATGAAGTAGATTCAGGGGGCTTTACTTACATTTCACATATAGTAAAAAACAGCTTACGAATGTAAAAATTATGTAACATCACAATGTCTATGCATTACAAAAGATCAGCATATCAAAAGTAAGGCAATAAAGAAAATAATCATAATGTAAACAATTAAATACAGGCTATTTAACCAGAAATGTGTTCAGGTCCTTCCTAAAATGTCCAGAGGCACGTTGTGATCTAAGCTGTAAATTCCTGTGCATGAAAAAGCTCTTCAGCCGAAATGTCCCAGGTTAATACCAGGACTGATGAGAGCCTGGTCAGCCAAACACAGACAGCGATAAGGAACGTAAACTAAACTCTGAACTGACTATATACCACAGCCAATATTATACACCAAGGGATGTGGTCACATCTAAAAACATTCGATTACGAATATTACTCGAAGGCATTGTACGAATATGATCAAGGGTGTGATTAGTCAGAAAATGAGTGCACTCAATCATGATTATTGCAACATGGAATCATGATTGCATTGCCGGATGAGTCACATTACCTGAACAGTGTTTACATTTCCCAGGCGGTTACGAGATGTAGGATTACACATAGGCAACTGGAAGAGATGTAGGCAAATTGGAGTTTCCAAATGGGATTGAGTTATAACCTAGTGTTTATACCATAGGTGGCGTAAGAATATAAACATGCACCAAAATGATTATGATTGTGATTACTTCGACAACATTGCATTATAAATCTAGATACCAGTCCTCGCATTTTTTGTAAGAACAAAGTTAATTTTGGATGGGTAAAAACTTGACTTGGTGACTGGAATTTTGAAGAGCTAAATTTGTTTTATATTATTCAATCTGCACATGTGTCATAGCTTTACGCAGAAATCCGTCCACCCATCCAATAAACCGTTGTGGACAGGTATAAGTAAGGTTGGACGGGTAAAAAATTGAAAGAGCAAAAAAAGGTGTTAACAAACCACCGATATTGTCAGTCATGCCTTAGAAGTGAGTGTAAATGGTGTCACGTATGTTTGTAGCCCATGTCAGGTCATCAGACACATTTAAAGTTTGTAAACATCCAGGTTTAGACCAAAACATGTGTGACTGGCAATAATTTGGTCTTGCATAAAGCCGTGACATGTGTAGACTGAAATGTGGGCACAAACATATTATATATAATCTACCAGGACTGTGAACTAGTAAAAACGTGATCCAATATAAAGCCCTGTTCGGCAATGTAATCTCTGGTGGATTGCGTTGTCAATCTATCAACTTGCCTACAGATACTGTCAACCTGTTTGAAACATCCATTCATTGAAGTGGCTGCGAACTAGTTCAGTCAATATTCCAATGGCCACTGCAGCCTGTGGTACAGCAAAACACCATTTGAGAACACTTTTCTGAATTGCCAGTGACACAACCAACCATGCATTCGTACAACTGCAAAAATGCACAAGCAAACAAACTCGTGTGCGTGCTTGGAAACGTTGGGCCTTGCACAATGGTGCTGCCACTACCTACACGCATGCATGCATGCACGTGCGCACACATTGTACTGTAGAAGTGACTGAAGCAGGCACAGCCAGCCTACATATCGCTGACAATGATTAAGAATGTATTGATTTCTTGCAGCTGAGCTATCCCAACCAGCTCAGAAAGATATTAGGCAATTCCACACGAGCCAATAAGGCTGCTCGCCGGCAGAAACCAATAGCGCTTGACGCGCACCATTCGCACACTTGCTGCCCGCCGCACCAGGCCGGCAATTGGGGACAGGCTTAATTACTGTAACGAATACTGCGGTATCGGATGCGACAAGTAATTGCAAGCTGGCCTGTTGAACATTGACGCACGACGGCATCGCAGCGGCACAATTTGACGTCGACGTCGACGTGAGCGACGCCGGACATCTTGCGGAAAGGCACGAGACGCACGCGTGGTGACCGTTTCGCGGCGATGACACTGACGGTGTTCGACGATGACGAGGTTGTGTCATTGAGGCTGTGACACTCATGGAAGGCGGCACGGCGTGGCAGACTAATTAGATGTCGTACGTTAACGCACAACACACAGACTGTGTTCGCGTCGCACTGTTGTGCTGCGTCTGTATGACGTGACATCACGAATTAGCATTGGATTAACATTGTCTCACAGCAGTGAATGTGAGTTTCATTTCATTTCATTCTAACTCTCCACAGTGGATATCGGTGTGGCTTTGACAAAGGATATTACAAGGGGCACAGTTTTCATTAATACGAACCGGCTGTTAACGGTAAGCTCACAGGATCTGTCTACTGGGACAGTGATACACTGACGCATTCTCAGTGGCTGTGTTTCATCGGAAACAAATTTCCCCGCGATGGATTTTTGTGCGGGGCAGAATCACTGCTTAATGCAATTCGACACAGACGGACGCGAGTAATTAGTTTGGCTGCCACAAGTGAAATAATGAATGCTCCCGCAAGACGGCCGAAATCTTGCCGGGCAAGATGAAACATGAAAGAGACGCTGAACGACGGATCTTATCAGAATAAAAACACCGTGTCCGCGTTGACGTCACCACCGTTCGCGTCACCGACAGCTGGACCGCGGGATAGTGTCGGTGGGTTGCCGTCGATGTCGGTTAGTGTCACGACTGGGTCACATTGTCGTGTGCGGTCCGCGAACGATGCTAATGGATTATTAAACATGGAGCATTGTAGCGACACTAGAATGACGGGTCGGGCGGCGTCGCACGTCACGCACTGTGTCGATGGTGACGCCGACACTAAGCCTTCAAATGACACCAAGAGCAGAAATCAACAGTCCGACTGCGCTTCGATTCGGGATGTTGATTTGGTGATAGAATCACCACCTGAGGGCCCACCTCGTGTGTGCTCAGGAGGCTCGCAGAAGGAAAGAGCAGGCAAGATGGAGAACAGCTGTAACGTGTTGGTGTTTCCCAGTGTGCCCACGGAAAGTTCAACGGATGAACCAGACATGAACAAGACCACCGTGGTTGTCCACACAGCGAAAACGGACGCCATGTTGGACGTACGAAAGAAGCACAGTTCTGAAACCGGCAATGGTAAGATGAACGACGTAAAACACGTCACGAAAACATTGAGCGATCCTCAGACTACGACAAAAACACAAGGACCAATCGCTGCGTTACGCAATTCAAAAACGGAAACTACGAACCATTGCAAAGATGGATCCTCGCATAGTGGTATGACGAAAAAACCGGAGGCGAACACCACTAACGACATTCAGCCGGAACCGTCGACGTCTGCATCGGCGCCATCTGTAGTGGGAAGCCGGAACCGACTGACGATTCTGCCGAGAACGACGCAGTATGAGAAACACGCTCTTCTGCAGAACCGCCAGGACTCCGGGATGTCTGAGCTGGAGGAGTTCTTTATGGAGAAGGAGCAGCAACAGCAGACGTGTCCCCCCCGCGAGGAGGGGGAGAGGGGAAGTAAACCGACGGGTCGGCTCCAGTTGCAACCCCGCGGTGCACAGTGCGAGAAAAGCGCGCTGCTCGTAAAAAACAAATCCGGCCTCTCGGAGCTGGAGATCTACCTGCTCGAGAAAGACGCCGAAGCGAGTAAAAAAACCTCCGCGAGCTTCGACGACGCGACGTCTGAACGTCGACAGCGACTTCAGCCGCGGTCGAGCCAATACGAGGAGAGCTCGTTGCTCGAGAATCGCGACGCAAAGGGGCTGTCCGCCATCGAACAGTTCCTGAACGAAAAGGAGGACGAACTCGCCGAACGCGGCCGCAAATGTGGCACAAACTGCGTGTGCAAGAGCGTCACCTGCCCGACGTGTCGCCCGCAAAACGTGGGCGAATCGGGCGAGGATTCGCGCCCGCTGTCGTCGAGCAAACGTGTACATTTCAAGCAGCGCAGCAGCGGCAGCATCGAGGTTCAGCTGGACGGCAAGGGGGCGAAATCGGGCAATCAGAAGTCGAAGCAACAAGGTAACTCGAGTCGAACCACCAGGTGGCGCCATAGCTTGCGCCTCCCGCGGCAACACAGTAAGTCGGGAGACGCGATGTCAGACTCAAAAACTGAGAATAATCGAAACCGAATTCAAAGTCAGAAATCGTGTACTGTGTCATAGCCCCAGTCAAACGGACGGGAACACGAAAATTTTGTTGTGATTTGTATCAACGATTTACTGGCATTGGAGCCTGCAGGTGATTCTTAGAAATGTGTCAGGAATTTATTTCTAACTGGTTGGATATTCTCCCGGCAACCTGCAGCTAAGCGTTACATTTGTCAGACGGTGATAATCTGCAGCGAAAAATGTGTCAGACAATGCTAATCTGCCGATGATTATGGTGTCTGCGTTTAGCTTGTAGTCCGTGCGACAAATGGATTATCGTACATGAGAACTATGGGATTAACAATAGATTCTCTTACGAAGGGAAACGGAAGTTATGTTATCTATGTGCCAGAAGCGCAGGATGAGTCGACAGTGACATGACGACGTGTCACCTTACTAGAGTGACACGTCATGTGTCAAGATGGTGTCAAGCTCAATTCAAGGTCAGTTGCCGATATGAGTTTGGTGACCTTAAGTCTTGGTGTACATAAGACATATCAAGAGCGAAGCTTTGGTGCACCAAACGTTTGACTGAACATTCGACGTTTGATCACTGGTGACATGTTACACCACAGTTGTGTCAGACCGCGTCCGTGTCGGGCTTTGTCACATACGTCGGTGTCAACGCCAATGCTGCAATGTCAGCAGCATTATGTATTGTCTGTGTCACTGTTGTGTAGCAGTGTCGATGTCGGTGTCAATGTGTGACTGCGTCAATACCAAAGCCTCTGTGTCGTCATCGTCTGACGGTGTCACTGTCAGAGTCACTGTCACAGTCACTGGGTCAGAATCATGTGATATTGTATGAACGATGGAGTTTTATCGTGGGAATCATTGATGATTCCTAGAAACCTGTCAATGTCCCGGGATGTCAATATTGATGAACGTCAATATTCATGAATTATGTAAATAACAGTTATGTACAACGGGCCGTGTGATACTAACCTAGAACTCCTTCCGGATTACAATAACCTCACATCCAAATGGTTGGAACAATGTGTAATGTAATGGCACAATTGCTATGTCTCGCATGATTACAAACCTCACTGGCCTGACACTTTGTGACCAGATTCATTCAACACATTGAACACTCATTTTATGGTGTGTAATTTCTTTGTTGTGGAAATAACAAAGGGAAAGCTGGACCTGCTGCATTTAATCAATTGTCAAAGTTGTACAATTACTTGGTATTACGCATTTGCGTGATGTCCTACAATCATTAATTATTAAAATAAACTGCATAATTCACTACGACAATCATTGTTAATGGAAAGGTCTTTGTACTGCTCATGAAACCAGCTCAAAAATGTGTTTACTTTCAACCGTTTGTTGGCAGGGCTAGTGCAATCCAGATTGATGGCGTCTGTTAACTGAGATTTCTCAATTAATGTACGAGTACAGCATGCGATGCCAAAAACCAAGTAATATGGCTGGACTTGAATACAGACAGACCACCAAATGTCTAGGAACACATCCTGGAGTATGTTTTGATTTTGTGCGCTCCCTTTATCTCTGAGAGTTGGGAAACAGAGGCACGTGTCTATCCTGGTCAACTTGTATGTTACATAAATATTGTTTCATAAATACAGCTATCTTTCCGAGTCTCTTCTACGTTTGTTTTACATAATTCAGAACATCATTACGCAATTCACGGAGCCACAAACGTTGATGATCGGGTTTAGTAACAAAATCAAATATTACAGTACCATAATGCCAGCACATATTAGACTGATGACTAAAAAAATTCATTTATGTACCGATCTACTGATGTATGTCTGCCAGTCTTGTGGTAGATGCTCCATCAGTCCAATCATTTGAAGTAAAAATTGATAAACTATGGAATAATCATCCAACAAAAATGATTTTACTGCACCATCTCTACTATGGACTGTGTCACCTTTAGACGCATGCGCACAGTCTCAAAACAATGCTCAAGAAGAGGCAGGAATGCCTAATACAAGCCAGAAAAGGACCTGTAAGAATAAATAACAATTGTGTGCTGTTATGATAAAACAGGCAGACTTGCAGTAAACAAAAGTACTTTTGTTTAAATAATGGTTGCGGAAATTATAACTAATTGTAATACATACTACCATGAACTGGTACTTACAATGTTGCCTACACATGATGCGATGTTCTGATACCAATGGTAACAATGTGTTCCCGCAATAAGTGTCAACACCACAATGACTTATTTCCCATGATGCATTATAAATGTCAAGAATACACCCATCCAAACATAATGCTGTGTTTGTCGAGACATTACAAACATGCACGTCACCACCATATGTTCTAGTTGGTGTCAAATGATGTGTCGTTTTACGCTCGTGGTAATAACCACCTTACGTATTCCACGCAGGCATCTTTGATTGGATTCAGTGTAAGGTTTTTTCTTATGCTCCCAAATTTAACACTCGCTGTCGCAACCGATAACACACTTCAATGAACTAAGGCATGGAATGCTATTGAAAATGTCTGTTGGAACTTGGAACTATATACCATGATGCACAACAACAATTATGGATGATAGGATGAGAGATCTCATCAGAATGTTAACAGTATCTATTGCTGTAAGTGTATTTTATCCATGACACATTAAATTATATTATACAAGCTATACAAATTAATTTATTCTAGGTAATAATCACCATAAGTCAACAACAAATATATACATTAGGTTGTGTGTGTGTGTGTGTGTGTGTGTGTGTGTGTGCGTATGTGCGTGTGTGCGTGTGTGCGTGTGTGCCTGTGTGTCTGGGTGTGTGTCTGGGTGTGTGTCTGGGTGTGTGTGTGTGTGTGTGTGTGTGTGTGTGTGTGTGTGTGTGTGTGTGTGTGCGCATGCGCATGTGTGCGTGTGTATATGTTTTTGTGTATGTATCTGTGGGTGGGGATGGGGTGTGTGTATATATATATATATATATATATATATATATATATATATATATGAGTGTGTATGTGTATGTGTGAGGTGCATGCATGTGTTCATATGCACACATATGCATATGAGCTTCCATACATCTGATTTCCAATGCACCCAGTTGTTTTAATCCCGGTGAATTTAAATCACAGCACAATGCGAACCCGTGCCAATCTGACTAACAATAACTCTCCTGGCAAACAACCTGTTACAGCTGTTTTTTCCCAGTCCATTTCCCCCGCTCCCGTGCCTGGGCCTTCACTCCGACTGAAACCGATGGCGGATTTTGCATTAACAATGTATGAAAGGCTGTGAGAGCAATCGACCGAGCTCCAAGCTCCCTGCGCCTGGCAAACAGGTCAATATACCCGGTGGAGGTGTTGTTACGGCTCTGACAACTGGAACAAGAACCTGGACAGAAGCGATTCAATCGTGTCTGCCGTCCTGGAGACACACGCAGCCGTATCCCACAAGGAGCTGCCAATTTCAACAAGACCTTGTCTGTGCTTCCATTTGTTATTAATATTATCATGAGTATGGCGACGCATAAAGGATGCAAAATGTTTCTCTTAATTACAGGACGTTCATGAATATGTCAGTATTATATTTGTACATCAGGTGCAGTAATTAATACAACCCTGAAAGTTTGAGAACTTTTTAATGAAATACGTTTTATTTACCATGATATAAATCAGTCATAAACTACATCATATATTGTGAATTTGTGTTTAATACACATCATGACTGGGATGAAGTATAAACTCAAAGATGTATTTAGAATACACCAATAATGTTAGTCTTTAAGCCTTTACTGGCAATATAACCGACATACTTTGTTAAACTGGTACATTTCTCTGATATCTAATCACCATCCTCACTTTGTATTTGTTATTAATATTATCATGAGTGGCGACGCATAAATACTGTCAGTGTGGGTGCAGTCAAATGGGGAGACTCCAGAATTACTAAGCCTGTGTAGTAATTTTAATAGGAAGTTCCTATCTTGGCACAGCAAAATGTGAAATTGTTGTACACCTATAGGTGTGTTAACCTGAAGGTGTGTTAACCCGAAGGTGTGTTACAATTAACTCAGCCCATGTTGGCAACATTGCCAATGAAGCTTATTTCGAAACTGGATTTTTTTACCATCTGAATGTGCTTTGGTTCTGAAACTTAATAACTTATCAATATTTGCAGCAGCATATTTATTGTAGTCTTACAAACAGTATAGTAATTAATAATTAACAAACTTGGAACAGAGTGCCTCCTGTTTAATCAATAACCCCACACTATTTTGACGTGTTAATTGTCTATTTATACAACTGAAACAAGTTTCACAATTGAGAAGAGAGAGGGGGGCTACAAACAAACACAAAAAACGTTTTGTGGAGGCCATATAACAAATGTTTTATTGAAGTCCCTATAGTTCCTGTAATCCAGCACTATACTTAACTCAACTACCATGGTGATAATGTGTGCGAGACCACAAAGTCAGTCTTTGTATACAGACAACAATTGTGCTTCAATAGACATATTTGGGTAATCTGAGTCTTATAATTAATATAATACAAATAAGCAAATCAATACAATTACTAACAGTTTACTGCCACATGAAGGGAAAGTTGTGTGCAGCGCCACAAGGCTCTCTAAAATATAATTATCATAAACCAATTATCTAATTACTCAATTACCTATTTGCTTAATTATGTAATTACCTAATTGTGGTCAGTCCACCAGAGAATTCTTATATCATAATTTAATCATTAATACTATGACATAACATGCACACACTGACACATTCACACACTGACACATTCACACACACACCACACACACAAACATTCACGCACACATTCATGCACACACACACATGCACACACACACACTCACACACAAAAACACACATTCACGCACACATTTATGCATACACACACACACACACACACACACACACACACACACACATTTGCACACATATATACACACACACACATTTGCACACATATACACACACACACACACACACATTTGCACACATATACACACATGAACATACATGTACACACACAACACACACATACAAGCACATATACACACAATACATACATTCACATACACATACATACATACATACATGCACACACACACGCACACACACCACACACACACATACAAGCACATATACACACACATACATTCACATACACACACACACACATATAGACATACAACACACATGCACGTACGCATGCGCGCACACTCACAACACACGACACTTCACTCACTGGTCAACTGACCAAAAAAAGTGACCATCATCTGTGGTGGGGCGGTCACATGTGGCTCGGTGACCGGTGGCGTAATTGCCCCACTTCTAGGTGTAGGCTAAATAATTATTCGAAATTTACTATCTGGTTAGTGTAGATTAGGGTTGGTGTGAATGAACGGTGTGATTGATTAATACATTATAATACTTAATCATGATAAGGTTTTATAACCACAGCAGTAATGCTACTATACGTTGTATGTTGAAATGTGGGCTCTGTCTACCTGAGGGGGAGGTGACGCGTATGAGGCTCTGTCATAAGCCTGGCCTTGGGGAGTAGAGCCCACATTTCTCTTTCTGTTAACAATTTTATAAGCAATAAACGTCATTACTTTGGCCATCTTTCATCGCTACTTTTGACTCGTGTTGGTGCTTGCATAAAATCTATTATGCCACCATTTCCATGCTGCCATTTACATGTACCACCAATCTGCAATAACTCAGGCCTCAACCAAGAATTTCAAACAGTCTCAAAACTAGTGTCGATCAAAATGGCAAATTCACATCTGACTATAAATGTTGACGCTCAAAATAGGAAAAAAGCAAACGTGAACATAAAAAATTACCAACATTTGGATTCCTGCCTATAATTTGTGGTGCTAATTTTACTTAAAATTTGGTAAAACTGTAAGTTTATTGCTAAACAGTGTTCTAGATTGCAAAGTGCATTATCGACAATGAAACCACGTGTACATATTATGTAGAGAATGCAGGCTCACATAGGATGTTATTAAGTTCTTATCAATTAATGTTAGGTTATTTTTATTGACATAATTGACTACCTGTATTAAAGCCTAAGTGGTTATGCTGGTTATAGAGGTTATATTATTAACGTTTTGCATACATTTTGCATAAACAATTACTTGTAAACACCATCTTATTGGTGGGCAGTACAGCTAATTGATACAAAGTCACGTCTTTAACTATTACTCTTAACAACTTCACACGAACGTTTAATAAAAACAATGTGTGATAACCAACCTGTGCCCTTCAAGTGACCTTTAACAAAATCGCCCCCTAGTGAGAACAACCAACAATAACAATCAACCAGCAGACATGAGCGACTCTCGAAATATTCGCTAGCAAAACAGTCTTAAAATAGCCGCCTACGTTTCTATTAAAAGATTGCATGACGGAGAGGAAACATTAAACTCTCAACATCGGAGCCGGATTCGTCATAAATGTTCGCCTGTTTCTGTCATTGGAAGTTAATTAACTGGCCGTGAATTTCCCATGTCGCTGCGCTGGAAAACAAAGTAATGCGAGGCGCGAGATCCATAAGAAAACGCGGAATCGGGTTACGTCTTGCCGATGTGAAGGCTGGACACTACATTGGAATGGACAAGCTACGCTGTTGGGTCCAACATAATCCAAAATTAATGAGACCAGGTAATGTAATCGACGAGACGTGACTAATTGACACCTGTGGTTGCACCTGGGTAATGGAGGCAGGGTTATTGTGGTGGTCAACCTGTGTCCAGTCAATACTGACCAGTCCTTGTGATAGCTCTCTGTAATGGCTAATTATAGAGTGTGAGGGCTGGAATGGGAAGAAAGTCGTGTGAACCCTGTAGAGAAGGGGTTGGGAGGATTGGGTTTGGAAGTTTGTGCCTTTGGGGTCATGAGGTGTTGTGGAACTGGGAGGTGTTGTGGACTGGTGTTGGGGATGTGGGAAGTGTGGGGATTGGGAGGGGATGGGATGGACTGGGATGTTGAGGGTTGGGAACTGCTGTAGATTGGGAGGTGTGGCGTTTGGGAGGTGGATTTTGCTGTGGTGGAGTCAGCGTTGTGGATTGGGAGTTACTGGAATTGTGGATTGGGATGTACAATGTTTGGGAGGAGTTATGAATTGGGAGGTGATTGGGGGTATACTGTTTGGGAAGTGTTATTATATATATATATATATATATGTGTGTGTGTGTGTGTGTAATATATATAATATATAGTTAAAAAAAATATGTTTTGACATTATTACAAGAAATAAAATCTAATAATATCTTCACAAGGATTAGAATAACTATTGTTTGTTTGGTCCAGCATAAATGTAAGAAATTATTAATGTTTACGTTAACATGACAACGAATCCAAGAATAATAAATCCCAGAAGCATCAGAATCGCCTTTAATATAATTCTTTAATCAAAACGGCGCAGACACAGTGCAATACAAGAAACGTGGGTAAAATATGCCCCCGGCTGCTGCCAACTTGCTAAATGGGAACCGATCCGCGCAAATCGATGGCTAGCTCAACAATTACACGAGAATTAATCTCGTTGCGTCAGTTGCCTAGGTAACACATTGTAACCGTGTAGTTGCACACAAGTATCACTTCCATACTTGTCATGCAGTCAGACGTCGCAAAACTCAAACAGGTGTAGCAACTTGCAACGCAGCATTCGACCGACAATTCTGTGTTACCGACTGTCTGTGTTGATACGAAAAACTTGTCATAAAGCAACCCACTTTCAGCCATCTTTTTAAAACAAATTACCATTTTAACATTGCAATGCTCAGCACCTTCAGAAGGTGCACTGCATGCTAAATTATAAATAACTGTTTAAATGGTAAATGCCACCTTTATTGTACAATCCGGTGGGACTAAAATGAAAATTACTAGAAAGTTGTGTGAAATGCTCTTTCCACGTTGAATCTGGATCATGACAAAAAGTGGAATGCAGCACAGTTGACTCCCGTGAATCTCCTTCCACAACTGGATCATTTGTAGTAACACTGGGAGATATTTCATTAATACTCTTATGCGAACTCACAAGCCCAAGTCGGCTCTTCAAAACTGATTTTGCTACAATGTAATTACAGCAATTTTACGCACTGAAAACTATTAATATCTGATCAGGCTTTCATTCTAGGTTATTTAGTTATATGTTGTGTCCTTGATTATGTATAGTTTTGTATATAGTAGCAGTTTTCATATTTTGTAAAAGTTAAAAAGTAATTCTGTGTAATGACGGATTTTCATCATGAGCTCATAACTTTAGTGAAACAGACCAAGATTGGATCCTTTTTAATAACGTTCCAAGTGGGGATAAAATAAATGTAATGTAAAGGTAAAAAAGGTAAGTTCCTATGTGCACATTATTGAGTCCATGTGACACTTTACCCTTTAGTCTGAGCTAAATGAACTAGAGCAATGGAGAGAGAACAAATCTTCCCAAGGTTTGACACAACAGGACAGGATTTGAACCGGGGTTCTCTCAGTTCAAACATCTGACACCCTCGTCACTGTGTCACTGCGCTTCATAAACAGATCTAAGTAAGTATCACAACATCACCATTCATGATTCATGACATAAGTCAGACGTACTGTCATTTCAAGGTTTTCACTTGCATACTTTTTTAGTTACCCGGTAGTTAGTTAAATTAGTGAAGAAGCATTCTAGGATCGTTTGTAATCAGTGATATTTCCATTAATCAAATCAAATTTATTGTAGCTGTTTGCAATACATGCAAATCAAAGCAAATAACATATAATAATGTAAAGGGAATAAGGGACAAACTGTATATAATGTTATATTCCCATTGTCTTTTCTCTCCTAGCTTCTGTCGTTGTCTAGATGTAGGAATACACAGATTAACCCTTCACATTAACCGATCTATTTTCGTGGTCTTTCAGCCTGACTTGGCTTTTAGAGAGTCTGATTTATTCATTGTTCCTCTCAATGGTGTTTCCTTTTCCTTCCTTACGTAAAAGCTTTGGCTCATACAGAACTACATGTAGGCCATAGCTAAAACAGTCTGCAGAGAAAGGATTCCTGTGTAGGTAAGCCTTAAACTGACTGTGTCTGTTCTTAGTCTATCAATACATTATGTTGTTAAACATAATGTATTCATAGAATACATAATGTTTAACAACATAATTGTTGTCAAACGGAGGCAGATACACTGAAACAACCAATGCCCAAACATATGAACACCTACTAATGAAGTAAGTTGGAATAAATAAACAAACAAACAAATTTAACTCAGCTCAAGCGTAATATGGCAGCGTCCAGTGGTCAATTAAATATCAAATTTTGAAATATGTTTTAATATACCGCGGCTCCAACTGCTCATCAAATCATGGTCACATATCCTCTAACTGGTATGTTTTTATGATATGGCATTAGTTGTTCAATCATTTCAGCCCCCCCCCCCACCTTAACTAAGAACAGATAATATGATAACGGTTGCTGCTGACTATTGTATTTCTGAACTGTTTATGTTAACATTAAATTATGATTATTATTATGACTGTTTATTATCATATCATTTCTAATTAAAAAGGGACTCCTGTTTAAGCAACTTGATGATTTAATGGAAGTCTCCTTCACATTTATAATAAATTATTTAACTCCAGATATTTATGGTAAAAATAAATCTATCTGCCGGCTTGTAACAGACAAGTCAAACAATGTTGCTGAGTTTGAGGTTTTTACATGGGAAACATTCAAATTGTAAACTAGTGATCCGTGAACTGATGGATTTCTCATTGAAATTGGGCATGAACGACTGGTTCCGCTAAATAACAACTGAGGCAAGGTACAATGACAAAAGCCAAACGTGTCCAGTACTTGGTATGTTGTTATGTTTGGGCAAATAATTGGAGGATAATTCTTTAATGTCGTTTAAAGCAATGGCAGTAATTTGGAACTGGATGTCTATTGCACTGTTTGAATGGAACACAGGATAGTATGAAACTGTGTAACACCGGAGTACTGTGGGCAATGCACTGTCTATCCTCGCAATATTGCAAATGAAGCCTTTAAAAGTTGGACATTTTGTTTAAGAAGCATTCTGCAGATCAAAACATTTAAAATGTGAACACCTCCACAGCTTACGAAATTACGAGTTACGATTCATAAATATGTAGGCTGTTTTCCACTGGCATGTTGATTCTAATATTAAAAACATTTTATGAATGACAAAATTAGATGCAGCCTTCTTTGTTTGACATTAATATCTAATTAATAAAATTAATATCTAAACAACAAATCTTCCACAGTAACTCATAGGCCACACAACCACTAGTGCAAACATCCCCATTTGTGTCACCCTCGGATAATAATTGTCATCTCTAATTGCGCAACATATTGATTTTGAAGCGCGACAAATCAGATAGACCGAAGTGAATGTTTGATTAGCCAAATCTACCTGCAAGTGCTTACGCTAATGTCTCGATCACGGTCAAAAGTAGATGCTCATCACATGAATGAATGAGATAAATACGCGTCTAAATCAGACAATAAAAGCGACAGAACAAAGCCTGTTAGCACACACACTTGTGGCTGCTCAAGCTCACAGCAAACAGCTACGTTGTGTCACAAATCAATATGGGAGGCAACACTTCAACTCGATGTGGTCCTCCACAACGGGTCATGTGATCACGTCGTGTCGCAGACCTTTTATGTATGCATCAAACCCTGGTGGATATTTGGGACATCTGTAATTTAAATCGCTAGTCGACACAGCTGCTTCCACAATCGACAGAGATACCGTCGGAATTTGGTTTTTCGTCAAATAAGCTGCGTGTCATTGCTACTGATAACATAAACCTGTTGTGGCTGTTTGTATATCCAAAGCCCTAAAGACTTGATATAATCTACTATATATTAAGTAATTCACTATATACACACGTACGTATTGCATTTACAAGAACATATATATGTCTATAATTATTTTATCAATTTTGAGTATAGCATGAAACTGCCCTATTCTGGGTCACTTTTTATCACTTGCAAATTTACGTTTATGGCATAACAACTAACATCAGATTTCTGGATTTCATTATGCATGTTTATTAAGAATACAAAGAAACTGAACAATTAAATCATAGATCACTTGGAGATTATATATGATGTGAAACATTGGCACCAACAATGCAGAGGAGGCAATTAACTGAGCTCAAACTGAGTGAAGGACTTATGACACAGGTTTCAGTGTCACTGACATGACACAAAGGACATTAGGACACTTGACAGAACTTTGATACTGTCATCATGACACATACAGCTGACATTTTTATTACGATTAACAGAAATGTGAACCCACGTTTTACAATGTAGTCAGATGTACTGAATGAGTTTCTGAAACTGATGTTTTGTTTACCAAATGTGTGTTTCATGCAGATTGGAAAAATGCGGACAAGTTTAATAAAGTAAGTATTTAAAACCACTTGGCAGGCAGTATACTATTAGTGCCTTCTTAAACATATTTATCATAACCTTAAGAACCAGGGCTTTATGCAGGATCAAATTATTGCCAGACACACATGTTTTGGTGAACGCATGGATGTTAACTGTTAAGCCAGTTCACAAACTTTAAATGTGTCTGATGAACTAAAATGGACTACAAACACACATGTGACACCATTTACACTCACTTTTTTAGGCATAACTGACAATATCTATGGTTTTGGAAGACTTTTGTTCTCCTCCATTTGTTTACCCATCCACCCATATTTCGTCAAAATAACAGGTGGACCGGTCTCTGCATAAAGATATGTTAAGAATATTATATTAATTAATCAATAAAAACCTAGGAATAGACGCCACCCTCCTTTTACGAGCAATATATTTCATAAATAAATGCTACGAAATTGGTAGCAAACATCGTACTGTTAATGAAGTGCAATTGATGACGACAATAGCAGTTGACATTCCCCACAGGGGTCTTAATTCGCACGCGCACACCTCTCTCCTGTCTCCTTCTCCAGACATACGTGTTCCGATGCCGTGACAATATCGCGTAAGCCGTCGCACAAATCTCCATGTTTTCCCCCGAACTCCGACGTTAACGACTGGACCGACGCTCGACGCGTCTACCGCGTCACTATGATTGACGACGGCCCGCCAGATAGGCACCAACATGACGCAATGACACACACAAATATCGGTTATTTATAAACATCTTGCTATAACATCGGTCTAAAATCTGACAAACTATGAGTCGGCTAAGACGCAGGCAGCAGTAACACGCGGCTAGGGCTGTTTTACAGTTGCACCTATCTCGCGGTAAAGATTTCTGATTTATGCGATAGTAAATGGCCAAACTGCAGATATTTGCAGATAAAAATACTCCACGTCAGATGAGATGACGATTTGTGGTAATTACCAGTGCAGATTTTATTATTAGTCTTTATTTATGAGACAACGTGACCTTCTCGAGATATGAAACCAGTAATCATAGCTTGTTTGCCGAAGACGTAAAATAACTGCATTGAGATTGGGTAAGAGCTTGATAAAAGACAAATATGTAGGTGTAGATCAATAGATTGCGTATAGGAACCTGATGTTTTCTTCAACTATAAATAAACAGTTATTGGAGGCCAATAAAACATGGATTAAGAAATATAGCGATGGAATAACGGCATCAGGGAATCAACTGGAAGAAAGTCTAATATGCATATCTCTGCGTACACACATGCATGCGTGCATGTGAGCATCACGATGCATCTGTGCACAAAGTAAACACAATGCAAACGTCCAAATCTTTTCAACACGTTGACTACAGTGATTGCCACCAACACTGAATAAAATTACTGAAATTCACAAATTGTACTATGCAATACAGAGGCCACATGAAGCACAACAATAACTTCCTATTGGCACTTCATTTTCACATAAATTGTACTGAATACATCAATCACAGTTATAGGTATTAAAAATTAAAAACACAGGTTCTACCTTTCTGAAAGACTCAACCAAATTTTTCTCGCAAGAAATTTAAGGATACATTTATTACTAATATCAATGATTGATTGTCGATGTCATTAATTCATTACAAAACCTGAATTGCAGCCATCAAATACTAGTCTGCAGAAACAACTGGCCACAGACCCACAGCAGGGAACCAAATATGGATTAACGAACAACGTCAATTTTGCTCGGCTTTCAATTACGACGCAGTGAAGCATAGCAGGAAGTATTCCCCATATTCCATTGAAAAAGCTGCTGTAAAAACATGCTTATTCAACACTATTTCCATGTAATTCCCACCATGTGCCGCAGCCAATGTTTTGTCTTCTTAATTATACAAGAACATTTTGCAAATATTAGCAAACATGCGAAAGGTTGCGGGGACATTAATTTCATATATCAACACACACAATACTATTTTTATTGCAAGTGTGAGAATTGTTTGGCACTTTATTTGTGAGCGACACAAATGTGTTTACAATGTTTCTAATCAAACATATTCCACGTCCCGTTTGGCTAATGTTAAGAAACCTGACAAATTCAACTCATAATAGCTCACATTATTGAGATTATCTGGTTGATACAAAGTGACAATTATGTAGTGTTGTATGGCTTGGGAAGCCATATATAAACTCCACGAATGTAGACAGGAAGACCAGTGTATGAATCATGCATTAGTAAGAAATAACTGAATCACTTATACCTAATTTAAAACAAATAAAACTATTGATGGCTAAAGTTCACCTGCATTTGCTGTCAAACTAGCATGATATGAAAACAACATTTTA
Organism: Oasisia sp. SBJ-2009; assembly: GCA_964017155.1. Classification (NCBI taxonomy): domain Eukaryota; kingdom Metazoa; phylum Annelida; class Polychaeta; order Sabellida; family Siboglinidae; genus Oasisia; species Oasisia sp. SBJ-2009. The sequence goes on from OZ024865.1 coordinate 44,682,436, forward strand.
TTTGTTTCATAACATTTGGCTGAACCTCCACCCCCTACCTGCACCCACCCCTACCTGCACCCACCCCTACCTGCATCCACCCCCTACCTGCACCCACCCCCTACCTGCATCCACCCCCTACCTGCATCCACCCCCTACCTGCATCCACCCCTACCTGCATCCACCCCCTACCTGCACCCACCCCCTACCTGCATCCACCCCTACCTGCATCCACCCCCTACCTGCATCCACCCCCTACCTGCACCCACCCCCTACCTGCATCCACCCCCTACCTGCATCCACCCCCTACCTGCATCCACCCCTACCTGCATCCACCCCCTACCTGCACCCACCCCCTACCTGCACCCACCCCTACCTGCACCCACCCCCTACCTGCACCCACCCCCTACCTGCACCCACCCCCTACCTGCACCCACCCCCTACCTGCACCCACCCCCTACCTGCACCCACCCCCTACCTGCACCCACCCCCTACCTGCACCCACCCCCTACCTGCACCCACCCCCTACCTGCACCCACCCCCTACCTGCACCCACCCCCTACCTGCACCCACCCCCTACCTGCACCCACCCCCTACCTGCACCCACCCCCTACCTGCACCCACCCCCCTACCTGCACCCACCCCCCTACCTGCCTCCACTCTACCTAATTTTTAAAAACGATTTTTCACTTCTCCATATGGAGTCCATTGTGTCAGACTTGCAATATTAAACTGTCACATGTTATGGCACCGGGCAAGACAATAAAACTATTAAATAATTAATTAACATAATTAGAGTGCGAGAACTAGGAAACGGCAGACATCAACTCCTAACAATAGTCGTACTCTCACTTCTTTAAATAATTCAGCTCTACAGGTTATATGTCAACACAGTCTTGTTTACATCACTTGTAAGCTGCACGGGTGTTTTGCTAGCCTCAATCTAGATCATATGGCTGTGTCCATTTTAAGAGAGAGCCAAGGCTTCTAATAGCTCCAGTGTTGAGATATCAGACACTTCATGTCTGGACCACAAGGCCTATGGGTCTACAGCTGGTGATATTTTAGATCAAACCTGACAGTCCTGAGTTTTAAACAGAGGGTATCTATTCCTAGGTAGGTTTTTAAAAATAATATTAAATTCTTATGACTACAACGTGCATATATGTAACTTTTATGTGATATGTTTGTGAACATGATTAGGCCAGAATTAATTTAATTAATTGATTATATTTTAACAATGAACAGATGGCAATTGTGTAATAATTGTTGTTGTTTAATTTGGCATGGTATTAGAATATATTTTGGATTGATTTATTCACTGATCAATATGACAGTGAAATGATTTAATTTCAAATCTTATCATTTGTGCAATTGTGACATTACAATTTTGTGTATTAATAAAACTTAATTTTTTTGGAGTTAATTTTAGCGTCTGTTAATATTTTTATTCCAGCATTTTTTTACAAAGCCCCTAAGTAAGTCGAGCACGGCTCTTGCTGATTGGTCTAATTCTCATGGACATGTGTAGCAACGATTCTGGGTTAATACAGACTGGAACACCATCTTGTGGGGTGGGTTTCTGGCTAGCATCGGGGATGTGATTGTTTTCGGTACGAGACGGATTGCAGATGGATGCTGAGGTAATCAGTGAGCAAGGATTTGTTGGAGCCTGCCCTGCATGAAGCACTTAGCGACGGCTGCATTAGTTTGCGACAACGCAACGCAATTACACATGTTAAACTCGCACATCGGTCAGCACAATGGCAAATGGACTGACCATCAAGGCCGGGAAATTGCATTAAAACTACGGACATCTTAGAGACGGCAGCTTGTCTCTGATTGTGACCAGACATGTGGAAGATTTTATAAATCAAGGCACGGATCTTAGATCTGACGCACGGTGGTTTGCATTTGTGGTAAACTTTCTTGTTCTGTATTAGTCAAATTGTGTATTCTTATTTTATACAGTGACAATCTTAGCTTTATGCAGAGACCTGTTCACCCATCATTTGGATGGGTAAAACATGTTGTGGATGGGTAAAAACATCGGTGGATGGGCAGAAAAATGAACACATCTCATCAAACACATCTCATCAAACACATCTCATCAAACATCTCATCAAACACATCTCAACTGGCTTGTATGTGTGTGAGTTAACATCAACATGTCCACCCAAAAAATGTGTGACTGGCACAAATGTTGTCCTGCATAAAACCTGGGTGACAATGATCTTAGTTTGGTAACATAGCAACAGACATCGTTCAGAGGTTAGTATCATTTCATTGCTGGTTTAATATACTAGTAATCAGATATTTATTTTTTAGTATTGTTAAGTCAAAGCTTTAATAGTTTAATTTCAGTGCATGGGTAGTCGTTATGTCACATTGTGTTTATATGGCTAATCAATAAAGTGAAGGTTAAACATGTACTTGTTAGTTAAATAATTATTGCACTATGTAGACATTATATCCAGTAGTTGCTTCACAGACCAGTTATCAATCAGGTAATTTGAAACGTTACGTCAAATAGTGAAAATAGGCCCTACAACACAGGATTTTAGTCATCGCAATGTGAAACACATACCATGAAAATGATAATAGACACACTTACAGAGTAAAACTCACACACAGAATTTACAACTTTGTTATTGCAATGAAATTGCAAAACAAATAATACTAAAATAACAAAACACTCATTACAAACCGCTGACGAATGACGTTTAATGAAAACGTTGATTCCAATCCCCTATGTGCAGAAAGACGAATCAAATGAATCCGACTCGAATCAGGTGATTGGATCCACGCATCCGAAAACGTCTTCGATACGTGACTAGTCAGTGAAATGCGACCTGTGAATAATACTTCACCGACAAACATGACCACAGACAGCTAATGGCGATGTCTCACAATTGGGCTTGTGCTAAAGTTAGAGGTACCACAAACACCAGTCTCGGCTTGATCAATACGCAAACGAAAACACACCGAAAATGAGATCAGTACGCACAACTGTAAAATCAGCCTTCCGATATGAAAGACGATATATCGGCGTTCTACCGTCGAGTCAACGGTATGTATTGTCATGACACTGCGCCACGTCATTTACATGATTCGGCGAATTGAAATGGCATGGTAGTGTCGGCAAACATGTGATGACTCAAATACAAATATGACATATTGGTCAATTTGTTGTATAAAATGTAGGACATTGTTTGAATG
>OZ024865.1:44690633-44733133 GCA_964017155.1 Oasisia sp. SBJ-2009
CAGGATGTCATAACACTATGATACAATTGTTTTAGTCCCTGAGATACAAATTCCCAATCTATTTTTTGGGTAAAAAATCAAGAAGAAATGGCGAAAACGCTGGCTCCCACGACCCATTTGTCACTTAGCAATAAGATGAAATGCAAATGCACCATTTCCCACCGTAAACAGTTGTGTTTTCCAACTGGAAGTACCAATTCACTGCGGGAACACGGGCCTTGCATTACTGCTGGTGCATTTAGCGAGAAAACACTCGCGCCTAAAACAGGCTCGCAGTAAATCACCCGAAGAAAAAGTGCTCGTTTTTCATTCTCCCAATCAGACGCTGGCACCATGGCCTCTTGGAAACAACATTTGCATCTGTATCTCAGGTCTACTTCTGCAATCGATTGACCAAAGACGCTGTAATTAATTCTGCTTGGAGGTGTACATCATAACGAAGATTGAAGAGAAACACTTTTTGTATTTGTAAATGTTCTTTTAAAAACAAACAAAACAACTATTTCTGTGTGCATCCTATTCGCTGTGTTCCAGATTAAAATACTGGATTGATATTATGCTGTAATTTTATGGAAAAAAGAAATAAATTAATTGTAATATGAATTTTTCCTGGTGATCCTTGACATGGCCCTTCAACTTGATTCCTGAGGATTTCCTCAGTTGCAGCAGTATTTATTGTAATTCTTTATAAATATGTTTCACAATGTGTGTAGTGACCAAAATAAAGTTTAATTATATTATATTGCTTTATACATCGGTATTGTTGATGTAATAAAATTAATTCATGTGTGATATTGTGTTTAAGCATCACAACAGAAATAAGTATTTATTTGTTATAAGAGTCAGTTTTTTTATTTAACCACTAAACCTAATCTATATTCACATGATTCTACTCCAGGATAAAAATATGCATTTGTGTGTTTTCAATTTCATATATTCAGTGAATAAATCAATCCAAAAATATATCCTAATTCCAAGCCAAATTAAACAACAATTATTACGCAATTGCCATCTGTTCATTGTTAAAATGTAATAAAATTAAGTAAATTAATTCTGGCCTAATCATGTTCACAAACATGTAAAATAAAATGTACATATCAGTGAATTTCGGCATCACCCAGTTACATCAAATATTGCTGGTAACAACATCTGCAACAAACCTAGACATTTTCTATTACTTCTGAACAACGTACAATTGACCCGTCAATCAACCAAAGCCCCCTGGTGAGAATAAACCACAGCGGACAGTACACAAATGCGAATGACGATCAGCAGAGCCCAGATCAAACAGCAAATACGTAAATATCGTCCCAATAATCATCTTTTAGTAAACCTGCTGTGACAGTGTCATCTGCATATTTTATCACCTCCGAGTTGTCACCAAGGCTGGGACAGCTATAAATAAATAAAACTAAATAGCCATCAATGCTGATCCCTCAAACATCGGCTGATTGTTACTTGGTTTTTCTAATCTCCCACTAATGGAGTACTCTTCCAAAAGCTTCAAAAATACTTAACGATATTCCCACCAGTCTTTAGACTACCTACTTTAAATGCCGGCCCAGGAATCGATATTATCATTCTGAATTTGTTGTGATGACTGGCATGGATGAATTTGCAGTGCAAAAACAAAACCGTCGGCCGATTTTCACCGATGTCGTGTTTTGGAAAAAATGACATAATTCCACATAAATTGACACAAAACGGCTGGAGAGATCATTGTGTCAGCGGCAAATGTACACCGTCTGGCGCTTTTTCAGTTATTAAAGTGTCATGCAATAATGCCAGTAACCATGGTAACGTATCTGAACATTTCCCGACTGTAAAAATCTCTGATGTACGGAGAGCATACTTAAGTAAAACTACCACTTTGTCGAAGACATTGCCATCGGCGGTGTCTCTTTAAATGGTGCGTTGACTGAAAGCATCGTTTCGTTAAAGAGATGTTATTCGCCAGACACGGAGAGTGGAGGTGCTGCTGTACAATTACAGTTATTGTATCGCCAATTTAATAGTAGCAAAACCAATGGCCTCCCTGCCATTAAGAGAAAATGTGCAGCGAATCGATTTCGGTCAAGAAAGTCATCAAATAATCTCTTGATAGAAGTCTTCATTGTATTTAATGTGCCAGAAATCATCATCAAGAATCGCCAATTTAATTGGTGATTTATTACGCAGTGGATGAAACAGAAATATACAACCATCTGTTATGGCAGAGGAGTTAAGGTCAGAGATCGACTAACAGTAACAGAGCTCTGATAAAAAATTATATACATAGTGTATTCTTATAATAATATAGTATCCAATCCATTCTATCATGTCTACATGTTTTGCGATAAAAATAACAACATAGTGAATGGCACCATCAAATAAATGAGTTACTAAGTACATATATCAATAACAATATTTTTTTCCATAACAGAACTGGGCATTGTACCATTTGGCAAACATGTCATGTTAGTGGAGTCCAGTGCTTACATACTTTACCAGAAGCTAAAGTTTAGATGGTTAGCTCAAGGTCTCCTATGACACATATTGGTTAGGAGGGTGGCTGGAAGTGATATGACAAACAATTGCCTTTTCTGGATATTATTCACTGACAAGACCATGAGTTATTATATCAGGTAAAAATGTCAAAGTAAGTCGTGTAGCACAGTATCTGGTTCTGAATCAATGATCATTGAAAAAATGCATTCATTACACTTCACTTCCTGCCAGATCTATTCAATTGAATACCTATCTAGATCTACCTGCCAGACCTATTCAATTGAATACCTATCTAGATCTACTTTCCAGATCTATTCAATTGAATACCTATCTAGATCTACCTGCCAGACCTATTCAATTGAATACCTATCTAGATCTACTTTCCAGATATATTCAATCAAATAACTATCTAGATCTACTTTCCAGATCTATTCAATCGAATAACTATCTAGATCTACCTACCAGATCTATTCAATCAAATAACTATCTAGATCTACTTTCCAGATCTATTCAATTGAATACCTATCTAGATCTACCTGCCAGACCTATTCAATTGAATACCTATCTAGATCTACTTTCCAGATCTATTCAATTGAATAACTATCTAGATCTACCTACCAGATCTATTCAATCAAATAACTATCTAGATCTACTTTCCAGATCTATTCAATCGAATACCTATCTAGATCTACTTTCCAGATCTATTCAATCAAATACCTATCTAGATCTACTTTCCAGATCTATTCAATTGAATACCTATCTAGATCTACCTACCAGATCTATTCAATCAAATAACTATCTAGATCTACTTTCCAGATCTATTCAATCGAATAACTATCTAGATCTACCTACCAGATCTATTCAATTGAATACCTATCTAGATCTACTTTCCAGATCTATTCAATCGAATAACTATCTAGATCTACTTTCCAGATCTATTCAATTGAATACCTATCTAGATCTACCTGCCAGACCTATTCAATTGAATACCTATCTAGATCTACTTTCCAGATCTATTCAATTGAATAACTATCTAGATCTACCTACCAGATCTATTCAATCAAATAACTATCTAGATCTACTTTCCAGATCTATTCAATCAAATAACTATCTAGATCTACTTTCCAGATCTTTTCAATCGAATAACTATCTAGATCTACCTACCAGATCTATTCAATCAAATAACTATCAAGATCTACTTTCCAGATCTATTCAATCGAATACCTATCTAGATATACCTGCCAGATCTATTCAATCAAATACCTATCCTATCTCGGGGAATTATTCAGCCATACTGCAATCTGTATGCAAAAAACTACTCGTACATAAACACCTACTGCTGTTTATAGCTAGCAATCCATGCAATCCACACAGCTGAGCGAATGTAGTGACCAAACTTGGCAAAGGTTTGAAATGGCACCGATTTGAACCTGGGTTTTCTCAATTGTGAGTGATGTTCTAACCACCGTGTTACTGAGCTCTATTAATACTGTTCACGCACCAGATACCCGACCGTTCAACAGATGCGCAAAGTTTACTCAGTGACCTGTTCTGGTGGTAAAATGTGTGCTTGAATGGTAATATAGGAAAACAATCATATATAATTAATCATGTGCTTTAGGTGCAGCTGACAACAGCCAAATGTAGGCTAGGTGAGTAGTGTACTCCCAGAAACAGTCAGAACTGTACATGTACAAGGGTCAGCCTGGCGCATTGTCACCTTCGCCGTATTAACAGAATCTCCACAAACGAAATCAAACGTTTTACAGAACCAAATAAAAATTGGCGGTGATGGAGTCATTCCCTTTATCATTCTATGAAACTGGTGCTTTTAAAATTTTAAATGAAGTATTCAGCCACTGACTGAATCAAATTATTTTAATTAGAAGTGATTCTATATAATTGGACATTGAGTATTATGTAATGATTAACATATCCCTGGTATGCTACTTAATATGCACATTTATAACCATGTCGGCTGTGTTACCTGGCATTTCCTGGGGTAAAGAACAGTCACCTGAGCCGAAACAGTTTTGAAATGTTGACCCCCCAGGATTCCAGTCCCCTGGATGGATTTGGGGAAAAATGCAAAAGTAACAGTTGGCCCACAAAAAAAGAAGCATTTTGTTTCTGTTAAATGTTTATGAAGGCATGCAATTGTGTAGAAGCGTGGGCGTAGTTTTTACATAATCACTCCACATATTACACAGGGTGAATGACACTTGTGCTGTACAGTTCCTTCAATTTCAAATATCAATACGTCGGACGGATTAGCAAGAAACTACTCAAAATGATCTTCACGGGACCGACCGAGCGTTCATCTTGCGCATCACGCAGCTAACATTGCACGGCGAGACTTCCACACCAATCTAGGAGGATAGATCATTACTGAGGCCACGTCCTTCGCATGCCAATTCTCAAATTGATCACAGGCGAATTCGCACACTTTGACGAGCGTCACAAATCCATGAATACGAGTCAAACTGAATCTGCATTTCACACTGATTCCTCTAGGCTCTATCGCCCAGTGAATGCAGATTCACGTTTGACTAGAACTGCACATGTATAAACAATCCAACTACATAAACAATTGGAGTTTTTACATAAGTATCAATAACATTTGTCTTGTTGTGTCAATCACTGATTTAATAAATTATAGTTAATGTAATGCTTGACACTGTTATGTTGTACAGCTGTACTTATTTATATGTATGTACAGTAATTACAATACTATTATGCAATTTAATCAATTTAACCAATTGTGGTTAATGTAATTAACATACATTCCATAACTACATGATTTAACACACAGCTGGATAGTCTGGCATTCTTACTAAAATATTTTAAAATAATATTCAAAGGTGGCGTTAGGTTTAGTGAGAGCTATAACAATGTTAGGACATTATATAAATATAATGAAACATTTAGGATTCATAATCCAACTCAATTATAATGTTGCGTGTGATATATGAAATATGTGTTTTGTCCAATATGTACTTTCTAGTGTTTGTGGTTTATGTTGAATTATCCATATATGTGCCAGATGTTTCTAGATCAAATAATATACACAGGACTACAGAATCTTCCCAGGAGATAAATGAAAATACGCTATTGCAAAAGTAATTGTGTGTTCACATACTTGCTAGTCCTTGGACACATTTTAAACATGTGGTGCTTGGATCAGGAAACAACATATTCATTCCACTCCTTGATTAAAAATGTTACATAAAGTGTACCATTACCAAAAACATACTTAGTCCACTACCGGTAAACATACATTTGTGAAAATGTTGTGTGCAATATTAGGAGCAGTGCTTAAAATTAGTTAGTTACTCTATGAGTTGTGACCATTCATGAAAACAATTGTTGCCATTGTGTATGTGAGGTTTTTAGGATGGCCTGGAGCTAGTTTAGGAAAATATAAAATTTATTAAGTAAATATCAAGTTTTACGTTAACAAACTTAACCATCATGTTGGACAATTATTGGTGTGAACATGAAAGCAATTGTTCCAATCTTTTCCTTGAGGTGTTAATGTTTAATCTATTTTGATGAAAAATAAAACATATTCATTAACAATTAATTTGTGCACTGTTGCCATGATTCTACTCAAAATTGTCTTTACCAAAACCCATTGGACTAGACAGTCTAGACTATTAGTAAGAACTGTAACACAGACAGCAATGGAGGCCCAAAAGATTTGCAGACATTTCATGAGGCAGAGAGAAGACGACTGTAAAACTGGAAGAAGGTGGCCCTGTGTGTCACAGGAATATCATGTGCAACATGAACCAACGCATGATTAAACAACGAAACATAACCTTACAGCAAAACACAACCACCGCTGGGAGATAGTTCGCGTTACGACGACGCCAGCAATCACCAATTCTCTTCATCTGATGTGATACAAAATTAGTATCGCTTGTTATCCGGCAAGTTCAATTTCTATACATCTGACATTTTGCGTTGATATGAAATGTGCAATTAGATGTCACATGCGTCGACAAAAGCTTTGCATTTCTTTGACACGACGGATGTCAAAACGCCATCAAAACAGTGACAGCCTTTCCGCGCATTTGGTGACCTGGAATTTGGAATTTTGCCAACTTGAAGATTTTCCATTTGGTTGCTCATATATGGATTAGAAATATGACAACCCTAACGACGTCTGTTTGATCTGCGATGTATATGTCAAGTACGTTTAAGAATTTTATTCACCGGAACATAAAATATTTAAAGATTTTTTTCAGTATGGCTGCTAATCATTACATAAGTATTAATATTTTGGAAACATTGTTAACACCATTGAACAGAGTTGTACTTTGGAAATGAGCATATAAATAAAATTAAAGTTATTCAGAAGATTATTTACAAATCCAAATCCATAAAAAAGTTAAGGGCTGCTTAAAAGGTATGTGATTCATTCTCCAATTATTGTTTAAACAAAAATTCACTGGAGCCGACAAAGCAAATGCTTTGTGTCTTCTCTGAAACAAATTGTCTGGTTGTCTAAAAAATACATTGTTACATGATTTTTTGAGTAATCATGAGTTTCATGACTATTCATTTATTGTGAAATATATATAACTAACCCGTCATTTATGGTGGCGCCACCTGGAGAAATGACCACCACTTAATTCTACCAGGTAGTCAAGAAACTCCTACATGAAAACCGATTATATAAAAAATATTTAATGAGTAAATAAGTATTGTTTTATTTTTAATACACCGATAACTGCACGTGTATATATTAGAAGCTAATTCAAAAAAAAGAATCAACATAGAAACAGCCAAATGGACCTCAGCGCCGGGGAGAAAATGCAATTACAACACCCCAAAGTTAGCGCATCAGTGAGATCTTAGCCCAGCACTGCATCTGGCATTCAGGACATGTTATCAGGCAAGTGGAGATTCCACAGACAATTAGCGACTATCATATTGCTTTTTATGACAGAACTGCCCCACATTGCCTATCTATTATAGTCTCCCCAGAGATCAATAACTGGCTACAATGACAACGTTCAGCTTTATCTCCAGTAGATCGTAAAAAGACATTTATCAGCAGTGTTGATGCGGGCAAAAAACTGCCTCATAAAATCGATGCCAATGATAGCACAGCCACATGTTGCGCCGTAGAAATGTACGGTTAGACGGACGATCCATTAGCTCGCTATTTCACATGTGAATAATGGTCTTTCAACAACACATTTTGTATCAAAGGGAGGCCGCTTGTTCCTAGGTTTTATACTTATTAATTTAATGTAAAGGAAAGTTCATAGCGCTATATCCAGTCCTCAGGACTGTTCAAAGCGCTTTACACTTTACTTCCCTGACAGACCTGTTCAATCAGACACCATCTCGGCTTGTCTGGGAAGCATCCAGCCAAATGCTACAATTAATGCACGAAGGCTGCTCGTACACATACCCACCACTGTCTATAGCCAGGTACTCATTTATACAGCTGAGTGAACTGGAGCAATGTAGAGTGAAAAAACTTGCCTAAGGTTTTAACACCGTAGCACAGCATTCGAACCCGGGTTCTCGTAGTCGAGAGTCCAAAGCTCTACCCCTGAGCCATGGCGCTCTACATGTAATGTCGCTAAGACTTGAATTATATATATTTAAAATATACCGCCTGCCAAATTGGGTTTAATAAATACAAAACAGTGTTTACCTTGAAGTATTGTTCCCCCATGAAACATAATCAAAAACATCTACTGCATATATGGATGCCAGATTATTGTTTTAATGTCAACCTTGCCGTAATACAACTTAAATAATATTTTCATAAAATCACTCTTTTGAGGCACCGTGATCGTGAGAACAAATTTCTGGAGTCCTACATCGGACAGCCTCATTAGTAAGCAATAGTTTGCTCTGGTGGAAGGTAACTCCACTTCACCAGTCTTCCCACAAAGACACAACACCATTGACCCGAACTGAAATCGCACAGGTCCCTAATACACCTAATCAGCAACTACTGATTTGGCTAATCCCCAGTACATGCCTTGTGCTGTGAGCTGGGGAGGTATTAAAGGGTGAAATGAGCCATGGGGAGGGATATTCGGGTCAACTAGTTCCCTTTGTCTGCCTGGGTAATGTTGCAGAAATATAGTGCACGGTCCCGACTGCAAATGGCACAACTTCGCTGACAGATAAAGTTGTTAGTGTCTAGTACATTAGCTGCTGATGCGTGTTGTACACAGATTATCTTGATTAGAGAATAGTTGTAAGTATGCAAAATAAAATAATATACCATGAAATCACTATTACATATATGATATGAATACATTTAAATAAAACCCTCACAGAAAATTGGTACTTATAAATAGGTATGAAAATACATAGCTTTTTCAAAAGAAAATAAGTTACGAAATATAAATAAATATGGTAATAAGTTTAAAAAGTTAATAAAATATATTACTTATATAAATTAAAAAATTTATAAATAATTTAAACTAATATTAGATTTGTCTCAGTATATATATATATATATATATATATATATATATATATATATATAATGTAGAATAATTAAACTTTTTAGACATACAACATAAGCAACAACAATTCATACATATGATGACAAACTTAACATTTGGTTTACCATCTTCTGAAGGTGTCAAATCAAATCAAACCCACCCCTAACAAGGGCTGCTGGTGAAATATTGGGTCTCAGATTCACAGAAACAAAACTGAACATAGACCCAAAAAGTATCGAGACAGTTTTGCTCACCTGGTTGTTGTCAAGTTTCACCAGCAACGTGCCGTCTCGTTCAATGTCTTCAATGGTGCCCTCAACCCAGCCATCCTTGGGGCAGGGCACGAACACATGCGCTCCCTGTAGGGGGCAGCACATGCACAATATGTCAGACTGCTTATTACGTGTACTACCGGGGGTATATCCCCATACTGAAATATGGACACAAAATAATGGAAAACTTGTTGTAATCTCATGTTATATATATATATATATGGGTGTATATATATACATGTATTATATATATATACATAACATGAGATTACAAGTGTTCCATATATGTGTTACGTGTATATATATATATATATAGTATACATATATAGTATACACACACATATATATATATTCTTCCATAACATCAACTTAAGTACAGAAATAAATCATTTTCTAAAATTAGCGACGGGTTATGCAATGTAAAATTTAATAATAGTGTCGTAGAAGCATGAAACCTATGGAAACTTGCATAGTATTTATACAGTGTATTAAACTGAAATCTCTCTTGAAGAAATATTATTCTGGGTTGGACGCATATAACAAATACACCACTAACATAGACCAGGCGTTCACATAGAAATAAAAAAAAATCCTGTCCAAAACGTGAAAGTAGATATATATGCATTCGTGCATACAAATTCCGATCCAAACGTACATCAAGTGAATAAGATTGTCTATCAACTATCAATTATCCTTCCTCTCAAATCTTTGTCCGTCTAAAACAAATGTTGCCTATCTAAAAAATCAGTAGACGAGTCTTAAACTAAAACTTCAGTGTAGACCCAGTGTCGACTTTGCCACCAAAAAACTGTGATAACAATGGTAAGAACACTCTACACAAAACGTATCTGATGAATATACTGTGAAAATGTAACAATATTCTTGTTGAATGTAAAGGCTGAATATGGAAAACTGACCTTCCGGATATCACAACCCATTCCATTCCCCTGCCTTCCCTTCAGGCTGGTAGGTACTTTCCCAGGGCTCAATACTTGTTTCTGGGAAAACAGAAAACATGGTACTACCTAGAGCAGAAGTATGCAAAAACTGCAGATACGAATCTCAACATACACAATGTTAGACATCTGGTTATGCAACATTCCGATCCCCAGGTGGTGCCACGTATATAAGGAGACGATTTCCCGAAAACTGAACTCATTAATGACATTTCTAATGACATGAATTAAAAAGCTTTTTGTGTTAACATAATTTATATAAGTTTTGCCCTTAACTGCACAATTGGTGCAATTTACATCCATCTAACATGAACTCTAAAACTGAAAAAAAGGAAATTAGATAAAATAAATGCATCACATTTCTTCCGATGGGTCATTGATAAATTTATACAATGTTTTTTTCTTAAATACCATAATTGTTATCAACCAAATGAACCAATGACACTTCACAGAATGTTGATCTCTTATGAACCACTGCATGTAACTGATTTTGAGTCACTGTAATTGACTGTCAGTGAAGTACCATAACTGACCTATTATAATTACATGTATGTGTAATTGACCATTGTAATTGAACTGGCCATCACTGCCAGTTACACTTACAGATGCTCTAATAAAGATGGATTCAATCATGCATTATATAAATATGAGAACAGACTATCTGTTCAACGATGACATTTTTTAACTGAATATTTTTATATTTATTAATGCTATTTATCATGTTTTATCACTTGTATCATTACATTTGTAATACTTATTCATTAAATATTTTAACTGTATTACGCTATTTATTAGGTAAACTAGTATGTCTATATTATATTCTATGTTCACTTGAGTTAGCAATCACGACACTTGGGTAGATAAAATGTATATTTTATACGGTTATCGTGAATAATGTTTGTTTTTATTATCATTATTAAATTGATTCATCATGGTGTTTTTCTGGCCTTGTTCCATAATATAAAAGACCAACTAATGAATCAATGTGGCATTTTAATTGAGAACACACTGTCTGCCCGTTGATACATCATGATGCTGTTCTGGCTCTCAATGGTTGTAAAGAATAGCTCACTGATGAATGTTTTCATACAAAAAATTATTTTTAACTTGCAATTAATATTTTCTTTAAATATTGACATATTATTGGCTATATATGTCATGGTTTTTTATTAGTAAGAATGAAGTAGTGACCCCCAAGCTCTCTACCAAAATGGTGCTTTACTCCGTACATGCAAGTTAAATTACACTCTGCCACATGGCTATTCTTGTTAATCCTTAACGTACAGAGTAATTTCAATCGATAAGAATATTTTCAATATATATGTTAATAATATATATATATATATATGTATATATATATATACATGTATATGTATATATATATACACTTGTATATATCGATTGTAATTTTTTTTTTTTGTATTTCAGCAAATGTGCTAGCTCATGTTTAATTTAATATTACATTTGTATGACTTCAACATGCATGTTGAAGGTTCACTGTCTGCCAATTTGTGCTTAATTACTTTATTTAGCTCGGTACAATGCTAGCACTTTGAAAGATTCCACCTGCAGCATTGTAAAACAAAAATACATAAACAAAACATGCAGTTTTCAAACAAAATGTATTGACAATGATCCCGAGGCAAGCAGAGTTAACCACAATGCCCTTTGATGTTTAACTTTCCCATGTTCTAGACACCAGACTTCCCATTATAAATTACTGTTCTTGATGCCAATTCTGGGCAGAGGAGATGGCACCAACCCTTTAATTAGGAAGGTGGTATATATATATATATATATATATATATATATATATATATATATATGGCGTTTTCCACCTTCTCAATGTATAAATGCCACACAAATGAGTACAACACCAGTAGGAAAACTACGCCGCCAGGCCAGTGTCATGTAAGACCACAATATCATTACATCATAGAGATTTCTCATCAACACATGATGCAGACGTATTAGCAGTTCAAAGCGCGGGGGTCTGAGTACAGTGTGTCACCACAGACCCAGATATGGTCTTGCTAATCAATAACTTGCAAATGACATTGTCCCAGTGGACAGGAGATTTATAGATGTCATAAATAGCGGTTGATCCGCAGTCGACTACAGCCTTTCAAAGAGGGTGAGCACATTCATCGACAGGGATTTCTGTGAATATTTCATAAAATATACCTGTTGGAAGGTATTCATTCCAATCACATGGACACAACATTTATATTTCATAATAAACACTGATAATGTTTAGATTAGCAGGCTAGTTTTTTATTCCCAGGTT
Source organism: Oasisia sp. SBJ-2009 (assembly GCA_964017155.1). Lineage (NCBI taxonomy): Eukaryota > Metazoa > Annelida > Polychaeta > Sabellida > Siboglinidae > Oasisia > Oasisia sp. SBJ-2009. Next base: position 44,703,118 of record OZ024865.1, read on the forward strand.
TGATATTATCACAATTGTTTGTGGAACTATTTGTAAGAATTTGTATTTCCCAGTGGAGGACAGGCTTTCAGAGTGTGAGAGCATTCATCAACAGGGATTTCAGCAAATATTTCATAAAATGTACGTGTTGGAATGTTTTAATTCCTATCACATGGAGATGGAATTTTTTTAATATTTAATAACTATAATATTTAGATTAGCAGTTTATTTTTTCAATTTCCAGACATGATTTTCACCACCATTTTTGTGGAACTATTGAGATTCTTAAAGTTGTACTAGATGCACACAACAATACATGTTGTCCATTAATATGTAATTACCTGACATCATGTAAGTTAAATATTTTAGTAGCCATTCTTTATTAGCTTCATTTTAAATCATTCAAAAATGTTTACGATTAAATAAAAATGGCCTCTATGCGAATCCAATGTTCCTATAACTGCAAATGTTTAGACGTAGATAGGAATTCAATGCTTCTATAACTGCAGACACCTAGACATTAATTCAGTGTTCCTATCTATTTATAAATGCAAATATATGAATTAAGGTAATCGCAATATCATTAGCCACTAATTTAATGCCAACATATAAATAGTTAATTATTATTGTTAACAGAACAAGGAGGACAATCGAAACAGCTTCATAGCAATCAAAATATATTGGTTAAGTAACTTCATTTGCATATATATGACTCTTAATGTGTTGTGGTATACGTGGCATTCATTGACAATGAAACGCTTCACAAACCTAATATAGTGCATTGTATAATGATGCACGATCGTCTACAATATCACATGTATACAGATTATCACATGTATACAGATGTATGTAATGTTAGTTTAAAGCTGAAATGAATGCGCTTTAAAAGTACATCTCATCAATTCAATGATGAAAAGTGTTTCTCAGTCCTTGTCACAATAAACATGTCACAATATAAATCAAAACTGCTTATTCCAGTGTAAGTGACAAAATCAACTAGGAAAATTTTTATTAAAAACATGATTTGCTAGTAAGTATATGAATTACTGAGCCATATAGACACTAGTAATATATTGTGTTTTTGGTTTGACAACATGCCCAAACATGCTCTTGTTTACTTTTAATGAATCACATAAATAATTTGGCAATTATATGATTATGAATTTAACAATCTTGCTTAATATGTGGCAGTGTAATATATTCAAACTGAAATTTAATAAGTTAATGGGCTAGAAACAGAGCTGACATTTTCCATACAACTAAACAAGATTTTAGAATAAAAATACTCAGACACCTTTGGCTTGGATGCATTTTCTAAGCAGCCGTTTATTTTTCTATGACAGAGATGCGTCTGTCAACGTCTCGACGTGTCAATGTCTGCGACACGAAACGACGCATAAACCTGATGTGTCCTTGTGGACGGAGACGCTGATTCTGCAAGCGCACATGAGCAATGTTGCTAGGCAATATGAACAGCGTGCAATTTAGATGACAAAGGTAACTTGACGCTGACAACTATCCTCATAGCCGCGGATAGTTCTTGCATTACCACCAAATGACATCTGTCGGTCCCGGCCGTCTGATCCACAAGTAAATCAATGCGCCGTGTATTCTCGGCGATAACGCCACACCAACGATTAGCAAAATATGGCCACGAATCAATAATTCACACGTCCAGTAATTGCTGTGACGGCAGGAATCGGGTTTTTGCCGGGCAAAAAGTGCTTACGTACTCTCGTGCTAAATAATTCAATAAATTAACAGGCGGGCATAAAGATTGGCCATTAGCGCTAAACTGGCAGAGCAGACCCCCAGAAAGAGGCTGTGTTATTCACAAACCAGTCGGGGTTAGAGCAGAAAGATCGTTTTCACTTAATCCCGAGAAAAAGAAATTGCATTTATTTGCATCAAACTAGAACAATTGTTCACGACCTCACACCAGTGTCAGTGAAGATTGTTCAATACCATTGAGCCTACAATACAAAGAAAGATTGGTCATTGGGAATTACTGTAGTTAGCACAGAAAGCCACACATGATATTAAATTATGAACCACTGAATCACTAAACAATCACATCCTCTGCACTTGGGTTGCCCTAATGACTGTGTCCATTCTGACAAATTAAAATTATTAAATTCTCAGCCACCCAAAAACATACAATGAGCAAAGGTAATCACTTCTGGAGTCTGTAAACAATCACAATGTAGTGTTGCATTTGAACACATAAACATTACAGGTGTCACAAACATAGTGCATGAATTCATAAAAATAACTGTTTAATTTTTACAGTATCCGAATACACACAACCATTATGTTATATTTGAAATGTACATTTGTCACATACTTATAAACAACATCTAAACTGTTCGACACAAATTTAGTAATATGAATATGATAATATTTAGCTTGCTCATATGCACTTTTCATCATGTTTCACTCATTTTGTTTCCGATTCCCTATATTTTTCAGTGATCAATTAAACCTAAATGCAGTTGTTACATGGTTATGATGCTGAACTGTCGTTTGGAGGAACTGGGTTTTGAATCATGGTACCGCTAATTGGTGGTTTGGCCATTGTGTTGAAAACTAGACAATTTGGTTTACCCTACGCAGCCTTAGTGTCGCTTACCCAACTCTCGCTTGGCTGTATAACATTGCTGAAAAGATAGTCTGGTGACTTAGCTGGTTCTGAGTGTTATCCGTGTGAATGGCTAACAAGTGCTGCCACCTCACGGAGTCTGGATAACTGATGCTAATGCTCCCATAATTCCTGCTTCATGCAAATTTGTATTTCTGTTTATTTTTGTGTGTTGAATACTTTTGACAGTATAGTATTATCTCATAAAAGTAAATTATTTTTTATTTTAGTTTTTTATTTCATAGTTGGCCTGAGAGCCAATCAGCATCTCTACCCTATTCTGGGGTAACGTCCACCTGGTGGCAACATTGGCAAAAAATTATTTCCCCAGGCGGATTTGAGGGTCTAAAAAGTGTTGCCACCTCATGGAGCTTGGGTAATCGAGGCTATCATTGCTTGTGTCTTTCAGAAGACAAGCTCTAACTATAATTATAAATCGCTGGTCCCTTCTGTTGCGAGCACAGTGAAGAAAAAGACTTCATACATGGAAATGGAAGAAACCTGTTGTTGACTCAGTGAGCCGAGATCTCATTTTTGAAACATGTTGAATGAGAGAGTAATCAACATAATAATTGTGGACATTTACTGGAAACAAAACCGAAACCAAATAATGTAGTCCTAAATCAATTTAGGACGGAGGTTGAACTGTTGTGACACCGTTGACTCCGATGCGTTCCGGCAGCACGCCGGCTCTATGCGGAGATGAACAGATTAAACATCAACATCGATTACTGACTGACAAGTTAGACGCAAACACCTCGCAATTATGTCATGATGAGGAATATTTACGGCGCCATATAACGCGTGTCCCTCGTGCAATCAGAAAATATCCAAATATCTTATACTAATGCAGCAGAAGTTATCATATGACTCAGCTGCATGATTGGACGACAATCAAGACCTCGATCACAACTACTGCTGTCTGTATAGGTGATGTCACATTCTCCCAAAGCATGATTATAGCCATTTATATAATAATCTAACAATAAGTAACAAGTGAATTTTATTCAAACGTTTGGCAACATTACACAAGATATATTTATTACTCATAATAATAATATATATATATATATAAGCTAACAAGAAAAGACAATGCCATTGTATATATATATGTTTGCTTACCTAACAATCGTATTATGGTTGTAGTATTATATTTGCCATGCTTGTGCATCTCCTTTTTTCACATTGTAGATAGATAAGAATCGACCCAGTCACCCAGCAAACAATGACCCATGGTTTCACATGTTCTATAAGTGTATTCACGAGTGGGTCATTCCATTTAATAGGTCAGTATACAGTGAGAGCCTTTGGTCAGATTAGAAAGAATCCAAACTTTGAGCGTTGTAGCTTAAATAGTTTTCAAGTTATGGCAGTTTGAACTTTGGCACGTAGACGTTTTTTGACAGCTTTACTTTTATTCATATTTCACTAGTCAGTATCTTCTGCATTCTTTAGCCTGTGTCAGTGAAATTGTGTGGAGTTGTTCTCTATAATACAGAGATTACATAACTACAATTAGAACATAAATTACAATATATGGTTAATGTGCAGCAAATTGGTAAACATCATGATTTATTCAAAATTTCACTCGCGATAGGGTTTTTAGACCCTGATTGAGAGCACAATACACATATATATATATATATATATATATACATATATACGTTAGACACAAATTGTACATATTTGGTATTTAAACATATAAATGTGCAAATCTGAGAAATATGATAGGTCTGGTTGCCTTAATTATGAATCTTTACATATGCAAAGATGGTATGTTATTATATTTCTTAAAATATGACCAACTTCCGACCCAAAAATGTTGATGAGGCGTAGCTTGTATTGTCACAAAACCTTTTCTATGTGTAAGGTCATATTCCTATAACTCAAATAACTAGTAAGTCTCAATATCCTTCCGAGCTTCCTTCAAAAAAAAAATGGCATACGTCTGGGTGCTCCAATTATTTAAACGAATTTTTTGTAGGAGATGGTCATGTCACTCATGATTATCATTATCAGGGGTAGAACTACCCATTAGTCGGCTAGTCCGTACACTAGTAAAGATAAGGGCGGACTAGTAAACCTGCCTAATTACTAGTCCGGTTGTCTTGTAAAGATCAGTATGTCATCCACCCCACCCTACAGCAGTCAATCAAGTGTTTGTAGTCACAGTGACCCTAACCCTAACCTATCCATCTACAGGCTAGGGGAATGTAACTGAATACAGTGCCTGTGAGCAACTGGCTACAGCAGCTTCATTTACTGATAAATGACATTTTCTTAGGCATGGCCGTGGACACCAGCTATGAACTTGTGTGGGCATTATTTGTATGATTAATGGTTCTTTGCTGTCTACAATCTTCTAGTGTGATATTTTTATTTCCATTAATACAGTCCAGTAGAGCAGTTTTCATACCACTGTAATGTGAGGTAAATTTCCAGAATGATTATCGAAAATTCATAATGGTAGGGTGGTACTACACAGTTGACGTTCTTTTTCAATCGCATAGTTTTTTAATACATATCATATCTTTACCTTTTCATTAACTACTTTTGATATTTCTGTATTATTTATTTGTTACCTTTAAGAAAAATGCATTGTTAGTTTACCGGGGTTGCAACATATACTGTTTTTTAGTCTTAAATCAAATTGTAATGACTTAAATTTGGGTTGTTTATATATTTTGGCGGACTAGTAAACCTCTTGGCGGACTAGTAAACTTTTGACTTTACTAGTCCCGCTGTCTAGTAAAATAAATGCCGAAGTTCTACCCCTGATTATGATATGAATTATACGGTTCCTACTCAATGACAATCAATGACAATGTCTACTAGCAATAGCCTGCATGTCCACAACATAATAGTGGGAAGGTTGTCATATCCACCTGAAAACTACAGATTGCTAGACATAATTTGTTTTACACAGTCAAACTCCATGACAGTGCCGACAGTGACAGGCACGGTTTTGATTTTTGACAGGTGACAGATGTTGGAAGGGCACACTGCAGTGCCCGTGACGCATGTGCGTGTTACTTCGAACAATATGTTAGGGATTACGATGCAGCAGTTACATGGACTGTGTGCTTTTTTATTTCGCATTCCAGTTAAACTAAACTTACTTTCGTTGGTGGAGAATTTAAGATGTTTTGAGTATGTCCACCTGAGAAACTCCTTCGTGCAGAAGCCATGTTTATATTGATAGCCTTTGAATTTACCTCGCGATCGGCTATTCGTCTATACTCGACCAATGAGATCCCTTCTTACAATAGTTCACAGTAGTAATCTGGGCTTAAGTAAACGAAATGAAAATAATTCCATTTTGCGTAATAAAAATTATCAATTATTTTTCCAACTGTTCATAGTCAGATTTGTGCACTGGCCCAATAGTTATTGATATGAATACAGAACAAAATCATAACAAACAACAAATAAAACAATCGTGGAAGCGTTTTGTTCCTGTAGATAATAGTATGCAAACCGTTTACCAAGATGAAATGCAATAATAATAATGTACTGGCAACGAACGACACAGACAGTCTCTAGGTCTTGACTTGCTCTATGCATTACTCCAATTATTCTAGAAAGGTTACTCTTTACACAATGTATAACGTTTTCCAGTCAAGCTTTTCATCAATCACAACCCCAAGGAATGTTAATTGTCTTACTACTTGTATAGATGCAACCCTAACATTGTCAAGCTACACACAAGGGTGCGCAAACAGAGGTTAACCAGTTTTAATAAACAAATACTAAAATTAATTCCAAATACTGAAGTATTGAGAATAAACGGTAATGTAAATTTGGAATAGGACCGACAATCAGCTGCTACATTAAGTAAACAAAATGCATAGACCACAGAAGAGATCGCATATTGTTTTTCTTGCTGAATTCATGTCTTTATTGGTAATTACTGGTACACGTTATGGTATATATTATTGTGCGGCGTCGATTTCCATAAAATATTGTTTCGTTTGGTATATCCGCGTTAGTCATTTGCAGAAGCCCATTACATCGATCTATGACCTCAGAATGGCCGCCCTAAAGTTGTACTTCGATCCCATGTCCCAGCCTTCGCGGGCTGTTCTGTTATTTCTTAAGGCTAACAGTATACCATTCATTGAAAAACAAATAACTCTTCGCAAAGGTAAGCTATAGTTGGTTCGTTGTATCTGCAAACATTTGCTGATCGTTCTAAGGGGCACTTGTTTACGCTTGCAAAATGCAAATGTAATTTATGTTAATCCGAAAGGTGGCACCAGTAATTTCTGGACGCTTTGATTATCCAGATTCCGCGAGGTGACGCCACTATTTGCTGTCACTAGAGTATCTGAACGTGTGTTGTGATGCTGAGATTTTATGGATTGGAGATTTATTTCGCATGAAACAAAACTGTTATTAATCGAAAAAATATATTTTTGTTATTGTTTTATCCTGAAGGTGAACACCTGACCGAAGAGTATATACGCATCAATCCATTCCACAAAGTACCAGTGATTGATGACAATGGGTTTATCCTCACAGAGAGGTATGTAGTGACTATCTAGTATCAACTCTAGTCATCAACAAATGGCAGTGAAACTATAAATATCTTTTTGCGAAACCTGCACAAAATCTAGCTCATATTTTGCAAAATGATCTTCATTACACCTCGGCTGCCTGTGATTGTTGTATTAAGGCTTGTATGTTTGTTATTGTTTGTGTATACACGTGTACGTGTATGTTGGTGTGTATTTGTATGTGCATTGTATAGACAGCAGCACCACCAGTCCACTGCACCAGCACCACCAGCACCACCATTACTAGCACCATTGCAACACCATACCCAACTCCTCTACCTTTTAAAATAGAAAATGCTCATAACCTCATTGGAAAAAAACACTCAGACAAACCACACTCATATAATATCCCAGCAAACAAGGAACCATTTCTGAACCAGTTGGCAGGTGTCATACTGGTTCATAATTGGTACCGCTCCACCAGTACGTATTTTCATGTGTATTCACGTGAATACACGTGTTCTGCCTGTTGTCACGAGTTTTGAACGAGTTTGACACGAGTGGTACTAGGTCAGAACTGGTACGGATTCACTGGTATGTGTCATCACGTGAAAAAACTCGTGATTTCACGGGAAACACGTATTGACACACCAAATTTGTCAACAGAATCTGGTGAATTCACGTGAATTGAACCAGTTGAACTCGTGAATTCACTTACGGAACAGGTGAAATCACGGGTCCTTGTTTGCTGGGATATAATATATAACACATTCATGATTCTATAATCTAATTCATATAATATATAACACATTCTATAATCTAATTCAAAGTAACTTTTTTATTCACATATATTGGACATGACACTGATTATCAGTCCTTGTCCTTTACAAGTGTAGCAAACAACAATATAACATGTAAAATGTCAGTTATTAACCCTTTATTGCATGAATTAATCCTTTTTTTAGTTTGCTATATACATATTCGTACAACACTAAAACATATATTTGAAGAAATAAAATATTGGGGCTCAGATTAAAAAAAACGGGTTTGTGACATTGAGGTTTGTGACTTGAGAGTATACACTGTGCAATAAAGGGTTAACATGTAGCAACTGTGACAAATACACTGTATTATAATCAGTCTTGTCCACAAACAGTTACACACAGATCTGCCAAGCTAACTTCCCTGAAGCACTGTACAAGAGTTTTTGTGTGTTTTACAAGCAATTTCTGGGAGGTTACCTTTTTTGTAAGCTACACCTATGCAGTTTTGTTTTATAATTTATATCTTAATTTGCATATCCACATGTTTATAGTACTTTGTCGTTCAACTGTTTTGAATGCATACCTTTACCTAGAAACCCAACCGTCCATAATTTGGATGGGTAAAGCCCATTTCTGGATGAGTAAAATGTATCTAGTTGGATGGATAGAAATATGAAGAGCAAAAAATATTATTTCTTTTATTATATGTTCAGATGTTCTCAATTATGCTTTGAAAGTTTTGATCCTGCATAGATGCCTGCTTGCATGATGCATGTACGTCAACTCTCCTTTGTAGTGTAGCCATTTTGAGATACCTGTGTGGTAGTCGCCACATGCCAGAACACTGGTACCCTGTTGATGTCCACAGTCGTGCTAGGGTGGATGAGTTCTTAGGTTGGCAACATACCAATCTCTGGATGCCAAGCTCGGTTTTGTTCCGAACAAAGGTTTGTTGTCATGTCTGACATGTACTTTATTTTTTTTAGAAAACTGGGAAAATTGTGTGTCCATGTTGTTCAATGATGTATTATTTCTGTAATAGAGCAGGTTAGTGCTGTTGTTTTATTTTATGTTTTATTTTGAGTACTGCAACCACATTATATCAGGCTTTCTTATTGTCTATATATTTAAAGTAATGAAGGTCAGATAGACAATCCACGGATAAACCATAATTGTGATAAAGAAGAGTTGTCAAATAATAATCATCTCGCTACAGTATTGGCACAATGGTATGTATAAATATATCAGCATATGCTTCATATTTCAAACAACCTAATCGGTGATGCAGTTTTATTCATGGAGTATATACCATGAGCATAACATTTTATATTCCAAACAACTGATTTACCGCATAAAAATATTTCACACCGCATAGTTAGACATAAAAAAATATGCGAGCTCGATTATAGATTAGTTAGATTCTAAGAGAAAGTCAAATTCCAGGATTAATTAAACAGTAAATAATATTAATTGGTACTCAATGGTATGGTATCGTTTGCAATGCTAACTACTTACAACATCCTGATCTTTAAAAGTGGTGAGTCTGTATCACCATTTATGGTTGTTATATATTGATTTATAATTATGCTCTCTGTTACATTGGTCAAAATGACATGAGTCTTGAGTCATAAACGTTGTTAATAAATCATGCAACATAAAATAATAATGTCAACTATAAAAATCTAATTGTCTCTGTTACTTAGTAAAATTGTCCCTCCAACCTTCAGCAGTGCGTGTAACCAGGCATAACGTTGTAATTGCACAGAGGCTAACAACATAAACAACAGGAAATTGAAATGTGCCTTACATAAATGGTGATGTCAGACGAGTTATGTCGTTAGCCAAACAAAGTTGTTTGTCTTGAATGCAAACATCCATCCCCACAGTGGAATTACCCTCGAATCGACCCACTGTGCAAGCAATCATTCACGGCCAATCGCATTGTTCTGCACCACTGCTAACGCACAAATGACATTTTCATTTCTGCTAATCGTAGAAAAACAGTTTTACCGCAACACATAAATGTTGCGTGGAAACGGTTTCATGCATGGCAGTGCCTTATGTGAGCCGGCACGCATTGGCTGACACTTATGTTGGGTTTGAATGGTTGTTATTAATAAAGTCACTGCACGGAGCAGTGGGACATTATATATAACATGTGCAAAAAGACAGATTGTCTGGGTGACATTTGCGAAAGGTCAACTGATGCCAGGGTGGGCAGTAAAGCTTAACGACTGGATGGTTTATGTAGCATGGACATCCTGACAGTGGCTGTTGTGAATGCACAGTTTGTGTAGAGCTTGCTTCTCAGTCTTCTTTCCTTTCTTGGTCTGGTTGTTGTGAACACATCGTAAATGGTGGCAAATTAGGACTACTTGATACTTGGCCTGAGGTACTCCAACTGATCACAGCAGGGAGGGTATATTTGGAGTGGCTACTAAAAATTTCCTTGGTTTAAATGGTGATGTGTGATTTATTCTGTTCATTAAGACTAACACATTGTTTTTGTCATGAAACGATAGCGGAGTTGCAAATAATGTTACTTTAATAGCCCGGTTTTATGGACAGGTATGTATACTAACATGTTTCTGTCACTATTTGTATAGGCATCATATTCCATAATTAATTGTTGCATTGTATTCGCTATTGAACATTTTTGACTTGTTTGTCCCCTAGAGGAAAATTTATGAATATGCTTAAATAGTGTTTATATACATTGTATTATATTACTTTTAACCATATTGATAAACAAAAACAAACAAAAATATGTTGCACATCCACATGTCCTTAGGAGACTGAGCTAGGATGGTAATCTGGCAACATTTTGTTCAGAAACAAATTCTTTATTACTTGAAAAACACTGCAGTGGATTATGACGCCACAAAAATACAAACAATGGCTAATGTTGTCTAAATTAATTGTCGAGGTATCGAAGTGTAACTCTTGTTAAGCCTGCACCAACTCTTTTGCACCATCCTTTGCCTGTTCCTATACTGCACAAGGCGATTGGTAAACAAAGCCAGTACTACAGACATTTCAAGCGCAGCGTAATGGTGAACATGTCAAGAAAGGGTTTGTTTTTCGAAATGTGAAGTATTCAAGGAAACGGAACAGCTTAATGTAATTTCTGGAGCTTGGACAATTTGCAGCAGTGATCGTAAAGTCGCCATTAACCACTAACAGTAGGCAAACGGTCATTCATAATCACTGACGAACCGGTCTATAATGACAGTTAAACGTATATCTAATACCCATATGTACTCAACAATTCGCAAGCAGTGTACACTATAGATGGTCCCATTTTGTTATTAACTTATGTTGAAGAACATTTTGTTCTCCTATTCTGATACGCGTTCTGATTCGTGCATAATACAATACAATACAGTACATAATATCGTGTACGAGCTCTGGCTATGCTAGTAGGCTTATGTAGAAAGCCCCAAACACGTCATGGTTTTCGTGTACCAATCGCCCTGCATCAAGCACGACAGTTCGGAAGTTACACTTGCAACCTGCTTCTTTGACTTCCATTTGTTTGTGTCGCACGCGCACGCAGTGACGCGATCCTACGCTATCTGAGCACGTGTCACACTCCCGACTCGCACTGGTATCGACTCGAGGCGAAGGCGCGTGCTCGAGTCGACGAATTCCTTGCTTGGCAGCACTCCGCACTGCACGCCGTCACTACCGACCTCTTCAACTACCAGGTAGTGATGTTAGCGCGTAGAGTGTTGTCGTCTTTCCGCGTTTGCATGACTAACAAAAACGCATAAGCAATGCAGCGAATGCGTTAAAACGAGTATCTAGTGTTGTGTACTGTCAAGCCAAAAGTATGTATTCAAACAAGTGTACAAATGAAGGAAACATACAAAACACATCCGTGAAAAGTTAAAGGAGAAGCATAGAAGTGCAGTTACTTATAATGGCATGCTTCTCCTTTGTTGATTTGGTCATACCAGAACACATCGACAGGTAATTAAGCAATTGAAATATGATAGCAGCAGTATGTCAACACGGCTAGAAACAATGGTTTTACCTAAGCTTGTATAAGAAGTTATAATTTGCTTGTATAAGAAGTTATAGTCACTTCGTCAACAATAACAAAGCACGATGGAATTGTCATGGTCATCTGCTCGGGAACCGTAGGGTTTATCCGTGTGATTTTTGCTCACTCATCCGTGCTGTTGGTTCTTTCCGTTCATCCGGACGCAGTATGCCAGTCATCCTCACTCGATAGCTCTTACCGTGTTTGTTCCACTGTTGCTTCCAATCGACGAGTTGCATTAGTGCTCTTGACTGATGACGCTCGAGGGAGGGTAAAACAAAGAGGAAACAGGAAGCAGAGGAACTACCACTACTTCGTCACACACCAAACGACCACTGTGGTTTTAGTGGGCGATATATGCCGATGTAGCTGGTTTTTATGTATTTACCTATTTTATGCTCTTAATAACACAACGTGCATCGTGTTTACACAGCATAGATGGTCATGTCCTCGAGATAAATTGGACGTGGGTAATGTCTGACGTACAGGACGAATACTCGTAATGTTTTTTACCAAGGGATGGAAAAAAAGGTACTGCATTACAGTAATCTTCGCTTCCTATACCCTTTTAAAACCCTAAGGATATTTTGACACAGGTTATTTTCCCCGGAATTGCAAAGGGGTGACTGTGAAAACGTCATGCAGTTTTTGCTAAGAAGTCTGAGGCAGGCTGATTGAAGGCTAATTGTTAACTAATTGTTAACTATATTATCAACAATATTTTAATTAATTGACGGTCGAATAGTCTTAATAAAACTGTTCTTGTCACAAAACAATGTTTTGTTTCTCCTCATGCATATAATATAGAGTAAAGTCAGAAAACAGCCACACTTATATTCAACACTGATAATTCAGCACCAGTTGAATGGGCTTCACTTATCCAGCCACATTCAGCCGTGTTTAAAGTGTTTCAGCGAACAACCTTTTATTAAGGATGACAAGGTTGTTGCTTTTGACACATGTTGGTTGCTGACTTTTGCCTTGGATATTATCGGTCATAGTTTGCCACTACTTACTAAGTACGACGCATATGGATGTTTTTCATTGGTCTACAATTTGTAAGATAAAAGAATTGCAGATTAAACCCACATTTGTATCCAGAAGACTGTTTGAAAACTTGAATGAGATGGATTACGTTCATTGAAAAAATAGATTTGCCATGAGCAAGATGCTTATGGGATATGGCCGGCGGATATGAAGGATGAAGTTTCGCATTTGGTAGATCCGCGGGTAGATTCCCATCTGTCTTAATTTAAATTCGCCTGTATATTTAGCGCACATTGTAGATCAACAGCGGCTACGTCATGATAACTGCATTAGGTGTAAGAATCAATCAAAATAAATGTGATGTTTTTGCAAATTGTATTGACATTCGGCTACGCACGAGACATTGAAATAGGTCATAAACACTCGCTGTTACAAGTGAAATATTTATTTATGAGTACAGTAGGATAAACTCTAACTCGGAGGGGGAAATGCATGCTTGTGCTGTAGCGATGACGGTACCATGGCTCACGTTTAGCACTCATGTCCTCTCTCCCTCTCCCCCTCCCTCTGCCTCTCTCTCCACACACGCACACGCACTCACGCGTCGGTCATATCCAGTGGAGGCTAACTCTACAGGGACGACGAAGCTACCTACACGGAACGAGTTGAAACTGTTTTAAAGGGAGTGTGCTAGCTCATCTACCCATAATTGACAGAGCAGTACTTTACAACAGGAAGTCTGCTGTTTAGTACGTGGGAAAGTTAAACATAAAAGGATATTGCGGTTAACTATGCTAGCCTCGGTATTATTGCCAGTCAATTTTATTTATAAACTGGACGTGTTGTTTACCATTTGAACATATTGCGGGCGGAATCTGTCGGATTGCGAACATTATTCCGAGCTTAATAAAGTAACTAAGCACAAACTGTCAGGCAGTAAACCTGCAACATGCATGTTGTAGTCACAAGAAGGTAATATTAAATGAAAACAAACAACACCTAGGAGTAGGCTCCATCGCTTTAAATGGTCCTCACCCGAGTCAGTACACAAATACTGCAGACAAAAACGGGGATTATTTTTTTAACTGTTGTTCCTTTTAGGTGAATGTTCCTAGCATCCAGAGTTCTTTAAGTTGGCGTCCAAGGTGCATAATGTATGCTGTTTTTCGTTGCGCCAGTACATCGAACCGCGGCTGAAGAACATCCCTGTCGACCTCGAGAAGTTGCATCGCGCGAAGGTGTCCATGGACCAGACTCTTGACCACCTCGAAAATGTATTCCTACGCCGTCAGGACTACTTGTGCGGTGACGATATTTCGATCGCCGACGTGCACGCCATCTGTGTACTGATGCAGGTAGTAACGAATAGCGACCGTAGCTGAGGCGATATTTCATTTTGTAGAGCGTAGTGGCGCAGGGGTAGAACTTCGTGCTCTAGACTAAGTCTCTTGAAATAATGTCACAATTGACGGTTTTGTGTATTTTGGAGGAAAAATAAGTTGTCTTTGGTCGGGAATCTGCACTAAAATAAGATACTTTCAGTGTAGTGAGTTGGCATCCGTATCGCCTTTTGTTGGGTTCCTTTGCTAAGACTATGTAGTAAGCTGATGAAAAACATAATTACGACCACACTTGAACCATACGGTCGAATGTCGGCACGATAATATACCTCGTAATTAAGGTCACCCTTTGATAATAAAACTGTGTTCCATATACAATAATATATTGGAACTTAGTCCCGATATTGACGGTCACCTCGCTATTCGGGTCGCCTATACCCTGAACCCGAGGTTCCACTGTACCGAATACATTGAAGATGTATAGTTTCAGTTCCATACAAAAATCATAATTACACAACTACCAATGTTCTACTTACTTCTATGTTTCGACCACCATCGGCGGCCTTCTCCAGGAACTGAATGTTAAGCGAATGTGCCCGAAGAAGGCCGTCGATGGTGGTTGAAACATAGAACTAAGTAGAACATTGCTAGTTGTGTAATTATGATTTTTTTTGGGAATAATATACTGTCAGCTTGATGAAAATATGTACGAATATAGTTTCAGTTGTTTCTCGTCCATAGATGACGCTGGCTTTGCCGTCTCTCTTCATATAAACGCAGCTTGACGGACATTCTGCAGATGTCACCATTTCATTTCCGGCTTCTCTTTTTCAGCTGCATTATTAGTCGCGTATTCTTCCATATTGCCTGTTATGATACATAACATTAAACGGTTGGTCAGCTGCCAATATATTGGGTTCTTGTACAGTGGCCTTTCTTTCTCGAAATGATGTCGATTCAGCTGATTACCGTTCCAGACAGTTTGGCAGTCGGCAATATCAGTGCCCAAAGCTGTTGTATTCGTCTTCAGCAAAATTCCACCTAGTTGACGAATGCGCCGATCTTCTGTTGCAGTCCGATGCAGCCGGTCATGACCTCATTACAGGGCGCCCACGTGTCGCCGGCTGGATTGGTCGCGTCAAACTGAGGCTACAGCCTCACTTTGACGATGTGCACAGTACTTTATACACAGTGCGGGAGAAGTTTGCCAGAACCCAAGCAAATCTGTGACGCATCGAGTGAAAATGTGCATCGAAAACGGTTATGAATAACGGTAGAGGTTGTGATTTTAGAAAATAACTTTTTCCTTGATTATTTCTATGGATCATAATTAGTTTAGTGATACATTTATTGAGGTAAAGAAAACAGCCCTCGTTGGTATTAAGTAATATCTGCAGATTATGAACTTGTTTGTTTTTATAAAATATATAATAATAACATGATTATTGTGTATGTTGTAGCCATAGAAATTAACCAACTAGAACTGGGTTTAGTATTTAAAGGCTATGCTAATACAATATTGATTGGTGAAATGGTCACTTTAATTGTAGAAGTCGGAAACGTTAATTATTTAGTACAGACGCCATGACGATTGTTGCAGCTTCTGCTGTTTTTGTGCTTTGTTGTTGATCAGATAAGTTAATATGTCATCTCTGTAATTCGATAGATTTGTTTCTGATATGCTACCCACGTATGTCACGTTGTCATTATTGCATGTACACGTTATGGATGTGTTAATCAGGGACATTTTCACGTTAATTGAACAGTGACTTACTGTAATGTCTATATCGATGTGTGACCATTTATTTTAATTCTTTTCATAAATATTTTAGGCCATAATGTTGAAATGTACTGTCTGTCAAATTGGATTTGATAAACCGGAAGCATGTTTTGCTGTGCTTAGTTTTTCGCCCAGTAATGTAAACTGTGATAGGGATAGAGACAGAACACAGTGACAAACGGAATACATACGACATTCTCTGAACTTTGGTTGACGAACATTGACTACCCAGAGAAGCCCTTAGCTGATTGCTAACATGTATACATGTATAAGCTACACGCCCTTCGTTCGCCGCTTTTGTGGAAATAGTCGAACTGTTTGTATTAACATCAATATCGACGTTATAATCACTGCCGAAGTTGTGTGAGGTGTGATTATTAACCTTGGCTTGTTACAATGAACTAAGGGGAAACTATCCTGATTCGTGCATGGTTTATGTTTAGGCAGAACCATTGTGTCACTTGACATCGCAGTATTATATCTTCTTCTTTACATCGATGTGTCCAGGAGGCGTTTGCGACTGATCCGTGCAATGTTTACACTTGTACTAATTTGTTACGATATTTTACAATGTTATGAAGAATTTTGTGTAGGCATACATATGCATATATATATATATACATATATATATATGTGTGTGTGTATATATATATATATATATATATATATATATATATATATATATATATATATATATATATAAACAGTCTTTGCATTCAGTGAATACTGGTTCAATATGTACACGATTTTAACTGTATTTATAGTATTGATTTATGTTGATCGGTGTACCCAAACTAGGAAAATTTTGAATATGTTTTTAGTAATTATAGTTTTGAGAATGTGTATACAATAAATATCGTTGATGTAGACATTCGTATTTATATTTCTTCACTCCACGTAAAATTAATAAATTCCTCAGAAATTATGACCGTATAATCCGGATGCCCATCAAACAGGAAGACCTTATAATAAGAGGGACTACTGTGTGTGCATGTTTTTTGGGTTTCCCGTTTATTTTTTCGGATGTGGTAAGGCGAATCGTGAAGGTATGTTTTAATTTAAAAAAAATTATATGTATACAGATGATGGCTGAACAGACCTACCCTGGACAGGCACATTTTGTTGCAGGGAACGTATGGTTGTGGTGGGTACAGAAGGATTCCTTCTCCTCTCCATCTTTCTTCTGCATGTTTTCTCCGTCGATTAAAAAATATATATATAGCCACTAGCAACAGGCGTGGACAACCATCTTCGATTCGAAGTCAAGCTAAGAAGAAAAAGGCATCAAGAATACAATGGTATTCCCTAACTACTAAAGGAAGGAACTGCTAGTTTATGTTAGGTACATAAACTGCTTGTTTAACAGAATTGGCCAGGGAATGTGCCGGGAATTTAATGCATATGTTATGAACGCGGTCATGAAGCCGCAAGTGAAACTGCAATGCGCTTGCTCAATGAGAACGTATCAGTGAACCATCCCGCTACAATTGATTCCCTCCGGGAGTCCAATAGCGACTGACTTAGTTTCGCAGCATGAACAGGGTTACGTAATCCATTGATTGGGTTTGATTGGCTGATGTATGTCTTTCTGTAGCGGAGGACAAGTTGATTGACCGGAAGTAGTATCGAATGACCATCTGATGGCCAGCAGCACAATGCGACTATGGCGTAATGTTATTTATACGAAGACCAGTTCCTTTATGTAATGCAGATCCATCTTACAGTCACCTAAAACGAATCTACGACGTGTGTGTCCAATTACACATGGGGACAAGCTTGTGTATTTATAACACACCAGTGTTTAATTACGAATACAATCGTTCTGTTAATTAAAATCAAACGATTACCATGTAAAAAAATATGCATATGCTTTTTAATGACCATTCAATCAATAATTTGCCGTGCCCCTAACTACTATCTGTAAATTTCCAGTTTTGATAATATGTGCAGTAGTAAGTTGTAAAAGAATGCATAACTATCATGTCAGAAGTGTTAATGCATATTTATTCAGTTAATGCAGCTAATTTCCCTCAAGAGAATGTTTACTTATTATAGTTATTATATTATTATTTATACCGGTATTCGAAATGGTGCGTAGACCAACAGCAAAATGAGTTGCAACAAGAAGTTGTGTTCTGTTCGAGATATCTATACAATTAGTATGACGTCCCCTTCGTTCATCATCTGGACAGTTGTGGGCATACAAAAGTGATGTCCAACGTAAGGCATATTTTCAATCCGGCTGATGTTCGCACGCACTCATAATGACATCCGGAAGAGACGCTGTTCACTACTGTCTCGGGTGATTCAAGAAGTACGTCTTGTGGGTATTGCTACAGAATCCTCACCTATTGTGGTGACCCTTACAAAAACGTGCCAATGGTATACCATTGAATACCAATGAAAACCATTGAGTACCGTTGGACCATTCAATGGTATTTCAGCAGGACTCAGTGGTATTCTCAACGGTAATTTAAAATACCATTCAATATCACTGAACGGTACACTGAATACAAAATATCATTAAAAAAACCATTAAGATACCATTCAAATACCATTGGCCATTATACCCCCTAGGACCATTCAATGGTATTTGAATGGTATATTTTTATAAGGGGACGTCACTAATGTGGACAATCATGACGTATCGGGGCATCAACATTTCACTAGGGTTACCAGCTATGGACATATAATAGTTGTTTATCAAGCCACGTATTGCAGATAATGTCAGAACAGCTCTCTCCGCGTCGTGAGCTATTCCGAGAAAGACACATCCAACCTTTACTTACAGCTTATCTGCCGTGGACAGGGGATCGAGACAGCTCATCTATCAATTTTCCGTTTTCTTCTTGCCTGTCATAGACATAGGAGTGATAACTCTGTGCTACTTTATGGCCCAATATGGATTAGCTGGGCCAATTCGTTGTACGCAGTAAATCTGTAAGATAGTCATCATGTCTCGCATATAACTTTATTATTATTTATTTATTATTATATATATTATTTAAGTCAGTATGTTGTTTATATAACTTACTTTTCAAACGGTGTTTATTTACATGAATTAATTGCATATTTATTATACAATCACATCCTGTATATTGTTCATTATGTTATCTGTTTTTCTACAATTCTACATTTATCTAACTTATATCCTTATTAATTTTTATCTATTCATTTTCTTAACATATTTGATCTTTTATAGGCTACTTAGATGTGCTAATTTATGTACCAATTGTATATGGGTTTTTACCTGAAATAAATGTATTCGTATTCGTATTGATGGGCGAACAGCGGACCTTTTCTTGGAGATAAATGCGGGTCCGTTTGCGTCGTTTAGCAGCAATTCAAAGCAACGCAATGATGCCACGGAATTACGCGACGCTCCGCAATCAGTAGAAGTAAGACGGCCAGGCCGGTTCTACATCAGACACACCAAGAGACTTGCGACAGCCACTCAAGCAGGACACGACGGAATCAGGCCAATTGCGCACGTCATATGGCCGTCATTACTGTCACCGCAAAGCCGCCATGGCAACCGCAGCGACGCGCCTTGTTCGAGGGTGACTGGCGTAAATTTCATATCCTGTAGTCTGATTTAGCTTAATTCGTTTGCGGAAGTAGTATTTGATTAGCCGATTTTGGCGGGTCGGTAACGAACGCGGATCATCAACAAGGCAAACAGATGGCACGGCCCGCGGAGAGCGGTTAATGAGTCGAGTCGTATACTTGGATCTCTCTCTCTCTCTCTCTCTCTCTCTCTCTCTCTCTCTCTCTCTCTCTCTCTCTCTCTGTGACATTTCTATTGTAATAAATGGATAAAGCTTCGAGCATGGTGTAGGGCTAAGTACCCATTGCGGAATCTGTTTTCTATTCACATGATTGGGACGTGTGTTTTTGTGTTTAAGTTGGCTTGCAATTTGGACTAACTCTAACACAGCCATCGCAGAACACCAGCGTGTCCAAAACGAATTTACTTTTAATATACCTAATGTAAACGACGGCTATATATTATTTATGAAAATGCTTAAACCTTCTGTGATACACGGTGATTAGTAAACTAACATCCACACATTATTTTTACAATGATATACTTTGTTTGGTCATTTTATAGTTTGATCATCACATGAACAAATAATCACCATACATTACCAGTATGAATGTGACACAATCAGTATCCATAGCATTACGTCAATGATCCATAGCAAGTTGAAACGTCCCTTACGTTATTGCTTGGCGCATGAACCAATAATTGTGTTCCCTTTTATATTGTAAATTTTAATACGTGTAGAATTACATTATGAAATTATTTGACTGAGTCACTTTTACTAGTTATTTTACTACAAACTTCCCATTTCATATGGAATATATCCAAATATATCTGTCAATTATTAATTCTTCAACTAGGAAGCAATATACGAAATAAACTAATTCAAAGATCGACTAATTAGTAGGAAAAATATCGTAACATTTGTGACGATAAATAGGAAAATGATGAGTTACTGAAAATGGCATTATTATTTATTGTTGTGTCAATAACAGGAAATATGTACATTTTACAATAGACAATTCAGCTTGGAATGATAAAAATGCGCATTTATTTTTAACACAAGACATCAATTTACAGCGTAGATAAACCCAAGAGAGACACATTTCTGAAAGTGACATCTATATTTTATGTTGATTTGTGCTGCTTACAAACATGGGTTATTATATTGTGCTACATTGGAAATATGTGGTGCCGTTTGCTTTTATATGGGTAATAGGTACCTCTGTTTTGCTGCTGCATACAAGTTATCGTAACTATGAAGTAAACGCGTCATTTATAAGCGAGTATTTACAACAACCGTGGTCGGTAAGACAACGATACATCGAAATTGGACGAGAAATGAAGAGAGTTCTCGCTTTCAATTGGGAATCCCCAATAGATTGGGAGAAGCTTAGAGTGTTACTATACGAGCTGACAGAACTTATCGATAAATACGAAACGCAAACTCATTCAGTGGTTATCGGTAAAGCTCTCACAAACGACACTCCGTTAAGAGACCAAAAACACAACGTAGCGTCGCTGCTGAAAAGGAAACTTTACTCGAAGACGAAGCCGGTACATGACGGGAAGCCGAAGAAGTCTCGACCAGTAAAAGACAAACTAGAAGAGCCAACCCCGCTCTCTGGTGTTCTTTCGATTCTTATTAACGGGCTTGAGTACGCCAACACAGATGAAGTGATCGTTCTACTGGATGATATTCAGAAGATGTACCGTAATATAACCGTTCATTTGACCGTAGCGCAGACGCTGTCGCCACCTTTGCTCAGTCGTATAAAACTTAACGTTGTTCAACACCGCATTGGTGCGCCCAGTACCGCACCGCTCGGTTATGTTTGGAATCGTTTGGTGGGTTTCGCGAAGACCAAATACGTTTTAATTGGCCGTCGACTGAGGCGTGTATCTGGCTATGCACAGCTAGCTCGCATGATCAGCATAGCTTCCCGGCTGGACGCTGGTGTCGTTGGTGGCTCGATACAGACACCGGACGGCCATTGGACAGCTGACTGTCAACAGGTGGTCCTGCGTAACAACATGCTGCGATACACCAATGGCTACAGCGTGGAGAAAAAGACGTGTGTTCTATGCGATCATTTGGAATCACCTTTCATCAGTCAAACTTCGATTCTGCGTGAGACCAAATTCAGGCTGACATCATCTCAGGCGGTCTTTGCTGACTTCTTCTTGCGACTTCGGCGAGGTGGCAAACTCGTATTGTCTTGTCCCGATTCGACGTTCCATGTCCGTGCGGAGAATGAAACTCGTGCTGAGTCGAAGGCCGCCTGGTTGCCGGTCGCCTACAACTGGTCTGTGAGTCGCATTAGCTTCGGCAATGGACACAGCGTGTCGTTCAGTTGTCAAGAGAGCAACTTGACGTGTAGTTGGAAAAACGGCCTTGCCGACCAGCCCGTCTGCTGCATCGAGGCTCTCCTTATTGGTCTGTACAATTCGATGCCGACGTGCCAAAGCATGAAGGTGTTTTGCTTTCTTGACGAAGCCACAGTAGATGCTTTCGTGGCGTTCAACGACCGCATTCACATCACGGGTCTTGATCAGAATGACGAACTACGTGACTGGGAAGACGTTCACGCCACCCTCCGAATCAATGTCGAAGGTGTCGGTGGATGTTTCGCCGATTCTGCACTGACCGCCACCAAGCTGTACATCCCTGGTTGGCCGGCTACGGTGTGTGGCGTACAACGCGCCGGGTTTGCCATTTCGAAAGAGACGAACATCGAACCGATGAAGGTATGGCTGGGCGGTATCTGGTTTAACGCAGCCTACAGCCAGGACACCGTTGCTAGAGGACTCCTCGGAACAAAGCTGCGACGTGCGACTGGCTGAATGGGAACTGCCATGACTAACATTCGCTATTTCTATGTGCAGCCAGCGTGTGATTCAGAACACACCTGCCACGAGAATGTCAGGTTTAGCAGCCTATTCTTTGCAAATGCTTAGTCAGTTATTTATGTATTTAGTTAGTTAGTCGTGTAGTTAGTTCGTTCGTCAGTTTGGTTAGATATTTTTTAATAAAATATGTTTGTGAAATAGAGATATGGGCGCGTTGTTACAACAGAAACAAACTTGGTCAAACTTCTACTCAATCGTACAGCGCAACATAACAGGTATATTCGTACAAATACTTTCAATACTGTCAGTTGCCCCACAATAATTGATATAATCGCATGACGATTCAGAAAGTACGTACTTTCGAATAAGAGTATGAGAAACTGATAGTGTGGCACGCCATGTCCTTCTGTAACGTGGAATTACGTCGCAACCACGCATGCATAAGCAATGTCGACAGAATGAGCGCAGACAAAAGAACGTGTATTAGTCTCTGTTCCTGTCTTCTGTCTCTGTCTTTATATATGTCAGTTTGCTCTCTTCTCTCTCTCCCTCCCTACCCCGTTCTCCCTCTCTATCGCTCCCTCTCTCCCTAACCCTTCTCTCTATCTCTCTCCATCTCTATTCCTCCCTCTCTCCCTAACCCTTCTCTCTATCTCTCTCCATCTCTATTCCTCCCTCTCTCCCTAACCCTTCTCTCTCTATCCCTCACTCTATCCCTAACCTTTCTCTCTCTCCCTCACTATCCCTCCCTCTCTCACTAACCCTTCTCTCTCTCTCTCTCTCTCTCTCTCTCTCTCTCTCTCTCTCTATATATATATATATATATATATATATATATATATATATATATATATATATATATGTATATACATACATACATACAAACATCTCACTCTCACCCCCTATCTCTTCCCCCTCTATCCTCCCTCTCAGCGCTGCTCTCTTCGCTAACGAATTTACTCAAATTCTCGAAATGTATTGATTTACATAAAATTACATTTAGTGTTTATTAAATCATGTTAAATCCTATGCAGCGCTTGGCTAAGGGAAAGTCAATATATATACATTTGAAATTGTAAAGCAGAGCGTACCGTACCCACAGTTTCGCGTGCTCTTATCGGAGGTACTTAGAATTCGCCCATAACCTTTCTTGAATTTCCATCAGCAACGATTCCTGTTGCACTGGTCTGTCTCTAGCTATGGGTCCCGTGGGCCAACAAACCAAAAACAAAAGTACCTCCTTGTCAGCCGACAGCACCGTCCGAGACAGCATAGAACGAGTCGTGCTGAAACTAACTCTATGTCTCCCGATCTCGCTATGTGTCTCCTCGAATTGTATTATACCGCACTGACAATGTGCGAGAAACTAAACCAACTTCTGTATTCCTTCTCTGGTTTGTTTGGCTGTGAGTGTGTCTCCTCTTTGTGGGTCAGTCTGTTTTCCCTCAATCTGCCTTCAATCACACTTCTATCCCTTCCATGGGTTGCCTCTTCTTGTATTGTAACACCCCTACACGTCCCATGACCCCCCCTACAAACCCAAAGTATATGTCTTCTCTTTGTGTGTCTATTTGTCTCTTCCCTCAACCTGCCTTCAGTCACACATCTCCCCCATGCAGTCTCTCTCGTGCAGTATCTTTACACCCCACATCACGTCTCTATAAATCCAAACAACCCAAGGTATCAAACCATATCCTATATCAAAGCGACCATCTGTCGCAAACGAGAAATCGTCACTGTGTGTCTAGGCACTACACTCGCGGGCTGACTCACTGTTGTTGGATTTGTGAGAAACAGGATGCTTTTATCCTGCGCCGGAGCGACATATTATACTGTAATGCACTCAACCAATTGGGAGTAAGTGGCCGGTGGTTAGTTATTTGATTAGCATGCTTAAGGAATTCACATGCATCAAGGTTGACCGTAGTGAAATTTGTCGTGGCAAATTAAGAGCCATCAATGTGAAATGATTCTGTGTGTATAAGCCGATAGAATAGACAACCCTATGATACGATGTTGCAGTCTGTGGGCCCTACCTTTTGTTTCTCTGATCTGCGAAATGCACTTTCACCCAGTCTAGACATACGCTAGAAAGTAAGACATTCCAGATAGTCAGATGGGTCGGGCATAGTAGGCCTCCTGTCAAGCGGATCTCGTTTAAGTAGGTGGCAACCTATACAAAACAGGCGGTGGGGTGCTTGTGTTACCATACGATCTGCAAAGTTACACCAAACGTCTTTATAAAAGTGGGACATAGTCGCCAAGATGAAAAAGGTAAAGCAGCGAATGCACAGAGCGTGAACTTGTCCTAGTATTAGTAGTGACGGTAACTCCGTCGGTAAGTGAACACACGTTCACATGTCCAATGAGCCTGTCTTTTTATATATATATACTCAGTCTTGTTCTATTTGTTTTATTTTTATTAATACACTTCCATGGGGATATAGAAACACAAGCGTGATTGAAGGTAAACGACTTTGGTAAGCGACTGTCATGCAGCGTTCACGTTCAATTATGGTGGAAGGAATATTGTGAATATTCTCACAGTTCAAGACAAGATTGCCAGCTTCGTTCGCAAATGCAGTTTTACCCAAATGAAATTCATACTAATCAGGTGTATGTTACAAACATTTTCAACGTCACTTCATGAGAAAAAAGCCGTGACAGGTACTGATTATGTCATGCCGCATATACGTTTTACGGAAGAGGTCTTCTTTGAATATTCATTTGGAATATTGTGAGAAGAACACCGAAAACTGGTAATTGCTAGAAAACTTATAGAAGATTCAGGATTCTTATATGGAAACCTTCAGATAAAAGAATGGTAATGAATACCCAATTTGCTTTGACAGAACGCCCCCATTTCGCATTCTAATAATTATGACATTTCTACAGAAGAAATAATATTATATACACAAGACAGAATATATTGGATCTTTTTGATAACCTGTGATGTGCTCCTGATAGCCGTGACAAAACCTCGCATTACAATGCTTATCAAGAAGACGCAGTTTCGACCAGTATAAATCCAGTATTATCATTGTATAAAGTTTTAAATGTCATGGAATTATTATAATTTACAGAAAGCCAAAGTATTACAAACCTAATATTATATTTACTAAAAATGGAGGGGTAAGTACGGTTGTTGTTGGCTCACCCAATAGGTAAAGGTGGCAAATAGGTTAAATTCCACAACAACATGGCACTAACAAATGCAGATTTATAATTATTGTTTTTAAATTTAATTTCTGGTTGACTAATTGCCAAACAGATTTTTGAAGGCAAAGAAATAGAATGTTGTCGCGTCGCGTCGCGTCGCGTCGCGTCGCGTCGCGTCGCGTCGCGTCGCGTCGCGTCGCGTCGACTCGGCTCGAATCGCCGGCGACGGTCTGTCTGCGACAATTTGTTTTTCCCGGTATATACATCGCGACTCCATTAGTTGTTTACAGTTTTTTAATAAAATATTTCATATTGTACGACAAGATAAAGGTCGGCTCAAGACAATCGTCGCGTCGCAAGCGTCACGACTGGAACGAGTTTTAGTGTCTACCTGTAATGGTTTTGATGTACGATTTGTGCAAGTTGGCTATGACTGTGGAATGTCGCCGGCACCAGTTTGTATAAGGCGTGTACATAAGATATAGCATTAACGTTTCTTTCTGATGGAATCAAATATTCCAACAGATCATACGATTGCTAAGAGACTAGAGCGGAAGGTCAGGCAGTCCGACACTAATGAACAACAGGATCGTTGCTAGTCTGCCTGCCGCATGCCATGTCATCAGAAAGGAATGTTGACATCAAAAAATTTGAAGCAAACTACGGAATACAGTACAAGAACACATCATGTCGCACCGGAGAGAGATGTATTAACCTATACTGTGGGAACCGTAAGCCAAACATTTGTTCGAATATATGCACACATATTACTGTATAAATGTTTTGGCAGTAACATTCTGTACAATATTTGTAACAGTCCTTCTCTGTTTCACTGACTTTGTGTCTTTTGATTTTGGTTTCAACACCACAACTCACCAACAAATCCCTTTGTTATCTGAGACCTTTGTCCGAGACTGGTGAAATAGGGTGATGCCAAAGCAAATAATATACGCGTACGATTAGCAAATATGTGGAATCTATAACATGACATTTTAAAGTCTTGTAGGCGTACTTGTTCACTTGCTCACTTGTTCACTGTATTTTGGCCCAACTCAGGATCCTTTTCGGGTAGCAATTAAGGAAACATCAAAGCAAAACTTGATCTTAACACACTCGTGCGGCGCACGCCAATAGCGGTCGGCCCAAGTAGATCTGAAGCACTCTTGACCGCGGCAAGATACCGTCTAACGAGCAGCCGAGGGGACGTCTTAGTGCGATCTGTGGATGATGTAAGTCAGAGGCGCAGGATATATGCTTAGAGAGAGAGAGATAGAGAGGGGGGGGGGAGAGACAGACAGACAGACAGACAAACAGACAAACAGACAGACAGGGGAAGAGCGCATGTGATATTACGTGTGTGTATGTGTGTATGTGTGTATGTGTGTGTGTGTGTGTGTGTGTGTGTGTGTGTGTGTGTGTGTGTGTGTGCGTCCGTGCGTGTGCGTGCGTGCTTGCGCTTGCTATTCGATTTAATATTATCCGACATCTTGATCCAGAGACTGTTATACCGACATTTGGACATTTAGAGAGGCATATATGAAGAAGTCACGTGTCTCGTGTGGACGACACTTCCCTTACCAAAGTGTGTCAACTGTCAAATAAATAGATACAACTCTTTATAAAACTATAGATATTTGAGTTCTATTTATTTCTACGGAAATATAAAAAGAGCTTTCTAAAATATATTTTGGCAAACAATAACAATTTAGAATCAATTAAATACTTCAAATTATATAGAAATATAATGTTTATTAAGTTTTACAAAATAAATGCGTTATTACATGATTCAACTTTGGGACTCATGTTCAAAATAATACATAATGATATAATTAATAATTGTGTTCATTTTCTTCTGACTTCTTAGCTAAGTTTGTCTTTTAATGACAGCGCCATTAGTGGATCTGTATATAATAGGGTAAATGCTAAGACGCTAAAGGACATTTCTATGTCAGGGTAAAAGAAAGAATGTTCTGCATGTTAGGTGACAGTGTTAGATCTTAGCGGCTGGATACACGGGCGTCGATCGGTGGGGGACGGGGGGACGCGTCCCCCCACTTTTCAGGGTGGGGGGGACAGCATAGGAATTGTCCCCCCCACTTTTCAGGTCAGAAAAATTAAAGTAAATATTCATCTTGCCGGGCTCTGTGATTTTGCACCCTTGTATTGATATATAGCCATCAAGCTCATAATAGATTATTATTTTTGGTTTTCCCTGTCACCCCTTGGATTGCAGCCTGGTCGCCCTGGTGGATATTTATGTCGCCTACGGCGGAACCAGAGGATTTATGCACTTTGCGTAATTTGATCTCATTTTAGTGATGACAAATTTCTTTGCCAAACGGTGGGATTGGGAAGTCCTACACAGACACCCCTGTAGGCTCTGCATCTTGTCACTCTATGAATCAGGCAAGCAGTGTTGGGTCCAAAGTCTACCTCCAAATGTTCAGTGATTGGGGTAGGCCATGGCCCCTCTTCAAATATATGTTGCAAACATAACTGTTATAAATAGCATAACATAAAGGCTTTTTAGTATAGAATTAACACTAGACCAACAATGAATTGTGTTTTATATTTAAAAAAATACTTATGTGTATTTCAGGTCATATATATATATATATATATATATATATATATATATATATATATATATATATATATATATGACATATTATAATATATTATATGATATATATATATAAATATATATATATATATATATATATATATATAAATATATATATATATATATATATATATATATATATATATATATAATATATATGTGACATATTATACTATATTTTATATGATATATATATATATATATATATATATATATATATATATATATATATATATATATTATGCATACATATATGTGTATATAAATTGGTCCCCCCCACTTTTAAAACCGGATCGCCGCCCCTGGCTGGATAACAGTTAAAGTGTCGACATACATGCAGGTGGCAATGTTGTTTTACCGTCTTGGTAATATATTTAATTGCTAAGTGTCACCACGTGTAACTAACCGAGATAATTTCTACTGAGCAAAATATTAGCTTTATAAGGGCGTTGTTGTCAGTGATGTAGTCATGTCAATGTCAAAATGTGCAACAACACAGGAAGGTTAATTATGCTCTGGCCGCATATACCGTTGTAGGCCTATGATCAGCGCCTTCCCGTTGCAGCGACAACGGCTCTGACGGCGGCTGCTTGTGTCGCGGTGTACCGGGTAATCACTGCCCGTCACAGCTTCGGCAGCGCTGTGCCTTCAGCGGCCAGTTGTGCTGCGCGACGTCGGTCGACTGCGGAGTTCTCGTAACGCGCGCTGCTCATTTGACGCTCTGAGCTGACGCTTTGTACCGCGTCTGGTCGACTCGGTTTGCGGCCGTGGCCATGGACTGACGATATGGCGTGGGCAAGGCGAGGCTGTGTGAAGGAGTCGCTGACGCCGCCGCGAAGGGATGTAGCGAAACGGAACACCGGAGACAGGTGAGGTGGGCTTGGCGTGGCTGCTCGGTCGGTCGGGTGGAAGGATGTGTTGGTGCAGATATAGGGTCGGTGCCATTGGCGTCGTGTTGGAGTAAGATGTCATGGGTCGTGTTGGAGTAAGATGTCATGGGTCGTGTTGGAGTAAGATGTCATGAGTCGTGTTGGAGTAAGATGTCATGAGTCGTGTTGGAGTAAGATGTCATGAGTCGTGTTGGAGTAAGATGTCATGAGTCGTGTTGGAGTAAGATGTCATGCCGTTTGATCAAATTTGTGTTGTATGGACACTCTGTTGACTGCTGTCCTACGACTTAATTATCTATGACATAGTTGTTCCCTATTTGACGGAGTTTTGTGGTGAATCAACATGCGCGGTTTAGAAGCTAAACAATTGAAGTGTTTTAAATGGTATAGCATGCGTACACACACGCAAGCACGCTGCTCTGAAATATAAATAATGCAATTGTAATGTTCCGTTTGATAAGCGGCAAACACATACCCACACACACACACACACACACGCACGCACGCACGCACGCACGCACACACGCACGCACGCACGCACGCGCGCACACACGCACACACGCACACACGCACGCACGCACACACGCACACACGCACACACGCACACACGCACACACGCACACACGCACACACGCACACACGCACACACGCACACACATACGCGCGCGCACGCACGCACGCACGCACGCACACACACACACACACTCGTGTCTTCCATCGGCAATTCCAACATCCTTCAGTGATGTGTTGTATTCGACGACATTTTCAAGGTCGTACTACGTTGTCATTGATGGTGCAACAGGCTGCATTTGATAAGCTAAGTGCTATGCTGTCCTCCAGAAGTGACAAGAAAACCCGAATTCCCTACCTCTACAATGATCTTTCCTCAAACCTTCCCCTGTCGTCACCCAGTCACCAGCC
>OZ024865.1:44738133-44750633 GCA_964017155.1 Oasisia sp. SBJ-2009
AATAGAAAACAGCAGCAACAGCGGCTCGACATATTTGTGTTCGGGGTTTGCTGTCAGAAACATATTGCTCCGTGATTTGTTTACGATAGAATCATCCGTAGAATTTCTGCATGACGTGTTATTTTGCATCTGGCGATTTGCCAGTTGTTTTTATGTCATTCTTCTGCTATTAATGTGTCAGCCTGGTCGTTTCAGCCATTAAATCGCTAGCCTTTACAGCTTGTTTCAAATCGTGCACGTCATATATATAAAAGAGATTCGTGTTTATACATTTTGTACGTGCACTAAGACACCGAGTAAATTGTATGTGTGCAGCACAACAAGATGAATGACTGGATTTAATCGTTGCTGGACTGTATAAATGCTATAAGTGTAATCCAAATTGGGCGGCGGACGGACGGACGGACGGACGGACGGGCGGGCGGGCGGGCGGGCGGGCGGGCGGGCGGGCGGGCGGGCGGACGGGCGGGCGGGCGGGCGGGCGGGCGGGCGGGCGGGCGGGCGGGCGGGCGGGCGGGCGGGCGGGCGGGCGGGCGGGCGGACGGACGGACGGACGGACGGACGGACGGACGGACGGACGGACGGACGGACGGACGGACGGACGGACGGACGGACGGACGGACGGACGGACGGACGGACGGACGGACGGACGGACGGACGGACGGACGGACGGACGGACGGACGGACGGACGGACGGACGGACGGACGGACGGACGGACGGACGGACGGACGGACGGACGGACGGACGGACGGACGGACGGACGGACGGACGGACGGACGGACGGACGGACGGACGGACGGACGGACGGACGGACGGACGGACGGACGGACGGACGGACGGACGGACGGACGGACGGACGGACGGACGGACGGACGGACGGACGGACGGACGGACGGACGGACGGACGGTAACACTGATGTAAAAAACTGCATCGAACAATCATGAAATCGTCGATAGAAGTGTGTGTGTGTGTGCGTGCGTGCGTGCGTGCGCGTGTGTGTATGTGCGTGTGTATATATATATATATATATATATATATACATATATATATATATATATATATATATATATATATATATATATGTGTGTGTGTGTGTGTGTGTGTGTGTGTGTGTGTGTGTGTGTGTGTGTGTGTGTGTGTGTGTGTGTGTGTGTGTGTGTGTGTGTGTGTGTGTGTGGGCAGACTACAACATACTATACATTCAATGTCGACGTTTCTCCTATAATCATAACTCAGGCACGTTACCGTGGAATATGTCCGCAACTGACACTAACTATCACACACACTTACTGCGCCGACGTGTGGCTTCTAGTGAATAACACAAGTATGTATCAGGCACTTTAGGCACTTTCGGTGACCTTTCTACGCTCCTATCAGATCTACGTATCGTCGCCTGTTCAGCATCCGCCTTCACTCATTCACCAACCAGTTGGAAGCGCCACAAACCGCATTGCATGCCGGACACCGAACATGTCTTCTCCCGGTTCAGTTTCTACTAGAGTTCTACGTGTGTTTAGTTGAGGATTTGGTTTTATTCTACACGTACTTAACTGAACAGGTTGTCTTGTGGAGAAAGCCATATACAAACACGATACACAACACAAGACGATATCTCTAGATTAGTCCGCATTACCGTTAAAGTACCAAGTGGGTCCGTAGACCAGTTTGCTGATGAGATCGCAATGTATGTGCCTTTGGGACGATATGCAACGGACTCGATCACTGATCGATTGATTAAAAATCGCTTCTATAGACGACTGTATCTGAGGGCGGGTAAAGATGGCCTACCTCTTCATCTCTTCCCTGGGGGGTTCCATGTGATGGCTTGGCCGGTGATGGTCTCTGGTGTTGTTTTCCTGAGTGTATGTCCTATCCACCTCCATTTTTCTCTTCTTTATTTCATTTTCTATGGGTAGTTGTTTGGTCCATTTCCAGAGTGTAGTGTTTGATACCTGGTCTGACCACTTCAGGTGTAGCATTCTGCGCAAGCATTTGTTGATGAATGTCTGCATTCGTATCAATGTTTTATGTGTACTTCGTCATGTCTCCGAGTAAAACTGCATTGACATTTGAATTGAATATTCGCAGTTTGGTGTTAATCTGGATTTGTTTTGCTTTTTAAACATGGAGATTCCGCCGTTAATATCGCGGTGGCATGGGTAGTCATGTCACAGCGATGTTAGCGGCAGATCTACATGTGGATGTGTTACGGTCGCCATTACTTTGAAATTTGATTGATCATACTGGTGTGTCATCTAGATCGTTCTCACCGAGGGAGGATATCAACGTTGACGACACAATGTTGTGTACTGACGTTGCCGATAGCTCAGTGACATCACACTAGTAGCCAACCTATATATTTGACACAGACCCCATGGTCTTTTTTCATTGTGGTAAAAAAGTAAAGGCAAGTTCTTATATAGCGCAGTATCCAATCCTCAGGACCGTTCAAAGCGCTTTACACTTTACTTCACTGACAGACCTGTTCACTCAGACACCATCTCGGCTTCTCTGGGAGGCATCCAGCCATTTGTAACAATTAATGCGCGAAGGCTGCTCGTACACATATCCACCACTGTATATAGCCAGGTACTCATTTATACAGTTGAGTGAACTGGAGCAATGTAGAGTGAGAAAACTTACCCAAGGTTTTAACACCGCAGCACAGGATTCGAACCCGGGTTCTCGTAGTCGAGAGTCCGAAGCTCTACCCATTGCGCTCTACACATCTAAGCATTTTTAATTAATGTGCTCCGTAGCCTGCCTGTTAAATCATTAGAATGCTCCCCCTTAAAATGTGCGACAGTGCGACGGCGCATTTAGCGCGACAACTGTAGCCATTCAGAAGCCATATGCAGTTGGATGATTTAGCTCCCTCAAAGTACCTTCTTTGGATCTGCCGGACCCAAAAAGCACACGCCTTTGAACCAAAAATTCGTTTGAACACAACCGAAGTTACATTACACTAACGAGCAACGTCCCACACACAACTGCTTTCGATGATCTGTGAGCAATCGATAGGGCAACTTTCCTGAGCCACTTCAAATCCAGTGAACCTTCAGTCGATAACGACGTCGACAACAAAATTCTTTGGCAGACGTGCATAACAGTGATGTGCCCCTAACTAACGTCTAGGTCTACCACGCAGTAGTTTGATGTATGTTCTATTATTGCTCGTGTTGCCATTACGGTCACCAGAAGATTACTCTTCTGCCATCTCTTCAGTTTCTGCGTGTTAATGTGCGTTTACATCTCCGTGGAGCCCAGTGGTGTACTGGGTGGAACAGTGTCTATGGACAATGATGGTGCAGTGTAAATGTGTAGTTCTTCGCGTTATAACAACAGCGTGGCTGAATGTGTCTCAGAAAAATCGCGATCATGTTCGGGCATTAAAACAAACAAGTTTACCTTGGATAAAGTAAAATGCCAAGCGAGGGAAAGTGTATGCGTTTTGAGCAGTCCTGAAAACTTGTCGCCATGCAATACAAGAACTGACTTTTTAACAAAATACATAGCCTCAATTACCCTGGCGGCGTGAGGTGGCACCATTTTTAGACCTTCACATCCGCCTAGGAGATTAATTCGGTGTCAATGTTGTCACCTAGGCGGCCTTACCCCAGGATAGGTTAGAGAAACTGATTGGCTTACATGCCAACTACGATATGAAACCTAAACTAAGGAACCACCTTCATAAGACAATAGTATTATATTTAAAATATTCAACAATAAACGTATATTAACTCAACAAATAAGCAAAAATGTAAATGTGCAGTTGTTATGAAACATGAATTACGGCAAGATTAGCCTCGATGTTTAGCCCCTCACACGGATAATATTCAAAAGCCGGCTAAGTCACTAGGCTGTCTTCTCGGCGAAGTTACCGAGCCGAGCGAGAGTCGGGTAAGCGAGGCTACATAACACAAAGGCGGGGCGCTTTAGTTTATGAGAACACGCTGCATGGCGTCATTTAGTGTTCCCACGCCTCGCTCGTTGCTCGTGCACGCTCCATTTCACCGACGCGTTAACTCCCGACCTTCTCCCGGCAGGAAGACCGGAACTTTGCGGATGACCTCGGACCACCACATTGAAAGGAGAGCCACTGGAAGAGACAGATTCGTTCACATACCTGGGCAGTACAATCAACAAAAATGGAGGCACAGAAGAAGACGTCAAAGCAAGGGTACAGAAAGCAAGAGTTGCATTCACCATGTTAAGAAAAATTTGGAAAGCAAAAGAAATCAAGATTAACACCAAACTGCGCATATTCAATTTAAATGTCAAGGCAGTTTTACTCGGAGACAGCAAAGTACACAGAAAACATTGACACGAATACAGGCATTCATCAACAAATGCTTGCGCAGAATCCTACACCTGAAGTGGACAGATAAAGTACCCAACCCTACACTTTGAAAGTGGACCAAACTACCCATAGAAAAAATGAAACAAAGAAGATTAAATTGACGTGGATAGGACATACACTCGGGAAACGTCCAGAAACCATCACCCGTCAAGCCATCACATGGAACACCCCAGGGAAGAGGTAAAGAGGTAGGCCACGGAACACCTGGCAAAGAGACACAGAAAGAGAAATAAAAGAGATGGGTTACAACAGGAGAGAGATGGAGAGGATGGCCACGGCCGTTGATTGGTTTCCATACCAACTATGACATAACAACTAAAATAAGAAAATATCTTTTTAGCCTCTCACACGAATAACATTCAAAAGTAGGCCAAGTCACCAGACTGTCTTCTCGGCGCAGTTATCCAGCCGAGCGAGAGGCTACATAACACAAAGGCGGGGCGCGTTGGTTTATGAGAATACACTGTACGCCATCATTGAGTGTTTTAACGCCTCATCGCACGCGCGCGCTCCGATTCACCGACGCGTTAAGTCCCGGCCTTCTCACGACACTTGTCTACGGGTGTAGCGGAGCCGCGGCTGTTACACAGACGTACGCTGTCGCGCTTACATTTTCCGGTCGTTATAAACTTTCCGATTGACGTTTCTGCGTATGCGCGATAAATGTAAACTCATCAATGTGCAGCAAAAATACAAAGCATTTTTTTTATGAATGCCACTGGTTATTCGATAACTCTCCTGTGGTGATCGCTGTGAAGAGTTGCTTAAAATTTCGTTCAGTACAATAAAATGTTACGTTTGTTTAAATCACTGTCACGAATTATAGCGCACCACAGTCACGTGATTTACGCTTGCTATCAAAACATGCTTCAAAACGTGTTTGCCTCGTGTTAGTATGCGATAAATGACTTTGCTGAGAGGTTATATACACCCTAACGAACAGCCCGTATTATTTATGCCATAAATGCCTTGTCTTTCGCTGCAGATTGATGATTTTACATTTAACGTGCATGCGTAGAAACGTCAATCGGAACATTTATAACGCCGGAAAAATGTAAACGCTACAACGCCGCCCTGAACCAGCGCTATTGTACAGGGAGCAGGTGCACTCAGGCTTTAAATATAGAGGCGCCATATTTAAACCCCCCACCCCCCGATGGAACCAAATGCGTTCTCTCTCGCTCCCAGATCTCGCTCAATCTCGGACATCTCGTCGATTTCGCCCCATTTTTCGTCGAAAAACGTACAAATGTCACAAGAGTAAAATGTTGTACAAACGTTTGTTCTAGGACCTATGTCACAGTAATAATGTAAAATATTCATGTTTTTAACCGTTATCAATATTTCTAGCAAAAGGCAAAGCTTTACGCAGGCTTCGCGCATTATTTTGATTGTGACGTAAACAGACCGTGACGTCATCAGTTATTAGCCTATCAGTGGCAGACATTTGATCTCTTACTGATGTTCCTTTTTTCAGTGATCATAAGCTATTTTATTTGCACAGCTCATCGAAACTAGTGCGGTGTTAAAATAAATTTTACTGTTTCGTAATAATGAACAAACACATTGGTTCCATCCGCGTGAGGGCGCTGTCACTGTACAATATGGCGCGGTCGGAAGAGAACCAGCTCTATGATCTGATGTAAGACCACAATAAGGTGTTCATCCGCCATTACACGAGGGACCAAAGAGTACTCTATAAAAACAGCATTATGCAGGTTGTCTGAATTTCTGTTAGCACATATGTAATGTGGAGTGAGTAAAAATTATGTTTTTGTGCAGCGTGGCATCAGAGCTGTCAAATTATGACAGCTGTCAGTCGGTGCATTTCTGCGTATTAATACAATTGTCATTTTGGTTGGTGATGTAATCAGGGGCAATCCGTGGGTGGCTCAATCAAAAATGGAGGGGTGTAACGTTTGAAAGAAGTTTGTGGGAGCCTGAGGTATTAAAAGTTCACGAATTTTTCACTGAACCTCTGTCTATGGAGGGTAAATATGCAGTGAAATTGTCAATAACAGATCTCCTCAAGATTAGTAGAAAATGAAGGAAACGTTATAATGATCGCCTATGGAAAATGCAAATGTGGTCTGACTCCACCTGGTGAAGCGGGCCGCGGCCGTTACACGAGGCCGTCCATTCAGCGTAAGAGGACCTCGAGCCTCCGGTGAAAACTTACGGCGCTCTAGTTGTGTTCGCCGAGTGTTCGCGCAGTATCGTTCGCTGCCAGCGCGTGTTACACCTGCCGACGTCACTGCTGCTAACAGCGGCGCGCGCCAATGCCTGACACCTGATAGTCGGTAGGTAGGGAGATAGATGATGCAGAGGATGTTCACCTGGAAATGTCACACTAGCCGCGTATTCGCCCGGGGACACGTCCGACTGATCTTGGTTAACGCCAGAGTGTATTAGTCGAGATGTTGGGAACAATTTGTGGGAGATTTATGACGTATCAAACTCGCTAACTCTGACTACACGGGCGGTTGTAGCAGGTAAGTGAAATCACATGGCACACATAAGCGATGGTTCTAATTCTAGAAAGGTCACTGTTCGTGTAGTTATGGCTACCTGTAACGGCTATATAGCTAGTTTCCGATCATGGCGTATTACTATAAAATTATATACTGTGACACTTCACTATTAAGGTCACGCTATACGGACTGGGTAAAAACTTACCTTAATAGCGAGGTGACCATTTTAGCGGGATTAATTTCCTTTCTGTTATATAACTACATCGGGACACTCCGAGGGTGCGCGTGATAGTGGTTGTATTATCAAGGTGACCGCGTTGTGAGGATCTACTGTATCAAATTAAATAACCCGAAGTGGGCTTGATTTGTATCGGATGGAAGGCATATAACATTATAGACTCCAGCGCGCGCGGACATGTGAAAAACGACCTGGCGTACATAACCCAGTGAGTTTATCTCCGTCACGCGCGTGGCTGGTTATTAAATAATTCGCCGCCCGGCGCACGAGATAATTACGGCAGCGCGTGGCGTACACAATAAACCGTATCGTCACTCATCAACACCTGTACGCGTGATTTATGCGGCCGACCAATACGCCGGCTGTTTCCGACAGATCCGATCGGTAACTTATGGTAATGGAATCAATCGGCGCAATATGTCAAGGCGCGGAGTTTGTATTCCACTCCCGCCAGCCGTCGATACCGCGGGCTCTCGGGGCATAACGACATTCCACTCTATTATCGCCACTGTCGGAGTCTGATTCGACACACAGCCGCCCGTGGTGCGACTACGTGACTGGCATGTTTGATCGCTGCGTGCACAACAATTACGTCAACATTCTGTTGTGGTGTCTGTTTGTTGTCAATGTTTACGCTTCTGTTCCAGCGTATTGTTTCGTCTTGCTGGATTCC
This sequence comes from Oasisia sp. SBJ-2009, assembly GCA_964017155.1. Taxonomy (NCBI): domain Eukaryota; kingdom Metazoa; phylum Annelida; class Polychaeta; order Sabellida; family Siboglinidae; genus Oasisia; species Oasisia sp. SBJ-2009. The sequence continues at coordinate 44,745,878 of OZ024865.1, forward strand.
TTGCAAATACACACCCGCCCACTCGTTTCACTAACCTTGTGCGTTATGATTATACGGCATCCAGATAATACCATCGTTATTTCAGGCATAAACGTCAATATGAATATATTTTGAAAACATTACCCGAGTAATGTATTACTGCCTTTATCTATTTGTGAATGATACTTGATAACATTACAATATTTAAAGAGCGTTTGTAACGGCATCAGTTTTATCCCTTCATCTTCGGTTGCTGCCGTGTTTGATGACGTTTGCTATCATGGTCCTCGATGCAGTTACATTTTTTTTATAATCGTCAGCAACTCGATGTTAATGTTTGATATTATGAGTCATTTATGTAGCCATTTTCTCAATACACGTTGACTGTGTTGACTTTTTTACGTGTGATCTTCAGTTTCGCACAAAACATCGCAATTGTAAGTTATTTTAAAATAAAAACACATTGGCTATTGTAGCGGAAAGCCGCTAGTTAATATGTGCTGGGAATAGATGCATTTTGTATTTGTACATATTCAGGACCAGTTAATCAGGCACGTGTGGGGTTTCACAAGTACGCCAACGCACGCTCTCACGCACGGATGCACGCACGCACGCACGGACGGACGTCCTCACGAACACACATGTATATGCATTCATGCACGTATGCACACACGCATGCACACCTACATGCACACATGCATGCACACACACACACACACACTCACACACCCACACACCCACACACACACACACACACACACACGCACACACACGCACACACACACACACACACACACACACACGCACACACGCACACACACGCAGACACACACACACACAAACACGCACGCACGCACGCACACACGCACACACGCACACAAACACACACACACATTTGTCCAACTCTCTCGTTTTACTGCCATTTTGCCATTTCATCCTTCGACCGTTTCAAACTGAACGTACACAGAACGCACCAGACTCATCGCGAAAAATTCTCCCTCGTTTCGCGAACCATCGTACGTTGTCATAGCAACTGACGATTGGCGAAGATAATAGTTTTAGAAGCATAACTCGTACATTGTACGACGGACGCAAGTTGCAGCAGTAATATAATCGTCCGGCAGCGAAACAAAATACGGTGAGCTAAGCTGCGCATAAATCCGTTGTCATGGTTACGCGCGCTATTCCATGTGGCATTAAGGAAATCATTGTTCGTGACTTCTTGACGAGCCGTCGAAATCGGTCCGTTTTGTCATATTCATTTACGGTTGGCTTCCCGGATTCGGAACTTCATTTGCTGATCGCCTCTCTATTCCCACAGCGCCTTTGTAGCGGAAGCCGTAAATATGGGTTCGGTGTATCGGTGTTTGTGGCTGAGAAGCGGTCTGGAAGGCCACAGTTCCAACGCAGATAAGTACCTAGTTACTTCGTTACTATCTGTGATCGTCTAATGCTAATGATGGTTATTTAATTTTCAGCGCCAACGCAACGACAAGCTAGTTACACAAACCATGTAACGAACGCAGCTATCAACATCCGGAGACAACCGACGTTCACGGAGGCGATGTAGTGACGCCATCGGTCAATCGTGTCACGTGACGCCGAGAGACATGTGATTATGATATCGGCCATACTGATCGTGCTGATCGTTCTGTCTACGCTGTGCGCGGTTCTCGGGGCGATTTACGCCTACATTTACTACACGCAGATTAATCCGCGCTCGCACCGCGCGCGCAGCTACATAGAACCGCCGTCACAGGAAGACGATCCGCCAGCCAATCAAACGACGACACACACGCATATGTTCCTATTCCGGAAGTCGTGACGTCCGCTGCCCGATCACACGCGGCAGCGCAAAGGCCAGAGACGATGACGTCATGCAAAAACGCGAAGTTCAATGACTGCTTCCGAACACACACGGACTACACCGGAAACGGTGTGAGGACGTCGCCGGAAGTGATGCGTCATACAACAAAACTGAAAGTGCACACTAAAATGGAAATCACGTGACAGTTCGCGTGGTATTTGTGAAGCGATAGATGCAAGAACAGCAAAAATGCCGGAAACGCAGCTTTGTATGACAAAGAGAAAGTCAAGTGTGCGTCCGCAGACGAGAGCAGTTGCTCACGGACTATATTCATTGCCTTCGTTAACCGAGCCGGGGGCAGTATTAAGAGTTCCTCTCGCGTCAACATCTCGGTAGTTAGTCGGCGCAAATCACCAGCGTCGATTATTTGTGACATTCCAGCAAAGCGCTCTGTTCTTGAAGACTTCCGAGTGTCGGTTTGACTGCGCAAACTAATATTTCATGTATCGATTTCGTCGAATGTATTATTGCTCTTGTCCAATACAATGAATCAATTAATATGAATCAACGAATGGTACGTTTTGGTCAGTTGGTAGGTTTGTCCAACCATACAACATTTTTGTTGACGAACACAGGGCAATATTACTAGTCTTCAAAATAGTTTTAACAATTCCTTTGGTGTATTAATAATTGTGTTTTCAATTTCTCAGGACTTACCATAACATCAAAATACACGCTCTAGTTTGCACTGTTTGTAACAAGTGACAATACATATAAGTTCAATCTAATCCCGTGTACCCACTTGTAACGTTGCAGTCACTTCTAAAAAATACAACAGTTGGCTAAGGTGAAATATAAATTATTATTTAAAAAATGAACACAACATTAATTAACTAAGAAAAACATTTATTTTCAACAAAACATACACCTCTTTATTTCGAAACATAACATTTTCATTATGTTTACAATAACAATATTCAAAAGTGTTGGTGGAAAGAATTAAGTGTAATACGACTATACGGATCGGTAAACCGTATGGATAATCCCCAAATGAAGATAACGTGACACCTGCCGTAGTGAACTGTCCATTACAAATCTTTGGAATGGCCAGTTTGCATTGCCTGTCCAGGGGCTGGTTTCGTAAAGCCGCGTAACTTTACAAGCAATTATGGGGTCTACTGGTCGCAAGCTAACAGCGACTACTCAGTGTAGCTTACAGCCAGTTTCATGAGACCAACTTAGCATTCGCGTAAACAAATCGATGTAGAATTGACCTAATTAGGTCTCGGTGAGGAATCCATGTATTTGTGGTGTCTGAAGAACCCTTTTTCACCTTAGCTGCCGCGTTTGCCGTTCGTACAGCAAATGATAAGCTATGATGAATGTAAAGGATATCCAGTGTAAACATCAACAATAATAAGTTGAGAGTGGGCGTATCTGGAGCACAAACAAACTTGGGAAGCATCACGTAAATATTTCAACTAGCGTAATGTGACGCAGCCTAAGTGCAATGGAGCAGACTCGTGAAACGCAGCTAGCGTAACTTTACGACGTTTTAGGCTTTCGACGAGTTATCGCCCGCTAAGACGTCGTAAGCGAACTAACTAGATAGCATTAGTTGCATCATCAATTGCCTGCAAAGGGGAATAGAACAATGAATACCTATAGTCGACAGCACTTAAACACGATATATGCAAATTTAAATGAGTCTGACATCCCAGCAATTTGGCGTATTGTCCTAATCTGATATCGCAAAAGACGTCAGCATCTCACTTACCTATCACTCAACAAGACACATTTCCAAATAAATGTAGGTACTAACTTTCAAACCAAGAGTAAATACAAGAGCGATTATGTAAACAAATTAATGTTTAAATGCACCGATGATGTAAACAATTTCAGTTCCTGGCCGTTAATGCGTAAATGAGTGGGGAATGGCGCGATGGGTAGTAAACACATGTGTCGACAGCTCAAGCTTATGTATTCATATGTCTCACTCGCATATATGTCTGTGTGCCTCTGTCTGTCTGTCTGTCTCTCTGTCTGTCTATCTGTCTATCTCTCTATCTGCATGTCTGTCTGTGTGTCTGTGTGTCTGTGTGTCTGTGTGCCTGTGTGTCTGTCTGTCTGTCTGTCTGTCTGTCTGTCTGTATGTATGTATGTATGTATGTATGTATGTATGTATGTATGTATGTATGTATGTATGTATGTATGTATGTATGTACGTATGTACGTATGTATGTATGTATGTATGTATGTATGTATGTATGTATGTATGTATGTATGTATGTATGTATGCATATCTGTCTGTCTGTTTGTCTGTCTACCTGTCTGTATACCTGTCTGTCTCTGTCTGTCTGTATGTATATATGTAATTCATGTTTATATGTTTATCTACCGATCTATCAGTTTGTCGTTTGTCATTTGTCGTTTTGTCTGTCTCTCTCTCTCTCTCTCTCTATATATATATATATATACATATATATATATATATACATATATATTTATATATACATATATATATATATATATATATATATATATATATATATATATATATATATATATATATATATATATATAGACAGACAAAACGACAAACGACAAACTGATTGCTCGGTAGAAAAACATACATACATGCACATATATATGCACAGTGTATATAGACAAACAGACTGGCAGACAGACAGACATACATACATACATACATACAAACAGACAGAAGACAGACAGAGAGACCGATAGACAAGTAGACTCATGTCGAAAATGTATCGCCGTCGCGGCACTGTATATTATTCCGTTTCTCCGGTGTCTCGTCTCGGCCCCACTGATGACAGACATCGGAAGACGTGGAGGGGGGTGGGGTGTTGGGGAAGAATAGGTTTCGCTATAACCTCTGATTGACTGGGCGGCTGAACCACATGTGACAAGAGAAACATAAGAAGAAACATATCACAGAAGTGAGGAGAT
>OZ024865.1:44758133-44763133 GCA_964017155.1 Oasisia sp. SBJ-2009
CATAGGCGTTGTTTTAAGCTAACACAGTACCTGTATCTGTAGGGACACAGGCAAATGTGCAATGCATAGATTTTCGAAGTCCCACGGCTATACCCCAAAGACCATTTTAAAGACACACTTACATTTTAAGTCGATGCATTGATGATGTTCGTGTTATTTTGCGGAAAAGGAACACGTTAAAGCACAACGCATATCCGTACCACAAATAACCATTTATGTAGAAGAAGTTTCAATATACAAAATTAGTTGTTGCCTAGGCGTTGATAACGACCCAGTTTCACTTGAAACATGCTGCCACACAATATATTTATTAGGTCTATGAAATCAATATGATAAGCGACATGTTATCGATAGGCCTTATCTGACAAACTACAGATGCGGTGTGAACTAGAACATGACTGCCTACGTTACGTCATAGGAGGCCCCTAACGCGGTTTGTATTTTGGAGAATTGTGATAATTATGAACGGCCCCTTACGAATAATATTCTATTAAACACACATGATACAAGGACGGAAACGGAAACGAATAACAATGTAATTACCATGAATACAAACCTTTTCCTGGAATATTTTACTCCTCATCATATGTTCGCTTTGGTAATAGGAACACGTCGCTGGAAGAACTGCCAAAATCCGTACAAAAATTATTGGTGGACATAGTCCGACACATCTCTCGGTTCAGTGACCGATAGTTCGAAGTAATGTTAATGAATAATTGTCGTTGCTCTAAAATGTCAAAGTAACTAGACGAAAGACTTCATTAATTCCTGACAACGACAAACAGTGACATTTAAGCCTGGCGACAGTGTCATGATATATAAGTATACTCATGAAGTATAATGTATGGAAATGTCACAGCCATGCGGTTAAGTGCCATAATGGCTGCGCACCACCGGAAACGTCGTGTAAAATGATTAGCTATAAACGGAAGGTCTGGTGTTAAATAAGACCGCGTGAGAGAGGCAAAGGACACAGGTGACAGTTTATGTTGAGAGTGTCGCCAACTCTATTGATATTGTGTCGTATTTCCGCGTGTATCATAATTACGTGTCAATGTTTTCATATCACTGTTGGTAATAATTCAACTGTGTGCGGTAACGAATATACCCCACACGCAGCTAAATATATGTCTATGAGAAACAGTTGGCACAACACAAGATGATATAACACCCGTGTATGATAGGTGTTACACGTCACGTCCGTGTCAGATAAGCGGGTAGGAAGTGTTAACTGATTACGGGATAAGTACAATCAGTCCTGCAGGAGTTCCAGAATAATATTTCCGTTTCCGGTTACCAGATAAACGCAGTTAAATGTTGTCGACCTAAGACATTGTTTTATGACATGACTGACATCATATACTTGCGAACAGTATCGGTGAAGTCAAAGCCTACGAGAATACACATATCTTTGCAGCCGACCCGATCTAAAGTCCTCGGTATACCGGAAATAACGTGTCCTTTTATTTGTTAGCCTCGGTTATCCAGACTCCGTGAGGTGGCAACACAACTCCACCTGGGGAATTAATGGATTGCCGATATAACCGACAGGGCAGCCTTACCCCAGATTAGGGTAGAGACGCCGATTGGTCCTCAGGTGTAATTTAAAATAGCACATTAAAATTTAAATAATGCTACTTTTTATCAGATAATGCCATATAAACATTATTATTCAAAATTTAACTTATGCCAACACAGAAATAAATAGAAATACAAATTTGCAGTTGTTTATAAAATAGGAATTACGGCAGGATTAACCAGTATCCGTGAGGAGGCAGCATTTTTCTAGATCAGGCGGATAATATTAAAAAGCCGGCAAAATCACCGACTGTCTTTTGGGCGTAGTTACACAGCCGACCGACAGTCGGTTAAGCGAGACTACTTATTTGCTAGCCTCGCTTAACCAATTCTCGCTCGGATGTGTTACTTTGCCGAGATGTTTGTCTTGTGAAACATATGCTTTGCTTATGTGACTTACGTTGTGTCACCGCCGGAAACCGTCATACAGCCTAACTGTTTTGGATTAATTCACAGGTTAACGTGCATAATAATAATAATAATTAATGTATACACATTATTTATGCGTTTGGTAACGAAACTTATTTATGAATTATATATTCACAAAATAAAAACTAGAAAATAAAATATTAGATGAAAACATAACAACGAAGACTAATCATGTTGTGTGTGTGTGACCTGTTTTAGTTTAATTAATATGATCTGATCAAAAGAGGCTATATGTATACCGGAAATAAGGTTTCTTCTTACTTGTTAACCTAGTTTAATCAGATTCCGTGAGGTGGCAGCACTTTTTAACTCCTCAACTCGGCCTGGTATATTTATGGGCTGCCTGACGTAACCGACAGGGTCGCCTTACCCCAGAATAGGGTAAACATGCTGATTGGCTCTCAGGCCGAATTTCAAGATAACAAATTAAATAAGGATACTTTTTTTATCATATACCACTATATTATTATAAAAAAAAACATTCAACATTAAACTTATTTTTACATAAACATGAATACAAATTTTCAGTTGTATATGAAGCCGGAATGAAGGTAGGATTAGCCTCGATTACCCAGGCTCCACGAGGTGGCAGCACGTTACGTTGCTAACACTCAAAAGCCCTCTAGCGGACTAGACTATCTTGTCGGCGAAGACACGCAGCCGAGCGAGAATCGAATAAACGACACTACGTATTTGTGAGAAGGAATTATGTGTGTCGCTTACGAGAGGAGACATGACCTCGATCAACAAGGTTCCATAAAGTCGTGCTACCGTCACTTTCATAATCTCTGGGATCGGCCCTACACTGTACTCACGAAAGTGACTGTCAGTACACGAGCAACGTCAACGTTGACACATGACGTGCAGTTTCCTCTATTATTGAAGTACCTACACGCAGAAAGAAATACATATTATACCTTCACAGTCTCATGTGACGGTAATGTCTTTAAACAAACACAGCCTATTTCATATAGCATATGTTAGCTAAACTGGTTTCTCTAGATCCCTTGGGGCTACACTAAACCCATGTTTTCACTCTCCAAAACTTAAAATTGCATTCCCGATGATTTTCAAAATTCACATTGATGCTCTGCCTAAAACGATGCAATTACACTCCCAAATTGACACCTTCCATACACACTGGAGAAACATTCTCTCTCCAGTTCCCACCAAATATATTGGCTGCACAAACCCTTAAGCCCATCCCTAGGTTCCTAAAACACTACCACACAAAATCTATATGCAGTAACATTTCTAATTCGTGTTCTTATTACAATTATTCGCAAGAGGTCGCCACTGCGCGGTTATAAGTTTCAAACTCACTGCTGCCGGTTGGTGGCGCCACGTAAAAGTCGCGCGAAAACATAATACTTTGATGTCACAAAGGCCGGAGCTGTTAAGCCACGCCAACCGCGTTTGTGATTGGTTACTAGGGAATGGAGCTTTTGACACACGGGTCATATGCATTTCAACATAACGATCCATTTTATGTCCTTTTTAAAATAAATTGCATTAACTCGTGAAATTTGCACTTGGAAGACAGCAAGCGCTCGTACCTTATACTAATCTTATAGATTATAAAAGTTTAGGAATACTGATGTAACCAACAAGATAACACAGGATAACAGGATAATTGAAACGTGCATTATGATGATATCTCGTAATTTTGGCTTTAGCCAGTTAATATATTTTAGTTTATGAATATATTGATTTTTTCTAGAATTGTTTCATTGATCGTCAAGAGGGACGGACCCAGCATCCACGAAGGATACGGTAGAGGGCATATCAATCTCCAATCACACCCAGTGATGTTCGCCTAAAATGACGCCTGACACCGCGCTCTATCGCACTGCCGTCACATCGCGCAATCGGAACTTGACATCTAAAACGGGGGGAGGGGGAGTTAGGGATAATGTTCAGCGTGCTTTTTGGGAGGGGACGAAAGGTGACACTTTCAGACAAATTACGAATGTTTAGGGGGCACACGCTCCCATTAATCTGCCTATGACGTTGTCCCATAAGGGAACTATGAATAATAGTATGGGCACATGTTTCAAGAAAACAAATACCGTAAATTTCAGAAACATATAAGAAATAATTTGCCACTAATTCATCATATTTTTGGATTAAATGACCAACTATTTTGGTAAGTTCAGAATCATCTAAGAAATAATTTGCAACTGATTCATCGCATGTTCGCATTATATGACCAACTAATTTGGTAATAGGTACGTCAGTGACTTTGCAGTAATGCTGCTTTAAAACAAGTTTCAACGTAGGAACTGAAATCCCACGATATGGCGGTCGCCAGAAAGGTGGGTGACATGGCGGAGTCAGCGAAACCAGATGACCCACTAACAGTGCTAACGTCGGCAGTAAAAGGGTACTCCATCGTCTCGTCTGATCCACTAACAGTGCTAACGTCGGCAGTAAAAGGGTACTCCACCGTCTCGTCTGACCCACTAACAGTGCTAACGTCGGCAGTAAAAGGGTACTCCATCGTCTCGTCTGATCCACTAACAGTGCTAACGTCGGCAGTAAAAGGGTACTCCACCGTCTCGTCTGACCCACTAACAGTGCTAACGTCGACAGAAAAAGGGTACTCCACCGTCTCGTCTGACCCGCTAACAGTGCTAACGTCGACAGAAAAAGGGTACTCCACCGTCTCGTCTGACCCACTAACAGTGCTAACGTCGACAGAAAAAGGGTACTCCATCGTCTCGTCTGATCCACTAACAGTGCTAACGTCGGCAGTAAAAGGGTACTCCACCGTCTCGTCTGACCCACTAACAGTGCTAACGTCGACAGAAAAAGGGTACTCCACCGTCTCGTCTGACCCGCTAACAGTGCTAACGTCGACAGAAAAAGGGTACTCCACCGTCTCGTCTGACCCACTAACAGTGCTAACGTCGACAGAAAAAGGGTACTCCATCGTCTCGTCTGATCCACTAACAGTGCTAACGTCGGCAGTAAAAGGGTACTCCACCGTCTCG
>OZ024865.1:44768133-44850633 GCA_964017155.1 Oasisia sp. SBJ-2009
GTCATGATCTGTGGAGTGGGGTACCGATTTAAATTGATTTATGAGCACTGCGTATGCTGTCGACCAGGGATAGCCAACTACCATTGGCCTATGGTGATCATCTCGTGCGCCAGGGGTCGCTGCGGCTGATCACGCCACAACCACACAGTATCCATGGCGCATCTCTGCAAAATATTCCTCTTTTAATCTCAGCCAATGAAACCATTCACGAGGAGTGTGGTCAGCCTTCGGTCGTGTGATATAAGGTGATTTCGGTGCTTACGACACGTGCACTGTTTAGGATGCAAATCGGTCATTATACTGGGATTCCCACCAGTCGTGTACACCCGTCTTTAAATTGGGGCGAACATTTGCGCTTCTGCACCGGGAGAGTAGGACGAATGTCCCTAACCTACTCAGCAAGTCAGTCCAGTTAATGGATACGCTACGTCACGGTTTGCCCACAACCAACGTTTTGCACACGACCTGCGTCAAAGTTGGCCTTTGCTGACAACTGCGAGAGCGGTGTTAGGTCAATATGCACGACGTGACGTGCATTCCAAACATCACAACTGCATCTTTATTGAAAACTGTTGGTCTACATAAGGAGAACATTTTTCGTGCCAACCGTTTGACAACATAAAAGTATACCACTCCCGTTTTATGCGGTGAAAGGATGATGTTTTCCTTTTAAATCTCTTCATCGATGTCAACTAACCAACTAACAATTTACGAAGCGTAATATATGTTGACTCGGAAAAGAGCATATTATTTTTTCCACATTTTGTGTTCGTTCTAGAATATTACAGAGTATTAAACTCATGTTGTGTTCACTGTGGAATATTAAACACATTTTGTGTTCATTGCGAAGTAGTAAACTCATTTTGACTGCTTGTGTTTGAGCAAATGGTGAGGTGCGAAGTCTCACAGAAGACATTATGGGCATATAATATTTATTTTAAATACGTACGTACGTACGTACGTACGTACGTACGTACGTACGTACGTACGTACGTGACAATAATACATTTTAACTACTACGTACGTAAGTATTTACTATCACATATTAATTATCACGTACGTACGTATTATTATCACGCACCTACGTATTACTATCATGTACGTACGTGTTATTATCAGATACCCTTGTATTACTATCACGTACGCATGTATTAGTATCACGTATGTAATTGTTCAAAATAAATATAATTTCCCCATAATGTCCCCTGCGGGGCTTCGTATTTATCCACCCACCTGTGTCCAATTTCTGGGAGTATAATGCTTTAATTTACAAACCCCCCCCCCCACATATCGACCGCCAACTAAAAATGTTTGACATTATATAGTATGAAATGTTTGTGTATGTGTGTGCGTGCATGCGTGCGTGCGTGCGCCTGCGTGTATAATCACACACCCTTACCATTGATTCATGCTACTGCTGAACGTTTCTTCCCTGCACACAAACATTTTGTTCTCCTCTCGTCAAACCATAAGCGATGATTAACTGTTAATTTATTCATAACGTGCAATGATTAATCGCCAGTGCCTTCGCCCGCTGCGTTGTATCCAATCACTTGTCCCATCCGTGAAAGCGCTGTCTTGGCTCATTGTTCTTATCTGATACCCGCGGCCCAAACTGTAGATATTGAATTGGTCTAATTCTCCAGACTCCCGAGGCCGCGTGCAGGAGCCGCTGATCACCACTAGAGATCAGGAGGTCTCGCTTCGGGATTTACAGTAATTGGAAAACGAACACAAATAGTGCATACATAATAAACCATCATTTCAGATCTACTCTAGTCTTCCCGTACGATGTTTGCGTTCGGGAACGTCGTGCTGTGTTGAATAAGACATCTTTAAATTTTGATTTTGGCATAAACGTCGTGGCGTATGCCAATGAAGGCGGCATAGTAGTAAGCGTGCATTTAACGGCAGTATGGGACGGCAGGATTCATAACGTCCAATAACAGAAATTGCGCCAGGAGCACAATATGTTTCTTCATCGCGTTAACCATCACCCAACTTGTACCTGTGGAAAAAAGCAAGAACATCAAGATGATGTCTGATCAACACGCATGCGTCGTGACACTTCCGTTGTCGTCTGAAATACATGGGACAGAACGCTTGTTGTTGGTTGGTGACACGCCCCAATGAAAAGCCGTCAGCGTAGAGTGGTCAGTACAAGGGAAACTATTTGAGGTTCTGAATTGGTGGATTGACAGTCTCGCAGTGTGTTGCGACCCTCGTTGAAAGGATAGTATTCACGGGTGAACATCTTCAAACATTCACCGCGCGGATTTGATTGCAAGTTACGATCAACAGTGACAACTTCCGGTATGTGTGGTTATCACCCTGTAGTAATACGTAGTGCAAGTTTCATTCTATCGACGATGGAGACCTAATCGTCTGTGGTTGAGTCAAACACCGTCATGGATTTTACGGCCTCGTTTGCAAACGTTTTAGTTCTAATCACGTGTGTTCTCGCGGGAGTTGTGCTCCTGGTGTCGCTTCTGTACGCCTATATCTACTTCTGCATACAGAGGCATCGGTGGCGGAACAAAACAGTTCACGCAATGGACGCGTCCTCGAGCAGTGGAGGTGGAGGTGGCGGCGACAACCAGACGAAAGGAAAGTTTACACGATCATTTATGAAGATGTCTGGCAAGAAGAAGAAAACTGGAAAGTAGATGCGACGACGTCAGAGAGTTGCCACTGTAATGACACGTGTAGTGACGCGGTAGGGATATAGCTGGTGACGCTACACACGATCTCACGTCCGTTGTTCCGGTTTGCAGCAGTGAATTCAAACGAATCGAGTTCGATCTATATAGACTTAACCAACACGTGTATGTGTAACCGAGCTAAGGTTACACAAATGCCTCAGTTAACGACGATTACGTGGAACATAAAGATGCAACATCCGACATATCACGTGGTTAACCCGTGGGTAGTTGAGGACGTCACGTGACATTATAGCGTAAAGGTATGCCCACTAACTTGCATACTATGTTACTTATTCACTTCTATAAAAATGGTAGACACGTAAAATATATGTATTTAGTGCCATGATGGAATTGCAATAGAATTAATTTTTTCAAATATAAACTTTGCATTAGGATAGTTATCTGTGACATACAAGTCTTATTTACAACTGTATTCGAGTTGCGGCTATTGTAGCTGCTGACCTTTTGTTTCCGCATGGGAATCCGCCCAGAATATAATTGGACGTCACGTGTTTGTCTTGTCTTCAATCAATGTACATCAAGTAGTGTGCTTCCGGTTGTATTCTGGTCACGCAACATAGAATCCACTGCAATTTCCCTTGTGAAGTGTGCTAGCCTACAATTTATTTAACGTACCGCAACGAAATTCTCAGCTCGTAAAATATTTCGATGGAACAGAATTTAGTTGTATGAGCGTATTATAATCTCACCATTTGCAAATATGGACAAGACTATCAGACCTGTGACTTACTCAAATATAATTTTAAATGAGATATTTTGATGGCATCTCACGGTGTTCCCGAAGGTTAACAGATGGAGGCATGTTCCCGATATTTGCCCAATACGTTCTGAGGTTATTTGATATTGACAACCGGTGACGCGTCAAATGTCTCTGTTTCTTCTAAATATAACCAAATATGTAATAATAATGTTGGTTTATTCTCGTAGTTCATCTACTTCTAATAACTGTTAAGTCCAACAATGTACCATGCAATCGATGCGAACTAATAACTGCAGTGCCAAAACATAATCGGCGACACAAACTAGAGTAATGGTCTCAATTTAGCGACAGGCGAATTGGCAATAGTAGGCGAATTGGCAGACCCTCCGTCACAATGGCGCTGTCTGTACAAATTAACAGTTAAGTGGCATGTTTTCAAAAATATTATATTTGTAGTCCACCGGAATAATATTTTTATAGTGGGTGTTAATGTATATTTATTTATTAACTCTTTTAGATGCATAACTATTCTGAGAAACATTTTACTTTCTGTCAAGTTCACGTCATAATATAATGTGGTTATGACGTCAGCAAACAGTGGTTACGTCATCGCTAAGGCTATATGTGGGTTGAAATTACAACACCTGGTTTTGTGTTTCTTGCCATATGTTGCATGCCCAAAATAACAGTTCGTCTAAGTTCCACCGAAGAGCACGTGTAGGCGTGTGTGTTGTAAATAATGTATTCTAACAGGTGCGATTCGCTATACACATTCGTTAAAGATAATGAACGTACACAATCATCAAGACTCAATTAATGTATCAATCACCTCATCATTTATTAAACCACATCCCAGGTATAATTAGAAAGCAAGTGTCGATCAGCGGCGATCAGCGGCTGTGAGACCAGCTACACTGGTATAGTACTTCGTTAACATTCCAATTGAAATGTAATCACTTTTGACCAAACCCGGTCCAGTAGGGTTTTCTGGTCAACCAGGAAAACATAAACTCTGTGTAAGCTCGAGTTTTAAAGAATAAAGATACGTACACTGTCAATTGATAATGTTCCTTTTGTATATTGTGTTCTCGGTGTTTCTTGAACTCTCTGGAAAAAATTCACCCTGGGGAACTATTGAACGATTGTTTTCAAAAGAAACACATTTTTTGTAAGATGTTCTTTGAATTGATTGTCCATATGTTGATGCCAGTCCATTGAGTATACGTGTTATGGAACGTCAACTACAATGTTTGTTCACACACACACACACACACACACACACACACACACACACACACACACACACACACACACACACACACACACACACACACACACACACACACACACACACACACACACACACACACACACATACACACGCATGCACGCATGCACGCATGCACGCATGCACGCATGCACGCATGCACGTATGCACGTATGCACGCACACATGTGTGTGTATAACAAAGTATGTGTATATATATATGTATATATATATATATATATATATATATATATATATATATATATACATATATATATATATATTATATATATATATATATATATATATATACATATATATATATATATATATATATAAGCGTATGGATTAGTAAAAAAGGTAAAGGTAAGTTCTTATATAGCGCAGTATCCGGTCCTCAGGATTGCTCAAACCGTTTATATATATATATATATATATATATATATATATATATATGTACATATATATGTATATATATATATATTTATATTGGCATATGGATTAGTAAAAAAAGTAAACGTAAGTTCTTATATAGCGCAGTATCCAGTCCTCAGGACTGCTCAACCCGTTTTTACACTTTACTTCCCTGGTAGACCTGTTCAATTAAACACCGTATCAACTTATCTGGGAAGCATCCAGCCATACAATTAATGCGCGAATGCTACTCGTACACATATCCACCACTGTCTATAGCCAGATACTCATTTATACAGCTGAGTGACCTGGAGCAATGTACAGTGAAAATACTTGCCCGAGGTTTTAACACAGCAGCACAGGGGCCAGTTTCATAGCGGCTACTTACGAAGTCGTACCGGGCGATAACTCGTCGAAAATCTAAGACGTCGTAACGTTACACTAGTTGCGTTTCATGAGTCTGCTCCATAGTTGCACTTAGCTGCACCATGTATTTAGTAGGCGTAACTTTGCGCTGGTTGAAATATTTACGGTATGCTCCCGAAGTTGAAAATGTACGGTATGCTCCCGACACGCCCACTCTCAACATTATTATTTTTAATGTATACACTGGATATCCTTTACATTCATCGTAGCTTCCCATTTGCTATACGAACGACAAAGGCACAGCTAGAAAGAAAAAAGGATGTTCAGACACAGCATAAATATATGGAACGATATTAGGGCCATAATTCAACATGTCATATTATTGCAGATAATCTGCAATAATACGACGTCAGGCATAATGAAGACAGGCATAATACGAATTCAGGCATAATACGAAGTCAAGCATAATGCAAGCAAGCACAATACGAGCAAGAATGCGAGCAAGAATGCCAGCTTGCATAATGCGAGATAGAATGCAAGCGAGCATAATAAGACTTGGCATAATCAGCACTCGCTAAGTTTGTGCTGCCATCTAGCGAACTACGCCAACCTGAAAATTGAAAATACTGAAGTATCCCTTACATTAACAAATGTTTTGGCTCAGGCTATTCACCAGCGAGCTGCTCGCTAAGTAACGTTGTCGCGCTTACATTTTTCCGATCGTTAAAACCTTTCCGATTGACGTTTCTGCGCATGCGCGTATCTAGGGGATAAACGTAAGCGCTACCTACGATGGTCGCGCTTACATTTTTCCGGTCGTTAAAAACGTTCCGATTGACGTTTCTGCGCATGCGCGCATCTAGAGGCGCGCGCGACAGCGCTAGCTAGCTACGCTGGTTGTTGCTCACGTGTATTTGGGAGTTTGAGCGTTATAGCACGGACTAATTGGACCAGTGACAGCGGATAACAAAGCGCTGTCACTGGTTACGATTGATTTTGCTAGGATTTACTGCTACAGCTTTAGTAAATAAAAATATAGTAGTTATTGCTTCGTATACAAAGCTGTTTTGTTTATTTATCCTTAATATTAATAGTAATTGGATGGATAAATAAATAGTTGCACCAAGTTTGGCATAACAAAGTTTTGTAATTTGTTTTGTGATAAGTGGCTTAAATATGCATTTAACGCGTACACAGGAGGAAAATAATGACTTATACATTAACAATCTTTATATTATACTGACCGGTTTCCTCTAGTCTACGTTTAAATAATTACAGACTTTACTGAAGTAACATGATATATATTTGTTACATTTATTAAAATAACATCATGATCATCGTCTTACCTTCAGGAGTAAATGTAAAAACATAATGTTAGTTATGTTCAGTGTTGTTTTGTTGAAATGAATCCATACTGATATTTTATTGTATTCTGAATTTACTTCTTGAATAAGCCTGTAGCAGTTGTGTATAAGTGAAACATATTGATGTCCTCTATAAATAGCACATAATTTTATTGTTTTAATACTGGCCTCTAAGTATAATACGAACATAACTGGACCCAGTACAATTCTTTGTGGTATAACTCATGTGGCCGCCATTATCTCTGAACTGGATTGATTAAGCAAACACTGTTGCCTAGTTCATTGTTGAAGCACAGTAGACACACAATTAATCCTCATTCAATAACAATTTATTGTAAAAATAAAAATAATCCAAAATCCAATCTATCTTGCGTGGCTGTGGCTAAATTGAAATACATGCTGTATATAAAAAATCAATGAATTCTTGGGATAAAAAAATTAAAACATTCGTCTTAAAGCAAAATAATTGTACATAGATCGTCTGTATAAAATGTTCAAGATCACATCACATAATGACTAAAAATAAACATATATATGCAACCAATCATGCATGCATATTTTTAAAACTGCAATATGCATTAAAGTGGTTAGATTTCACGATTCCACAAAAATGTATTGCCAATTTGTTTTAAAGTGTCTTATGTTATTTATTTACTGCTAAAATTGAAACTGTTTATTTACTTTTTGAAAAATACGCATGCATGATTGGTTGCATATAGGTTTATTTTTAGTCATTATGTGATGTGATCTTGAACATTTTATAATCTGAGACATTATATGAGCAGTGGCGTGCACCATCCAGCTGTAGCCAAGCATGACAGAAGGGTACACTCAGCAGCGCTGAAGCATACTTTAAAAAGTGTGTTGAAACAGGCTAAATTCGAGTCGACTCAGTCAGTGACAGTGCTGACTCGACATCGTCAAACGTTCATCACAAATAATACTAATTATTATATTAAGTAACGTCATTTGCATCGGAATATAACTATTGGGTTGCATTAACTAAGTCGTTTATGTAGAGTAGAAATGATACAGCAATGATAGGAGTGAGCCCTACACCAGTGCATGGTCGTGTGTGTTTTCAATATCTTTATTTCAGATTGTCATAGTACATACAAATGTCCACATAAACACTAAAAAAACAAGTGACTATAGAAAAATATAAAAGTATTGCACATGGTAAATAGAGAAAAACACATTGCACAATGGTATATTCCAGACTGGTACATTAAATCAAAAACTATTATGTATATACAACATTTTGATCCAATGTCGTCTTATCCTGGATTGCCATTTGATATCACTGTTGATAATTGCAATTACCAACTTATTATAAGAGCATCAAGTCTCCGCATGAATTTATATACAAGGTTTCTAATTACAGCTTTACTATCTGGTACATGGTATTCTACAAACATGGTGGAGGCACTGCAATATTTAGGCTGATTCAGCAATAAGCGAAACACATTATTGTAAGCCACATGAAGATTATGTATACTTGCTACTGTGTAATTCCTCCACAGCTGAGCAGTATGCATGGGAGAGCAGAAAGTTCTAAGCAAAGTCAGCTTCACTTCAGTGGAACACATGTAAAATTTCCGCAATAGTATATTACCCCTAGCATATAGTTGTCGGCATTGGCGTAAGATATCTTTGTCATCATGTAATGTCTTAGAAATAAAGTGACCCAAATATTTCACATTATCCACTTCCTGGATTGTTTCACCATTAATCTTAAATGATGGAACATCAACATTGTTCATATAATTGTATTAGTTACTTTTAAATATTAACACAGCACTTTTCTTGGAGTTGTACTTGATATCATGATTTAACCCATAGAGTCCACATACCTGCATCAGTTCAGACAGTCTTGATTCAGATGGGGACAGAATTACCAAGTCATCAGCATACATAAGATGGTTGATAGTTGTACTACATATTACACACCTTGTGTTACATTTGTTTAAAGCTATGGTTAAATCATCCATATACATATATATATATATATATATATATATATATATATATATATATATATATATATATATATATATATATATATATATATATTAAAAAGGTGTGGTGAGAGTATACCACCTTGCCTGACACCATTTGTAACACCAAAATGTTCCGACAATTTGCCTGACCATCTTATACACATAGTCTGATTCGAATACCAATATATAAGCAGTCTAACAATATATCCAGGTACTCCCCTGTCAATCAACTTTTGAAATAAGATAGAATGTTTCACTCTGTCAAAGGCTTTAGACACATCTAAAAACATGTAACCATAGAGACTCCTATGCCTGTCAATAACTTCCTTTAAGACATAAATACACAAGTCTGTCCTGTTTTTTTTTCTCAAATCCAAACTGATTGGACATTGTTGACCGCGTAACTGACATTCTGTCTAACAATATGTTTTCAAATTTTTTTGACACAATACTAGCTAATGCAATAGGTCTATAATTGTCTTTGCTGTTAATCTTGCTACATTTATCTTTGATAATAGGAACCAGCACAACAGATACAACAGATAACAAAGAACTAGGTAAAAATCCATGTACAAAAAACCCAGTTATACACATAGCAAGTAAAGGCACAATGCGCTTATCACAATGTTTAAGGTGTTCAGCATATACACCACCCATATCATCAGTCTTATTTATATCTAGGCATTTAATGGCATTTTCAACTTTGCTGATTTCCACAACTACCGGGGTATGTCATTTGTATATTTGGAATCACATTTGATCTGTTGAATGTCTATATCCCTAATACAATTAAAAAGCTGTTTAAAATGAGGCCGCCATAATTCAGTTATTTCAAAAATACCACTAACATCCTCAACACTATTAGGTAAAGGTTTACAGGTAAAGGCGGTCTCATTTTAAACAGCTTTTTAATTGTATTAGGGATATAGACATTCAACAGATCAAATGTGATTCCAAATATACAAATGACATAGTTGTGGAAATTAGCGAAGTTGAAAATGCTATTAAATGCCTAGATATAAATAAGACTTATGGTATGGTTTGTGTATATGCTGAACACCATAAATATTGTGATAAGCGCATTGTGCCTTTACTTGCTATGTGTATAACTGGTTTTTTTGTACATGGATTTTTACCTAGTTCTTTGTTATCTGTTGTGCTGGTTCCTATTATCAAAGATAAATGTAGCAAGATTAACAGCAAAGACAATTATAGACCTATTGCATTAGCTAGTATTGTGTCAAAAAAAATTGAAAACATATTGTTAGACAGAATGTCAGTTACGCGGTCAACAATGTCCAATCAGTTTGGATTTAAGAAAAAACAGGGGACAGACTTGTGTATTTATGTCTCAAAGGAAGTTATTGACAGGCATAGGAGTCTAGATGGGTCTATGTTTACATGTTTTTAGATGCATCTAAATCCTTTGACAGAGTGAAACATTCTATCTTATTTCAAACGTTGATTGACAGGGGAGTGTCTGGATATATTGTTAGACTGCTTATATATTGGTATTCGAATCAGACTATGTGTATAAGATGGTCAGGCAAATTGTTGGAACATTTTTATGTTGCAAATGGTGTCAGGCAAGGTGGTATACTCTCACCACACCTTTTTAATATATATATATATATATGGATGATTTAACAATAGCTTTAAACAAATGTAACACAAGGTGTGTAATATGTAGTACAACTATCAACCATCTTATGTATGCTGATGACTTGGTAATTCTGTCCCCATCTGTATCAAGACTGTCTGAACTGATGCAGGTATGTGGACTCTATGGGTTAAATCATGATATTAAGTACAACTCCAAGAACAATGCTGTGTTAATATTTTAAAAGTAAATATAAGAAAAATATTGAAGTTCCATCATTTAAGATTAATGGTAAAACAATCCAGGAAGTGGATAATGTGAAATATATGGGTCACTTTATTTCTAATACATTACGTGATGACAAAGATATCTTACGCCAATGCGGCAATGCCGACAACTATATGCTAGGGGTAATATGCTATTGCGGAAATTTTACATGTGTTCCACTGAAGTGAAGCTGACTTTGCTTAGAATTTTCTGCTCTCCCATATATACTGCTCAGGTGTGGTGGAATTACACAGTAGCAAGTATACATAATCTTCATGTGGCTTACAATAATGTGTTTCGCTTATTGCTAAATCAGCCTAAATATTGCAGTGCCTCCACCATGTTTGTAGAATACCATGTACCAGATAGTAAAGCTGTAATGAGAAACCTTGTATATAAATTCATGCGGAGACTTGATAAGTAATAATAAGTTGGTAACTGCAATTATCAACACTGATATCAATAAAATGGCAATCCAGGATAAGACGACATTGGATCAAAATGTTGTATATACATAATAGTTTTTGTTTGAATGTACCATTGTGCAATGTTTTTTTTCTCTATTTACCATGTGCAATACTTTTATATTTTTCTAGTCACTTGTATTTTTTTAATGTTTATGTGGACATCTGTATGTACTATGTCTATGACAATCTGAAATAAAGTTAAAGATATTGAAAACACACACGATCATGCACTGATGCAGGGCTCACTCCTATCGTTACTGTATCATTTCTACTTTTTTTGATTGATTGATTTGTTTAATATAAAATGTAAAACATTGTACACATATGCATAATATATAAATACAAAGTACATTTAAATATTTGGATAACACAAAAAGTGCACGCACTTATTTCCATTGTGGTCCTTGACATACACATGACAGACATTGACATAAATGACAGAACTGATAAATATAACATCTCAAATGACAAATATAACATACTAAAACAACCATAATAAATAAACCGATATAAATAATTACTAAAATATGTAAATGACATTGATAATTACAATATAAAAAGGTATGGAAATAATCTTCTGGTTAGAAACATTTTGTAAAACCTTGTTATTTATTACACAAAAATCATAAATAAATCTAATAAAGAATAAAAATTATAAAATAAAAATTACGTCATCAATTATGATTAAAAATAAATAAATGAGCTGGCTTCCTGGTCATTAAGACAACTGAACAAAAACTGCTTCAGTAGACATTTAAATTGCTTCATGTTCTGAATACTTTGTATGGAAAATGGCAATTTGTTCCAGGCATGAATTCCTGTATAATAAAACGAGGTTTGCCCAAATGATTTAACATACGGCACATGAAGAGACATAACACTAGATCTTGTATTTATACCGTGCTGCTTACATGCTACGTTAAACAAATTTGACATATACTTCGGTGCTCTATCAACTCTATTTAACTCGTAACTCCACTGGTAGCATATTCACCAGTCTAAACTCTACTACTCTATATAAACGACTTAATTAATGCAACCCTATACTTATATTCCGATGCCAATGACAACGTTACTTAATATAATAATTATTATTATTTGTGATGAACGTTTGACGCTTTCGATAATCTTATTACTGATAACTGGACTCTGCTCCTGAGAGGCTGAGTCAGCACTGCCACTGACTGGGTCGACTCGAATTTAGCCTTTTTGAACACACCTTTTAAAGTAGGCTATGCTTCAGCGCTGCTGAGCGTACCCTTCACTGGACATTGTCATGCTTGGCTACTGCCGGGTGGTGCACGCCACTGCTCATATAATGTCTCAGATAACTGTAAAACATCTCAGAAACTACAAACTTTCGCCGGTTAACAAAATAGTTGACACGCGCATTCGCAGAAACGTCAATCGGAACGGTTTTAACGGTGGGTGCCGCGGGGTGGGAAAAGTAAACATCCCGCATAGCAACCAAGGTCGTATCTGACTCGCGCATGCGCAGAAACGTCAATCGGAAAGGATTTAACGCCGGAAAAACGTAAGCGCTACAACGTCAAGTCGAACTGTTATTTTGTTGTTTGTAATGCGCCTTATTTATCCTCTGGAACAATTCTTAATATGATATGAGGCAGAAAGTGAGTTTGGGCATTTATTAGCAAATGTCACACTATGTAACGGAAGACATCGTACGTGTGATGACATGCACGTAATTGCAGACATTGTACGTTGATATGTGACAGATATGGTCAAGTAGTATGCCTAAGAGAAACAAAAGAACATGTGTTTAATGATCACATGTATTTTCACACACAATTAATATTGCCTTATTTGTAAAAAACAAATTACGTAACTACTCATAAAAAATCATAAATGACATAATTAACGGAAAATGTATTATTAAGCTGATTACATACATTAATTATGCTCTATCATTATAATTTAAATGCTAGGTTTCTGCCCAAACTCACTTTCTGCCTCATATCATATTAAGAATTGTTCCAGAAGATAAATAAGGCGCATTACAAACAACAAAATAACAGTTCGACTTGACGTTACTTAGCGAGCAGCTCGCTGGTGAATAGCCTGAACCAAAACATTTGTTAATGTAAGGGATACTTCAGTATTTTCAATTTTCAGGTTGGCGTAGTTCGCTAGATGGCAGCACAAACTTAGCGAGTGCTGATTATGCCAAGTCTTATTATGCTCGCTTGCATTCTATCTCGCATTATGCAAGCTGGCATTCTTGCTCGCATTCTTGCTCGTATTGTGCTTGCTTGCATTATGCTTGACTTCGTATTATGCCTGAATTCGTATTATGCCTGTCTTCATTATGCCTGACGTCGTATTATTGCAGATTATCTGCAATAATATGACATGTTGAATTATGGCCCTAATATCGTTCCATATAAATACAGGGATTCCCCACCGCGACGTAAGGGGGTTAATGCTACGGCGACCTAGTGGCGCGAATGCTAAATTGGTCTTATGAAACCGGCCGTACGCTGCATTGTCTATTCGCTGTTAGCTATGACCAGTAGACCGTGTAATTGCGCGTAAATTTACACGGCTTCATGAAACTGGGCCCAGGATTCGAACATGTACTTAGTCGTGAATCCGAAGCCTTACCACTGCGCCACTACTCTCTACAAAGCCATTTTGAATCAATTAACTTGCATTTTGTTGTGACCATCCCATATATTGTAGATCATGAGTTGTACAATGCATATCCTTTTTAAGGACAATAAAGTGATTGATTGATTGATTGATTCATAATAAGGTCAAATGATATCATACGTATTAATTCATGAATTACGGATTTATTTGACCATTTATCGGCTACTGATCAGGTTCTGGCTAGACAATGAGTGTTTATGCCTGCTCCACGTCGATCTCCTTCACTGCAATGCGGTACGTTGAGACCCATCCTGTGAAGCAATCGCCAATGTTGTCCGTACCGCTGTTGGCACAGTCTTCTTCTTCTTTCTTCTTCCGGTAATCCAATACCGTCAATTATGACGTCTTCGTAGATAGTGTGCGCATGTTCAAGTGCTGATTAAGAACTGTAATAATATTGGTGATGTTTATAATTTTTATACGTAATAATATATATTTAAAAGGTGCAAGTGCATGTTAAAAGTCACACTCAAGGCATTGTTTGAAAGCATCTATGGACGGAGCATTTATTGTTTGGACTGTGAGATTGTTCCAGGGTTCTATAAGGGCTTATGAAGAATGAATGCTTATAGTCGGGAGCGTTGAACCCTGAGTTGTAAGGGGTGCCCTCTACGCCCAGCGGCTAGATGTTCTGTGGCACAGTGGGTACGCGCTGGCTGGGTGTATTTGCTGAGAGGGATGTCTACTAAGCTGTGTTGGATTTTGTATATCATAGTGAGCCATGCTGTGCTTCTGCGGTATTCTAAGGTCTGCCATTTCAATTGATTCATCATTTCAGTCGGGCTACTGTGGCGCCGCCAGTCACTGTGTACGTATCTGGCTGCACCATTTCGAGTTTGTTTATATTGTGTTTGGTGGTTGGGTCCTAGACAGTGGAGGCATATTCTAGTGTGGGTCTGACATAGGTTTCATAGCAGTATGATTTGACTGGTCTTGGGCAGTTGCTGGTGTTGTGTCTTAGAAAGGCGAGGGTGCTATTTGCGTTCTTTGTGATTGCATCTACATGGTGATTCCAGGACAGTTTGCTATTAATGTTTACGCCTAGGTGCTATGCGGTATTGGGAGTGTTATAGTGTCCAACGTTCACATGACCTGCCGCTATTCCTCGACAGTAGCCTTCCAACGAAACATACCATCTTTATCATAGCCACACATGCATGTTACAGGTTCACATCAACACATAGTTTACTTGTCTACGTGCGTGTGACTTAAATCTTATAGAAAATAGATAAGCGAGAGAAAATGTAGAACTAAAAAACAAGTCCTAAAACACAATTCAACGGTTTGTAGCCCACTTATTCCAACTAGCTTAGTTCCGTTAGAAAGGTTACTCTTTCACCTTGTCAGCTGTGTTAACTGTACCGTTTCCAGTATCTTATACACAGGCGAATAATCATAATTCGTCGATACTGACTGAGGCGCCACTTATTTTTTTTATATGTGTTGGCGTGACGTCATAATCTCGTCTATCCACCAACTAACTTAGGGCGTATTCTATTTGCCTCTCCGACCTCTCCGTCCTCTCCGAAAATTCCCATTCTTTTTGACGCGGAGAGGTCACGTGACCTCTCCGCATCCGAAAGAGAGGCTCTCCGGCCCACTCCGGTTTCGCCGCTTGCGTGGCATGTCGTATTCGGAGAGACGCAGTCACGTGGTACAAATATGGCCGAATACAAAAAGGGTGAGTACGATGTAATAAAACATTTGAAATACAATAATATAAGTATATATTTATTTTGCTAATGTGAAAGCGCAATTATCAGTACTTTATCAATGAAATATATGCATTTATGCATGTCAGCATGTCAGTGGAATACTCCCTAAAGTGAAATAAGGAATTTATTAAGTTATCGCTCACAAAAGACTGCCAGTGTTCTGTGAAGTTGTGAATGTGAGTGTTGGGTAATCTTTCAGTTAACTGGCCTAAATTATTAGGGCTTTATCAAAACGCGTTTACCACCGTTTTTCGATGTGTATGTGTTCGGAATGTCACTGTGCATCACTTTCAATACAAAGAAGTCAACTATTATTTTTTAATTGTGTTTCAGATAAATTTAATGCTGTTGATTCGACGTAATTCGTAAACGATCCGATGTCTCAGGCTCAGGGCGTGAGCAGTTAGCGGGCCAGTCAGTTAGCGCACCCCAGACACATCAGGAATTATTATGTATATTTATGACACATGTTACGTATAGTGATTTTTTTCTTACGAAATGCTACATTATTTAAAATTGTATTTTGTTATTATTTTATACATAGAAATAACATTTTCATAAATTTATTTAAATATTTTCAAATCATTATCAAATATTACAAATCTTCTTATTGTATTCAGTCATTTGTTTGTATTTTATTATCCATTTAAAAGCTATGAATTTTTTGATCTAAAATTATATTATTAAAATATGTAGTTGTCCATTCCATACCTTTTATTATTCTTAAAAAATTCTTTCTTATGTGTACTGTTCCACTTTCTGTATTGGCTATGGCTATTTCAGATATTGGAGAAGCTATGAGGTCATCATGCCTGATGGACAGGTGAAAACGTTGTTCTGAGTTCCCTAGACGGGCAACAGTTGATAGTTGGAGGTAATTATAAAATATGTACATTCTTATTTACTATCAGGCATTTTGTAAAATGTTACGTTTACTTTTATTTACAGTGTATAATTATAGCAATATAATTAAAACTACATAAACATAAATGTTTACAACAAAATGTAATTTCTATAATATGTGGTAATGCACTTATGGCTTGTATGCTTTTATTAGTACATATTATATGTATGTGTACAGAAAAAAATATTAATTTGAAATAGTTTTCATTGCATGATATCTTGTTGCATAAATTATATACAACACATTAAA
This sequence comes from Oasisia sp. SBJ-2009, assembly GCA_964017155.1. NCBI lineage: Eukaryota > Metazoa > Annelida > Polychaeta > Sabellida > Siboglinidae > Oasisia > Oasisia sp. SBJ-2009. The sequence continues at coordinate 44,784,839 of OZ024865.1, forward strand.
AACCAGGATTATAATGTATTTATTTTCAATATACATGCTGTAGATGCAGAAATATTGCAGAATGTGCAACATGAAATCACTGCACCATGGATCACAACTTCAGCAGTTACACAAACAGCTCCAACAAGGTAGGTACACACACACACGCATGCACGCACGCACGCACGCACGCACGCACGCACACACACACACACATGATTTATGCTTATGTCAGTACGTTAAAAAGTAATTGTCATACAACATATTTGTTGAAAATACAAGAAAGTAGTTAATGAGTATAAATATATAGGCACAGTGTTTGGATAATAAACTCATCTTTGAAATATCTGATAAAAATATGAGAATCTTTTATAATTTTCTGTCAATAAGCATATGCTGATCATTTTGAACAAAAAATGCATAATTTCAACAGTGTGTTAGCTATACATAAACACTGTGACATTTATTTTGCATGCATGCACAGTGTGGACCAGTGCGGCAACCAAACAGCTGATTGACCTCGTCCACGAGAACATGACGAAAAACTCATGCAACAATAGCATGTGAAAGGGGGTTGAAGACATCATGAAACTAAATGGGTACACCCAAACAATTACGTGATAGGTGGAAGACATATAATGGTGTCTTCTTATAAACTGGTCAAAGACAACAACCAAAAATGTGGACAAGGCACTAGAAAAATCCTTGGAAATATGGAAGGCAGATCAACTCCAACTTTGGAGGATATATACTTCAAGACATGCACTACAAACTGCCAAGAGGGATTTTGTGCACCTTATTTTCCATTTTATCTTCATGCTCCCATATTATATGTAAACCATTATGAAGCCTAACACTGAAAATCAGACAAATTGTGAAAACAAATATTTACTGAAAGTATTGGGATGTTTTCAGTGTTTTTACGAAATTTGGAAACTAGGGAACATGGTTGTTAAATGTTGCTACACCTGTGGTTAAATAGGTGCTATAATATATATATAATATATATGCATTTAAAATTAGTATTTACAAATAGTGTCATACATAGCATACAAATTGCAAAATTCAATATATATATATACACTTGTACATGCTTCTTCTAATAATTTGCAAACTTCTAAGTGAAAGGCCAGGGCCATGTGTCCTTGCACAACTGTGGCTTCTACATTTGTTCCATGCAACAGCAACATGCTCGTAGCCTTTGTCATGATATTGAAGAGTTAGACACTACAGGATGGGAATTGGATTTTATATTTCCCCTGACATAGCCATATATGTAAAATGTATGCATATAGTAATGATACATGTGTAGTTCTACATTTAGTGTGTAGTGGAGATACTGGTATTGTTGAGATGTTTTCATGTAGGAAATCATCAATAGTTTGTTTGTCATTTATTTGTTATAATGGTTTATATATGAAGTTTTTCTAAAGGTGTTATGTTTTACTTTTAGTATAAATCTTGTTTTGACATTTTTCTGTATTGTAATTTGTTCATGGTGTGCCATTGTTTAAAAAAATCAGTATTAATACAGTGATTTGTTCCTACAATATGTACATTACCATTGTGAAGGATTGACTATGATGGTATTATTTTGTTTAAATATGTGACATGCGAGTTGTTGTTTTACATGTTTCAGGCTTACTTAATAAGAATATGTAAAAGTAATTACTGTTGTGTTCACATTTGTATGGTATTAATGTGCAAAACATTAAAACTTTGCATGGAATGTATCACACAATGACTGACAACAAGTGTTTACTGTGTATAGTTACATATGTTTATTGCTTATGTTCCTTCATACTACGTATGATACATATGTTAATGTGCATCCATGTTTTACAAAAAAAAACATGTTATAGCATTTATATAACAATAAATTCTATAATAAAAATTATCAGCTTTCACAATTGTTTTATGCTTTACAGTGACAAATACAACACAACGAAGAATATTTATTCATATACATATTTACATGAGAGACGATTCCACGATTACAATAGTATGTATAATAATAAGAATACAATAAAAGAGAAAGTTATTTATATGCAAGCTGTAGCACAACATAAATATATATGTGGACTGAAACACATTGCGAATCTCTACAACATAACAATAGTGAGGTAATTTTAAAGTGCACATTGTTACAAAATAATTTTTATGTCTTATTAAACAGTAGATAGTGTTGCATACAACAAAAGTACAACATTGCACAATATTACAAAAGAAGTTATTGTGACCAAGAAATCAGGCATGCATATCATTGCATATTCAACAGTAAAGAAGGATAAATAGTAAATAAAGTACACACAAGATTTAGTATTTTTGAACATTAATGATATGCAAAATTGCTATATAATCAGCACTCGGGGATGGTCACTGCACCAAGTAAATACACCACCACCTGGAATGTACTTGGCCTCACGTGGAACACGGCAATGAAGTCAGCAGGCAGGTAATTGTGGCATTACATATGTTGCAGTCGATGATGGTCATCACGTAACCTGTTTTAGAGGAACAGAAGAGGAAATAAACATGTTTATTTAAGCAAAATATAATTATATAGTATGTCAGTTACAACTTACATCAAGACAAACGGGGTAGGTATATATAGCATAAACTATTATATGCAATGATGATAAAGTAAAATATGTATAAGGATGTCAAGAAGCAGCGTAAACAATTTGACTTTGGAGGTGGTTAATAGACAATGCGTATTTTACTGTTTACTAGTTGTTGTGTTATATGTGCCAGGCATATATTTACAAATAAACATGCATATTCATATGCATATAACACTGGTAAAGTATAACATTTATTTACATATATCTTTCTGAAGTAAATATATATATAACATAGCATAACATAGACATCCTATGAAATAAGTATTCCATTATGCAAACAACACAACCAAGTCCATAGCGAGCCAAAAAGCCAAGCCGGCCAAGGTCACAGTTGTGCCGCGGGCCCACGCCCACAAAAATGACAAGCCATGCGAGTAAAACAAGTGTTTATTTGTTAAAATACTCCTTCATAATTTACGAAATGCAACTTACAAAATCAACGCGGCTGATGTTAACTCATCCGCGTGTTGGTCGATGGCATGAGGATGATGATCACCATCACTTGACGAAAATAAATCATTGCACAGTAGCGCTAAGGCTGCGTCTCCGTCCATCTTTAAACGCGCTAGTTGCTATGCTGGTTGCTATGCGTCTCGAACGTCTCCGACCTTCTCCGAATCTATTCTTTTTCACGTCTCCGCATTCTCCGCGTCCGCGGACTCCGCGGACTGCAAATAGAATACGCCCTTAAAGAATGTTGAATAGTGTAAACGCGCTAGTTGATTTCCGCTGCGGATGCTTTCAGACTAAGACTCCTTTATGTTGACCAATTCAGTGTCTAAACACAATCAACCTACACATAAATTAAACAACTCATGGTCAGGGAGAGTCTTGTTAAGACACTGCATATGTCGTCACTATAGGAACTGTATCGTCCGTCTGTGATATTAAACAAATACTTGAAAATAATGTTTACGATTGCTTTCGACCAAATTGCTTTCAACGTCGAATTGATGTATCGGTCGCTGTTTGCTTACGTCACAATCGAAATTATGCTCGAGGCCTCCGTCAAGCTTTGCTTTTACCAACAATGTTGTAGTCTCGCTTAACCGACTGTCGCTCGGCTGCGTAACTTCCCCGAGAAGACAGTCTGGTGTCTTTGCCAGATTTTTAATATTATCCGTATGGGCTAAACATTGCTGCCACCTGACGGATACTGGTTAATCCTGACGTAATTAATATTGTTTACATTTTGCAAATTTTTATTATTAATATTGTTTACATATAAGTTAAATTTTGATTAGTATTTATAATACAGCATTATCTAATAACAATGTTTCCTTATTTAATGTGTATGTTATCCGTGTGGGGCTAAACATTGCTGCCATCTCACGCTCACGGGCACTGGTTAATCCTGCTTTAATTCCTATTTTTAGAACAACTGCACATTTTTATTATTAATTATATTTTAATATAAGTTTAATTTTGAATATTTGTTAGAATACAGCATTATCGGATAAAAAGGTATACTTATTTAATGTGTATGTTATCCGTGTGGGTCTAAACAATGCTGCCATCTCACGCACACGGACATTGGTTAATCCTATTTTATAAACAACTGCACATTTGTATTATTAATTATTGTTTTGTTAATATAAGTTTAATTTTGAATAGTTTTTTATAATACAGCATCATCTGATAGAAAAGGTATCGTTATTTAATTTGTTATTTCAAATTCGGCCTGAAAACCAATCAGCGTCTGTACCCTAATCTGGGGTAAGACCGCCCTGTCAGTTACATCGACAGCTCATTAAGTCCACAGGTAGTCTCGCTTAAAGGTATACTCCAATCAGTGAGAGATTCACACCATTTACTTACATCTATATAATATATTGGTTGTGCATAGTAATTGTGCACAAAGCTCGTTAATAAACAATTGATTATAGTATAATTTTATCAGAAACACTTGGATTCAGGGCGCTGCCATCTTGAGTCTTATGCGCCAGTGACGTAAACCGCTTACACCATACGTCCGTCCAATGGCATTTGATGTATCCAGTAGTACGTCGCGGATTGCTTGCGTCACAATCACAATTACACGCGAAAATTCCGCCAATTCTTGCCTTTTTAACAATGCGCCAGTGACGTAGACGATTTGGCTTACGTCACTGGCGCATAAGTCTCAAGATGGCAGCGCCCTGACGAATCTAAGATAGCATGTTTTCGGTACCATTAAACTATAACTAATTGCTTATTAACGAACTTTGTGCACAGTTACTAGGCACAACCAATATAGTATCTATATGTAAGTTAATGCAGGTATTGCAATGCAGGTATTGCAATACCTCAGGGAGTTTGACGCCCCTGCCATGCAGAGTTGTAAACCACTGCCTTGTGGTACAGGTTCTTGTCAGAACCGAAGGCTAAGGGAGCAAACCCTAACCAGAAAACCATGTCACTGTGGCAGCATCAAGGGCGGTTGATGTATGGAACTCCCAACATCTCTCGACCAGCCACTGCAGGGACAAATAGTTTGCGCCTGTCTCGACATGTTCTTGCCGGTGTGAGACCTCTATTTGTTCCCCGAGAGAGTGTCGCTAGTAACTTGCAAAAGCCAGCGGCACTTCAACATTTTTTGCTAGCAGCTTCCATGAAATGTACAACTGCACGAAACATGATACCGGATCGGCCGTCGCCCGGGTTAACAAGGACCGCGCTGCTCGATCTCATCTTCCATCGACAGTGAAAAATCAGCTAGGAAGAAGAAGACAAAGAAGAAGTGGCCCTTGGTCATGGGCAAACATGGGATTGGGAAATGCAACTCCAATGGCGAGCTTCTACTGGCACTGTGCTCTGAGTTCGAACTGATAGTGACGAACACCATGTTCAAGCAGAAGGATGAACGCAACACCACCTGGATGCATCCTCGTTCGAAACACTGGCATATGATCGACTTCATCATCACGAGGTGTCGGGATAAGATGGACATCCACAGTACCCGAGCCATGCGTGGAGCAAACTGTTGGACCGATCACCAGATGCTGAGGTCAAAAGTGGCTTTCAGAATACGACAAAAGCACAGCAGGCAAGGAACAAGTAAGCCGACCAAGCTCAACACAGCAAAACTAAGTACCACCAGCCATAGGGAGAGTTTTGAGCAGGAGATGGACAGTGCTCTCGCCCAATGGGAGGAGAAGGAAAACTCAACACCAGACGAGAAATGGGCAGCTCTGCAGCAGGTCGTGTACAACACAGCCAAGACATATCTTGGCAAGCCAGACAGAAAACACCAGGACTGGTTCGACCCCAACGACCATGAGCTACAAACTCTTATGAGCAGAAGAGACCAAGCCCACCAGAGAGTGTTGCAAACCAGGAGCACTAGATCCACCACTGCATCATATAAAGACGCCTGCAGACTGCTACAAAAGCACACCCGTGCACTGAAGTCAGACTGGTGGGAAAGGAAGGCAGTGGAGCTGCAGAGAGCTGCTGACAGTAACGACATGAAGGGCTTCTACAATGGACTGAAGGAAGTGTGGGGACCCAAAAAGAAGGGACCTGTTCAACTGAAATCAGCATATGGAATGGAGACCTTCTCTGACAGCAAGAGAGTTGTGGCAAGATGGAGTGAACACTTCCAGAAGCTACTCAACGTCCCTGGAGACATAGATCACGAAGCTTTGGACAACATCCCGCAGCGCATTATCAAGACAAGCCTAGATGAGATTCCAACTATGGATGAGATGGCTAAAGCAATCGCCGGCCTGAAAAATGGCAAAGCACCTGGAGGAGATGGAATTCCTGCAGAAGTATGGAAGCACGGAGGAGACAATCTGTTCAGCAGACTGCACTAACTAATCACCAATGCCTGGGAGGTGGGATTTGTACCACAAGCATGGAAGGATGCCAGCATTGTAACCATCTACAAGAAAGGTGATCGAACAGACTGTGGGAACTATAGAGGAATCTCTCTTCTTTCCATAGCAGGCAAGATCTTCGCCAGGATCCTACTCAACAGACTATCTACCCACATAACACCATAGTCCTGGACCTGCCCTATAGGCCCGTAGACATTTCGGAGGTATCGAAGTTTGACTGTTGATTTGGGTAATATATACATATGGCTTTAATATTCTACTAGGTGGACATTTAAAAAACTGGGCATAACGTCGCGACGGCCATTTTTCAAAATGGCTGCCAAATTCAATATCCCCGTATCTTAATAAATACAGCATGCAAAGCAATAATTGTGGTATGCCAATGTATGTTTCAGGAGACTCCAATTTCAAATATACAATTACTTGGCTCCTGTGGCATTTACTTCCGCCATATTTAAAGATGGCGGTCGTCAATACAAATGTCCCAATATCTCAAAAACTACGTCACCTAGAGCAATTTTATTGACGTTGTTGGATAGCTTGGTGGATAGCGATATCAAATATGTTATTTGTTACCTTCAATAACATAACAATTCGCGCCATTTGTAAATATGGCGTCTGTTAAAGCCCATTATGTCCGTATTTAAGAAATACGGTATTTAGATCCATCTTTCACCACATCTTAAGTGCTTCATGTCGTCGAAGGGTGTAGCAGATATACAGTGGAGACCTGTTTGACCCACTGTTAACATTAGTTATAAGTTTGAGACGAGTTCAATGTCGTATATGATATGTTCCCTATTATCGCTCAGTATACATGAGATCATATGGCGAGACCATTAATCGATGTGTCATCTGTATATAACCAAATGCCAATATAATTCTGAATTTCATGTATGATTGAAAAGTGTCATCACCAGAACACATTACAGATGGAAAGGTGCATGTGAAAAACATGTTTATAGGTTAAAACCTGCATCACTCAGGCCAGGACTACCGTCGATCTATATAGATTAGCAGGTACTGAGCAGTCAAATTATGTTTTAAGCCAGGTGGAATTGCCTACGAGATATATCCCACTGTTATAACTATTCCAAAAGAGAAGTAGTAATGAGGTATATGTTTACAATAAGCCAAGGTTGCCTCATTGATTGAAGACATTTCTATTATATACCAACACACAAGTACATTACTCTAGCTATTATTATTTCAAACTTTTTTGTTTCTTGTCTTGCCATATTTCAGATAATTGAAAATAAACGTGGCCATGGACAAAAATACATAATAACTTGAGATATTTCACCTTCGGATTTTCAAGTCTGCTCCTGCCTCTCCTGAACTTAATGTATTATTTACATATTGGGCAAGACCGTCGAGCTACTTTATTGTGGGGAGACTAGCAGGAAACGTGTCAGTAACGTAGCAGAGCTCAAAATGACATTGTTAACAAAATAATAATAACATTATCGGACCTGACTGCATTCAAGTATCACAATACCCATACATATGTTATAAACGATAAACTGGTATACGCAATCTCCGGCCTATTTAGGGGGAACCCAGGGTAACTGGTGAGATAAACAAACTATAAGAAGCAACCAACAATATTTCCATACGTAGCACAAGCTCTCCCCTACCAGGATCCGTGTTTATTCGGAATACATTGATTGTACCATATGTGGGAGTGATAGGATTCGAGAACAAACGAAAAAAGTGAGGGAAAACTTCAGAATGTGTAAATACGAAAGCGCAGTGAAGTTTCTAGATGGAATTAGATTTTTTTTTAATGACGCATTTCTGAGATGCACATACGCCTGAAAGTGTATTTGCTGCTGACAGTCAGAAACAAAATATGGTCCTCCTCAAACTAAATCGTGGAGGCTTTGTCTCATTTATATCCTTTGTACAAAGATGGCTATGGGTTGACAGTTACTGAAATTAAGGATTTCATGTTCAGTTTAGCAGTTAGTTATGATAGTGAGTTATACAACAAAGATGTAAACACAAATTTATTGGACAACTATAGTGAAATGACTGAGTTATGTCCTGGTTATCGAGTTGTAGAAAAGAGACATTCTCAGAGAGGCTTTTGAAGGAAGTTGATTTCAAGATAGGTGAAAAATGGAGTGATGATTATGATGTGAAATAATCATGGGAAAACGTCAGATCAGTTGCTGACTTTCTTTGCCTCGCTCTTTGGCATTAAAAGATCGCGTATGTTTAAAATTAAAATGATGAGTATGATGCTTGGTGGTGATGACGATGAAGTGACGCATGGTGACGACGTTGACCACAAAGAGAATACTACATACATAGAGTGGATCGTTATTAACACGCAAACTCAACTCAGTTGCCTCTACCACATATTGCGCTATCAAATATTCAAGGGTGCAAAAAAGACGCCTGTCAACGTCTGACAATCTCCACACACGACTTAACAACATTCATTTCTCTCATCTTTGTTGCAGTACGTTTTAAGCTAATATCCGATGAAAAGCATATTCCATGGGCACATTGAATTGATAACTAGGACAGAACTGAATTGTATCATTATAGTTGTCCAATACACGCATCTTAGAATATCTGGACATGAAATCCTTAATTTCAATAACTGTCAACCCATAGCCGTCTTTGATCAGTGGATCTAAATAAGACAAAGCTTCCACGAACAAATCATGTTTAGGTTTAGTTTGAGGAGGACCATTATTTTGTTTGTATATGTATGTATGTATATGTATATGTATATATATATATATATATATATATATATATATATATATATATATATATATATATATATATATATATATATATATATATATATATATATATATATATATATCAGCAAATACACTTTCAGACGTACTCAAGTACGCGCATCTAGCAAATACGTTATCTCATTGCATCCAGAAGGATTACACCACTTTCGTGATTAACAAGTAAGAACTTATTCATCACTCTTCCTTTTTAACCGAACCCTATCACTCCCACGTGCATTGATTGTAATATGGTGCAATGTATGGTACAGTCAATGTAGTCCGGAAAAAACACGGATTCTGGTCTATGAGAGCTTGTGCTGCGTGTGTAAGGATTATGGATTGCTTCTTGTAGTTTATTTATCTCAACAATTACCTCCGGTTCCTCCAAAATGAATATGAGATTCCGTATATCAGTGCATCGTTTAAAACATGCAAACGTATTGTGATACTTGAATGCACAGTCATGTCCGTGAATCCCTAATACTGTGTTAACAATGTCATCTTTGAGCTCAGCTACGTGACTGACACGTTTCCTGCTTGACTCCCCACCATAAAGTGGCTCGACGGTCTTGCCCAATATGAAAATAATACATCAAGTTCAGAAGATGCAAGAGCAGACTTGAAAATTCGAATGTAAATATCTCAAGTTATTATGTATTTTTGTCTATGGCCACGTTTATTTTCAATCATCTGAAATATGGCAAGACAAGAAACAAGTTTGAAATAATAATAGCTAGAGTAATGTACTTGTGTGTTGGTATATAATAGAAATGTCTTCAATCAATGAGGCAACCTTGGCTTATTGTAAACAAATACCACATTACTACTTCTCTTTTGGGATAGTTATAACAGTGGGGATATATCTCGTAGGCAATTACCACCTGGTTTAAAACATAATTTGACTGCTCAGTACCTGATAATCTATATAGATCGATGGTAGTCCTGGCCTGAGTGATGCAGGCTTTAACCTATAAACATGTTTTTCACATGCACCTTTCCACCTATAATGTGTTCTGGTGATGACACTTTTCAAACATACATGAAATTCAGAATTATATTGGCATTTGGTTATATACAGATGACACATCGATTAATGGTCTCGCCATAATATATGATCTCATGTATACTGAGCGATAATAGGGAACATTTCTTAAATACGGACATAATGGGCTTTGACAGACGCCATCTTAAAAAATGGCGCGAATTGTTATGTTATTGAAGGTAACAAATAACATATTTGATATCGCTATCCACCAAGTTATCCAACAACGTCAATTAAATTGCTCTAGGTGACGTAGTTTTTGAGATATTTGGACATTTGTATTGACGACCGCCATCTTTACAAATGGCGGAAATAAATGCCATAGGAGCCAAGTAATTGTATATTTGAAATTGGAGTCTCCTGAAACATACATTGGCATACCACAATTATTGCTTTGCATGCCGTATTTATTAAGATACGGGGATATTGAATTTGGCAGCCAGTTTGAAAAATGGCCGTCGCCACGTTATGCCCAGTTTTTGAAATTTCCACCTAGTAGAATATTAAAGCCATATGTATATATTACCCAAATCAACAGTCAAACTCTCTTCTGCTGAAGAGATGCAGAATATAGTGTATGCTTTCTCCAATGCGTCAAAGAAGTTTGGCCTGAAGATTAACATCAAGAAGACCGAGGTGCTGTACCAACCCAACTCTACAAGAACCCGAGAGGAGGATATCATGGTTGATGGAAACAAGTTGAACTCTGTTCTGGAATTCACCTACCTCGGAAGCACTATATCAAGTGATAGATGCATTGACGATGAAATACAGAGGAGGATGGCCAAGGCTAGTGCATCTTTCGGCCGACTACGCCAGAGACTCTGGAACAACCACCATGTGTCCATGCGGGTTAAAGGCAAGATATACCGTGCAATCGTGCTGTCCACCCTCCTATACGGAGCCGAGGCCTGGACAGTGTACAGACGACAGGTGAAAAAGCTGCATGCCTTCATGATGCGACATCTGCGATCGATCATGAGGATAACCTGGTTGGACAAAGAGACAAACAAGGAAATACTCGAACGGACAGGGCTGCCATCTATGGAAGATCTTCTGATCAGAAAGAATCTCCGGTGGACTGGACACCTCATGAGGATGTCACCAGACAGGCTACCAAAGCAGGTTCTCTACTCCCAACTGTCTTCTGGTCAGAGAAAGAGAGGGCGCCCTCGTCTCCGATTCAAGGATACCATCAAGAGAAACCTGAAGCTGAGAGACATAAAGATCAACTCATGGACATCACTCTCACAGCAGAGAGATAAATGGAGAGCAACAGTCAAGTGATGGAAGCAGTCTTTGTCGCTTCGCGACCGACAGCATGATGATGTGATGTAAGTTAATACTGTCAATTTTCCACTTACTGGAGTATCCCTTTAACCGACTGTCGGTCGTCTGCGACTACGCCGAGAAGACAGTCTGGTTCTTTGCCGGTTTTTGAATATTATCCGTGTGGGGGTAAACAACGCTGCCACCTCACGGATATTGTGCAAACAAGTGCAAATATTATTTTTTACTTATTTGTTTGTTAATATAAGTTCAATGTTGAATATTTTTCATAGGATATCATTATCTTGTAAAAGTATGTCGTTATTTTCATTTTTATTTCATAGTTGGCCTGAGAGCCGATCAGCATCTCTACCCTAATCTGGTGTAAGGCTGCCCTGTCGGTTATATCGGCAGCCCATTAATTCTCCATGTAGAAGTGAGGGGCTGAACTGTGCTGCCACCTCACGGAGTCTGATTAATCGAGGCTAATCCCCAGACGGAAATGAGGGGCTGTAGAATGCTGCCATTTCACAATCTGGGTAACCGAGGCTAACAATGTTGTTAACGATGGATTATTATTATTACTACTACACTTCTAGGGACCAGCAAATCCGCTAGGGGCGCGTCGGTAGGTCGGTTGCAATTTGTGTCCACTAGGCTTTTCCACTCACGATGGGAGGCCTAAGGAAACTCCTTTTAAGAGCTTCGTATTAATCGTATGACGGTGAAACCACATTTTTCTGAGACCCAAGATGACAGAGAATGCCAACGTGTGAATTGTAAAAGTTTAGATGAATTATTTAATTTTGATGAGTGAATATGCGAGATGTTCGGATAATTATATCTCCGTAGCACGTTGAAGACGTTTTCTGAAGTTCGGCTAGTAGCTAGATGAATATTCAATAAGAAAACCATGAACATTTCATACAAATCGCATGTAGCGCATTTTAAGCTAAGTCGTTTTGAATTTATCGCCCATTTGTTAAGAATTGCGCTGACGCAATGACGGGCATCTTGGAGTAACCTAATATCTAATCTAACTACATCTTTGAACATGATAATATTTCAAAAATCTATTTATGTGTGAATAAAAATCTATATATATAATCTTCCTAATGAGGTTAATATTTCAAACGTATATGTTTATTTGAGCAACCTATCACTAAGTATTGATATATTTCCTATGTTAATCAATACGCTGCTTATAGTGACTGCTTCGTTTTAAAAACAAATGAAAAGGCTAATTTTATTTACGTCGTAAAACCATTGTAAAATGTACATGGAATAAGCATATATATATATATATATATATATATATATATATATATATATATATATATATATATAGTTCTACAGCTACTGACAGCCCACAACACCTTGCGAGTTTTACCGTTGGCGTGGTTAATTGGAGTGTATTGGTATTCTGTTTTTTCTTTTCTTTCCCAGGGAATTGAATCAGCAGCGTTTCCGTAGACACGTCGTATTGTGTCGGTGAGGCTGCTTGGGTCTACTTTAACTTTTCCCCGCTTCGGAAGACACATGCCATACGGACGGAAGATGTCGGCATGCAGCGTGTACGCAATCGTCCAGTTGAACCATGCATTGTGAGGCTGTTTGACTTTCTTAGGTCTTACAGGTGCCTCCCTCAAATACGTTACCCAATGTTGGTGGGGAAGCCGGTATGGTGGCATTGCATTATTCTTAACAGCAAGTCTTGTATGGAATATGATGACGTCGCTGACGTTATACAACGAATGATTGTTGGAGAACACGCATGGAATAGGTGTGTTGCACTGAGCATGTCCTGTCGGTCTTTCGTCAAACCAGTAGGGTTGTCGACCAGATCGATGTGTCCATGTAAGTATTTGAATGGTGCGCTTATGAAATGCAGAATTCCCGTCATGCATCTGGTTCCCACCAGAACTGCGGACATGTGCGTTAGTGGACGGCTGCACTGATGCAGTCACATTGAGCACGGGTCCCATACGAAATAAGTCTTCGTTATGTCCCAGCCAATTCTCTTATTCTTTGGCGGGGTTAGGGGCGAGGGAACACGTGGTATGTTCTTGTAGAGAAATACCGTGATCGACAAACCCAGGAGAGCGATAACTGACAAGATCGCGCCCTTAGACAGGCTGCAACGAGAAAAGGTTAATATACAATTCCAATTTTGATATAAAGCCATCATTCACAGGTGGCATATGGTGTGTTGTGTATGTGCGTGTGCGTGTGTGTGTGTGTAGGTGCGTGCGTGCGTGCGTGCGTGCGTGCGTGCCTGTATGTATTTCAACCCATGGTTTGCGAAGATGAATCAGAGAGCCAGTTACGTTATTAAGATCATGCTATATGCAGAACTAACCACTGGTCATCGTGACAAATGAGCAACTCGGAAAAGATATAAAGACATCTTGAAAAAGTACTTCGCCACTTGCAATACGATTACCGTCAGTGGACAACACAAGCATCCAATCGTATGAACTGGCGACGCACAGTCTACCAGGCCACCACTTCATTTGAACACATACGAAAGGGCCACATGGAAGATAAAAGGGGAAGCCGGGAAAAACCGGGACCTTCTGAAAGCACCACTGAAGAGACTGAGATGTACAGCCGCTGTAGACAGATTTGCCTATCTCAGATAGGTTTCATCAGCCATTAGCGTGCCTGCACCATAAGTAGATTTCCTCGATGAATGTTCTTTCAATAAGCAGAGTCATGATGTTATTGTATGTATGTGTGTATGTATGTATGTATGTATGTATGTATGTATGTATGTATGTATGTATGTATGTATGTATGTATGTATGTATGTATGTATGTATGTATGTATGTGTGTACGTACGTATGTGTGTACTTACGTATATATATATATATATATATATATATATATATATATATATATACATATATATATACATACACTGTATATATATATACACTTATATATATACATTGTATATATATATATATATATATATATAATATATATATATATATATATATATATATACGCGGCCAAAAGTTCCCAAGTATTGACGTCAATTTGGCCTTTATCCAAGGAACGTTGACCAGTATCTTTACAATCGTTTTCTCATGCCATATGTTAGTTAAGCAAACAGTATTCGGGGGAGACGGTTGCCCGATACTTTAACACAGCGACCAGCCCAGCGAATTTGGTTCTGCATTACCATTGCCTCGGTGCTGGTTGTGTTGGTAGTGGCTTCTTGCTAATCACTCACGTAGAAATGCCCATTTTTGGTTGCTCTTACGACGACATAGTTACATTGTCGGAATTTCGTTGCAATGGCACTTCTTTGTAGAGGCAATAAGTATACTCTCGATGTGAAGGTAACCCTTTTAACTACATTGAATGGAGCAAGTGTTTATTTAAAATAAAATGGAAAATGTCCTTCCGCAATATTAGGGTATTTCCAATAGGAGAGCAAGAATTATTTAATACTGTAACACAGTTCGTAAAGAAGGCAAAACAGTTTCCACTGTCGGCTCCAGGAAAGTGTCTACGTGACTCAGACACTCATAGTTGAGTAGTTCCAGATTTATTATCATCCTAAGCAGAGTTGCAGCTTTACGACCTGTCGTCGATGTCTGTTAAATTGTGTCTGTAATCTGCCAACTGTGTCACTGACCGGAATGTGACGAGACGATGGCGTGACAGATGGACTTGTAGGTCACTATTTGCACTTCGTCAATGCTTATGTCACTGCGTGCGAACATGAGAACATGCACCGAGCGCACTGGATATACTGGTGGAAGAGTGTCACAGCTGCGATATGTACGCATGCATACGCACGCTCGCACTACAAATACGCGCACGCACGCACAGACGCGCGCTTTCTCCGTCTCCCTCTCCTGCACCTCTCCTCTAACAATTACATATAATATATAGTCTTTGCTAAATTAACGTTCTGCAAAATACAATATCTATTACAACATGCTTCCCCAAACCATATCACTGTAATCAGTAGTACACAGATATACCCCTACCCAAGGCCGCCTGTGCCCATTGACCAAAGGACGGCACTTTCAAGACACGGACATCTGTTGCTACGTGTTTCAGCATCGCTTCGGTGCACATTCTTAGCGGCGTGTCGCATTATTTAATCCGTGCATACATCGCCTCGACGTATCTGGTTGCGCAGTGAACACTAAAACAGTTGTTACGCCAGTCAGTGCCTCGGTTCAAGCTGTCAGAGAAGTGGCGATTAATTTGCTCCTGAGTGTCCTCAAACGACGGGGCTACCAATCAGTCAGGTGGTTGTGTTGGTTTAAATTTTGCGAACTTACAAAGCCGATGCGTGATTTTATTGCATTCTGTAAAGTGTACGTTTGGAGTATGCTGCTGCGTGCCGCTAAGTTAATAATATATTGATAATAATAATAAAGAACAGTATTTGTCTACGCCATATCTTTAGCAATACAACCATTCAGAGGCGCACTACACTTTACAGGAATATACAGATTACCTTAAATTTAAAGAATATAGATGTATTGTAAAATAAACTGATCCGTATAAATTGTTCAATGTAAATAAATGCTGGCGTTGTTGGCCTACCCTTCCACGCTGGCCAGTTCGGGTTGGAAGGGGCAGCGATACGAAATTGCCCAAGTTTCGACACGGTGGGTGTATAAGTACCGAAAAACAGACCAGCCGGTACCATATTAAGACTACTTAATATCTGTACAACATTTGAACGTCGCCATTTTTAGCATATGTTGGGTTCCAATCACCTCTGGTATAAACACACACACACACACACACACACACACACACACACACACACACACACACACACACACACACACGCGCGCGCGCGCACGCACACACGCACGCGCACGCACGCACACACACACACAAACACACACACACACCTGCATATACATAAGGTGATCGGAACGCAGTCTGAGCAACTTTTCAATTTCAATTTCACTTTATTGTCCTTAAAAAGGATATGCATTGTACAACTCACGATCGCATTTTACGGGTAGTTGTATGGGTATCCCAGATAGTACATCTATATTCACACAAAACATTCTTATGATTCACGTGTACGCTCACAAGAAACGACGAGACACTTACCGTTTCATTTTAGCCATTCTCGGGCCAACTTGTAAATGATATGTGCACACGAGCCTGCCGTACCTTTTTTGGTCGGAACACCTACACAGGCGTTCTTATCTCAGACCCCGCCCAGTAGGCTAGGATTGGTTACATAACGGTCGACGCGTGTCATTCTGACATACACTGACAGACAGACCGACCGACGTATTCATATTGAGTATTAAAATGCATTCAAATCACTGGATTAAGTAGCTACGTGTCTTCACGATGCACCCACCGACACAAAATCCTCATGCACAGTGACCCACTCGTAATTATGTATGAGATAGAATTCATTGCTATTACGACTTGTTGAGTGAGGACAACGGCAAACTAGCATAACAACGACATGGCGGCAGTCGAGACTTGCGCGCCTTATTGTTATGGAGCACAGAGTAAAGGTGATGTCATAGGATAGACGGGCTGACTTTGAACCATGGTGCACAGGGTCGACAGTGTTTTCAAGAGTTGCGAATACAGCCATGTCATGGATACTACTCGATTTCTTGCATTTGTACCTCAAATTTGGACCAACGGGTGTGTGTGTGTGTGGGTTTCAATTCAACAAATGCAAGCTTAAACACATGCGCACACACGTGAAGACACGTAGCTACTTAATCCAGTGATTTGAATGCATTTTAATACGATACTCAATATAAATACGTCTGTCTGTTTGTCTGTCTGTCAGTCTATCAGAATATTTACTTACGGCCTATATTTTTGTGTTGATAGCGTATACCTAACTGATGATAAAGACTCAGCTTTCTGTTGCAGCTTTTCGTTCTCGCTTGTTAACTGACCGGCGTCTTCCTCGAGTTTTTAAGTCATGGACGTCACTTGGTTCTGCTGTTTGACTTTGAACTTTCTAACAACGCAAATGTTCGACTTTACTCGTCGCCGGTAATATAATAATAGTAATAATTAGGTAACTTTTATTGCGCCTAAATCCGTAGAAACCAAGCTCAGAGGCATTTCAATACAAAATGGTTACGATCTCGGAATCAATAAACAATTCTAGTTGTCATCAGATTGATTGATCAAAAGGTTATAAAGGTATGTATTTAAATGACAGCTAAATTTAACAATATTGTCAACTGATATAACATTATGGAAGCATATTCCAAAGTGTAGGTGCACCAACAACAAAATACCTAGAATCAGATGATCGCACCTGAACAGGTTTTCTTACGGGAATAAGCAATGAATATAATTAAACGATGGCTGCTTACAGGAAAGTGCCTGGTAAGTAACGGTACAGGTATTGAAGGGTATCTCGATATCGGACAGGAAGCCAATGCAGAGACTGCAGAAGAGACACCGAATGAGTAAAACGAGGAAACATCGTGACAACCCTCGCTAAGCAATTCTGACCACGTTGTAATTTTGTGATAACCTTAAAGGCTATAAATTATTATGAAAAAGGGAATCAAGTAGTCTACTATACTAGTGACTAGCGGAATTGGCAATAGTTTTTGCAACAGAGAGAGGTAAATACCGACGAAACGTAGCCGCTCTGGTATTGTTGTCGTCGTGGAATCAAAGCCTGTAGAAGGGTAGACATCTCTCTCTCTCTCTCTCTCTCTCTCTCTCTCTCTCTCTCTCACTCTCTCTATACTATATATATATATATATATATATATATATATATATATATATATATATATATATATATATATATATATATATGTATATGTATATATATATATATATATATATATATATATATATATATATATATATATACAAACACACACACACACACACACACACACACACACACACACACACACACACACACACACACACACACACACGCAAGCCCGCACGCGCGCGCGCCAGGCACCAGATGCGGCCAGGCTGCTATTTGTTGTATTTCTGCTTAACTGCAAACTTCGGACTACAAGGATTCATGTCTTCTAAAGTTGAAGCCATAACATATTATATCCGGCAGTTAGTTTTTCATTGGCGACAATGTTAGCATGTCACTGTCGTTAAAACCTTGTGTTAAAATCATATATACCCCCGTAAGCATATGTTATGCCTTCATGTTGTTGGAAAATATCGTTGTGTTCAGCAATCCTCTCTGAAAAAATCTAGTTCACGGAATAAATCAACAACCACAACAGCTGCACCAGATGCAGAACCAAGTGTTGTTTTCCCCATTGAAACTGTGGTGATAAACGGGCCAGAAAACTCTACCATCTGGGACATTGGCTGCAGTTTGAACTCAGTGGAAAATGCTCACTGTTACGTTTGACTAAATTATTAATAAATGCATGAACTCTGTATTTATGTATTTGCTTATGTTCATTATGTTATATTAGTAAATACAAAGAACACTTAATGCCAAATAAGCATATAACTTATTCAATTAGGATCAGGGGCGTCAATCCGGTTTTAAAAGTGGGGGGGGGGGGACGGGGGACCAATTTATATAGACATATATGTATGTATAATAATAATAATATATATATATATATATATATATATATATATATATATATATATATATATATTATGTCATATAATATATAGTATGTTATAAGTATTTTTTTAATATAAATAATAATTCATTGTTGGTCTGGTGCTAATTCAAAACTAACAAAAGCCTTGGTGTTATGCTATTTATAATAGTTATGTTGACAACATATATTTGAATAGGGGCATGGCCTACCCCAATCACTGAATATTTAGGGGTAGACTTTGGAGTTGGACTCAACACTGCTTGCCTGATTCATAGAGTGAAAAGATGCAGAGCTTACAAATCCCACCTTTTGGCAAAGAAATTTGTCATCACTAAAATGAGATGAAATTACACAAAGTGTATAAATCCTCTGGTTCCGCCGTAGGCGATATAATAGGCGATACAAATATCCACCAGGGCTACCAGGCTGCAATCCAAGGGGTCACAGGGCAAACAAAATTTAATAATCTATTATGTGCGTGATGGCTATATATAAATACAAGAGTGCAAAATGACAGAGCCCGGCATGATGAATATTTACTGGACTTAGATCAAGTTGCGGGCTGCTGCCAACCAAGCAATTTATCTAGTGATTTTCCACTAGGTAATCGGAAGTTTAGTTCTTATTATTAATTTAACTACTAGACCGATGTAGGGTTTTTAAGAGAAGGGAGTGATCAGTCTCGCTATATATGCCTATAAATTTGTTTTATGAAATGAAAAAGTATGAGGACATTTCCTATGCTGACCCCCTCAGACCGTGGGGTGGTCAGCGTCCCCCTCGTCCCCCACTGGTCGACGCCAATGCTGTGCCTATGTAGAACTTCCCAATCCAACATTTTGGCAAAGAAATTTGTCATCACTCAAATGGGAATCTGTTACACAAAGTGCACGAATCCGCCGCTTCTGTCGTAGGCGATAAGCATCAAGCAGGCGAGGGGTGGAAGTGCAACACAAATGTCATCATTTAAAATGTGCTTGATGGCTAGAACCTATTAATAATATCAACACAAGGTTGATAGAGCCCGGCCGCGGCTTACATTTGTCCGGTAGTTATAAACTTTCCGATTGGCCTTTCTGCGCGACAAATTAAAAATCATCAATGTGCAGCGAAATAACAAAGCCTTTTTGGTATAAATGCCACCGGCTGTTCGATAACTGTCCTATGATAACTACTGTGAAGAGTTGTTTAAAATGTCATTCAATACATTAAAATATTACGCTTGTTTAAATAACTATCACGGATTATGGCTCACTGACAGCAAAACTTGCCTCAAAACTTGTTTGCCTCGTGTTAATTTGCGATAAATAACTTTGCTGAACTTCATATCGCGAGTCTATTTTCTATGTACCGGCATTTAAGAGAGAGGAGTGTTGAGTCAGGCTATATGCCAGCAACATATGACAGTAACTAGTTTTGTATAATTATGGTGGCTCCTGCGGTACTGAGACTATGACTTAATGGGACCGCTGACCACTTTATGTTAACGAATTGATCATTTGTTTAAACTAGTTACTGATTTACGATAATAGATATGTGCACAATTCTGACAAGAGGCTGAGCAACACGGCAGAAGAACTTTTGTTTTGTGATGACAAAACCCCTCAAACTGAGACTATAGCGTTTGTTCGTTACCGTCCCCTCATTGGTACAATAAAGATGATTCCCATTTAATTTGCTACACACAATTCATTGCATAATTACCATTTACCATTTAGCCAGCTGTGTATGTTGTGTTAAACGATTTTAAATTAACCAGATATAAAATACTAACTGTTGAATTAAGGCTGCCCGGTATAGTACTCTTTAAATTTGAGCAATCGCCTAAGCCATCGATGATTTGTATTGATAAAATTATGTTTCATTATTCGTTCTATGTTATTAACAACACCATGCGTGGGCTGTCTTAACACAACTCATATTCGTCTCATATCGTAAATCGAATTGATAATCAAGCAACGAACAAGACGCTACAATAATTTATTTATTACATTATACGCTTGCCAAACGATACATCCATTCACTTACTACTGATTGACATTACTTATTAACACACCAATGTTGCCAGCCCGGAACAACTATCAGCCTTACTAGAACATGCGGTTTATTCACTAATTACTTAGTTAATCGTTAATTGGACGAGCCAAGGATATGTAAAAACTTCGTGCAAATAGGTTGCGCTAATGTCTGCCAATGCAAGTATGACTGCATGGTAGTAATAGCTACTATGTTAATCCAGAATACTAATATCGTATAAATTAATTATACCTTATATCTATTCTAGCTTACTAGACGTGCAGTAAGTTAATTTGTTTTCAAACTATTCAGACAATGTCGAAGTTGGCACGTCACAGGTGTGTTGACTCTTCAAGGTTAGTGCATTTAGTCATCACGAACCCATATATAGAGAATAGACATACTATACACTAATATGGTATGGTAACCGAGTGTTTCTGGCACACACGCGTTTCGTTTGTCATACTTAATCAAAACCAGTATTACGTCATCTAATTACTTTATTTCTTTATGTTGCTATTTTAAATAACATCACAACATAAGCAAGTGAACGCGTTAAATGCGTCGTTTCATGTAGGCCTACACATAAATAGTTTTACCCGTAATCAAATTCTTCGCTCCATTCGTGTCAGATTGCATTCCCCCGACGGCACATGCCATGATCTGAATTGGTCAAACTCCCAGGCCGCCCACTCCAACAGATCGCGTTGGGATTCATCATAATTAGAAAACGAACTCCGATTGCAAAGATTTCCCGCGAGAATTCGCGATATAAAAAGGCAAGTGTTGGCAATCTACACCGATAGACCCGTCACGCGGTTTTCGGCATACATAATAAACGCTTAGTTCAACTAGGACTCCAGTCTTTCCATACGAGGCCTGCGGGTAGCATCGTCGAGACAGTCTAGAAACGACGTAAGAGAATTGGGCATGAACGCCTTTCAAATGCCTATGGAGAGTGACGACGGAAAGCCGTGATGATTACTGCATGCTTGATTTGTGCGAGTCTACATAACGTTTATGTCACCAGGAGTAGCGACAAGATAAAATATTGAACGTGTGTACGACCGTCTTATGGCGTGGCGTCTAACAGCTGGCGTGGTGGCACTTCCGGTATTGTCTGAAATTCCTGTATCAAGACATTTGCTTCCGGTGGATACACGAGGAAACCGTTGTGAGGTTCTGGACACTTGAAGGTCAAGTTTATATCTATCGCTTGCTCATATCGCGTACCGGATTGAAAGAAAGCAACATACATTCTTCAGGAACTAGTGTTATCGATGTGACGAAGCCAGACGACAATTGCTGTGAAAACGTTAGACTGCAAAACATCTCAAGCTTGGATCACAACTAACTAAACGTAAAATGTGTGCGGCAAACAGCAACATGAATGTACCTGCGTCATTTGCAAACATTTTACTTCTGATCTCGTGTGTTCTCGCGGGATTAGTGCTGCTGGTCGCCCTGATCTATGCCTATATCTACTACTGTAAACAGACGCATCACCGACGTAGCAAGAAGACTCATGCGATGGACTCGTTGTCCGGGGCTGCAGGAGGAGGAGGTGACAGTCAAGTAAAGCAGTCCCGTTCCTTCATGATTCTGACCATGAAGAAGAAGGCTGCGAAGTAGACAAGACATGTGAACGTTGCGTGTAGTTACGCATTGTATAGGGCATTCTCGGAAATCGATTCCGATCTGTGCCGACTTATACAAATTGCTGTACAATAAGATTGAGTTGAGTTTACAAAAAACAAGTGCCTAAATTTAATCTGATGGAGAGCATTGGCGGAGAAGGCGATGTGATACCAGATATCAACATGCCGCCTCATGCGTGGTGTGTGACTAATTGCAGGCGTCGAATGACATTGGTGAATAACGGTATGCCGGGTAATTAATTTATATCATGTCTTTTATTGTTAAATCATGTTAGTAGTGTGGAATGAAAATATACGACGGATACAGCTATTTGTCCATCCTGTGAATTTATACCGTTATTCGGTTAAGATCGTCTCAAGCTAGTTGTGTATGAATAATAGTTATTGTTAACACATCCTGTATCGTGGGTCTACCTAAGCGGGCGCATGTGTGTGCGCGAGAGTATATGTATGTATGTGTGCGTGCGTGTTGTGTGCGTGCATGTACTTAGGGGTGTTTATGCCAGTATTACGAAGTGTGGTTACAAAGAGTTAGGAGTCTACAAACTTAGCAGTGTATTTTAACTTGCCGCATGTACGGCTGGCCTCTACCGCGGATTACCGAAGCTTCTGTGTAGATATGGTTCACTCGAACAATGTGTATGCATGCCAAGATCGAGACAGTATGTAACATTTCTGATTTCTGTTGAATTTATTTTGCATTGTCTAACTGGATTAGTAAACCCGGACCTTTTGTGTGACGGCTCAAACATATGCACTGGACCAGACGTAACGTGTGTGCGGTAGTTAAGTTACGATATATATCGCATTTCGTTGGCCTCCTTTCATTATACACTTTCAACGAAAACGGTATTAATTCCTCCTTTAGCAGTGTACTTTTATGTGTCGCATGTACGGTTGACCTCTATCGCGGATTACCAAAGATGTTGTGTAGATATGGATGATCCGAGCAATGTGTATGCCAAGATCGAGACAATATGTAACATTGTCTGATTTATGTGGGATTTATTTTACATTGTCTAACTGGATTAGTCAACCCGGTCATTTTGTGAGACGGCTCAAATATATGCACTGGACCAGTGTATACGGTGTTAATATACGACATATATCGCATTTCGTTGACCTACTGTCATCCCACACACTAAAAAGTGCAATAGACTGTGCGGTATTAATTCCTACCTTACCAGTGTCATTGTTATTGTCGCATGTAAGGTTGGCCTCTACTGTGGATTACCAGAGATATTGTGTAGATATGGATCACTCAAGCAATGTGTATGCATGCCAAGATCGATACAATTGTAACATTATCTGATTTCTGTTGGATTTATGTTACATTATCTAACTGGATTAGTCCACCCGGACCTTTTGTGAGACGGCTCAAACATATGCACTGAACCAGACGTAACTTGTGTGCGATAGTTAATTTACGATAAATATCGCATTTTCGTTGACCTCCTGCCATTCCCCACACTATCAAGTGCAACAGATCCTACGATGTTAATTCCCAATGCTCGTGGGAAGGCGTGAAACGTGATGCACAATCGATTGTCTGTACTCGATCAAAGAGTACAGAACGTGTTTGTTGTAATTAGTCTTACACTGACAGGTGAGATGCGACGTACACGCGTTCATGGATGGACGATGCGC
The DNA here is from genome assembly GCA_964017155.1 of Oasisia sp. SBJ-2009. Lineage (NCBI taxonomy): Eukaryota > Metazoa > Annelida > Polychaeta > Sabellida > Siboglinidae > Oasisia > Oasisia sp. SBJ-2009. Next base: position 44,809,238 of record OZ024865.1, read on the forward strand.
GTGCATGATCTTACGACACGCTCGCTGTACAAACGGCATCATGATTTATTAAAGCATATCCGTATAATTAGTTTATTGAATTCGTTACAGAAGTACCCAGCGAATGCATACACATGCGAAGATCTGCAGACATGCGGCTAGATGCAGCGTCATCACTTGATTTACTGTACAAAATCCCTTCAGTGAGATCGGGCTGTAATTATGTTTACATTCACGTGACATCTTCCATAAAATAGACACGCAGGCGACAATTGCACAACTAAAAAACACACCCAAGTGCGTACAATTCAACGGTCGCTAGCATCTTCACGGCTCGACCAGTTCCGGTTAAATTGATGTGGTATGAAAGGTTGTACTTTTTTATGGCGTCCATCTAGACTCCCCGGTAACAATCGGTCATCCATCATGTATCACTTGCTTAGCAAACTTACTACGTCAATGGAGGGCAAAATGACTGCGTTTAGTTGTATTCTGATTTCAAAAAGATTAGCTTCATTACAAAAACATGGGAAAGTTGCTGAAATGAAAATTATATGCAGTATTGTTTGACTTGATCTAGGAGTAGTCTTGCCGCATCAGTAATGTAATTTACACATGTAAGGCCTACATTGCTGGCAAAGGCAAAGCGTGACACAAATGGATGCGTCATTTGATGTATCCAGTACATCGCAGTCCGCTTACATCACAATCAATATTAGACCTCCGTTAAGCTTAGTCTTTGCCAACAGTATTGATCAAGGTTAAACATGTGAGTTACATGTCTAATGCGACATGACATTTGCTAGAATAAACGTTACTGCATATAACTGATACTTAAACAACGTTCCCTTGGGTTTTTGTTATGAAGATAATCGTCCTAAATCAGAATTTAAACGAAATATGCGACTGAAAGCCCGTGTTCACGCAGCCATTGACGGAGTTTGCCATGCAACTTGGATACATCAATTCATGGAACACCAATTTACGTCTTTGTTGTTTTGCATGTTCCGCGCTATGTTGGCGGCAGATACTTAGTATACAACTTATCGATTGCGGCGCCACGTTTCATTTGTACGGCATGCATATGCCAAACCTATGCACTTCATATGTTCATGATTTCATGCTATAAGTTCCATCCACTTTTAAATGGCGCGAAACTGACGTGCATTGCTGGAGCATTCTCGGTGTGACGTTGCAATCACGTACGCCAAACAACATATACTAAGGACTAACTTTCTTTCTGTTATTTCGTTGGTATTTAGAAGTGGGTAGAGCTAATAGCATGATATTCAACAGTGGTTCCAGATTTATGTAAGAACTGCATGCAAGAATCTAGACCGTTCGTTAGTTAGTGCGGAAAGCGCCGCAAAAAGCCCTCTTTTGTTGATTATTTGATAAATGATTAACGGCAAACTGATTACACGTTGGAATATAAGAAAGTGGCAACTTTCAAACGGTACCAAGGTTATTTTGGATTGGACGAACCAGAAGGCTGATATGAAGCGCTGAATTGAGTGTTTTAGCAGTGTTCTGAGACGTCCACATGTACACACATGTACATAAAATATAAACAATTATATAAAAACAAATATACGAAGTATTATAATATATGAAATAAGTATGAAATATATAGATATATTTTTGTATATGTATATGTAACTTTTAAAATTAATTTATATATATATATATATATATATATATATATATATATATATATATATATATATATATGCGTGTATATATATATATATATATATATATAATTATAAGATTAATTAATAACAAAATTAAATATATACATACAAAAGAGATATAATATATATATATATATATATATATATATATATATATATATATATATATATATATATATATATATATATATGTATATATATATATATATATATACACAATAGTTTTATATGTAAAATGAGGGTTCAGTTTTAAACATACAATTATATAGTCCAATATGTATATAGCGAACAATACCGTTGTATACCTAGAGCTTTGCGACTAAACAATTCCAATAATCTAACAAAGTTGCATAAGACCGATGACACCCGCCCACCATTCACAACAATTGAAACGCCAAACAATTGCAGTGATATATTGACATGTACGGAAAGCATGTATAGACAGGGTTCCAAATCTTTATATTGAAAAATGGTTAAAACATACTATATGTCAGTGAATTGTAACTGGATTATTATATCAAGAAATAACCACACGATTTTATGCCATTATGAAAATGTATACAAATAAAATAATTCGCCCACTTTTTATATTCTTTATGGAGTGCTAAAATATTTTTTTCTCAATTATTCCCACCCACCCACATCCGAATTAGTGTTTGATTATTGGAATGGTTTTCTATTTACAAACTTCCTTATCTATTTGTTTCTACTGACTGTAATAACCCTATATACTGGGTTTAAACCGGACCAACCTATATATATATATATATATATATATATATATATATATATATATATATATATATATATATATATACACATTATTCACTATTAATAATGGATATGAAAGATATCGGCCGCTAATTAAGAACCAATGGTGGAAGTGAGACAATGTACGCCTATTTACCTACTGCGTATTAACCAACCATACACTGAATATTCATGAGAATACCATGATGCATCAGTTGAACGTCATCAAAGGGAGCCAAGACGAGTACGGTGGAAGCGGACATATATTATGATAGCGACTGTTGAGTATTGAGCCATTGCACATTCTGAACTGCATAAGATATCCATCCACTCTGACAGAAAATTGTAAAATACCACTCAGTATCAAATTATGTTACTTCACTTGTATTTTCTGCATTAATTTTGTTAATATTTTTATATGTTGAATTTTTAGTGCAGGTGAAATGTGTACGTGACAATGCATATGTAAGTAACTATGTAAGTCGATGTCCGATCGAGGTAAGTGACTTGTGGAAGGCTGAATACTTTCTCAATTGAGCGCATTACGATTAGTATCCTTTTTTGCAACAACTTGCTGACAAATCATCACATCATCCCAATAACCTCAGGTGTACTAAATGCCTCTGTTCCCTGTCCTATTCTGTTCATGTTTTTTTTTATAACAACAAATTATTTCCCAGACAATGTGACATCACTTGTATAGCAGTACAATCCACGCTGTCTTTTAGATGCAAAGCCTATTACAACTAGAAAAACCTCACCAATATTGACAAGCAGGATTCCAGCATGAAGAAATTGCCATACCAAGGATTTGTTTGACTCCAGGTTGAAAACGGTTCGTCAAGTCTGAAACCGATATGCCAACAAGAGCAAATACGAGATCGAAACGATAAACAGGAGACCGACAGAATGGGTCCTGTGAATGTACGTATCTGCTCTAGTGTCACGTATTTGACTTGCTACTGTGCTACATGGACTTCAAGGCATCAAATCAACCGGTAGTTAGGACATTTAAAACGCATGTGTATATGAATATAGTTAAATGACCACCGATAAGCAGGGATAGACGAGCATTTCTGCAAACAAGGTAACCATTTACATCGATATTGTACGTGATATCAATTTCGTGAATGGGGGTGAACATCCAGACCCCCAATCGTTACGTTTATATAATATGTTCTGGTAGTACTTCTAAAATCAAAGGTTCACGTAAACATTCTGAAATCTGCATACTGGTGAAGTGCATGACAGGTCAAAGATATACTGGGCGGATGAAAATAAGAAGAACACGTATTTGTATATTCCCTAAGTGATTCCATTCAGGTGTAAATGCTAACACTTCACATTATTGTACGGTTGATTATTGATTTGACGTAAAATGACCCACAAAAGGGCGATCAACGTAGAGTGTATAAATAAAAGAAAAAAGATTAATTATTTAAACGCAGATATGATATAAAAGTACTATGCCAAATATTAATTCCGGTTTATTCTGTGTGCAGCTTGTTTCAATATAAATTATTTATTTTAAAGCATTGCAGTAACTTATGCAAAATTACTCTTATTTCATGTTTACGTTTTAAAGTTAGCGTGTGAATCAATCACTATCTCTACCCAAATATTGGTCAAGTCGAGATCACTAGTGACAATCACGTTGTATTGTTCTTGAAGGTGTGAAGGTGTTGCCATCTCACGGCGTCTGAATAACCGAGCCGAGGCTAGTCTCACCCCTCGAGCTCAACTTCATGAACTCACTAACACGAGCGCCTTTCGCGCAGCCATTTCATGTACAAATGCATGTACACACCTATGTAATTCTTATAAAAAGAACCTTTAATCGAGCCCTACTTACATAACCATAAACAGAAAAATCACATAGAACATAACCTGTGGTTAACTGGCGGCTGGGATTCAATATACGGTCGGGATCTATATATATATATATATATATATATATATATATATATATATATATATATATATATATATATATATATATATATATATATATGCGAGGCGGTTGGCCCCTCACCTTTGTTGCTTGAAATAGGAAAATTAGCAATGTCGTTTTTATTATAACGTAGTTAGGCTGTAATTGTGGTTAGATTGAATTACATTCAGGTGATCTGGCAATAAAATTTGCCCTTTTCCACACTACAACTGTTGTCCAGTGTTTATATTTGCACCAAACAAGCTACGACCACACATTAACGCACTTTCTGGTAGGATACACACACACACACACACACACACACACACACACACACACACACACACACACACACACACACACACACACACACACACACACACACACACACACACACACACACACACACACACACACACACACACACACACACACACACACACACACACACACACAACAGATAAGTCAATTAATAGAATCCTACAAAGTACTGGAAACAATTAGAACTAGAAAGACTACACCAAGCCTAAGGCCATGAGGTGAGCGATCGATCAATGGTAGCGCCACCTCCCGACGGTACAGCTAGGCTACGCTAACTTGTGGCGCCTCTGATGGGTAATTTAATACTACACTGGTCGTCAAAATTGCTATGTAGAAACATTGCCTGAAAGGTGTTGGCGACAAGATATGTGTTTTTCGATTATAATATTTATTTTAGTATTTATTGAGACGTGCTTTCGTTGTTTCCCATCATGCAGAAGGGAGTGTTGTAATTTTTACACGCCTAGACCTGTGTCTTGTTTTGCGTTTGAAATTAATGTGAATAATGGTAAGCAAACATGGCTGATGGTAGGGACGGGCCAAAAAATTAAGAATAGATTTACCAAGTTTATGATGATTTATTCAGCCTTCTTTCATATGACATCTATGCATTAATTCAGTCATACCTATTAGATTACGTTTATGCAAACCCACTGTTGCGGAGCTAGAACATATTCTTAAGAAAATAGACTGGCAAAATCAAAAGTTCATAAAATATTTTAGATCATGAGTGTATATTTTGTATTTAATTAGACAAATTCAAAAATGATTTACATTCAGTCACAGTCACAGTCACACTGCCACTGTCACCAGAACCCAGTGTCATTCACTCATTGCCTTGGTAACGTGTGTTCTGGCGAGCACTGTTATACGATGTCGCTGTCTCTACATACGTCTGAAAGGGATCTGCCATTGAAGTTTGAACGACCCACTCATCATTCAATGTCGACGGCGTTGTCCCGTTGGCGTTGCTACCGAATATCTGTGATATCCTATATGTTGTGAACATCGCTTCATGGGGCGTCATCTTTGACAACTTGCACGTTATTCGTAACCGTTGCTTCTGTCTTTGTAACGTGGATTTCGCAATGTTCACGGTAAAGCTCGACAAAAATTCAAGGTGAGAGGTTTGCCAAATTAGTATCAGCCATTTTAAGGGGGTCAAAGTTCAACTTTATGCTGTCATCTGATTGGTCATTTAGTAACACGTACGAGTGCCTCGTACGAGCGATTTGGACGACGTAAAACCTGTAATACACATATGCTTTTATATACGACTTCACCGATACACGTGAATCGGATGGTTTTCATCCGAGTCACTCGTACGAGTCTATTGTATGTGTATCACCACTTTTATAGATTACACTTAGTTTCACTTAATGTTTGAAATGTTCCACCTAAAATGAAACATATTTATTCCCACCAGTATAAGTACCACGGATTATAGCTAGCGCAGAATCAAGCTCATCATAGTAAAGACTAACGTCTAAACACAACTGTCAGAAATGCTTTGTTGTTTGACTACGTAACTGTGTAATAATAAAATAATAAACGCGACACTATGCAATGGTAGAAATGTATTAATGAACTGTGTGTAATAATGCCCTTGCTTTGTTGCCGCTGCTATATAAATAATGCTGGCATAATAGCAGCAACACAATTTTCGATCCAAACTTTGCGGCGTCGTTTCAAATCAAATTGATCTGTTCGGGGATGTGCATGTGTGAACATGGAAGTGTGACTGTGCCTGTGGGGAGAATTTCGTTCCAAGTGTTAACGTAAACATAGGAATTTATTGCATAACATGTTTGCTTGTAATGTTGTATTGACTATTGACATTGTCATTGTAGTTGTACGGCCGATTGATGTAATTGTAATGCCATCGTGTCTTGCTTTTGCAGTCGTCACAGTTATTCTTGGTAATGTTAGATTAAATTAAATTTCGCGCTCTAGATGAACGCATATTTACCCAGGATACATTGCGTATAGTCTACATGAACCGAACTCAAAACAGCAGTATGACGCGTCGGGGATGCACGAGTTTCGAAATAATCTGGTGTGCAGTGTGTCAAACTTACCTAAATGAGCGCTTTGATGATGTGTGAAGATGCCTGAAGGGTGGTCAGTGGATAATGTACCAAACGTAGGGCAGCTAACTCGCGCGCAAAAACTAAAACTTCGCCACCGTTCTGATTGCGAAACAAAAACAATCGGACCACAGAACGTTTTGGACTTTGCCCTTGGGCTTGGCCTTGGCAACTGTTCCTACGGAAATAGCTACTTTGATTGAGTTGTTAGTTTCGTAGGTGTGACATAATACATTATAAATAAAGGTAAGTTTTAAATAATTTATTTTCAGTTTAAGTTGTAATTAATGATTTGTGCTCCCTCCACTATATAGATAAACTGTATGGCACTTATGTACAAGTCGGACCCACTTCAATATTTGCCATTATAACTGTATTTTTGCCAACATTTGATACTTGATTTTGTTAATTCAATCAATTATAATCATCTTGCGCATATTTATGTTTTATAAACAGCGCGTCTTAACAGACTTTTGAGGTCGAAAAGACAGCGCTGTCGGCATAAAGTGATAACAAACTGTTTATCGCTCATTCCATGTGCACAGCGCAGTAACACGCACCACTGCGCTTGCGACTGGCACAAATCGTTTATCTATATAGTGGAGGGAGCACAAATCGTGCGTCCTAATCATGTCTTATACTGTTTTAGCAAAACAGCATGAAAAATGTCCTTTAAAACGTCTTAACCATGCGAAATCTTGGTATTTTTTTAGTATTTATGCCCACTTGATTTCATTATTTGAACTACATTTTGCCTAAATTGTGTACATTGCTGTGTTAGTTCCATCCTGAAACATAATCCCATGCGTGTTGACCTTTATTACAACAATAATAACACGAGATCTTTTATTGCGCCTAAATTCTTGGAACTAAGCTTCAGGCCCATCAATGCAAACCCCCAATAACGAAGCGAACGCCAGGATCAGTTAATTGCGAAACTTTCATAAAGAGAAATTATGAACGAAAATGGACCCTCCTCGTTTTGAAATGTTTCATGCCATGAAACGCCTGGAGCTTTTGATGATAATCTTGTTAAATATATTAACGTTGATGTGACAGTGAAATATGAACTCATGCATTTGTATTATTGACATTTTATTTATTGAGATGGGTGTAACATTACCTGGGATACTTTGCGTGGAGCACAAATGGACCGATCTTCAATCAGGTCAATATCCAGAATGTACCACATTGGTCAGAAGTAAAACAAGCAATTTGCAATAGAATAGGAACACGCAATCCACTCAGTCAAGTTGTTGAGCAATCCAAATAGATCAAGGTAGTCTATGCTTTGGCTATGCTGATTTAGACCTTCAGTCTTAAGGCTACAAGAAAGCACAAGGAAGTGGGCAATGCATATTAATTCATCATCATGACAGCTGCTATCGCAATTATCACAAAAGGCATCCCCTTCTCCACTTTAAGTGTAGGATTACGCTTATGAAGCTGAAATCGTCAATCGTGATAGGAAAACGTTGCAGATGGTTTTGACAGGAGGATTGTCGAATTTATATCCAATTTTATTTCCTGGAGTCCCGATGCTTCAACTCTATGCAAAGGTACACTCTTGAAAAGGCCAAACTCCAACATATGAACCCATCTCATATGAGAGCCATCCGCTATAATTCATGGCGTCGCACTCGCCTGAAATCATCGCTTGCCAGATCATCTAGATATTCCAGCTGTAGAACCGTCGTGACATTGGCAAGATACCAACAGCGAGGATCAAAGATCGGAATCCGATTCAAGGATGGCGAAGGTTCTACGCGGCTGATCCGACGGATTATAATTGATTTTGTGTGATCAGTTGTTTCGGGTGCCATTGTATCGTGGTTTGGTCAGCACTAATGCACTCCCGTAGTAACTACTGACCAGTGTCAACTGAACATAGGTCTATATATCTACTGGCGACGGTGACGATGGCAACACATGTTTACTGTAATGGCCGTGTGTCCATATAAGAGTATGAACTAATGGCCACAGTTACAGGCACTGCAAAGCTACACACACAAGCACGCACGCACGCACGCATACACACACGCACACACACACGCACACACACACACACACTATATATATATATATATATATATATATATATATATATATATATATATATATATATATAGTGTGCGTGTGCGTGTGCGTGTGCGTGTGTGTGTATTCTGTGTCTGTGTCTGTGTCTGTGTCTGTGCCATTCCAATAATTCAAAACATTATAAAACAAATAAAATCTAAACATTTAGCAAATCCGGGAAGAGACACAATAATATAAATAATTAATATATACAATATTTCAATTAATTAAAAACTACAATAAAAACATTAATTTCAATTAATTAACAGGCATAAGTCACTTTTAAAATTTTCACAGTTATTTCCTAGCATGTTTTAACGATGTTCCATCGAGTTCATATATATTTCTACTCCGAACCTTCCGTGATCCCATGGTCTAACGGGTACGGATGACGCTTGTTCACGATTATGCCTATTCAATGTTAAAATATGTTTTGCCTCTGAGCTCAGATATAGGATATAGGCGTTATAAAATGTGTATTATTATTATTATTACAAATAGTAGTAGTAGTGGTAGTGGTAGTGGTAGTGGTAGTGGTAGTGGTAGTGGTAGTGGTAGTGGTAGTGGTAGTGGTAGTGGTAGTAGTAGTAGAAGTTATTAGTAGTAGTTAGTAGTAGTCATGGTAGCAGTAGTAGTTGTAGTAGTATTGTAGTTGTTATTATTACTATTACTAGCATTTGTAGAGCGCCTTATCTCCGAATCATACAAAAGTAAGTTATGGTAAATTTGATATTATATTAAACAAGAAATACTATTATATATATATATATATATATATATATATATATATATATATATATATATATATTTATATATATATATATTATTATTATTATTATTACTACTAAAATACGTCATAAATACAAATAAAATAAATACATAAATAATAATTATTACGATCATTATATTCTGTGAAAGTTATCACACTTTCCCATGCACCCTGCATTAAATGTGTGCTGGCCAATATATGCTCGCCTCTGTACCGCTTTTACGGCAACGTCTTTTCTGAACAGGAATGGACGTGCTAAAGACTCTCGCTGGCCTGTCGTTTGCCGACACTCTCGTAGTCATCACTCTCGTCCTGTTCGTGTTGTGTCTCGTCGCTGGATTCTTCTATCTGCTCATTATCCACTGTGGGACTCATAAGCCGACCCAGTCCGCCCAGGCGAGTTTGAACCACGGCCCATACCCGTTGCATGGAGTCGACTCCACGTCCAGTCACGTTCAAGAAACGAGGGTGCATCCGTATTTTATTATGAAGCATAAGGTTGAAAGGTGAATGGACAGAACACTTGAATGGGTGATTGAAGTTAAGTGTTTATGTTTAAAATCGTTGTCCGTTTAATTTGTGTATTTGTAAAGATAAATTGTATTATGTGTTTGAACGACGAACTTGTTTGTGTTTGTGTGGGTTCATTTGTGGAAATTGCGTAGTTGTGGTGTGAGTGTGAGTGTGAGTGTGTGTGTGTGTGTGTGTGTGTGTGTGTGTGTGTGTGTGTGTGTGTGTGTGTGTGTGCGCTGCGCGTGCACGTGTGTGTTCATAAGTGTGTATAAGTGTGTGTGCGTGTGTGTGTGCGTGCGTGTGAGTGTTGGTGGTGGGGGCGTCCGTCACATGCGTGCGTGTGTTTATGCGAACCAAGCAAAGCTTATCTACGACAACAATAAGCATTTCCGGTTGATGTTAATTAAGGTAACATTTGAAGGACAAACATCCATCATCATTTAAATGGATAGCCCAGCGACTGGAGAACATCAGCGTAAAGGTGGTCGTAAAATAGTACATGTTCGTGGAAATTCATGTGGTACACGGCAGACGAACACAAATATTCAAATTGGATGAGATTTTAAAGTGTTTGTTACGTCAAGCCGCGCTGTGTTTCGTGACAAAATAGCCATCTGCCATGGCCGAGGTTTTCGTTCGATGCAAGTTCGTGCCTAATCATTTCCACCTGCATATCAACTAACGGTGTAGCCTGACCCGTAGCGACGACTTTCTACGACCGACTAGAAGCTGTGGATGTGATCCTAACAGTACAGTCGTATATATTCGTCAATAAGAATGTATTAATAAAATACATATAAAACACGCCGCAATTAAAACATCAATCTTAAGTAAGGAAAGGGAAGGTGTTTTTTCTCAGTGAAAATAAGATATTGCTGTGTTGTTCTTATACGTGCACACTGCACACGAGCACACGCACGCACGAACGCGCTTACGCATACACACACGCATACCCGCGCACACGCACACACACACACACACACACACACACACACACACACATACACACACACACACACACGTACAACAATCACAACAACAAAACATATGTTTAAAAATATATTTAGCATTTAATTATGAAAATCCCACTCCTTTAGTCCTGTTTCCGAGAAATCTCTCGACTGGGTCGGGCTAGCCTCTTTCGTGATCTATGTTTTCGCGTAGCCCCACATTCAAGACAATACTGATAAATTCCTAATGGTGATTGCTACCCGGGCCAATTTTGGGAAACACGAGACAAAGTTTCTGTAACATAGATGAAGCCACTTTTGCAATTGGCGCAAATTGTTCTTTCGCCCTTAGCAATTCAAGACCACACGATACAGATGTGTGCCAAGAAAACAACCTGAACCGTAAAGGAATTAAACCAGACACAACAACAGAGAAATAATTAAGCTACGTCTGAAGCATCCCCGCTGGGCTTCTTGTCGACAACAATGGCACAGCCACGATAGCGGTGAATCTGTTCGGAAGAACTGCGAGAGCAACAATGATAAAGACAAAATAATAGGTCCTACTCACGGCTACTGGAAAGGAAATTTTTAAACAACCGCGTACATACTGACGACGTTTTAACTATGTACATTAATTACTACTGTATTAGTAGTGTGTAGTGTACTGTTGTGAAAATGTAGATATTCTCGCATGTCGCATTTGAACGTTCGTGTGTGCGTGTGTGCGTGTGTGTGTGTGTGTGTGTGTGTGTGTGTGTGTGTGTGTGTGTGTGTGTGTGTGTGTGTGTGTGTGTGTGTGTGTGTGTGTGTGTGTGTGTGTGTGTGTGTGTGTGTGTGTGTGTGTGTGTGTGTGTGTGTGTGTGTGTGTGTGTGTGTGTGTGTGTGTGTGTGTGTGTGTGTGTGTGTGTGTGTGTGTGTGTGTGTGATTTTCTGATAACCTTTGATGGGTGTTTAGCGCATGATCTATCATAATTCGTTTATTCTACACATGAGCAGAACTGTTGCTGCCACGTTCGAGAGAAACATTTTATTATTGTCTAGAATATGTTAGAGAAACTTCGAGAGAAACTATTATTTTATTATTGTCTAGAACCTGTTAATATGACGTAACAAAACATACGATATTGTATTATTACTATACACCACCAAATATCTTACAACATTACATGACATATACAGTGATTATAAAACTCCACTCAAATAAGTCATGTAATATAGTAACCAAGATTCTACACCCATAGATCGCATGGCCGTCTCAACAGAACAACCTTCCAACATTAATCGTTTTGCTGTAGGGTATTATATTACTTTAGTGACCAGTTTGTCATTTTTCGTGGAAATGCTTCTGATAACTTGACGCCCGCGACCTTAGCCGTCCACTCATGTACGTCATCGCGAGAGCGGCCAACCGCCGAACAATACGGGACGTGTCCAGTCATTTCGTCTCGTTATGCCACACGACGCATCCGCATCAAACTTTCATGAGCTGCCGCTGTGGTCGGCGAATCCCGACAGACGGACTTACCACCAAGTATTGACGTCGCCGAGCGTATCGTCAATTAATCAACGCCCCTCCTCTCGCTGTGTAATTAACTCGAGTCATTCTCCTTTCGGCCATGTTCTTTCGTCCACTAAAGGCACAAGGCTGCCAGTCTCCTGTGGCCACGGCGGAATGGATTGTACAGATTTCGCAGCGCGCTGCCGCGGGATGTGTACTTGAGTGTCGCGCGGGACAGGCGAACAGTTAAGTCTGGCGGAATCACGGTAGTTTCGCTTGGAGTCGTCTGACGAACGATTCTGTGCTGGTTTGTTGGCATCGTGACCAGTAGAAAGGATCTAAATCACCCAGAACACGCGTCGTCGCAAAGGTAGGAAACGATCTGTTGTTTGTTGCTAACGGAACACATTATAAACAGGCAGTTGGTGTGATATTGCGATGCACGCATAAGCACACTGCCTGTGTATTTTACTTGGATTGATGTCGCATATCGCGTACGATGGCTGTCCAATTACCACAATATCTACATGATAGAGTAAACAATATATATATATATATATATATATATATATATATATATATATATATATATATATATATATATATATATATATTGGAGCTTGGCCGACAGGACGTATGTCTTTTGAGCTGTGTAATTGTTTCATAATTTTATGTTATGTGAAAAATATTTATTGAGTTGAAAGTAATATCATAGTGTAATGTGAATGTTGATTTACTGGATATATCTAAATGTATTTATATGGAAATATACACTGTTGTGTGTGTATCTTCTTAAAAGTTCATAAAGCTCAGCATTCGCATCTACAAAAAATACCATTCCAATGGTTTCTATGAATATTGTATAAAAGCGGAATATTTTGGACAAAGAAAGCAAATTATACGTTTTTCTGGTGGTTAACTTGTGCTGTTTACGGTGGTGATCACTGACCAATAAGCGACCAGCAATGATTGAACTCCAACGCTGTTGTGATCCTTAACAGCTTGTACCGGTGTCGTGGTTCCAGATTCGGTCGTGTCTAGATTCGGCATGAATCTGCCGAATCTTGGGCCGCGACGTTATTACTAAGCATGCCAATATGATGGTTATACGCAAATTTTTAAGAAATATGCATGCGCGGTATGCGTTTTGAGGAAACTCGGCCCGGGGTTGACGATGACGTAAAAGCGGGCACAGCGCTTGCGCGCGCATGCGAGGTACGCGTTTTGCCGAATATGGGCCCGCCACACCGGTAAACGATAGATAGTTGGCGTATCGTCTATTATGGGAGTTATACCAGCGATCTTCTTAAAACACGGCTACAGTTTCATAACAAACGGGTGCAATCATTCCAATGAAACGAAGCATCACCGATGAATGAGGACGATCTATTTTCTATCTATCAAAGATCATCTATTCTGGCCAATGGATCAGTCGTCATGTCACAATATAAATGACAACTACTTACATATTGTGAATGGCACTAGTTGCGAGACTATGGTAATGTATATTTGACGAACACTGTGCGACCATGATTGGTATCAAGGTACAATCTACAGAAACAGTGATATATTATTGTTAAAACATTTATATCTGATTTTCTTCCAAAACGAATGCATATATTATATGTATATGTATATGTATATGTATATGTATATGTATATATATATATATATATATATATATATATATATATATATATATATATATATATATATGTGTGTTTAATGAATTTCCCGGTTCGGGACAATAAAGTTTTATTGTATTGTATTGTATGTATAATTATATATATATATAAATGTATGTGTGCATATATATATATATATATATATATATATATATATATATATATATATATATATATATATATATATATATATACGTATATATATATATATATATATATAAATGTGTATACACATATTATATACATGTATATATATATATATATATATATATATATATATATATATATATACATACGTATCGTGTGTTTGTATGTGTATATGTACACTATATTAGAAAGTCGTTATTACTTAGCAATAATATTTGTATTGTGGTTATGACGTTCAATGTGTCTGATAAGAGGTAACTATTATATATGCGTTTATTTGGTATTTTCAGATGTTCTCCCACTGCGGAGAAGAAACCGGACAAACGGTAAACCTGTAAACCGGACTTATACAATGGGTACGATGGACACAATGGGCAACTTTGGCTACGTGCTTGTTCTTCTTGTGATTGTGCTCGCTGCACTGACGGCCATATTTGGCTTGGTCTACGCGTGGATATACTTCACGAAGATACGCCCGCGACCAAAAGCGCCGCCTGAAGACCAACGCGTCAGTCACTTCCAACGGAAGCCTGGCGGATCGTTTAAGAACCAGGATAAGAAGAAGAAGGCGACACATCCGTTCTTTGTAATGTCTGCCGTCAACAAGATGAAGACGTCCGGCAACCCGAATGCGTCATCGTCAAGAATGTCTTAATTTGATGTATGTATGTAGACATATGTGGTGTTACTGAACAGAACAGATGACGTCATCGTTTCCGATTAATCGATCCATTATAAACACTGATTTGCCAATGGTGGTTCGGGTGTTCGGAGATAAATCGTCAATGTAACCAGTTTTTGAGCTTCGCAGGCTGAATGGGCAGTTCTTGGACGGGTGGTCGGGTACCATACGTATTCAGTACATAAATGTGTTGGCGATAAATATTCACAAGGAAGTGACGTATGCGCCAACAACGCCGCCTACTGGCAATCGAGCTCAACAGGTAGACTGCGGTTAGCTGGCACTGCGTTTAATTAATAAGGTTCACCGGTGTCCAATTAATTTACCGTTCTGCAAGGTGTCACGCTATGTTTAAATACGCAGCCGCGGTAACTGCCATTTAGAATGAGCCAGGAACGTTTTAATACGATGATGGATATTTTATTTATAAAGCACGGAGCAATTGGGTATGTAGCACATGCGAGACTGGAGCAGTGTGCCAACTTTACCAATAATCAGAGGCTGTTGTGCATTCAACAACTCCCTCTACGTTTACTTACTTAATCCTCTTTGTGTGGGATTACATATAAGGCCGCAACCAAAGTACACCAATGTTTTTTCGAAGTTGGTAGCGGACAAAAAAAATTGGTGTACTTGCTTGGCCCCCAACTCCAACCGAATGTTTCTATCTCCTGCTCGAAATATATTCGCCACGTTACCTTTGGTCTCCCCCGCGCTCGCGTGCCACCAGGAGTCCGGCGCATGGCTACTCTCGGGATGGATGGATTTGCCAGCATTTCTGGCACGATTCTCGCTTTTGCTTTGGATGTCTCCATAGCGATGTGACAGAAGAGATATGTCATCCGCGAAATCCAGATCATCCAGTGTTTCTGTGAAGGTCCATTTGATGCCAGCTTTTGTTCCTAATGTTGTTTCTTTCATGAGCCAGTCGATCCCAAGGCAGAAGCGGAAGGGGGATCATAGCCATCCTTGCGTGACTCCTGTCTTTATTTCAAAATAATCTGTCAGATATTGGTCACATGTGACCTTAGATCTAAAATCACCTTAGAGCAGTTTGATTGCTTATACTCACAATCTTCGTTTGTATCTGTGTATTAAGACCATGACTGGAAACGAAGATCAAAGCACTGTAGACTATTTTTTTATTTTATGTTTAAAACTCTGAATGTTAAGGTCAAACATTTATCTTTATCGTTTTATCATACAAATATTTATTACGTATCATGCTTTTCTAAACAGAAACATCCTAAATGTATTTTAATCGGTGTAGGGACCAACGGTGAAGATTAAATGCGAGAATATCGACGTATGTCTTACACAATATGCTCCACGAGTTTAGGACGGGTCGTGGTGCTTTGAATGTGTTATAGCGGCAATTCTTGACGCAGCTGTCTGAAGAAAAGAACTCAGATGAAGTGACCGACGCCATCTCTAGTGCATAATGGAACAATCACTTGTTCACCTAAAGCGTGCGAAACAGTCGTGAAGCGAAAACAACATGTGCCGAACGTGATTGCTTGGCGTGAAGAGCAACATTGTCGCAGCTGTTGTCTTGCTATCTAGTTACAGCAATATCAATCACAAATATAAAATCTAAATATACCCCAATGACCGATTTCACTGATGAGCCGAAGAGCACAGAGCAATGTGTTGGAAAACTAAGTCATTGTTATTTCTGAAATACGAATGGAAAACTCGATTTGATAAATGGTTACCTGGTTGTCTACGATCCCACTAATGACTAATACTAAAATAGGTAATGTAGGAGAGTATAATATAAATTAGTTACTTGCATGGAACACAAATTCCTACTAACAAATTAGGAATGTGATGCGTAAATCGGACAGCATTGGGTCCTACTTAGACACGCAATATACATAACAATGATGTATATAAACAATATCAGTATTAACATATTGAGGGCCGAAACCATATCAGATGTACATTGACCAAATAATTGTATGTATCGGAAAGAATAAGTTTTGCATGTCATGCAGAGTATAAAATTATTATGTGGGTGTTAAATAATAATTACGATCACATGTAATCACATCTATGACTATGTATGATCAGGTTTGTCTATTGCATTTTGGCATTTGCCAAGAATGTTTGTGAATATACAACGAATGCATGGTAAAGTTGATATGAAATAAGGACCAATTTTACAAATACCAACAGTTGTTGTACCACTCAATTATTCCCAGTATATATATATATATATATATATATATATATATATATATAATAATATTTAGAATATACATATATACGATTATATTATTGTAGTAAGAACACTATATATTTATATATTGTTCTTACTAAGATGTAAGATCAATATATATATATATATATATATATATATATATATATATATATATATAATAATTATATATAATTATATATATATATATACAATTATAAATATATAATTATATATAATATAATTATATATATATATATAATTATATACATATTTATATATATATATAATCGTATATATGTATATTCTTCTTCCACGTGCAGTGTCTGTAACAAGTGCGTGCGATCATGCCCCTCTTAACCGGTCGGCCGTTTATCGAAGTCTTGTTGCGCTCCTTCCCCGCCACGATCACTATCTCTTATTCATTATTCCCTGGCGTCTTCTCGATGGTTTCCCTTTAATCTTTCTTCCTATCAGTATGCGATCTATTCCTTCTTTCTCAAGATCACTTAATGAAACCAAGAGTACGCACCCGATCTTGATTAAGATGTGGCACGCAACGTTGTTACAACAAAGCAGACCATACCCGGAATCATTGTCCCTGCCTCTCGTGATTATAAACAAAATTGGACGAAGACAATAATGAATTATCAATATTTAATACATCCAGTGTTGCTGTGTACTTTCTCAATATTATGGTTAACAAAATAATAAGCAACATACATGTTGTGCATTTGTGTAGACAAACATTGCTACCCGTATAATTAGACCGTACGGCTTTCCAAAGATAATTTGCATTGGTAATATTCATGTAGCACTAGGAACTTCCATTTTTAATATTTTCACGCCAAAATAGCGTTGTTAGTTACTAAAGGTGACATGTGTCGTAATATTCATCAACAACAATATTTAAAGCAAACATGGTTTTTCGGCGGACATCACAGAAACAATGCTTAAGTAGAGGTCAATACATGTTAGGCATTGAATTGCATCATGTTACCCATCGATACAAAAACGAAACGCCAGTTTTGCAACACTTTATATTTTTCAATTTCATTTGTCTACTTTGTACAAAACAGAGTACGATTTTCCGTTGCCGCTGCGTCTTCAGTTGCAAATTAATTTGTTTGTCTTTTTGCTGACTGCATATAAACAGTTAATATGTTCCAGCAGCATTCGACCAAGACATCTGAATTCCAAACAAATACGTCTTCGATAGTATTAGAAAGACGTTTTGCGATGTCTAAACTCTCCGTGTAGTCTATGCGTACGACTACAGTTTGTAGAATAAGCCGCATTTCCATTTCAGTAATTGATTTGGCGTTTGTATAGCTTGGCTTGTTTGGTGTTTAAATAATGAGTGGATGAAGTGACATGATGACAGTTATTCGGTACCAACAGCAACATAATAATATAACTACACAATAAATGATACAATACAACAACATTATACAATTGTATGGTATTATGGTGTATTGCTGCTGAGGAATGGACATAACAGAAGTTGTGTGATGTGAATTATAAGTCGTCATGCCCTTTCCGAACTAACAAACGTAATACATGCAGTTCGAAATATACGTTATTTCATGTTTAGACTTATCACGAGGGTAAACGCTTTTAAATATGAGAAAAAATACTAACAATTTGATATTTTTATTTCCTATAAGTTGGTAGCCTAGCCTGTCATTCCACATTTTATGTACCTCTGACGTCATTAGCAATTGTATCATATGGTGTTTGTTGTTTAACGTTAAACAGTCGACAGCTACTGTGAAAGCATTCTAGAAGGAGTCCCGGCATCCCGTTTACATATTACTTCATCTGTACATCACAGTAATGTGTACATGTTTTATTGATGTACAGTATTTAAT
The DNA here is from genome assembly GCA_964017155.1 of Oasisia sp. SBJ-2009. Classification (NCBI taxonomy): domain Eukaryota; kingdom Metazoa; phylum Annelida; class Polychaeta; order Sabellida; family Siboglinidae; genus Oasisia; species Oasisia sp. SBJ-2009. The sequence goes on from OZ024865.1 coordinate 44,828,393, forward strand.
ATATTGTTCCAATCGTTTTAAAAATCCTTGTTCAACTATAAATCCATTGATACGTCCAACTATATCCCCCATTGAAACTCCAAAAACGTTCAAATGTTCCCCTTGAAACCTCCAGCACAACTTCTTTACTCAAGCGGATCACTTTTTAGTCAGCGAAGAGAAAGACAAGGCATTGCGTTAGCGCACATCGTCCTAGCATACGAGCCTGCTTATGTATCCGTAAGATGGCGCCACTGACTGTACTGATAAATGATTCATCGTGTCTACGCCAGGCCTATGTTTAGCGGCCCGACCATCACACGCTTGCATCATGTTGCGTATTCCCAAATCGCATTTATCTTCCTCTGGCGCAGCAGTGTGGGGGAATGTGCTTTTATTTATGGACAACATCTACGTTTGAAGTCTCTTAAAACGCGATTACGGCTGATGTCATGTCACATCGGCTTAGTAAATTCCCTTTGTCGGCGATATCTTCGGCCTTGCTTGCGGCTGTTCGTAAAGGGTATGTTTGAAAAGTATCAACTGTGATCGTCATTTCCCAAACTATGTCATGATATGACGCAATGTACCATAAATTAGTCACACTGGTATAACTACTCTGTGGACGTTATTTGTTTAATATGTATGTTTTTATGACAAATCCAGATTATGGACACGAAAGTCACAATATCATCATTCTAACGAAATTCGTAGATATACTCTAGGAGATTGTATTTAAAACACGCAATCACTGTTTCAAAGTTCAATGGTTAAATAATCTAAACTAACCCTAGTTATGTGTGACTAGTAGAAAATATTGTGGAAATGTTGGATATCTGAAAATAGCGTATTTTAACCGAGGCTAGTTGTAATAAAAACAACACATTTCAGGATTGCAGGTGAGTTTCTTAACCGGTCGAAACTGTTGTCATGCCAACGGGTCCCCACATATCTCTTGCAGATAACTGGTGCATAATTAAATGCCTGGCTTATTGCATATTTGTGGCATAATGAATTATATGAGGTGTCCTAAAGTGTTACAAGTTACCCGGGTACGGTAGTACCTCTTTTGTTTTAAAATGGCGTAACTTTATGGCGTCTCGACGGATTCACGTGATATCACACATGACATGCTCAAATATATTGACGAGCATGTCGTCGTCTTGCAGAATAATTTGCATTAGCAGTTTTATCTACAAGCCTTCTGTTACAACTTACACATATTACAACTAGCCCCGGTCTCCCCTATGTATTTAGAGTATACACGTATATCGGGTGCTTACTGGAAAAATACGTTTAAAACGAGCAGACGAGATAAATGTACCGTAACGATTCAACGACAGTTTATTTTGTATTTTAAATGAACTAACCTCTCCGCCAGTAGGACGACTCGACCTGTATATAACATATCTTTGTAATTCAAACTGCGATTCCGTATAATGCTTTCAACAACAATGGTAAATCAAATATATTGATTGTTGGCATTCTATCATGTCGTGTCACGTGGTGTCGCTTGGGGGACTTCCGGACTATCGACAGTACTACAACAGATTGCTTAGGTGTATGGGCGCCATAATAAACAAAATAATTATATCATTCCAGACCAGCTTTGATGATGCAGACAAAACATGCGTTTGCCAATTTACTGAAGGGTCCTGAGATGTTTACGTAATGTTATGGTTTCACGTAAAAATCCTGTTCTACTTGAGGTAAATGGCAAATACTGATATTCCTAGTTTTGAGCCACGTCTTTGATCTATACGTTTGATGTGTTCTATACACACTTGTAATTAAAGCGGTTACAATTGCGTCGCAATTTCTGTCGAGGTTCATCCAAATCCATGTTCTGGCTCGGAACAATCGGAGAACCCACGCACAACGTAGCAAATCGTCGACTTATGTCAGTCTGACATCGTGTAGAAACCCTAACACCAATAAGAAACCTTCACCAATGGGAAATTTCGAAACCATAAAGGCTCAATCCGAAAGTTCAATCCAATTAAGAGGAAAACGTCAACATACACGTGCACGCACGTTTGAATGGGAAATAAATCAGTAGTTTGTTATATGGCTAGTGAATCACATCAACCACGTTTGCATTATAATATTTCAAAATTTTATAATTATTAATCTTGGATTTTGTAGTACTGAAATATCTATTTACCTTGATATGATATTAAAATGTGCTGTATCCCTAGTGTTGTTTTATATTGGTAAATATATTTCTTAGCAATAGCTTTTTTTTCCTGTTACCCTTTCCTAGCAAACATGAAGACTTTGCTCGTTACTTAAATTCTGAGTTTACGTTGCAGTTGTAACAAACAGCTGTCATCAACCTTGCGTGACCATTCAAATCACTGGCACTCAAACTTGAATGACCTTACCAGTACTTGACACTCCGAGTGAGAAGATATCCGGAAAAGTTGCTATAGTACGTCCGACCGCTACTTAGCAGGATGCTCTTGCGAGGAGAACAGGGAACACGCAAGGAGAGTTTCATTCAATGATTTGCAAACTCATTTATGTCCGTCATTGCAATGCCTCATACCGCAGAGTACAGACTCAGTCGTCGACGATAACTATGCTGTTGTTGACGTTCCGACGACATGCAAACGTTGGTGATTCCTGTCGCGTGTGACCCGATGTCATCAGCCTAGAGACTGCTGACGTCTAATTAGACCGATGTCTTGCCTTGCATGGGAAGTAAAAGTGGCTGACTTGTTCACGTCGCTGCACGCTCTGTTCGAGACACTTCCCTTAAACATGACTTTACATCATAAATCAACCACGGATTCGTACCGGTGTGTGTGTGTGTGTGTGTGTGTGTGTGTGCGTGTGCGTGTGCGTGTGCGTGTGCGTGTGCGTGTGCGTGTGCGTGTGCGTGTGTGTGTGTGCGTGCGTGCGTCTGTGTGACAGTGTGTGTGTGTGTGTGTGTGTGTGTGTGTGTGTGTGTGTGTGTGTGTGTGTGTGTGTGTGTGTGTGTGTGTGTGTGTGTGTGTGTGTGTGTGTGTGTGTGTGTGTGTGTGTGTGTGTGTGTGTGTGTGTGTGTGTGTGTGTGTGACAGTGTGTGACAGTGTGTGACAGTGTGTGACAGTGTGTGACAGTGTGTGACAGTGTGTGACAGTGTGTGACAGTGTGTGACAGTGTGTGTGCGTACGTGCGCACATGAGTGGTGTGTGTGTGTGTGTGTGTGTGTGCGTGCGCGCGCGCGCGCGTGTTTATATTTACCTCTTACACGGGTGCTTTGAACCTCGGGCGACTGCCTTTCAGTCATTATGTTTTTAGTTTCCCTTTGGTGAAAATATTTATTGATTTTAGAGTTATATTAGACGGACATAGGTCGTTATTTTTCAAAGCTACGGAAAGTTTCTATGATTATTTCTAGCCACGTCAGCCGATCAGTTAAAATTGGGAACGTTAGACGTAATTTCTTTAAAGAAAACTGCTTAAATAAACGTCATAACACACAGTATGTGTAAATACTTTGGGAAACTGTGATCAGCTCCAGTCAGTCCAGTGTGCATGTTGCGGCAGGAACATATGTTGCTAATTAATAATAATATATAGCGCAGTTTCTCTGAGAGCACTATGCTTTAACTAATGTGCATGAAATAGAAGATATAAATTATGCATAGCTGTTATGCGTGCTTAGTTATGATTTATGATATCGCTCGTTCTACGGGGAATTAGTACGAGATACGAGACTACATACCGTAATGTTGGTCGCTGTGCTTTCATGTTAGGATACTTCGGCAAATTTATGGCCGTATTGTTAACAGATTTAGGTTCTTCTTTGGTAGACCGTGGCTTAACTCTACTACAAATCGATAGAAATGTAGTTATACACTTCGAGCCAACTGAGTACATTTCTTGTCGAGCTAACTGAGTACATTTCTTGGAATACGTGGAATAGATTGATGCTTGCTAAATGTGTTATTCGCGCACATTCAACAATCAACACATCATGCGCTTCTGGTCACGAAAACGTGCCATAACTGTACGTGTGCATGCCATATCTCACTAGCCGATCTGGCGGTCATCTGACCAGCAAAATGTTGGCTCCACCGGTTGCCTTTGTCCTCGTCGTTTACACCATGCGAATACGTCTTCTTGAAAGAACACCTGACAGTTAATCGGTACATCATAAGTGAGTGTCCAGCCCCAGGCATTCACAGCGGGTCTGTTATGTATCCATCAACAGTCGGCGACTTCAAGCTGCGATGCTGTACACTTGTCACGACCATGCATTATTAATCCGATTAAGCCTGGAAGATGGCGCGCAGCAAAATCCCATTACAGACCCTGGCCTCCGCCGACGATGACAGAAGTTAAAAATGCTCTTCATCGCAACGACGATAGCCGGCCGGTCAACAGCGGCGTCTGCCACCGCAGCGCCATTAGCCCTGCGCGTGGGAATCGACGCCACGTATTGATTCAAAATTAATGCATAAATGCCCGCGAATCGATCGGAAACTTATACGCAAATGAGCGCTGGACGGCCGTCTTAAGTTGCCGGGCGTGTAAACCACCGCTTGCCGGCGGAATCTGCAGTTGCGTCTTTGGCGGGAACGGGGACGCTACTGGTACTAATTAGGCGTCTGCGCAGCCGTAGAGGCGTTACGTGCCGGATGCGGCTACCGGCGCTGGTACAGACGACACAGACGCCGGTGATTAAACGACTCCAGCTGGTTCCCGCCCTTTCGCTGTCCATAGTCGTCTGCCGCGTCGTCCCCATTCAGTTAGTCGATACACACGACCGGACTGGAGAACAGCGCGCCCGGATTTCCCGCCATAGTGCTCGCGCGCAGACGACACCTGGTCACTCTCTTGCCGCCGAAGGCCGTTTTGTCGTTTCCGGCGAGCGCGCGTGCGCTTTGGTGAAACCGACATGACGGGACGATGGCGTCTGTTCGCCGAACCGGCCTGTCGCCTGTACTGTTGCTGCTCTCTTCTCGTTTTGTTTATCACAAAAGTGGGTGAGTGATTGTCTATTTGCTATTCCCTTGTATAGGTCACAACAGTGACTGTACATTCGGTCAGAGAAAGTCCCGACGGTGCCAGGCAATTTATTTCGACATCGGCCTAGCTTAGCGCGGGATTTCTTCTGACGCTGAATGCTGTCTGCTAGCTTTTGCTTCGAAATCGCTTTCGCTGTCTTTGCATCTGCGACGCCTCAAGTCGTACGCGTATACGATGATTGATTAGATGGAGAAGCATCCGGTTCAATGCACAGATGTGGAATAAAAAAGCAGATATGGAAATACGAAATTCCGTTTACAGTTCGCTTCGGTGAGCCATCGATCAGATTGTAGTATTTCTGCCGACGTCTTTGAGTAGTAAAGCGGGATATATTGCAGCGTAAATTGCTGCGTAATTCTCACCAATCGTCTACGTGCATTTATGAATCGGTCTACTACTTTACACAACATCGACTGGGTGTCTGACAGTTTGCATGCAAACACCATTCGTTTAGTGTATGTTATTGTCAGTTTAACTGGTGTTGACGTGTTTGCTTTCTTTTCAATGTATGCACTGTAAAGCAGTATTTAGGCTTTAATACTAAAATCATAAATTGATTCTAAACATCGACGTGAAGTATATGTGATGTATATAAAGCTAACGTCTTATACAGTGCAAATCTTAAAGATGGACGTCTGCTGCTAGGTTTCGCATTTGTTTACTATTGTGTTCTTATGACTACAATACGTACATTGTGGACATACTGTCTGCCAATTTGTGCTTAATTACATAATTAGCTCATATCTACATCCCCAATTTGAACGTATGCCAGCGTAATACGTTCAAATAATACACAAAATATCCCTAATTTCATAACAAGTTTTATTTGCAGTATTTTCGAGGCAAGCTGAATGATCAACGTTCGCTCGTCCTAGACAGCAGAATTCAAATATCTGCATTCGAATACTGTTTTTACTAATGGTGTGAATATTTGACCAGGTAACAATTATTGCGCGAAGCCTATTTGTTCGCACAATTCCGCCACTGTCTATAGCCAGGTACTATTTTGAACAGTTAGCTGAAATGGCAACAACGGAGTGACCTGTTTCCATTAACCGAGAATGCCATGTTCTACCTGCTATGACACCGCGCACACATATGATGCGGATGCACAGCGATAATAATCAATACCATGTACAGCTGGCAAATGTTTCACCCACTTCATTGATATCACGGCGTTAGACTAACCGGTGGGCCAAGTAATGACATCAGAGCATGAATGATACACTACACGACAGAAATTACACACACACACACACACACACACACACACACACACACACACACACACACACACACACACACACACACACACACACACACACACACACACACACACACACACACACACACACACACACACACACACACACACACACACACACACATATATATATATATATATACATATATATGTGTGTGTGTGTATGTGTGTGAGAGAGAGTGTGTGTATGTATGTATGTATGTATATATATATATATATATAATAATAATAATTATTATTATTATTATTATTATATATATATCGCCATCGCAGATAACGTGTGTTGTGTTGATATTTATTTTGGTATATGACAATAAATTATTACGTTGACACCCACATACTTGAAGAAACAACTTTACATGTTTCCTTATCCACAGATTCTGGCACGTTCAGATATATAATTATGTTGTTTACGTTCACATTTGCCTACAAAGATTAAAACTATAGAGCAACACGAATTATACAGCAGGAGTTATAAAGTTATACATGGGAATAACCTTTATATTTTCACACCAGTGCGCTGATTTTATAGTGACATAGGGATCCGAAAACCATCTGCATATATAGGGCCAATTATTAGATTTGTATGTTTATGCCTCGTGGGATAAACACCTAAATGACAGATTTTCCTAAACGCTTGTGCGAAGACGCGTTTAATCAACGTGAAATCGAAATGTGTTAATAATTAAACACCATTCATTTATATTCATGCGAGTGGCGTCTGCCATTAGCCGTTTTAAACACACGAGTTTTTTTTACAGTGCAAATACTTTTTTACAACCACCAGCGAGAACACATCCCTTCCGCAGTGCATAGCTAGTGATTTCACGCCAGACGTCGGTTGTTCAATCCTGAGGCTACGCAAAATTAATATCCGATTTGTGTAGCAGGAGAATCGGCAATATCGAATTGCCACGTTATTGAAATATTACGCCGAACAGCTTCATGGCATCAATTTTCTAGCTGTCTTTTAGTGTGACCCGTTTCATTTCTCAAACGTCGGCAGTGTCTTTTGTCATTTTAGATTTGCCGCGTTTCTGTCAAAAATGTTTATTTTGTTCCCGGTTTTACTTGTCAATGAGCGAACATCTGCGATAATTTAGCTACTGCTGATTTGGTTATCGTTGCCATGGTTGTTGTAATCAATCGTGTTTACGCGTGAAAACAGACGAAGTTACAAAATGCATCAGTGGGCGAAACTGTAAGACCACAAACACCTGCTGCGTATGATTGAAGAGTGCTTTGTATTTTGACAGTTTGACTTAAACGAAAAAGAAAATTGTGAAATATTACTTAGCCTAGCTACTGCTCTGTAGTAGAAAATGGGAAGGTTGCCAACTACAGTGGATGTGTTTTGGGCATGCGTGTTTTCATATGGTGCATCAGAGTCCCTCGAGATAAAACACACTGTATTGAATTTGTGGAGCGCAGTCACTCAGTTATGATGATATAGATACGTGACCCAGGTTCGAATCATATGTTGTTGTGTCAAAACCTTGGCAAATTTGTTCACTCTACAGAGCTCCAGATCACTCAGCTGTATGAGTGAGTACTTGGCCACAGACAACAAATTTATGTATGAAAGATATTCGCGGAGTAATTGCAGCTTGGCTGAATGCTTTCCAGAAAAGCCGATATTGTGTTCAATTGAACAGATCTGCCAAGTAAAGTGTCAAGTGATTGAGTAGTCCTAAGGATTGGATATTGCGTTATATGAGAATTTCCTTTACTTTTATTGTTATGATAAGTTTGCTGAGACAAAGGACAGTGACAGTGGTAGATAAACCCAATGAAACGTGGTCTCGTTGTTTAATCCTGCTGCTGTAATAACCAGTGATATGTCAATAATCCAGAACCTTTCCCTGCATATTGGCACTTCCAGATTAGGGTGATTTATTGCCAAGTAACTATTAAACATATACTATGAATTGTTGGCGTTGTGGCGTCAACAGTTCAGGTGTTTATTCAATCTGCAGTACATACTTGTCTCCGTGCTCGTTCCATATCATACACATGAAAATATACAATCACAGGAACATTACAAATCAATGCTAAACTAGTACAAGTTTCAATCAAAATCAACATATTTGAAAGACAATCATACATCTCATGACATAAAAGTACAACATGACAAAAATGTTAACGCCGACTGAATAATACTAAAAACAAATTCAAAGCTGGTAGATATATTATGTCATTTAAATAAAAAAAACAATAGAATGGATACAAACTAGCCTGACAAAAGACAGAATCATGTCTCGACGTTCTATTGTCTCACAGATTGCGTATAAAACAATGTTTTGTAAGTCTAGTGGTTCTGTGGTCCGTTCCTCTGACTATCGTTGTTTAACAGCCCGTAATTTCACTCTATGAAATCGATTTTCTACTTAGGATCGAAAGTGATCTCAATACCTGTTAATACTTAATGCCTGAGACACAGATTAGTTTTACCAACCAGTACTGCCAAGTTTGTCCTTGTATGATTCATTATTATCCAGTCTGATTCCTAGAATAAGGTGTTGTTTGCAGTCACACGTTGTCACACAACTTGACGTAGCTGCGTCACATTCACTGATTCTGAGAATCAGTCTCAAAGTTAACGAACCAGTTAAGGAAACGCTTGGCGTTACTCGCCAAATCAACCACGATTGGTCTACTGCCAAGAAATGAAATTGACTGGGCGAAGGTCGGCAGAATATGAAACAGCAATTGGTTATGACAGCCAGAGGGAATTTGTTCGTCAACACGTTTCTAACGGCGGTTCCCCTGGAGGTAGAAGCCATTGTCAGAGCTGCCCCTGTGAGAGAATGTCTGTTTCATTCAGCTCTGTCAGCACGTATTTGTTTAGTACCTTCGGAGTATCAGCGCATGAACCAGCAGCTCCCCAGACGTTAGACGATTACTTGGAGCTATTTGCCGTCTCATAGTAGCAGTAATAGTTGTGTGGAATTGTAAGGGATATTTCATGTTTAGGAAGGAATAGTTTTGCGTGAACATTGCTACAGGACAACATTCGAAACACCGCGGACGCATATATATATACTCATGTACACACACACACACACACACACACACACACACACACACACACACACACACACACACACACACACACACACACACACACACACACACACACACACACACACACACACACACACACACACACCGGAACCAACGTGTTAAATCGTCTCGCGCTACAGAGTCACCTTACCAAACAAGGCACTTGCCGATAATCACTACCAGCATATCAATTATTTGCATAACAGATATACCATATTATAATAACTCTTTATTCATCTTCGTTCGATCATCAGTTCCTAACTACAGTGACACACCGGCATCTTAGATCCCAACACGTATTAATCTTCGTCCGGTTTGCTGTACGTCTCCTTAAAGGTGATCACATTAATGTTGACCGATGTCTTCCGCAATCTCAAACCATCTTCTGACGCGCGTCAATCCTCTCGACAAGTAATCCCGTTGGATGTAAAAGGAACATGATACTAATCGCATACATCACTCTCACTGGACTCTTGAACGATCGATTGTACATTGTCCTCAACAATCGCTGTGAATCTTGTACATCACGAGACACGTTAATGGCGTTATTAATGTCAAACATACTACTGATATTAATCTCATCGTCCAGGAGTCCGCGTCATTAACAATCAAAATGATCTCTACAGACGCTCTGTTTGTAATCTCAAGTAACAATTTCATTTGCAGGCAACATTTTCAAAAACTCTAAAATACCAAATACCATATTCAAATATTCTGAGGATTGCATCTCTGTTTTATAGATACTGTTGTCGTTCTTTCTTCCCAAATCACAAACAACACGCAAGTAATGCCACATACTATTGATTCTGCGAAGTTCCTGCGCTTGCATTTATCATATTTGGCTTGATAGAATGATTCCACGTGACGAAGCAAACAAGGTCGCTTTAAACGGAGATTACCCGTTCGTATTCTGACGCAAAATCACATTACGCGATGAAAAGATGACCTCTTATATAACGCAGAATCTTGTTCGTAGAACTTCTCAAAGCGCTTTACACTTAACTGCCTGTCACGCCTATTAAATCGAGCACCACCTCAACTGCATTGGGAAGAATTCAGCCACGCTGCAATTAATGCAAGAAACGTATCCATGTCAGTAGTCAGGTACGTACAGTAAACTGGAGTAATGCAGAGTGAACGAACTTTTCAAAGGTTCGACACAGCAGCATTAGATTCGAACCCGGCTTCTCTCAACTGAAAGTTCACCTTTCTATTCCCTACATCACAGTGCTCGGCTATTCATTGTGACGTACAAAGCGCCAAGTACGTTTTAATTACCGATTTTGTATTTAGATGATTTGGGATAAACCATTTGTTTATTTATATGGCTGGTCACCGTTATTGAAGACAAAAAGCCATGGTCTCAGGTTCGGGTCTTAAGGGGGTGCCACACGTCCGAGAGACTCGTACGAGTCACTCGGCCGAGTGCCTCGTACGAGTCACTCGGACGAGAACATGCCACACGTAGTCGTGGCTAAACAATCGAGTCGGGAGAGTCGCGCGAGTTACGTCATAAGGTGAAGGCCCTTTAAATTACAGACGCACACGCGCCTGTTTACAGCGATGGCGGATAATAGTAGCGGCAGCAGCAGCGGCGAAGAAGAGCACGCAATTTTGTTGGGAGCTTTGGCTGTGCTGCAGCAAATTGATACCAAAGAAAAACTTAGGAAAAGAAAGAGATGTTGGGTTCGCCCATGGATTGCGCGGCGCCAGCAGTTAGGCGCGTTTAATGCTTTAGTGAGAGAGCTCGAAATGGAAGATCCGCGAGCATTTGTTAATTTTGTGAGGATGGACATTCAGCAGTTCCATCATCTGGTAGACCTTGTAACACCGTACATCACTTACAAGGATACACCAATGCGCGACGCAATTCCACCTGCCGAGTGCCTTGCTGTTACTCTTCGCTTTTTAGCGACAGATATATTACATCATTGTGTGAACGTTTCAATGATTTGATTGCTGTAGTATAAATGTTTAGGTTGGCTACAGCTATTACCGTTTATTTTATACGCATTAAATGGACCTGTGCAATCAACAGAAGGCAGCAACCATCTGCAGATTGCACAGGTAAAGCGTGTTTATTTATTCACAAATAGCCAAGACCTGGTGGCCATGCAAATATTGGTGCACATTGCTAAACGTTAGGCATAGCGTAGTCATAGTTTTGTTGTCATAGATTGCCTACCTTTCAAGGTATGTTATACATAAATGAAATGTGGTTAGAACGAAATGAAGTTAGGAAAAAAGATTTAACCGAATAGCACTCAAGTCGGGCATTGACGGTCACCTCGAATCTCCTCAGGTCGGCCATAGCCGGCCAGCGAATACAGCACAGCGTTTGATTTCGTTTTACGTGGTTGCATCTAGTGATTAAGATATGAAATAAATGCGACACATATTTAGACATGTAACATTAAATTATGACTATTTTGAATACTCCTGTTTAAAAAAATATTTACTGCCTTTTCGAAATTTAACAGCAATAGTTTATGTTTTTGGACATATAAAAATGTCCCCCAGCCAGAAAGTTCGCCTCGTATACAGCTACAATGTGTAACATTTTATAACAAGTTATATACCAGTGTGTAGATAATTTAATGTTCTTTTAAATAAACGCAACTTGTAGCAGTAAATATCCAAGCATAAAAAAGTTACACCGCAACAAAGTAGTTATTTTACCAAAACATTACAACAGTTTTGACACCACTGTGTAGGTACTTTTACTATCTACAACATGCATACAACATGCAATTGCGAAAACTGAATAATAAAGGCGCTAGAGCAAAGACAATGGCACAAGCAATATTTATAAACGTCCACGTCAAATATTTGAAGAGGCACAGGCGTCACGGTAAAATCGGCTGAGTGCTAATGGGTTAATCACTTAAAACATTTATATGACATCAGATATACCACCAGGCCTGTAGTTTTCCTATATGCATTATTTATTAATCATAACAGTAAACCCTCACTTGGTAGCAACCAAACCTACAAACAAGCACCCTGGACATGGGACAGTTTGTCACACAAAAGGCTCTTTTTGTACAGAAGAATACACTAATTACCAGGCTACTTATAATAAAGAAATGTTCACTGTTATACACTGTGAATATATGTTTGATACATAAAAAAGGTTCGCATGACCTTGTCGTGTCTTACATGCAATGCATCAGCTGTTATATGTATTTGCAAGCATGGGAGTGCATAGTAATTAATACTGTTAGTGGTTTATGGTCATCTTGGCTTAATCTAAAACGAGGTTGTCTGTTCCAATATTACCTAAGGTAGATACTTGTCATCAATAAGTTTGCTGTGGAAGGAAGCTGTGTGACCATGACCATGTTTCGTGCATGGAATTATATTTCATTGCATATATGAACACAATACCAAACAATCTGGACCACATTGTCAGGCCCAGTGAATTTCACCGTAATTGTAAGTAAAGTAAATATAATGAGCAACTGCTTAGGTACGTACGAGGAACAACTGTGAAATGAACTGTTGTTTGAACAATAGCATACTACTATAGATCACAGGAACACTAGATATACTGAAGTAGTAAGCAAAGTCCCAGCTTCTGAAATAATGTTTTATTATTTTATTTATGTGATATAATCTCATCAACATACATTTCAAATGAACTGCAACACACAGATAAGTGTTCACACTAATATCACTCCTTCGGTTGAAACCAGTGATATGAATTCTTCATGCAAGATATCCATTATTTGGATCACAATGTCGTCCATGCATCATTGTAGCCTTTTTCTGGAAAAAAGGGCAGACAAAATCACTTGTATGTATATTACACATTTGTATTATTAATAACACATACCCCATATACATACACCCCATGAGGATCTTATCAGAGTTATTTCATATTTATTATATGCACATCATGTGCTGATTCTGTAACACTTATTATGGTACATTTATGCAAACAGACTGTTACGGAACTACAATAAATACTTTTTTTAAATAAAATAGACTAGCAGACTCAAAAATATCAACAGCAAAAACGTCACGTCTAAAAACCGTGTGTCCTATCTGCACTGACTTTGCAGTAAATATCCTTCCAATGACCGTGTCCAGAAATTTGTATTCATATTTTTTCATATAACATATATGTACTAAATCAGTCATACCTATTACGTTAAGGTTAAGCAAAAGCCATGTTACGGAACTAGAATATGTTTCTTATGAAAACAGATGGCAAAATCAAGCGCTAACAAAAACGCCATGTTAAAAACAGCGTGTCCTATCTGAAATGACAGCACTTTACATTTGTCTCGTGTCATGAGCCACATATACAATGAAAAGCTATTCCTTATCAGGTGTAAACAATGGGTACGGACGAGGTTTACCTACTTTACATTTCAGGTTATGAGTGTATATTTTGTATTTAATTATACATTCAAAAATTATTCTCAGTCACAGTCACCAGTGCAGTGCAGTGCTCGTGGAAGTGTCATTCACTCATTGGTAACGTGTGTTCAGACGAGCACTGTTTTATGGATTAAAACGTTTAAAATACAAATATTGTGGAAAACTAAACAACAGTTAATCGAGTGATCCTATTTTCACGATGTCACTGTCTCTGCTTACTTCTGACAGGGCTCTGACATTGCAGTTTGAACGATCCAGCCATCATTCGACGCCGACGACAACGACGTTGCCTTGCCCGGCCTAGGCTTGGCGTTGCTACCGAATTTCTGAGATACATTCCTCCATTTTTGTGAACATTCCTTCAAGGGGCGTCAATAATGAGAACTTGTAGGCTATTCGTAACCGATGCCTCTGTCTTTGTAACGTGGGTGTGCACCATTTCATAGCGAAATTTTCACGGTAAAGCTCGACAAAGATTTGAAGCGAGAGTTTTGCAAATCAGTATCTGCCATTTTTAAGAAGGTCGAAGTTCAATTCAGTGCTGTCATCTCATTGGTTGTTAACTCCGAGTCACTCGGCCGAGTGCCTCGTACGAGTGACTCGGACATACCGCCACACGTACGATTTTACGTCCGATTTTGCGCCACACGTACGATTTTCATAGTTTCATCCGAGTCACTCGTACGAGTCTCTCGGACGTGTGGCAGCACCTTTATTGAGAGGTGGCACGTGACATGTCTCGTCAAGTCTCCACCCGCCTCAGGATTATATGAGCACGTTATTCGGGATTTGAGTAACTACTCAGCGATTCTTTTATCAACACTGACCTGTTGACTGTTTAATTGTTTCTTCTTCATCGATACAAACTTGGGTTGTAGCTATGTTAGAACACATAATGCTTAATGCTGATTTATATTATGTTTCAATGAAAAAGAAACAACGGACATTATCCACTTACAAGGTATTTTCTCACACCATACCTTATGGATATGGCGAAGTAAACATGCACATGGTACACTTGAATAGTCCGCCATTATCAGCACTCGTTCTGCCGCTGGCGATAACGGTATACATCCTACCAACTTCCCACTTGCGTTAGGACTCCATTACGCTTTCCACGCACGTTCCAGGCTCTCTAGAATTCGTATCGACGCGCCTGGTGATCAGCTGCGATGTCACTTCGGACTGTCACGTTTAGCAGCAGTCTTGTCAGACTGCGACAGTGTCCGTTCAATTCGGCGCTTTGCGGTACCGCAGCCGTTCGGTAAAGAAGCCAATCATGCGCGGTGTGACTTCCGACACGAACGCCAAGACTAAGCTGTCGAGCGGAGTGACAGCTCGAATATAAATAAGGACCAAACGTCCGAGATTTGGAATGGCCGTCGTGTTTACATGCGAGACAGTCCTATTTGCAAGACGATCCAGTATGCATGTTTGATATGTGAAACTGCCTTGAGTCAAGTGAAAGTAACGACTTCAGTACTATGGGAAAATGTTGAGGAGGCTGACAAATAATACAGACATGGTAATCAGAGCACAACATTCTAATGGAAATGATACACTGAAGAGGATATTGTTTTAAAAGTAAGGCGTCTAGTTTAGTATAATGTTCTGAAAACTATATATATATATATATATATATATATATATATATATATATATATATATATATATTATATATATATATATATATATATATATATATATATATAAGACGGACAATTGTACTACACAGACGAACAAATGCACAACAAAGACGAACAACCGTACAACACAGAAGCAATTCACTAACTCTGATTAATAGGATATTAGCATAGTTTCTTTCACACTTTAATAGAGCAGTTTTTTCACCTGCAAGTTCAAACCCATCCTGGTCCGAGTCATTAGACGCCCATGCAGACGGCGCAACCAAAACGTACTATTTGCAGATGACAGTGACGGAACAGCAGGCAAGAGGAAGACCTTGTTGGACCGGTGACTTGTACAGCCACAGTAACAGCGACAGTCTGGCTAGACACCAATACAGAAAACACGTGATAAACAATACCAGTGAGATACCGGAACACAGCCAATGTCCAAGAATGTGATACTGTTAAGTCGTTCAAGTACATAGTAGCGATTACGCCTTAAAAAGAACCATGGCATGAAATAATTTCGTGATTGACATAAACCGTCGTCATGTTGCCTACAGCGGAGCGCTGTGGTGCAGTGGATAGAAAGTCGGAACTGTCAACCTAAAGCACTCGAGTTTGACAATTCGGTGCTGCCGTGTCAAATCTTGGGTGAGTTCCTTCTCTGTGCGTTGCTCTAGTTTACGCAGCTGTGTGAATAAGTCCCTGACAGTGGTGGACATTTGTGTGCGAAAAGTCTTCGTGCTTAAATGGGTGAATGCTTCCCAGAAAGAAGTCGACGTAGTGTTCAATTGAACAGATTTGCCATAGAGTAAACTGTAAATCGCTCTGACCGGATACTGCGCTATGGGAGAACTTACCATACATGGTACGTGGTTTGGAAAACTTAAACAATCTCACTAATAAACAAATTACCGTTCTCGCGGGCTAAGGTAATATCAGTAGTTCTGAATATGTACCATATATAGTAACAATAAAGCTTCATTCGACTTCCCGACATGTAATTTATATAACTACATAGATACGTAGGTACACGTCAATCAGATGTTCAAGAAAACAAACGAACAGGCACACACGTGCAGACAAGCAAGTAAATATACCCAGAAGGCATACGGGAGACAGACAAGCAAATTAACATGCATGCAGACAGGCAGATGCAAATACACACCCACCAAACTGACCACAAGATAGACACGGACGTCCAGGTCCCCAAGGAACACGGAGAACACCTGCACAGAAAACAAGACAAGCCGCACAAACAGTAACAACTGAACTGTCTGCGCTTGTTGTTTCTTCAGTAACTCTCAGGGCTTATAGATGCAATTCTGTTAAGCTGTTTCACGTCGACGGAGAGACAAATGATGTCATAGTCGGTGACTGTTTGAGCTACTGGCTGGACAGATGGGTCTCAGTACTTGTAGGCCAGCCAAGTGGTTCGTACGATCTGTCTGCGAGCTGACGTAATGAGATTGTCTGCCGAGTGGGACCGGCAGACGCGGCAAAGATGTCGGCTGTGCGCAAAATTTCCAATAATTTCACACAAAGACGGCCACCGAAGTGGGCGTAATGACATTCAGAACCGGCATTCATCCTGAAGCGACGCTCATCAGACGGTGCTTTCAAGGCGCGCGCCAACTTAAACTCTCACTTGTAACGGAACTGCAGTAAACACTTCGTTGTCGTCTGCGCGTGTGTTACAATTACCGGCTTGATAATCATAGCAGTTTTGATTGGCTGATATTAATTGAACTGTTGACGATGTTGAATTGTGTATGTAAGATATTTAGGCCCTATATATGTGTATAAATATAGGGCCTACATATTATTTTATATATATATATATATATATATATATATATATATATATATATATATATATATATATATATACATATATATATACATATATATATATATATATATATATATATATATATGTATATATATATATATGTATATATATACATATATATATGTATATATATATATATACTTATATATATATATATATATATATATATATATATATATATATATAGGGCCTACATATTATATATATAATTATGTATGTGTGTGTGCGTGCGAGCGTGCGTGCGTGCGTGCGTGCGTGCGTGCGTGCGTGCCTTCATTCTTCATAGCACCTGGTAAAGAAATCTTGGGCGGAAGCTGTGAAACATGACTTTACCATGGTAACTAACTAACTTGTCGTCACACTACTGCATCTGCTGTCGTCCTCTCTATACAGCGCCTACTCACAAAATGGTCTTTACGTTGTTCTGGATTCTCTCACACATCCGTTGAACAACATACGGTCACCGTGGTCTGCAACTTATTGATTGCTCAGTCAGGCTGGCAGATGAGAGATTAAAATTATCCATGACGTTCCGTAAAAGTGATTAAGATACACCAATAAATGTTCAGTTCGCGTCTACATATCTACAATTTGGCCTTCGGTTCGATTGTACTACAAACTGATCTGCACGCGGGAGAGGTTTAAGACGTTTCTGCTTATCTGAGAACTGACACTGATCACTCTTCATATTCCTTGTTCCCGACTGCCCATATAATCTGCGAGACAGGACCCTGGGCAAGATGGCTTGTTTCCCATAATTCTTTGCTGTATCTCTTCCGTCTGATCAGCAGTCGTATCGGCAATAATATAATCGAATGTCTACCCTGAGAAAAATAGGTCTGCCAAAAGGTCATGCAGATAACACATTCTTTTGTCGTCTGGCTCATAGGTTTAAATCTTCCTCTGTTTTTAGTCCTCGTTTTCCGGTCCCTGGAGCGTTCAATGCGACCGTGTGTCTTGCCAGGAGTTGCTTTGACTTCTGACTCTACCGTCTCTTTGTGGAATTTATAATACTAACTGACACTCAACCGTTAACTACAAAGCAACGGTCAGCAAACATAACACTTTCAATATGATAATTATAATTTAAACTTGTTCCGACGACCAATGTTAATGCTGTCATCAGATAACAACGTTGACGAAACTCCAATGGCGCACCACATGGAAAACAAAATAAGTACTTATGTGATTGTTCAATTGCATCCAATTAATTGCTGACCATATGCCAATTCTCTAAGGATCAGACTGAATATTGAAATAGACGGGGACGTTTAAGAATTGAAATGGAGTGAAACATCTACGTTCACGGTTTTGTTTGGAGTAGATTAGTAACAAAAGATCGACAAGAAAGTTAAAGGCTTATGAGGAGCTTTCAATCGACAAATTCAACGTTTACAAGTCATAAACAAAAGCAACAGCAATACAAACATTTACACAAAACTTACGAAGAGTAAACCTTTCATCATAACTAGAAACAAGCAATCAGTAATAGAACAGAAAACTACCATCTACTGAGAGTCAGATATTTTAATGTATACCATTTCAGTGGATAATTCATGCAACATAACGTACTGTGCGTTTTGAGCTTACAAGTTACAACTGTGGAATAAAGCGTGTTATGTAGTATATATGCATTTTCAACTGTCTCTGTTATTCCTTGCTGCGTTTAGTAAGCTTATTAATTGACATCTTCTGTATGCTAATGCCATAGCCACTCCCAACCATGTGGGAATTAGTCTATGTCGTGAAACGAAATTCCACTCAGTGCTTCATCCGTATAATCCACAGTCTTTGTCCATCGCACAGAGTACACACACGTAGATGGACAGCATGACCTTGACCAGAAAGGTCGCCATGGTATGTGTCAGAACCAAGTGTCATCAGTCCGTCTCGACCAGATGAAAAGAGTTGGAATGTTGGTCATTATCTCACAGACTGACCCAGACTGGACGTCATTACACGTAACGACCTGACACAACTGTCGGCAAAACGGATGGTCAAAGCTGAAAATAATGGACAGTCGCGTGATCCGATGTCAATTCTGATTGGGCTCTCTTCTACTGACTGCTTGAAACAAATGACATATAAGAATGTGTGTGTGTGTGTGTGTGTGTGTGTGTGTGTGTGTGTGTGTGTGTGTGTGTGTGTGTGTGTGTGTGTGTGTGTGTGTGTGTGTGTGTGTGTGTGTGTGTGTGTGTGTGTGTGTGTGTGTGTGCGTGTGCATTGTGTGTATATTAGTGCGTCGGTGCGCATTAAAAAAACATTCTACTTACTTTTTTTTTTCTTTCTTTCTTTTTTTCATTATGATTTGCTTTTAGTAGTTGCTGTTCTAAGTATGTCTGCATTACTTTCGCCTTCTGTCCAAGGTTCTGTACACATTCTTCTCATGCTCTCGCAGCTACAAATACTCCCCTTTTAGTCATTAATTCAGTTGCGTCGGACGTATACAATTGTTTCAGAGTTTAGGGAATTTCACGCGAAGTGCATACAAACATTGATCTGGAAATTAACAGTGTTCGGTAGAATATGAACAGTCCAACCATACCACCAAAGATGGCGTCAACGGTATGCTACATGCAAACAGAGGATCACTACGGCATTGCCACTTCACTGCGGCTCGTAACCAGGTCCATAACTCGTAGCTTGGGAGAAATATGCTGAATTACATGGGCATGCATACATGTGGTACATTCATAGCCGCATGCAATTTTAATAACCGTAGCGATAAATCGCTGCCGTCGCTAAACAGCCCATTTCCGACACGTAAGCACTGTTTAACGACAGCGGGAATCCGTTGACGCTATGCTTTATGGGAGAGACGCGAAATATGCGCCATTGCAACAGAGCGACTTGGTTACGCGTTGCAGATTTCGCTTAATCTTCACCGACCGGTTGGACGAGGAGAATAGGGATTTGTTGACTCAGGCACGAAGCTCAACTGCCGATTAATTAGCTGAATTCGCCGGTTTATGAGTTGTGATCATCGTCACGACAAAATAGCATCGTCGTTGATGGGAAAAAGAAAGCCGATTATGTCGTCCGGTCATTTTAGCAGCGCGTGAATCGTTAGCGGGCTTCAGTTCGTCGGCCGGTGAATGATCGAGTTAGCTATGTCGAGGCGATAGAATTTCAGCGAAGTTGCCGTTGACTCAAGATGTAAATTTGCTGGGGATTATCGGATCTAACGAGTTGTTCACTAATACAACGCTAGACCAAACCCCGTTATGCAATTTGAGCATAATGACCAAGTGGAGACTTGCATATATTGAACCACCGTATAGTTCTCATCATACTTAGGTTGTTTATTTCAAGATTCAAAAGCCTTTTTGTCCGTTTAAACATTACAATAAAACGACTTTTTTTCAGTTACACACTAAAATGCCAGTACTAACATTGGTGATATAGTTGATATAGTTGATAAGACATATTACGATAACAACAATAATCAACATAAAAATGTGTGAAAAATAAAAATTCATAAATAAGTACAAAAAAGGCAGAGAATAAATACTAAAGAAATGTGCAAGAAATATGTTTTATAATTTTTTTTTATCAAACACAAGATAATAATAACATTTATTACAAATTTGTAAATAAATAAGATTAAAATAGTACAATAAGTAGATAGATTTCAGAGTATGTTTTCCCCTCAGTACAACGTAGACCATACCTAAATTTTGGCAATTTATTTATGTTCTGAAATATATTCTGAAACCTGTTACACAACTATAGTAAGCCGCTATCCAACTTTGCCCCGCTTTCAATGTCCTAAAGACACTTTCGCTAAAGTATCATTACACCTTCATACCTCTTCGATTGTAGCAATAATGACGCAAACAATTAATATTTCCATCTAGGTCGACATAGGTGTAAGAACATTTCTAACCAATCACTGTTTAGTCGTTCTGGTTACATTTCTAGACGCAGAAATATCGCGCATTCTCTCGACGTATAAATATTACCCGTACTCTGCCATGCGTACTATTCCAATTATATACAATTTTATTAAATAATTAATTAATTTACACACACAACCGCAGGCACTCACGCATGTATTCATGTCGTCACAATGACACTGTACTGGTGTGATTTAGATTACCAGCCGCTCTATTGCGTTAACTGATTAAGCCAGACATCTGCTAATATTGGCGAGGGTGTTGTGACTCGGTCAATGCTGGTTTGGTGAACGCGTGTGAGGACATATAAGCACGATACGCTAGGCAGGCAATGAAAACAGGGCTCACCCAACTTCTATGGTGACCTCGCTCCAACCTTCGGAATACCGCTTACCATTTCACGATTCTGGTCGATCTTGTTTTACCGTTCACCACGGTCGACGCACGATTATTGTTATGGCGTCTTGTCAGGCGTTTGTGACGTTCAATGTTTCTGACGTACACAAATGTCACGTGATGTTTGTAAATAACAGTTAGATAGATATATAGATTGCTAGATAGACATATGGACAGACAGACAGACAGACAGACAGACAGACACACACACACACACACACACACACACACACACACACACAGACAGACACACATACACACAGACACACAGACACACAGACACACAGACACACAGACACACAGACACACAGACACACAGACACACAGACACACAGACACACAGACACACAGACACACAGACACACAGACACACAGACACACAGACACACAGACACACAGACACACAGACACACAGACACACAGACACACAGACACACAGACACACAGACACACTGTCGGTCAGGCAGACGCAAATAGTTACAAAGATCGCTGACGTGCATGCAACCACCACGCATGTGTACAAACATGCATACATACATACATACATACATACATACATACATACATACATACATACATACATACATACATACATACATACATACATACATACATGCATACATGCATACATACATACATACATATACATACATACACACATACATACATACATATATACGTATACCTAAGCATACATACACACACATACATACATACATACACATGCGCATGCGCATGCGCATGCGCATGCGCAT
>OZ024865.1:44855633-44869819 GCA_964017155.1 Oasisia sp. SBJ-2009
GGATCAGCGAGGCGACGCCGACGATGTTTTTGAAGTACGTGAACCTTGACCCTCGGGGAGTCGACCACTGGGAGTGCGAGGCTGCAGACAACTCGTACACGTTCCACGGGTCCTACTATCACGTCTACGTCAAGCTGAAGATGTGTCCGGCGCCTACAGGTTAGTGCGTGTGTGAGTGTGTGTGTGTGTGTGTGCGTGCGTGCGTGCGTGCGTGCGTGTGTGTGTCTGTGTGTGCATGTGTTTGTGTGCGTGTGTTTGTGTGTTTGTGTGTTTGTGTGTGTGTGTTTGTGTGTGTGTCTGTCTGTCTATCTGTCTGTGTGTCTGTGTGTCTGTGTGTCTGTGTGTCTGTGTGTCTGTGTGTCTGTGTGTCTGTGTGTCCGTGTGTCTGTGTGTCCGTGTGTCTGTGTGTCTGTGTGCCTGTCTGCCTGTCTGCCTGTCTGCGTGTCTGCGTGTCTGCGTGTCTGCGTGTCTGCGTGTCTGCGTGTCTGCGTGTCTGCGTGTCTGCGTGTCTGCGTGTTTGTCTGTGTCTGTGTCTGTGTCTGTGTCTGTGTCTGTGTCTGTGTCTGTGTCTGTGTCTGTGTCTGTGTCTGTGTCTGTGTCTGTGTCTGTGTCTGTGTCTGTGTCTGTGTCTGTGTCTGTCTCTGTGTCTGTGTCTGTGTCTGTGTCTGTGTCTGTGTCTGTGTCTGTGTCTGTGTCTGTGTCTGTGTCTGTGTCTGTGTCTGTGTCTGTGTCTGTGTCTGTGTCTGTGTCTGTGTCTGTGTCTGTGTCTGTGTCTGTGTCTGTGTCTGTGTCTGTGTCTGTGTCTGTGTCTGTGTCTGTGTCTGTGTCTGTGTCTGTGTCTGTGTCTGTGTCTGTGCTGTGTCTGTGTCTGTGTCTGTGTCTGTGTCTGTGTCTGTGTCTGTGTCTGTGTCTGTGTCTGTGTCTGTGTCTGTGTCTGTGTCTGTGTCTGTGTCTGTGTCTGTGTCTGTGTCTGTGTCTGTGTCTGTGTCTGTGTCTGTGTCTGTGTCTGTGTCTGTGTCTGTGTCTGTGTCTGTGTCTGTGTCTGTGTCTGTGTCTGTGTCTGTGTCTGTGTCTGTGTCTGTGTCTGTGTCTGTGTCTGTGTCTGTGTCTGTGTCTGTGTCTGTGTCTGTGTCTGTGTCTGTGTCTATATCTACATGTGTGTGTGTGTGTGTGTGTGTGTGTGTGTGTGTGTGTGTGTGTGTGTGTGTGTGTGTGTGTGTCAGTATGTGTGCGTGCGTGCGTTTGCTGCTTGTCAAAAGGAACATTATCATTATATTATTCATATGCATATATTCATGTGTGTACGCATGATAAATAGTTGAAAACACTTCCATTCTTTTACTTAGGTGTGTAAGTGTGGCATGCAGGTGTTGCAGTACCTCAGGGATTGCAATACCTCAGGGAGTTTGACGCCCTTGCCGTGCAGGGTTGTAAACCACTGCCGTGTGGTATAGGTTTTTGACAGAACCGAAAGCTAATAGACCAAACCTTAACCAGAAAACCGTGTTACTGTGGCTGCATCAAGGGCGGTTGATGTATGGAACTCGCAACATCTCTCGACCAGCCACTGCAGGGACAAATATTTTGCGCCTGTCTTGACATGTTCTTGCCGTCGTGAGACCTCTATTTGTTCCCTGAGAGAGTGTCGCTAGTAACTTGCAAAAACCAGCGGCCCTTCAACCGTTTTTGCTGGCAACTTCCATGAAATGTAAAACTGCACGAATAACCATACCGCATTGGCCGTCGCCCGGCCCCGCTGCTCGACCACATCTTCAGTCGACAGTGGAAAATCAGATAGGAAGAAGAAGAAGAAGACAACTACTGACAATTGCATAATGGAACGTCAGAACTCTCCTCGACCGAAAAGCAGCTGACCGACCAGAATGACGTACGGCACTAGTAGCAAAGGAACTTGCCAAATACAACATCGACATCGCCGCCGTATGTGAAACAAGGTTCTCGGACGAAGTCTGGTAGTCTCAACGACTTGGATTATTCTTTCTTTGAGTGGCAAACCCGAAGGAGAAAGAAGGGAGGCCGGAGTGGGCGTTGCTATCAAAGAGGATATCGTCACAAAGCTGACAGAAATGCCACGGCCAGTAAGCGACAGAATCATGACGATGAGACTACCTCTGAGCAAGGACAACTTTGTTACAATTCTCAGCGAGTGCGCTCTAACAATGACAAACCCAGATGAAGACAAGGAGGCCTTCTACAACCAGCTGGCAAGTGTGCTCAGTGGCATCCCTCTTACAAATAAGCTACTGCTGATAGGATACTTCAATGCGAGGATAGGAAGAGACAATGACATAAAAGGGCAAACATCGGATTGGGAAATGCAACTCCAATGGCAAGCTTCTACTGGCTCTGTGCTGTGAGTTCGAACTGATAGTGACGAACACCATGTTCAAGCAAAAGGATGAACGCAAGAACGCTTGGATGCATCCTCGTTCCAGATACTGGCATATGATTGACTTCATCATCACGAGATGTCGGGATAAGATGGACATCCACGGTACCCGAGCCATGCGTGGAGCTAACTGCTAGACCGATCACCAGATGCTGAGGTCAAAAGTGGCTTTCAGAATACGACAAAAGTACAACAGGCAAGGGACAAGTAAGCCGTCCAAGCTCAACACAGCAAAACTGAGTACAATCAGCCATATGGAGAGTTTTGAGCAGGAGATGGACAGTGCTCTCGCCCAATGGGAGGAGAAGGAAAGCTCAACACCAGACGAGTAATGGGCAGCTCTGCAGCAGGGCGTATACAACACAGCCAAGACATATCTTGGCAAGCATTTCTCCGCTTCACGAATAAGGGTTGGGTCAGATTATCTGTATATAACGTAGTTGCACTTTGCAAAATGTGAGCGTATGTTGTGTCGACTGTATATAATATACGTCTTCCTCGTTATTGTCGATTGTTTATAGAAGAGATGTTCCACTTATTCCAAAACAATCTCTGAAGCGTGATAACCCGTTTCTGTGTCCGACTGTGTCAAATACAGCTGGGAGTATTGTAGCTAGTCTAATTTACACAGCAGATCATTGCATATTCCCAGCACTGCAGTCTCAGTGCTGCAGTGCGGCCGGTAAGCAGGTTGCATTTGCTCATAGAGTTCGTTGTCAGAAATATGTGTAGGGACACACTTAGCAACGATCTTCCCTGCGATTGTTAAGACGAAGTACAGGTTCAACTTGGGAAGATACTCCTTTGGGTTACTTTGATGCAATGATGGCGTTTTCTCCAAGAGAAGGATTATGATAGCCTGCTTAAAATATTTTAATGTCAGTGATAACTTGTGCAGAAGTGGATATGTTGGCTCTCAGCAGGTGAGTCGGAATCGGATCCAACTTGCATGGTTTCTAAGCCGATTGCTGACCAATTTTGGCGATATCATGTGTTGTCTAGATAGGAAAGTTGTTAGACGTGAAAAGATAATATAGAGCTCGTTCGGACACAGCGGTGTGTCTGATAACGTCAGTTTTGCCAGTGAAATAATGGATGAAGTTGTCAAGCAACAGTCCTAGATGGATAACGGGCAGTGCTAGCACGTGGTTTATATGCAGCAGAGAAACCAACTGTTCAGTACAGAATGTTGGGGTTGCAGGATCGTTCGTTGATTTATTTGCCGTAAAATCTTGATATTCCGCGTAAAGCATCTTCTTCATACGTCACTATGGCTGATGACGATTTCTCTGTCGACAATCTCTTCTTCTTCTTCTTCTTCTTCTTCTTCTTATGGTTAAGCTCATCACCCTATGTTAGCCACATGTTTGTTACTAGAGTATTGTCGAGCTTAGTTTTCAGAGTTGTCCTTCTCTAGAATGAGTGAGTCTACTACAGGTTACACATTTACCCCCTGAGTGGGATCTTTTACTTCCCCTGGCATAGACACCAGATAGAAGGGACCACCGGCTTTTAGTGTCTTTTCCGAAAGACACATGCAATGTGAGGTGAACGAAATTGCCTAAGTTTCGAGACGGCAGTAGGTGGGATTGAATCACCGTCCCCTCGATTGACAGTCCGGCGCTCTACTGCGCGACCGACGCTCCTCACATCTCCAGCTTTGCTCCGCATAGCGCCTCTACTTTCTGACTGATAGAATTTCGTCACCAACCAACGGCTCATCAAGTGGGATGGTACGCCATTTAGTCTTCAATTGTGCGACTTTTGTCAAACAGTTCACTCGCGACTTGATTGTTCATGTGTTGTGTGTAATGTGGTATTCTCAGATCTGACAAGAACGATGTAATGTAATCTTGGGGTAAGTTTTCTTTTGTTTCTGTAATGCAGGTTTCATCTTTGCAAGAGAACGTGCACTGCGTGGCGATCAGAAATAAGCCCTGCGACCACCGTGTCACCCACGCTGATGTCAACACGGGCTGTAACACGGTTTAAAATGTGTCCCTTTAGACGAGTTGGTTGTTCAACATCCTGCGTCATGTGGTGGCTGTAATATGTCACAGAAGCCTTTCAAGTGAGCATCACTGTTAATGTCAGAGTGAAAGTTAGAATCGCCGGCTAAAACAAGTTCACCAGACAGCGTCTCATGTGTCGAGAATATTGCAATGATCCGTTCTTCTTAGTTGGTGGTGTTCTGTAGGTAGCAAGCGAGCTTCCACGTTAATTTAGCGCTCATCGTTTCGAAAGACCGAATGTTGCTGAATGATTTCACTGCCGTTGGTTTGACGGAATATTGATGCACTATTGTATTGCCGCCACCACAACCAGAACTTATATGGTAACTGAGTTTATAACCAGATGGTCTGAGGGTCCTGGTTACTTACTTAGAAATGAGTCTTTGTTAGAAAGCCAGATTTCAGTAATTGAGCTACACTACGTCGAAATCATATGCATAGTGCAAAATGTCTGTCGTTTTGTGGCAGACACATCTTGAATTGATAAGGCATAGCGATCTATAGGTAGTCTGTCAGGATTGTACGTTTGGGGGAAGAATTAAGATAAGATAAGATAAGATAGCTTTATTGCCATGTGTTCACATTGTAGTTACAATAAAACATTGGAATGTGTAATGATATTGGTCGTCGTAATAGTACATTCACATGACAATACATTCACATGCACCAAACAATGATGTTAAAATATACTACTACATTAAATAAAATAAATAAGAACAATCACATAAAAAGGTCCGAATAAAAAATTGCTCATTATAACATCGATAAATAATTGATACGATCTAGTAGAAATATAGTAGCTTAAAATGTAAAATATGAAATAAAAAAAATATATATAAAATATAATAAATTATGATAAAATATACATACTAAAACTCATCGGAAAGTGGACTATGTGTTTGCTGCGGGTGGGAGAAAATCACTTCTGTTTTGACAGGGCTTGAACGGCTAAGGGGAAAAAGCTAGTACTAAAGCGGTTGGTCCTGGTTTTTATGGATCTGAATCGGCGACTAGATGGGAGAGGTTCAAATAGGTCATGGGCAGGATGGGATGTATCTTGAGAGATGAGAGTCGCTCTTCCTAACAGACGCTGCTGATACAGTATTTCAAGACTGGGAAGGTCTCTGCCAATGATTCGGGAAGCAGTTTTCACAACTCTGTTTAATCTGAGCGTTTCCTTCTATGTAATCGATCCAAACCATACTGAGATAGAAAATGTCAGAAAACTCTCGATTACAGCTCTGTAAAAGTTGAGCGTGACCTGTGTGGTCAAACCAAACGATCTTAACCTTCTTAAAAAGTATAGCCGCTGCTGGGCCTTTTTGACAATATTTACAACATTTAGTTCCCATTTAAGATTACTGGAGATTGTTGAACCGATAAATTTGAAATGTTGGACGATTTCAACTGTCCTGCCATCGATCACTAGAGGCGAGGGTGGAGAAGATTTCTTTCTCCTAAAATCCACAATCATTTCTTTCGTTTTATTTACATTAAGTTCCAGATTGTTATCGCTGCACCAACTGATGAGTTTGTTTACTTGGTCCCGATATTCAGATTCATCAGAATTTGTTATAAGCCCTATCACTGTAGTGTCATCGGCAAATTTCAGTATTTTAGTACCTACGTGACAAGATAAACAATCATGTGTAAAAAGAGAGTATAACATTGGTGACAGAACACAGCCCTGAGGCGTGCCAGTAGATAACGTAACTGATGATGATAAGTTGTCGCCTATTTTTACAACCTGCGGCCTATTTAAAAGAAAATCGAGGATCCACAGACACATGGATTGAGGAACACCGAGACTCTGTATCTTATCGAAAAGTTTTGATGGGATAATCGTGTTAAAAGCAGAGCTAAAATCAACAAAAAGGATCCTAGCGTAAGTATTTGGGCTGTCGAGATGTCTAAGAACGTGAAACAATCCTATGGCGACAGCGTCGTCAACGGATCTATTGTTGCGATATGCAAATTGAAATTGGTCAAGCAATGGATCGATAATTGATTTCAGAAACTGCAGGACCAAGCGCTCGAGTGTCTTCATGACTACAGAAGTCAAGGCAACAGGCCTGTAATCGTTTAAACAAGAGGCTGTAGATTTCTTGGGAACAGGAATGATAGTTGATTTTTTGAAGCAATGAGGGATTTTACATTGGGAAAGAGACACATTGAATATGTCTATGAATACACTCGACAGCTGGTCGGCACACAGTTTAAGTAGACATGGAGAGATGTTGTCCGGACCGGCAGCTTTTCTGCTATTTAAACGTTGAAACATGCTTCTAACAACATATTCATCCACTGCGAAAGGAGGGAGGGATGAGGAGGGAGTGATACAGGAAGGAGAAGTAGTGTTCAGTTTATCAAACCGGCTATAAAAGTCATTCAATCTGTCAGGAAGATTAGTGTCGGTAGCCGTAGTGTTCTTGGGAGACGGCTTGTAGTTCGTTATGGCCTTCAGTCCCTGCCAAATGTTCTTGGAGTTGTCGGTGGACAGATTCTCTTCAAGTTTGTCACGGTATTTCGCCTTGCCGGTCTTGATGGCATTTTCCGCTTCATATCTCGCTTTCTTGTATTTATCTTTATCATTGGCTTTGAATGCATCATGTTTCACCTGAAGCTTGTGTTTAATAGAAGTATTGAACCACGGTTTGTCGTTGGGGTAGATTGTTATTGTTTTTGTTGGTATACAGAGGCCCTCGCAGAAGGTGATGTAATCACTGACTGTTTCGGTGTACTCGTCAATGTCGGCTGCGGCCTCTTTGAATACTCCCCAATCGGACAACCTAACTTACTAAAGTTAGGTTGTCATATACTTGTGAAAAGGTGTGCATATATTTGGCGGATGGTCGATGATCAATCACGGTGGAGACAGGTTGTCGATTATTTCGACCTCGGCATCCACGCTTCGTTGATTGTATTCGAGTAACGCCAAGTTCTCGTAAAACGTTCCAAGCACTGACATTCAAGCGTGAAGAGTTGAAAAGCGTCATTTGTGCTAACTGATATACGACTCCCACAAAACATCAAAATGATATATCGCACTTATAAGGAGAGAGTTTGAGAGAGAGAGAGGGGGAACGTAACGTGACGTGACGTGACGTGACGAGGCGAGGCGAGGCGAGGCGAGGCGAGGCGAGGCGAGGCGAGGCGAGGCGAGGCGAGGCGAGGCGAGGCGAGGCGAGGCGAGGCGAGGCGAGGCGAGGCGAGGCGAGGCGAGGCGAGGCGAGGCGAGGCGAGGCGAGGCGAGGCGAGGCGAGGCGAGGCGAGGCGAGGCGAGGCGAGGCGAGGCGAGGCGAGGCGAGGCGAGGCGAGGCGAGGCGAGGCGAGGCGAGGCGAGGCGAGGCGAGGCGAGGCGAGGCGAGGCGAGGCGAGGCGAGGCGAGGCGAGGCGAGGCGAGGCGAGGCGAGGCGAGGCGAGGCGAGGCGAGGCGAGGCGAGGCGAGGCGAGGCGAGGCGAGGCGAGGCGAGGCGAGGCGAGGCGAGGCGAGGCGAGGCGAGGCGAGGCGAGGCGAGGCGAGGCGAGGCGAGGCGAGGCGAGGCGAGGCGAGGCGAGGCGAGGCGAGGCGAGGCGAGGCGAGGCGAGGCGAGGCGAGGCGAGGCGAGGCGAGGCGAGGCGAGGCGAGGCGAGGCGAGGCGAGGCGAGGCGAGGCGAGGCGAGGCGAGGCGAGGCGAGGCGAGGCGAGGCGAGGCGAGGCGAGGCGAGGCGAGGCGAGGCGAGGCGAGGCGAGGCGAGGCGAGGCGAGGCGAGGCGAGGCGAGGCGAGGCGAGGCGAGGCGAGGCGAGGCGAGGCGAGGCGAGGCGAGGCGAGGCGAGGCGAGGCGAGGCGAGGCGAGGCGAGGCGAGACGAGACGAGACGAGACGAGACGAGACGAGACGAGACGAGACGAGACGAGACGAGACGAGACGAGACGAGACGAGACGAGACGAGACGAGACGAGACGAGACGAGACGAGACGAGACGAGAGGACAGGATATCACCAAGGCTAGAAACCTCGTTCAGTGGGTATCGGTTTCTGTGCTCGGCCTGGTAATCCACCGACAGCCGCGTTTAACGAGGACGGCTTGCGGCGAGTCGATATAATACCGATGACTTCAACCGACAAGATTGTTAATGCCGGTCGTCGAATGTTTCAATTCGAATGTCAGCGAGACGTTGTCTTTAAGCATCTTTAATTAAATCACTTCGACCAGTCGCTTTGTATCGTCCCTCGCACCAACAGAAATGAGAAACTGACATACCGAAATTAGGGACGTTGTAGTGAATTATTGAACTGACGATACTGTTTTCACTTTACGAACTAATCACATATGAAATGGATTAATCGTGTGTGTGTGTGGGTGTGCGTGTGCGTGTGCGTGTGCGTGTGCGTGTGCGTGTGCGTGTGTGTGTTTGCGCGTGTGTGTTTCTCTGTATGTATGTGGTATATGTGTGTGATGAATATACTTGTGTACATATCTGTGTAATTATATGTATGATCGTGTGTGTGTGTGTGTGTGTGTGTGTGTGTGCGTGTGCGTGTGCGTGTGCGTGTGCGTGTGCGTGTGCGTGTGCGTGTGTGTGTGTGTGTGTTTGCATGTTTTCTAGCAAACACACACACAACACACACACACACACACACACATATATATATATATATATATATATATATATATATATATATATATATATATATATATATATATATATATATATATTCTCTATTCTATTAAGTCGTATGCTTTCGTTATTAACCACTCGAACAAGCAAACAAATGTATAACATGTGGCATTACAAACTTGCATGGCACATTCGGATTTATTTACACACCGCCACGATACGTAATTTCTTACTCGCCATACAACTGACACAATTCCTCCCCGTAGTGAACACTGGCAAACCACATTAATGATTTACACGTCAATTAATCCCACTCTGAGTATCTCCTTCCTTTGACGGCGACGCTTGAAACATCAAACACATTGCCAATTTAACAGCTGCCTTTCTTCTCTTCTTTCCGTAAATGGTCCGGATTCCACCGCTGCATTTGCGCAATCGGCTCCGTCTTGTTACGTCGTTTTTACGTCGTTTTTACGTCGCGCAGTGCATTGATCGCGTTTGCGCACCCATCCATCTCGCGCGTCACTTTCACTAGATCATCGAAGTTGATGCGGTGCGTGCATCAGGCCCACGGTGTAGTATCCATCATCTCAATGGTAGGCGTAAACGAGTCGGCCCGAGGACATATTATACACGCTATATTATTAACAACTCCAGCGTCGTTCTTCACTTTGCATTTTTGTCAAAGCACGCCGCAGTGTACACACAAATCGCGTGCTTTCTGAAACAATTGCTAGGTGAAGTATACTGACTAGGTGTGTTGGCTTAACCGGAATATATTAGTGGATTTAGCTATGAAAATCATCTGATTAACATATTGATTAATTTTGACAACGTAATATCAGTAAAACAAAACGGTAATGTCTAAAAACCGGAGACATTTATTTACCTTTGTCACATATATTAATAATCTTAGCTAACTACATATATGCGGAATATTCGGTTATGGTTATTTTTTAGAAACGCAGAAAATGACATGTTTCCACCTAAAACCTATGTTTGTCAAAGATTAGACTAAAGAAAATATAGAGAAACACTCTTGATATATAAATTACGAAGTACGGAAGTGGCAAAGAAAACTCTTTGCGCATGCGTACATGTAATGTGATTGTGTTGCATATACATTCTTCTAGAATAGGAATAGGTAATAATAATATTAATAATAACTCAAATACAAAATAGTAATAAAACAACGCTCCTCAATAACATAAATAACACACACAAAACAGCAAAAACAACAACAGCAACATTGTCACTGCTGCAGCTGCTGCTGTTGTTGCAGCTGTTTACGCTGCTGCTTGCTTGCTGTAGCTCTTGGCAACACTTGATGTGCTTTGGCAATCTACAAATCTGGACAACAGAGCAGTACGCACAGGAAGCGTGCCTTGCGAGACAGCAATAACTAACCGTGTCCCGTCAATCACCGCGCGCACTGACGGTCGTCTGGCAGATTACGCACAAACGGAAATAGTTTATTGTTCTATGAACCCGATCTGCCGAGTTCCTCTCCCAACCAGCGCGCTATAAGTCAGCGACACCTCGGTCGCTGCACTCCTGCAGACGCGATCGATTATTCCCTTGACAGCTTTAAATATAGATCTATTGGTTGCTGCTGAAAAAGAGGCTATAGACTTTTTCTAACTGCGGAAACAGGTATTTTTGTTTCCGAAGCGTCTTGTACGTGTGGCAAATAAATCTGGACGTGTTGTTCGTTTTACGGTGTTCTCTACTTCACACGGAAGTGAGAAGTCTGGAGGTGTCGTTAAGCAGACTCATGAGAGGCGGGATTAGTGAGTTGTTGTATCACGACGGTTCCTTTGACGTGTCTCTGTAGAGTGACATGACAGAAGACACTGGCAGACATGGACGGACGTCCTCGCTCTAACCAACGCTCCCTCCCACCCGCATAGCCACAGACACACGCAATCACAGGCACACACAAACGGACGCCCGCACACCCACCATCATACACGCACGCACGCTCGCATGCACGCACGCATGCACGCGCACGCACGCACAAACGCACACAAACGCGCACACACACACACACACACACACACACACACACACACACACACACACACACACACACACACACACACATACATACACACAAGCCCATCCTAGTTCCACCACCCTTCACTATACTAATTATTATTATGATTTTTCTCTAGCGTTAATTCCGGCATAGCGGAGCAATGCACTGTACAAAGCAATATAAAATGTGTATATTATTAAATAAATAAACTAAGCTATATAACTACTATACATTTATATATATATATATATATATATATATATATATATATATATATATATATATATATATATATATATATAGACATATAATACTAAAAGAAGTATGTAATTTATATAAATTAATATAAAACAAACTAAACACTTGTTTTAAGACGTACAATGCTAACATGTTCTATGTAAATTATATAAAATAATATAGCAAATTAACACAGATTTAAAAAAAAGTATAACACACACAAAACCACATTCTAAAACAGTGTCCGTCATGTCAAAACACTTTGAATTACTTAAAATGTCCAGCAAAAAGATACGTCTTTAAATACATTGTAAACATAGAAAGTATCCCCGACTATATAATATATGCCGTGTCGTGTCGTCAGACTCCCGGATGTTCGGCCACGAGTCGAAGATGCGACCGAACCAAGAGACTCTCTACAACGCCATTCTCCTGCCAGACCCGCTACAGACGGCCTTACGACGGTCCACCATCACGGGCTGGCAGAGCTTCGCCAAGATCATCTCTCTACGTCACGAAGTCTTCCTGCAGGTACTTACCTACTTACTTACTTACTTAATTACTTACTTACCTACCTACCTACTTACTTACTTAATTACTTACTTACCTACCTACCTACTTACTTACTTACGTACGTACTTACTTACTTACTTACTTACTTACTTACTTACTTACTTACTTACTTACTTACTTACTTACTTACTTACTTACTTACTTACTTACTTACTTACTTACTTACTTACTTACTTACCTCTTTAACCATTATGTTCTATAAGGTAGCAGTGCTAGGTGTTCAATGGGTACAGGACTGGTCTCACTCCATTGTCTCTTGACAAATGACAATGGCTACAGTGCAGTGCCGGACCAGGCCAAAACAATACAATATGGCAGAACGGTTGTCTGTGAAACATAGTTCATTTACTGCCCGATCTATTGCATTTACTGGAGACAATTAAAGGCATACCTGTTTAGAAAGGTGTTTTAGGAAAAAGTTTATTTATTTATACATTTTATATTTGTATCGCATATATCATAGACAGTCTTAATATGTGTTTATTTTAGATACATTTTGTAATTTACATATCTTAGACACTTAATTTCTATCTGGTCATACTTGTGAAGCGCCTTTGAGCAGTTTAAGCTGAAAAGGGCGCTATATACATTTTCATATTAATTTATAAACGTTCACTTGACATCTACGTCTGTATGATAATTGACAAAACTATAGGTTCATCGTGCCAATATATGGGGTGAGGGTATATGCCACAACGCACTGGAAATTTAAATTGTCTGCACAGCCTATATTTAAAGTGTCCACCTGTGTGCAACTGTATCGGTTAGTATGTTCCATTCTTATCATAATTTACGGTTTTTGTGGCATTTTCTCAAAATGGCACTGTGTTGAAACTTTGTTTTGTGCATTTTGCCTTAGAACTAACATGTGCAAATTTACAGGCCGCTCTGCAATTGGAAACGTTACCTCTGGTTAAGTATGAGGATAACCTAGATTTACGGTTATTGTTTTCACACATACGTAGGGTTTAGTCTTGGAATACCAAAGATTCTTGAGTGGAAATTATTGAACAATGCTCAGAGCAATTCAGTAATGAACTGTCCTGAACATTCTTCAGGACAGTTCATTGTTGAATTAATTTATTCTTATTCCTCATAGAAGCTTTTATATGCGTATCACGCAAACGTACGTGTGACATCATGGTCGAATGAAGTCACAGTCTATGCAGACAGAGGGTAAACGACTCTTCAGTACGTTACGGTTTGCGTACATCAACATTCACAGTTATACACGTGATCTCCGTCAAATTTTGTCTTTGCCACTTACGTTGAATGGCTACATACATGGAGTTCACTATTATTACTGTACGATATCTTACAAATTAAACACTCCGTCGTCAAGTTGTCATTTTAAACGTTTTACTTTAGGATGTGGTTTTTTTAAAGAAACATTTTTTATATCCAGAACTTCAACAAAGTTGACGACGTAATGCACGAATGCATAACGTATTAGCATCCATTTTGTTAATGTTCAACGAACCTTCAAACATTTTGCCAGACTGCTAGCGACACGATGGACATGCCAATTGGATTTGTCTCGATATATCGGTATTTTCGTTTTATGTATCCGGTGGCATCTTTTACGTCGAATTATTCAGTTTCCCTCCTTATATATGCTATCTTCCTTCTCTCTCAGTCTCTTTTGTGGTTTTCTGTTTTTTTATGAGGCGTGTGGGTGGATATCTATAGAGCTTTGTGTAGCTTTTCGAGTATTTCTTTTTTTATATATATGTTTTACAATTCCTGCTGTTTCTCTTATTTATTTTGGTTCTGGAAGAATTTGTTCTAGTTGAAGAAATTATTCTGTACGCTAAAGTTCCTGACAGGTGGCTCCTCCATAGCGACTAGCCCGGTCTTAGAGGAGTCTCCTGACCCTACGTTGTATTGTTAATTATACGCATTATTACCATGTTTGCTGTGATTTTAATGTTTGTATTGTTCTGATTGTTTATGTGACATGGATAACGTGTATGAGTGTATTGTTTTGAAATAATGGTCAAATAAAAACAAATTCTTCTTTCTTCTTCTTAAAATGTGCTCATGCATACATTATATTACGATCTTTAGTCCAGAAGCCTCATGTCTTATATTTAGGATATCCTCATTGTGTAAACGACATGGTCGATGACCTATTGGCGTTTGAATGTCAAGCGTAAAATTACTTTCAAACGTGCTCAAGGGTGCAAAACCAACATTTGTCTTAACTATATAATGTTTGAACATAGTTATTTTGTGACATTATTTCCTTTGACTTTTTCCTAGCAAAATTGTGATTTTATTTCCGTGAATTTTGCTTTGACTGCATTTGCGTCCA
>OZ024865.1:44870019-45007995 GCA_964017155.1 Oasisia sp. SBJ-2009
TCGTCTTGCGTCAAAATTTGATACACTACTTAGCGTCTGTTACCACATAGAAATGTTCGCGACTTCTATTCTGACTAAACAACGTACTGTATTATTTTTATATACGTATAAAAGAAAGTCGTTATTTTGTTTTAATAAATGTACAATGTATTCATGTAACGTATTTATTGTTCATCTGTTTTACACATGACAACTCTTACCATTGTACATAGCCATGTCCATTTCTTTGGCAAACATAACCATTATCCCATTATTTCATCAAGTGTCTATAACTGCATATAGGACCTATACTTATACAGCCGTTCACTCAGATTTATATTTGGCTTTTGATGGTTTCATTTAAATTCGAATGATATGTTCCCTTCAATTATTTTTAGATTTCGAAACGAACTCTGGTGTATCGGTACAAACAAATGGTTGCGTGATATACGTCACTGTTGTTCATTTTTGTAAATTCCTAATATTTATCCAAATATATTATTGCAAACACAATGACATCCAGACATATTATATTACTACAAACACACGGTCGTCCGTTAATGCTTGAAACTGTGTGACGTTACATATAATTATCAGTAGAATGGTCCTGGACAAAAATTGGAATGGCGTTGAACAGCCGACAAATATTTTTAAATACCACGCCAGCGTTCCAGAGAGCGTCTATTTTAAATTAATAATTATCGAAGCCAGACATCATTGCGCCTACTCTGAATTTGTTGGACGTTCTATCGTAAAGTTAATGTATAATATGAACGTTGAACGAGTTTCTCTTGATTGATTTACCTTAGCATTACCAATCATACAGTTGCTGTTTCTTGTTCTTTATTTAACTCCTATAAGTAACGGGCGGACAAACATTTCAGCGACGAAAGACAGAAAAGGTGAAGAACCGCTGCTCTTATTATAATTATTCACGTCTGGCTATTAAATCGTTTGCCTTTCTTATAACCTATTACCTTAGGAATACTAATCATACAGTTGCGAGGTTTTTCTCTCTCGAAATTTAACTCTTATAAGAAAAGGCTGACACACATTTAATCGACCAATTTTCGGTCGCAGACAGAAAAGGTGAAGAACCGCTGCTCTTGTAATTTTCAGATCTGGCTATTACAACATCCGCCTTTGTTAGAACCTATTACGATATATCAATTTCATGCAACCAACAACGCATTGGAAATTCGAAATTCTATTATGCAAATGACTGGTTAATAGTATACAACGACGCTAAATTAATGTTACCAAAACGACAAAATGACTGGTTAATAGTATACAACGACGCTAAATTAATGCTACCAAAACGACAAAAAAAGGTTCTGATTTTGTATGATAAAGCCCACACCCACTTGTCGGATTTTTTCATTAGTTTCAGATATAATAACTGTTCACCTTATAGTTATTAGTCCAATCACGTATCATACAAGCAATCCTCACATTAAATTGCAAAAAGAAAATAGCTACTTGAATCATCAAGACTATAACCGCGCCACGCGCCATGACACATTAGGGGCGCTCAAGCTACTCGAATCGTGAGTCTGCTTGTCGCAACGATTTCGTTGCTTGTGAAGTTTGACTTATCAGAAGTCGGATTCAACCTCTATGATACTTTGCCAAGATACTTTGCCATTATTTAAACGTCTGAAAATCATAATTTGCGAATAATGTTTGGCTCTTATAAATTATTCGGGTATTCTAAACTTACTCGAATCCTTTGGCGCCGTCTAACCAAAGGTGCGTGCCTCATGGAATATCATATTGAATCCGCTGTAAACTGCTAGGATTATTTGCGACTTTTAGGAGCTAGCTATATCAACGAACCACGATTCGAGTGTATATGGTTGGGAAGGTTGTCGCCAACATTGTAAGCTGGACGCTTTAAGTCCGGGCTGGCTTACAGTATATTTATCAGTTTATTCAAATGCTAATTGTGTCTATGTAAGATCTGTGCTGCTCTAGAGAACAATTTATCATCTCAAGACGCGATCTACACAAATCGTTCATGGTATTTATGCAGATTTCAAGTGAGTTGCTTAGTTGACATCAATTATCGCCGCGCCCATGATGGCCACCGGTGACAACATTGTCATTAACAAACTTTTATGTTTTTATATCTATCGAATAGACGTCTTGCCGCGATCTGTACTTCGCCGAATTTTACTTGACAATTTTACTGACACTGACATCACTAACGCCAAAGCCGTTTTGCACTCGCACATTTCTATTACGTTGAAAAACCGTCGTATCAAACGTCAAGGTTCCGACAGAGCGAAAAACAACATAAAACATAAAAATTAAATAAGTATTAATTAATAAATCAAGATTTTATTTTGTTTTCGTGACCGAAAGCGGTCGCTTGTTTAAATAATTACTTACACATGTGGTGAATGATAAATATCGTTTATCTCAAAATAATCCAAGCTTTTTCTCAAATAACATTAAACTATATTTTATGAAATGTGCAATAACCAGATTATTAAATACATTTTATTATGCACACGCAGTGTAATTATGAGGCCAGTGCCGTTCTCTCGAATATCGATCCTTCGTCGCTTGTCTTGGTTTATTTAAAACTGGCTTTTATATAAAACTAGGTTTTCCACAACCATAGAGATGATATCTAGCCGCCGTTTACGTTTTAAAAATGACCCCATCAAAATCCATTGTTCGTGTTTCTCAGCTCTTGTGACACAGAATCACAACACTGATGCAAAACCCTAATTTACAGGATCATTTAAACCTTTTCCCCATTCGCTGTCACCTTAGACGAAGGCCGTATCAAAATTCAAAATGACCGCCATAAAAATGACATACACGAGAAAATTGCCGTTTCAGATGGTTGAATCAACTAACTACGCACAATAATTGTGTCGTAAATATTCCGCCACCGGATGAGAGGTATTTGCGTACTGGACGTCTAATTTCGCTTGCGCTATTTTAACTGTTTGCAATATTGAATATAACCGTTTGCCACGGGCCACGACGGGCCATGTATCAAAATTAATCAGTCTAAGACAATCTTGTTATGCATGCCCAAAAACAAACAAGACTACATTATACATGTACATGAGCATTCAAAACAAAAAAGTATTGTTACGTTGTGTTCACATGGCATATAATGTGCCGTCTTCCTGTGACCCCAAAACATAAACTTACAAAGTACATATACATATATACTTATACACGTAGAATCACGAATCGCTGTTTTCAATATAATTTACTTGACAATATAATTTATTTGACAACGGACTGGGGGAAAGTTTAAAACAAAAATTGATAATCTTTTGTAAATCCAAACAGTTCGTCTTTTTAAATAAACGATTTTAGTTATACTGTACACATGTGGGATTTAGGCAATGCATATGGTTAAGGTAGCTAGATAGATAGTGTTTAGATATCACAGATTTGAATTATGTCGGGATTTGATATTTTGAATCTTATAATCAAGGTTATTCCAAAGTTTTGTAAAATGATTTAAAGGTAACTTAGAAGAAATATGTGTTCTGGGTTTTCCTGTACGTATTTGGTTATGGTGTCTGGTAATTCTGGTGTTAGTGGCTAGATTATTAGTTGGTATATAATGTTCGAAGGATTTATGCAGTGCTTTATGGTAATAGTCAAACATAAATAATGAGAGATGCAACTTGTGTATATCAGTGATTTAAAGTATATTTTCAGATTTAAAAATAGGATCGGTGTGACTTCTATATCTTTGGTTGTTAATTATTCGTAAAGAAATATTTAAAATTGTGCTTAAAAGTAACTGCAACAATTACAACTACTACAGGCAGTTTTATTTTTCACATAACCGATGAACATCGCGTGTCACCACCTGGAAACCCTACAAACGGAAACGATCTAGAGGAAGACTGGCGAGACGTTGGAGAGACGAACTAGATGACTACTGGAAGGGTACCATCTGGCAGAGGATAGCTCAACCACGTGACACTACGGTTGCACAATGGTGATACTGATGATGATAATGATGATAGTAGTTAACCATTTAAATCATCACGCGTGTCTGAGCTTTGTGTGTGTGTGTTTGTGTGTGTGTGTTTGTTTGTGTGTGTGTGTGTGTGTGTGTGTGTGTGTGTGTTTGTGTGTGTGTGTGTGTGTGTGTTTGTGTGTGTGTGTGTGTGTGTGTGTGTGTGTGTGTGTGTGTGTGTGTGTGTGTGTGTGTGTGTGTGAGTATGTGTGTGAGTGTGTGTGTGTGTGTCTGTGTGTGTGTGTGTGTGTGTGTGTGTGTGTGTGTGTGTGTGTGTGTGTGTGTGTGTGTGTGTGTGTGTGTGTGTGTGTGTGTGTGTGTGTGTGTGTGTGTGTGTGTGTGTGAGGTAAAGGCGGTTTTATATAGCGCAGTATCCAGTCCTCAGGACCATTCAAAGCGCTTTACACTTTACTTCCCTGACAGACCTGTTCACTCAGACACGATTTCGGCTTCTCTGGGAAGCATCTAGCCATAGGCTACAATTAATGCGCGAAGGCTGCTCGTAAATATATCCACCACTGTCTATAGTCAGGTACTCATTTTTACAGCTGAGTGAACTGGAGCAATGAAATCGCGGTGTGGCGAGTTGTGTTGTAACTAAAAAATTATAAAAACCATTGTAATATCCACATATTTGATTGCAGTCAACGGGAAACAGCCGTATGTTGTCGATGTTTTCCGTGTATTGCTGTTAGTTGCGTTTTCAGCAACACATGTTGGTTTGCGTTTTTGGAAATAGTATAGCACTTGTGTAGAGGCGTGCTTGATCTTGTTTTGAAAACTCTCTAGAAGAGCAATTCGATTCCTTTTCTAGGTGTGGGCCAGTCATCAGATTGAGTAACGTATTTTCGTTTATGTTGTGTCAAGTTTTTGTTTGTGGTACTATATGACTAAGTGCAATATAAACCGACGTTAAATTAATATAAAACAAATAATACGTCAATGTTAGTATATGTGTAAATTACATAATGAAGTGGATGATGGCAATCTCTCAACTATGGAAACGTCAACACAGGCTTTTGATAACTTCACTCCACAACAGGACGAATTTGGTCACCGCGACTAAAAAGCAGTTATGGCGACGAGTTAACTGCTATTGGCTGACAACGTAGAGTGACAGGCCGTCGTATTCATAAGAGTCACGACGAGGAAGCACAACCCACACGACGCTCGCAGGTGAAAAGAAACCGTTCGCCAAACGACGGCTGACATCGAGACACAGCCAAGTGACGATGATTGGGTCGACTGCTAGGCCGGGAGTGCGGCGTGGTGACGTGTCTGAGGAGCCACGGCGATGGCTGTTGATCGCGGTGCTGGTAGTAACCCTCATGCCGACCACTCGGGCTGGCTGTCAAATCACCCCAAGCAAAGTCGAATGTTACGTCTATGGCAACGAAAAGGTACTATCATTCAACCCCTCCTTCACATATGATTACATCAGTTTCCATGGTTTAAAACCGACAATTGGAGGCGGATCAGAACAATTGACAATACAAAAAGAAGCTTTCAAGAACATAAAGGCCAAGAAAATGGAACTCTTTTATATAGGTAACATTACTTGCCGGCCGATGGCGTTCGCAGGTGTTGGGGGTGAGCTCAAAGAACTGAAATTTAATTGGAACGGTATGTTAACGATCCCCTATGGCTCTTTCGATGGGCTTTATGAGCTAAGAATTCTAGATCTGAAATTTAACAACCTGAAAAGACTGAGTCGTGTAATGTTCGTTCATCTAGTTCACCTAGAAAACTTGTGCATATCAGACAACCAGCTTGAGACGATTCACGATGAAACGTTCAATGGTATAAATCAGCTAAAGTATCTAGACCTGAGGAACAACAGCCTTAAGACACTGACCCGAGCCATGTTCGCTCCATTGCCACATCTGGAAACACTGATTCTCACTGATAACCAAATAGAAGCGATCACCGATGACACTTTCGATTATCTCAAAAATCTAATCTCGCTGTATCTGGGTGAAAACCACCTGAAGGGAGTGAGTCGAGCAATGGTCGCTCCCTTGTCACACTTGGAGACACTGAATCTGGGTGAAAACCAGATACAGACAATCAACGATGATGTGTTCAATGATCTCAGTCAGCTGAGGTATCTAGACCTGAAGCAAAACACTATTAAGACACTGACCCGAGCCATGTTCGCTCCATTGTCAAATCTGGAAACACTGATTCTCACTGGTAACCAGATAGAAGTGATCACCGATGACACTTTCGATGATCTCAATAATCTAACATCGCTATATCTGGGTGAAAACCGCCTGAAGAGAATAAGCCGAGCAATGTTCACTTCCTTGTCACACGTGGAGACGCTGGATCTGGGTGAAAACCAGATAGAGAAAATCACCGATGCCATGTTCTATGATCTCAGTCAGCTAAAGTATCTAGATCTGACCAAAGCCAACCTGAAGACAGTGAGTCGACTCACGTTCATGAACT
Organism: Oasisia sp. SBJ-2009; assembly: GCA_964017155.1. Classification (NCBI taxonomy): domain Eukaryota; kingdom Metazoa; phylum Annelida; class Polychaeta; order Sabellida; family Siboglinidae; genus Oasisia; species Oasisia sp. SBJ-2009. Next base: position 44,876,450 of record OZ024865.1, read on the forward strand.
GTCCACATCTGGAAAAACTGCTTCTTAACAAAACCAAGATAGAGACGATCGACGACGATGCATTCAGTCAACTCAGACATCTGAAGAAATTAGACCTGAGTAATAATCGCCTGAAAAAAAGTGAACCACAACATGTTCAAACACTTGTCAAGTCTGGAGACGCTGTATCTTAGAAACAACCGTCTCGAGACAATTCCTGGTGACACTTTCGATAGCCTCACTCATCTCAAGTCTCTAACTCTTAGCTACAACAGCCTGAAGACAGTGAGTCACACCATGTTTAGTCACTTATCACGTCTGAAGATCCTTTCTCTTGAAAACAACAAACTCAACACAATTCCTGATGACACATTCCTTGGACTCGGTCGGTTGACCCGCTTGAGACTGGTCAACTGCGGACTGTCAACGTTGAGGGCGACACTCGTCAGCAGTATGTCACATCTCATGTATTTGTTCCTTAACGACAATCCACTGGTGTGTGACTGTCAACTGGCCTGGGTACAGAAATATAATAAACTGGTTCAAGGCACATGCGCTAATCCGCCCACTGCTTCAGGTCAACTCGTCAGATCATATAACGTCTCCGAGTGTAATCCAGACGACACAACAAACGCAGGTATAATTTTATTATTCGCATCGCTTCATAAATATTATAGCTAATTATCATTTATAGCTAGTATTTTTATAAAACAAACATATCTATTTTTGAACAGAAACCATAACCTTACGACGAAATGATTATGATATCAATAGTAAACTTCTTACTTATATTTTTATTTAAAAAAAATGAGGTTTTAAATCGAAATCTTGGTAACTACATTCAGCTCTCTGTGTTTCCGTCCATCATTCTGTCTACCTGTTTGTATGTATATGTGTGTGTGTGTGTGTGTGTGTGTGTGTGTGTGTGTGTGTGTGTGTGTGTGTGTGTGTGTGTGTGTGTGTGTGTGTGTGTGTGTGTGTGTGTGTGTGTGTGTGTGTGTGTGTGTGTGTGTGTGTGTGTGTGTGTGTGTGTGTGTGTGTGTGTGTGTGTGTGTGTGTGTGTGTGTGTGTATGCATGTCCGTTTGTATCTATATCCGTCTGCCTGACTGTCTATCTTGTTGTATGTATGTCTCTGTATGCTAGTGTCTGTCTGTCTGTCTGTCTGTCTGTCAGTCTGTCTGTCTGTCTGCCTGCCTGTCTGTCTCTGGCCGATGTGTTCTCTGTCTGTATGTCCGTTCGACTGTCTGTCTCTCTGTCTGTCTCCCTGTCTGTCTGCCTGCCTGCCTGCCTGCCTGCCTGCCTGCCTGCCTGCCTGCCTGCCTGCCTGCCTGTCTGTCTGTCTGTCTGTATGTATGTATGTATGTATGTATGTATGTATGTATGTATGTATGTATGTATTGATGTATTTATATAAGTAAATATATTTGTATCTCTATCTACCTGCCTGTCTGTCTCGTAATATATATATATATGTGTGTGTGTGTGTGTGTGTGTGTGTGTGTGTGTGTGTGTGTGTGTGTGTGTGTGTGTGTGTGTGTGTGTCAGTCTGTTTTTATCGTTGTATATATGTATGTGTGTATGTCTGTGTGTCTGTCTATCTGTCTGTCTGTCTGTCTGTCTGTCTGTCTGTCTGTCTATCTGAATCTCTCTGTCTGCTTGTCTGAACCTGTCCCCGTCTTTCTATTTCTCGCTCTATCCCTATGTCTTTCATCTCTCTCTCTCTCTCTCTCTCTCTCTCTCTCTCTCTCTCTCTCTCTCTCTCTCTCTCTCTCTCTCTCTCTTTCTCCCTCCCTCCTCTCTCAATCTCTCAAACTCTCAAACTCACTATCACTCGCTGACGAATATTTCAAAGGTGATATTAGGATATTAGAGTCTATGTTTATCTATGTCATAGGCAACACAATGGAGTGTCTATTAACTGCCGACGGTCACGACTACCGCGGTCTTGCCCACACGACAAAGTCAGGTCGGATGTGTCAACCCTGGAATGCACAAACGGTAGCGTACATTACAATCTTACCAAGTAATTCATAACATGTTTCTGGTTAGACGTACGGGAAGAAATATGAAATGGGTGTGCGGTGTGTATTTGATATATCGATGGTTGCATTAAATAATATATGTTAAATATTTTGCTTTCCTGTATTTCGTTGATCAGGTCATTTCTTTCTTGCGCATTTCGTACGGATCTTCAATAATAGTAATACACCCGCAGATAGTTAACATTATATTGAAGTTATTATGTTATTGTGGCAACGGCGATAACCTCTTAAAATCAGATACATTGTTGAACTATCAGTTAGTTTATTACTTTAAAAAAGTTAAGGGAACATCCATACGGTTATAAAGCAGTCTGCTGTACTCTGTGAACAAGTATTCGACCATTTCTTTACAGCCCCATGTTCACGAATGCGCCGCAGGGGGTAGAGCAAACTACTGCAGCAACAACATCGTAAACACCACGAGTAGTGAGTGTTCTAGGACAGGGCCCTGGTGCTACACGACCGACCCAGAGGTGCCCTGGGAATACTGCGACATCCCTCTGTGTGAAACAAAATCACGCCGCTGAATGGATAACTATAAGGTAGGGTGTATAATAATCTTCATTATGACATACCTGGTAGAAGAAAAAAATTCAAAATATTGATCCCGTAGTTACCCATCCGCCGAATGAATGTTATATGATAACTCTGTTACTGCAGTAAGTGAATTCAATCATTTTGTTTTGTTTAACATGACGGTAATAATTTCCGTGGTGAATGTACATCGCTGTTCCAAACTGCTGTACCAGACCACTTTGAATCCTTCCGTGATGAAGTTAAGAAGACTTTCGTCCGACGTTTCAAGCTATGTCAGAGTGTAAACAGGGATTCTAACTGCCACATACTCCCACAGTGTACGCCTGCCATGGAAAACATCTATAATTATCCCTGTACCCAAGAAACCTAAAGCCAGTCAGTTAAATGATGTTTGTTCAGTTGCAGTTATCTGCACATTAACTAAATGCATGGAAAAGTTTGTTTGCTTCCGATGTGTTTGCATATCTTGAACCTCTGCAGTTTGCGTATAAAGCCCGTATATAGGTGTTAAATTCCTTCTCTCTTGTTGTCAAATCTCATTTCACTCCCAGAAACTTGAAGATGCCAAACTCTATATAGGAGTGTTGTTCAAAGATGAATCGGGTGCATGTAATACAATCGATTCTCCTGAAGCCTATGAAATGCTATTAGTAGGCTCAAACTGTGTTGGGTGAACAAATGTTTGAGAGACCGTCCACAGAGTGGGCGAGTCCAGGGTTGTATGGAGGAAGAGATTATAATAAATAAACACCCCATACCAGGGGTATGTCAGTAAACTAGCACTGCCTTCTTTGTATGTGCAGTTATGTTGGAGAGCACAGCTCATCTCGGCATACAGCTTTATCGTTTTAAGTCAAGCTCATGGCGCAGAGTCAAAGGCTTGTTTCGTGTCTATTTTACTCAACCCAATCCCGGACAATTAAATGTGTATTTCAGAAATGTATGTTGTTCTCTGAAAGTAGTGAAGTCCAGCTACCATTGTATAAGAGTGAATATGTTTATTAACAGATGGCTTGCGATATGTTTCCAGAGCGATCTTCGTCAGTGACTATAGATCGGGAAGACACGAACGTTGGCAACTATGATTCTAATAAATTATCGCTAATTCAGCCAATCCTGTGTTTGAACTGGGGAAAATATAATAATTACATAAAAAAGGAAATACGTAAAGTTTTTGCTTATATTGAAGAAATACATTCTAAAAAATTTGCCGAAACAAAAATAGTCACATATTTGAAACATAGTTCACATGTTTAGTGTTCAACAATGTCTACAATACACTATGAAGAGTTTCGGAGTAAAGTTCCAATACCATCTGTAATGAAGTTGTTGTCCATGATGTATGCTTTGGGATTATGATACAATGACAGGAATTTTTTTTTTCTTAGCCCAGACTTATTGGTTGTATTTATTTTATTCTGGCATTAACTACTAAGCTAAGGTATGGTTGATATTTAATTATGTTCATATTGTATAGTTTATTGGTGTCTAGGTAAAATGCCCACATCTACATTGAAACGGGAAGATCTACTGGGGGCCACAAGGACACCACTGGGTGAATTATTAATAGAAGGACAAAATAAAAATTATTATATTTGACAAGATGTTAGATATGGTTTGCTACGTGTTACATACGATATTGACACCAACTTCTAAAGCTATGTGTTTGGTTATCAGTAATAGCAGACAATTAGTTTGTTCTGGTGCATGTGTGAAACGTACTTGTGGCAAGTCCATAGACCATATTTAACCCAGCTGTATTGTGCGATTAATTTCTAAGATTACGTGTGTTGGTTTTTAGTAATAGCGGAACATTTGTTTTTGTGGTGCATGAGTTAAATCTATTTGTGGAAAGGTGTTACATAAGATTTATCCCAGATATGTTGTAATGTATATTACGTATATTATTTAACGTATAATAAATATATGTATATTTTGAGATTGATGTCTCAAATTATGAATAGTTGGTTTTCAATAATGGCAGATAACTTGTTTTGGTGGTACTTGTATACAACAGATATATTGTATGCATTTCATCCTGAGATTAACTTCTAAAACTATATATGGTTGATTCTCAATAATATCAAATAATTTGGCTTTTGTGGTGCTTGTGTAAAACACATATTTGACAAGGTGTAAGATACAGCTTATTCCAGATATGTTGTGTTATAGGCGTTTTATTATGACACAAATTTCTAAAATTAAGTGCGGATGGTTTTCACAACAGACAAAGTTTTTGTGGTGCTTGTGCAAAATGTATACATGGCAAGGTGTTAAATACAATTTACCCCAGATATACTGTATTGGATGCATTTTATTCAGAGGTTAACTTTATAAAGTTATGTGTGGTTGGTGTATATATTATCAGATCATTCGGTATTTGTGCTGCTCTTGTAATACCAATATTTGACAAGTTGTTACGTAAGGTTTATCTCAGATATACTGTATTGTATGCATTTTATTGTGATATTAAGTTTTAATATATATATATGGTTGGTGTTCAGTAATAGAAGAATAGTTGTTGTGTTATTTTGTAAAACATTTATGGGCAAGGTGTTTAGTAAGGTTTAACGGTTATGCGTAATTTTCAGTGTGTAACATTGTGTGGCATTTAATTATTGAAATGCTTCCAACTGTGGTCGCTATCATACAATATATCGTTACTTATAGAAAGATACATGGTATATGTACAGTGCAGTTTAAATTCTGGTTCGCCGTTCAAAATGATGTGCTGTTTTCTGTGTATTGATTCTGAAATAAATTACTAACACTATGACAAACTGACTTATATAATTTAATTACTGTGTTTTTGTAGTGCTGTAATCAAATCTACTTCCACATGTTGTTAGATATGGTTTAAGCATTATGACTACGCGTCCTAATCTTGCATTATGTAGGAATACCTAATGACTGACCAATGATTGCTGTTATATTAGTCAGAACTCAATGAATTTTAATTTCAAATATGGTGTTGTATCTAAACTAGCGATGTGGGGTCAAATCCAATGCGGAGTTTAATCGTACTTTGTTGTCAAAGACATATGTTGTGACATTGTGAAGTAATAAATAAACAGTTTCATTGTTCTAGCAGATGCACTCTATTCCTTCTCATTTATTCTGATACTGTCTGCTAATGTGTGATGCTTTATCTAAAACAGTGCAGTGACTCGTGATTTTTCGGGTCGTCACTAAAATGACGACAATGCAATATTTAATTGTTCACCAAGTCTTTCCAGAATATGGCCACATTTCAAAATGTTATGCAGGTTACGTGTACTAAATACATTCAAAACAAATCAAGTAAAGTCAGGCAAACAGATGAGTCAGTTTGAAATGCTGTATGATATGTAAATTACAATAAGTAAGACGTACCAGACTCCCGAACGCATGCGCCAATTGTCTGGTCGATTTGTCTTTGTGACCTGTCTACACTGAATTGATTATTTCTATATGTTTAGCGATATAGGTAAAAATAGCTTTTTCAAAAATTTGTTTTCTTTTCTTGCTAAATGGGTCACAACTTTCGCATTTTGTAGATTCTCACAATTTCTTATTGTTTCGTGGCTTCGGAAGCCAAATAAAATGTTAAAATGTTGGGGGGTTGTGTGATTATGCTTACTGTTGATTAGCTAATACATTCTTCGTTTTACGAAATATCTTAATATTTTTTTATTGCTGACTTTTAAGATACGTATTATTTGTTTATACTGAAAACAGAGTACACACATACATTATGACTGACTATCGCGTAAACGTCGTCACTAAAACGTTTGCTTCAGTTTTTTTTCTTCTAATTATACATTATCAAATGAAACGTGCATTGTTCGCGTCAAAGTTGTTTACCAAATACATAAATACATGTGTGTGTGTGTGTGTGTGTGTGTGTGTGTGTGTGTGTGTGTGTGTGTGTGTGTGTGTGTGTGTGTGTGTGTGTGTGTGTGTGTGTGTGTGTGTGTGTGTGTGTGTGTGTGTGTGTGTGTGTGTGTGTGTGTGTGTGTGTGTGTTTGTGGGTTTGTGGGTTTGTGGGTTTGTGGGTTTGTGGGTTTGTGGGTTTGTGGGTTTGTGTGCGCGTATATGCATAGGCGTATATATATTCGTGTTTGCATATATGTATTCTGTAATATACGGGTATTTACCGTGTCGGCTGACATACGTAATATGTAATCATTTCAAAGTAATTGCCTGCCCGCAATTGCAAAATATGTCTACTTACCGCATTTAATACTCACGTAAGGATGCAAACCGTACAAGAAAACGTAGTGTTATATATATATATATATATATATATATATATATATATATATATATATATATATATATATATATATATATATATTATAATTCAAATAGCGATAGCCTAAACACGACAGAAAAAGGAGCTTCTCTTTGGAATAATTCAGCAACGTCGACAATAATGCGCGAAAAAAAAAAGTGTTTTACCTGGCTTTCATTTATGTAGCAAAATGAATTGAATTAACATGGAATGAATTAAATGTTGATACACTCGCTAGTCTCTTTGATTGGAAGTTTGTCTTACTCATTTGTGGCAGCGCCTTGTAGTGGGAATTTTTAATGTAAAAGTATATTTCTTGATGAACACTTCCTGTTTAGATAGATTGTATAAAACGTGACTAGAATGGTGCTTGAGACGTTTGACTTATCAGAAGCCGTAATCAACAACTGTTGTAATTTGCAAAGTTGTGTTGAGCGCCTTCTTGTGGGAATTGTGTAATGTAAGCGCCGATTTCACATTGAACACATTCTGTGAAGATAGCTTGTATAATACGTGACTGGAATGATATCTCCGAGGCTATCCGTTGTTATATTTAATAATATCACAAATTGTGTAAATTGGTGTTTCATCTTCGAACGAGCGATTTTAGTGATAACGAGACTACATAATGGTGCGGAGTAAACGAGTATAACAACAGCTCACCACATAATTAAAAGATCTAACCAGTGGAGTGCGCCATGACATACGAGGGTACTGTCGAGGGTTGACTTACCAGAAGCCATTTTCAACCTTCTTTGTAATTTGCAAAGATTGACAGATGTGTTGTTGTATTTAAATATCATTTTGTTAATTGACCCATAGGGGTATACTGTTATCTAAGCATGTGTTCTGACATTAATGATTAATGTTGTACATAATATTAGTCTAGTCGGAAGAGGGAGGTACCGTGCACCCCCCGTGAACCCCCAGGAAATATACTTTTAATTTGTATCACTAGATCGGAAAAGATACGTAGATAAAGTTTTGCAATGTTAACAAGTCAGCAACACATCTCACGTATCATTTTTATGCAAATTAGTGCCGCCATTATTGAAATATCTATTTTTCATTATATCTCGGCCAATATTACAGATAACTGACAAAATAAGGTTTTCACGACTAGAGGTTGATATGGGAGATCAATTCAAGGTATTATGAATAAAGAAATTCCACTAAGTTAATTTACCAATTCATTTACTGATCCAGGCAAGCCAGACTGACCTTTTCTTATATCTGCGGCGCCTCTACCTCTCACGGGCTTCATGCAATAAGTATTAGATCATCATTCACTATCGCTTTCACTTAAGTCGTCAAAGTCACACCCGACCTTGTTTTCCACCTCCTCCTCCTCCTCCTCTTCTTCATCTTCACGATCACCAGTGTCCAGGAGATCAACCAGTGAGTTTGGTAACGCAGCACCGCAGGACCACACCGGGAAACGTGTTATGTAAAAGTCTGTTTAATGTTGAAACATTTTAAAATGAAGGTAGCTTCTCTAATACGTGACGGAATGAGACGTCCGAGGGGTTCCGTCGTTACACTGATTTCTATCACAAATTATGTAAAGTGGTGTTTCATCTTGGAACGATTTTAGTAATGACGGGACTACACAATGGTCCAGCGGGAGCGTAGTTTGCGATATCATTAAATATAATAGCAGCTCACTACAGAATTATTATTCCAATCACGTACCACACCAGCAATCCATGCATTAAAGGGCAAAGTAGGCAACACTTTCGTGGCGTACACCTATTAGAGTTAATATAAAGTAATAAAAATTCCACATATACTCAATTTTGTAACACCAGTGGTTTACCAGAAACATATTTTAGAACACCCAGCCATCGAAATACTATGAGCTACGCCATTGTAGTCGAAGAATGACGTCACGAAGATGAACACTTTCCACAGATACACTGCGTATTAGTTTTTCAGAGTAACGAAACAGCACTCGTGCGTATTCACGATGACATCATGCAGGCACTGGACCGAAGAAAGGGAGTGATACTCGTCCTCCTTGATCTTACTGCCGCGCCGTTGACACTGTGGACCACGGTACATACTATTAAAACAAATGAAATCCATCGGCATTTGTGAATCGGTGCTGGCGTGGATAGCATTCTACTTGTCGGACAGAACACTTGCTGTTAAGAAATAAGGATGACATTTCTCGCCGACAACACGGTGTACCTCAGGGATCGGTTCTTGGTCCGAAACTGTTGACCATCTACTGCATATTTGCTACACACCACTTGAAATACGACATGTACGCCGATGACACTCAACTTTATGTTGACTTCCTTCAAAACCAGCCTTGTCACGCAGAAATTGCTATTCGCCGAATCGAAGGATGCACCACCGACATCAAGCGTTGAATGACGAGCTACTAACTGCTGCTGAATGAAACCTAGACCAAAACAATTGTTTTCTACGTCCGTAACGCCAGAGTGCCACCTGCTAAACCATTGTTAAAGAAGTTGCACTGGCTGCCGATAGCGGTGCGAGTTGAGTTCAAGATACTGCTACTCATTCACCGAGCACTGAATGGCCAAGCACCTGACTACATTGCGCACTGTGTAAGCCGACGCCAGCCGGTTAGGTCGCTGCGCTCCAGCGAACACAGTTTATTGTGTGTGCCACGCACAAGGCGTCACTGGGGTGACAGAGCTTTCAGCGTGGCAGCCCCAAGTCTATGGAATGCACTACCGCAGCATCTGACATTGTCATTTATGACCACTGCTGCATTTAAAGCAAAATTAAAGACTTATATATTTTCTATTTACAAGAACATTCTGTACAGCGGTGTGAGCAACGAACGTTGGAACAGCGCTATAGAAATGTGATGATTATGATTATTACCTGCAACTACGACAGTTGACATGTGTGGGTGTCATGCAACGCCTCAGCCGACAATACAGGACATCGGCATTTTCTTGGACAGTGGAATGGACACGTCGATGCAAGTTGCGCGCATGTCAGGCTGCCTACTTCCAACTGCACAACATCGCCAAGATACGCCACTGCCTAACCATTGATGCGTGCAAAATTCGGCGGCGCGTGTAATTACGCAGCAGCGGCGCCAAATCACGCTAGTGTTGGTAGCGCTACACAGGCTGCCATGGCGCATGATATACAAGATACTGGTTTTGACCTTCTGAGCGATGCACGACCTAGCGCCCGAATACATCGCTGACATGATTATGGAATATACGCCTGGTCGCCAGTTTCGCTCCGCCGGAAGCCGTCTCCTGAGAGTACCACGCCACAATTTAGAACGCTGTGGTCGGCGTGGCTTTTCAGTGACGGCTCCGCGCCTGTGGAACGATCTACCGGACAGTCTGCGCCTAATAGACTCACTTGAACTTTTTAAGTCCAACTTAAAAACAAATTTTTAAGGCCGCGTTTGTAAACTACTTGTTGGGTATTTTATAATGAATTTTAAAGGGATCCTCCAGTTAGTGAGAGGTTCACAGTATTAACTTACATATAGATACTACATTGGTTGTGCCTAGTAACTATGCACAAAGATCGTTAATAAACAATTAGTTACAGTTTAATGGTATCAAAAACATGCTATCTTAGATTCAGGGCGCTGCCATCTTGAGACTTACGCGCCAGTGACGTAAGCCAAATCGTTTACGTCACTGGCGCATTGTATGTGACGTAAGCAATCCGCGACGTACTGGATACATCAAATACCATTGAACAGACATAGGATGTTCGAATGTGCATGCGCCAGTGACGTAAGCGGTTTACGTCACTGGCTCGTAAGTCTCAATTACAATTATACTATAATTAATTGTTTATTAACGATCTTTGTGCCCAATTACTATGCACATCCAATATAGTATACAGATGTACGTAAATGGTGTGAATCTCTCACTGATTGGAGTATCCCTTTAAAAGTGTTGGTAGTAGTCTGCATACATTAAATTGTATTACAACTCTTGCAAATAACGTTCCAGGGCACACATCCAGACATGCATGGACTCGGGTGGACAGGCTGTATGTGCGGTTGGTGGCACACATCTTTGCTTGCATGTACAAGCGGCGCCTGGCACCGGGCCCAACAGACAAATGCGTGGTGCCAGAAGAGACCTCGTCGTCACCGACTTCTGAGACGTTCGACCATCCGGTGTTGCGATCTGGTTCAATTGACAAGAGAGTAGCTCGATAGCGATACATTTGCCCCGGGCGTTATAAACTACCACGGTAACGTTTCTGCGCATGAGCAATACGTATCAAATCATCAACGTGCAGCAAAACGCAAAGAATTTATGGTATAAATACCAGGGGCTGTTCGTAGGACATATATATAACCTTTCAGCAGTTATTTGTCACAAATGAACACGAGCAAACAAGTTTTGACAGCAAGCGCAAATTACGTGACTGCAGTGCGCCATAATCCGGCTAATATGTCAACGAATATAACGAAATGTTAAGCAACTCTTCACAATAATTACAACTGGAGAGTTAACGAAGAGTCCGTGGTATTTATACCATAAATGCTTTGCGTTTCGCTACATATTGATTTTAAATTTATGCATGCGCAGAACCATCACCCGAATAGTTTATCACGCCCGGAAAAATGTAAGCGCGACAGCGTTCACTTCGACTTGTTGTGGTAGCATACACAAGAAGACGACTGCTTGACAAAAGTAATGACCAATACTCGACACTTATGTCCCACCGCCACGACATGACAAGTTAGAGAAGTAATGAGAACCTTGATGAACCAGTGTGACACGATACTTTCGACGCACGAGGACAAGAAAGTCGAAAAACTGGCTTTGAAAAAAGCGACGGACAGCAACAGGAGAAAGATGGAACACGACCAACTGAATCCAGATAGTTAACTCGTCTGTGGACGGAGCATCAGAACTAAACGAACGATAAAGAAAATCCATCACTAGCAAATGCACTTTCACAGACCATAAGACAACATAAAATAAATGACCCGGGGGAGTAACACTAATAGATAAGAATCCATCAGAAGAACAAAGACCAACATTCAGTCAATCAAGACGAGATGATTTACAGACTCTCACCGGTTCGATGACGTCACACGAAGCATAATACCGAAGAAGTTAGTGAGCTATTCTATCACTACTGTTTTACTATTGTATACATTAACAGTTGCATAAAATGTCGGGCGTACGTCGACATATATACACTCGGTCGCTGTCGACGATGACGCCGTTTCCTATTTGAAATATGCAATTCACATACGACAGTGACGTAATTAGTGAAGTGGTGCCTACTATCAGAACTAACAATATGACGTCAGCCCTCTTTTTTTTCAAAATATTGTCGCTCAGAATCTCTGAAAACCTTGCCTTTATTGTTTCACGATATTGTCAAAGTGGACAAACATTTTCCACATATCACCTTTAATTGCAACAATATGCATTGCTATAACATACATTCTTACTATATATACATCCAGGTCTACGAAATGCATACAAAGGAGTCTTACACAACGTCATTTCGTACATAAACTCGTGTTAGTTGTAAGAAAGAATGCTATATACATACACAAGCGAGGCTGTGTCATGAAGATCATGGTTTTGAGTCCCACATGGATTCATTTATGCTTGTCGCTGGTTATCTTAACGCAGATAAGTAACGTTATTTTAATCACCGTTCCAAAATGCAGACAGGCGTAACACAAATAACTCATGTGCTAAATTAGTAGCGCAAAAACGCACATCTGTAAAAATAACAATGTCCTTCCTCCTTGCTAACAACACAACTAGGATATGACGAACAAAATGGCACCTATCTCACACACAAACAACCAAAAACATATTAAATTATCAATTGATCTTCCGAGGTATATTCGTCACAACAGTTACATCATAGGTGCAACGAGTCATGCGGACGCACGAGTAAAAAGCTGTCGATGGGGGCTTTATTTCGCCCCATGCAGATCCACCACCACAACTCGGGGAATGACAGTGGTAACTAACACTGTCTATAGAACACGGGGGGACTGTCGGGAAAATGTTTAGCTGCTCACTATTCGCCACGACAGCATCTTCGGCGAACTCTCTCCCGCAGATGACATACAACATCCGTCCACACTAAATTACAGTTCTAAACAAGTCGACGGGGATCGTCACCGACTGTGGGTCCTGTGACGCCGTCTCCGCCGCCGGTGTCGCGGTGATCGCGATATGCTGCGTGACGACACAGACCACGAGTCCCACTCCGACGAATCGCTGTCGGCGCTGCTCGGGGTCGGTGGGCTCGGGCGATAATAGGGGATCGGTCGCTTGCGGGCGCTGGAACGCGGAAGGGTCGGAATTAGCGTCGCGTCATCAGAGAACGAAGCTCGTGACAAGTTAAATAACTGTTTTTATAAAAACAAAACGTATATAAATGTAATTGTGTATAATACTAATAATTGTACAATAGGCTTTAAGAATCAGTATGCAAAATATTACAATGAATATTTAGATTATAACTTTTAGTTATATACATTTTAACTGTACTACTAATGATATTTTCTCAGTATTACTAACAAATAATAATGTTATAAATAAATGTCAACGTAGACAAAAAGTTTCTAAAATACAGTTATTTTTGCATCATAATACTCATGAAAAGTGATGTTTATAATGATGTTTATAGTTTATAAATATTATTAAAAAAGTGGTGTATATAATTAAAACCTAGCAGTTTATATTAAATTTATCTGGCTAAATGATACGCAATACAAGCTCAAAGAAACTCAACGAATCAACAAGGTGACATGTTAGTAATTTGCAGCCTACGTTCACACATGGTCAGTAGAACATTTGCAATGTACAGCACAAGAGCAACACCACTTGTTGCTGAAAGGAATAAAGTAACCTTATTCCCATTGTTAGTAGAGGAAACAGGCCAATCAACTTGCTCTAAACACTGTCAGTTAGAACAATATCACTTATTCTTCAGGTTAAACTACAAAGCTTGTATTAAAGATGAAAATTTTGCATTTGGGTATTGTCAGGAACGTATAACAATCATCCGTACAATTAAGACAATTCAAGTTAACTTATTAGTAGAAGAGGGAATGTATTAGTTACCCAAATAAATCTGTATAACAGTCTGAAAATTGACTAAAGGGTAGACTAGCTACACTTGATTAAAAGTATGGCATTTGAGACAAACATTCACTTTGAGACGACGAATGTATGATCAAATGACAACAGGTTAGTGGGTTAATTAGTAAATAAATAATTACTACCACATAAATATATACAGCTGACTGGAATACAGATTACAGTTGCTACATTTAAATAAAAAGAAGACCTTTGAGAACAACATTGACTATGTTGCAATCAATGCACGTTCTAGTAGCCAAGTAAGGGTGATTAGTACGTCATCTAAACACGAAAGGCAAACGGGTAAACGCATGTTAAAGTCACTTAAGATGTAACACAGTTAGTAATCGCTGGAGCGCGACAAACCTTTGTCATAACGAGTGTGAAACCTGTGCAGCATGAGTGGTTAAGCAAATGATGACAAGCAGAAGCCATAGCAACAAGCAAGCGAAATGCCAACACTATAGGTGGATACCCTCGTTCTGTCTCCTTATTTACGACATCCATACACTGCCAAGTCAGTGGCGCTGTCTGTGGGTGCGATATGGCGAACGCGAGTAGGATCGTGACCGTGATCGCGAGTAACTGCTATAGCGGTGTTTCGACCTTGACCTTAGGAAACAAATGAACATACACAACAAAAGCGAAAATCAACAAACTCAGGCCAAACAATAAACGCATGCAAAGAGGCCTTGATGTAAACGCAAGGAACAACATTCTAACTGATACTAACAACTCAAATTCAGACATTAGTTGCTGCCTGGTTTGTGAACAGGCAATACACAATATCAAAGCTTTCTGTTCACTATACTATAACAAAATGAAAACAAAACAATTAATGCTGGTATGTTTAGTAGTAGTCTGTTCTATTATAATTACTTATGACAATGGTATATTATGTACACAAACCTAAATCTGTCGAACACTGTTCCTTGGTTGGATAAGTACAGCCAAAAAATAACACAAACAAAAGCACACAGAAAAACACAGAACATTAAAAAGGATTGCGCAATGCAAATTATTTGGGAACGGTAGATTTTCAAACAGTGGAACAACAAGTCATAGACCAACAGGATAAGTGTTCAGTTACTGCTAAGTTACTGCTGTTTTGTTACATGTTCAGAACCTTAATCCCAATGATTACTTGCATTGCTGTACACAGTCTGATGTGCAAGAGAGTCATGCGTGAGTCGGAAACACTAAAGGAACACGACAGAGAGAGTGAGAGAGAGAGACAGAGGACGAGTGGATGTTGCTACACTGCAACAACAGCCAACTCAACCTGGCAAGACAGCAACCAGTGATACAAAATACACAATGTGTGCTCACTTACAGCAACTAAAAACCATCGGTCAATGCCTGATAACGGTCAAAATAAAAGGTAACAGTTAGAGGCGCAGTAAACGGTAAAGTGCCAGGCTCAAGTCCTGCAGAGAACTAAATCAAGAAATAAGATCTGCAGAAAACCATACTCAATGTAATGCACCTTTATTGAATGCAACGAACATAATACAAGACATACGCTAACGCAATTACTAACTAAAACTACGTTTCTTTTACAAAACCATCGGAATATTGGGCAATATTAAGACGCTGATCCCCACAACTTATACCTCCAATATTTGTAATACCAAGTTAGCAAAACGTCTTGGAGATTAAACTTAGAAACCATTACGATCTCTGCCAAAACATTGTGGAGTACCATTTTAATACTGTTAAAAATATTTCATATATTTTTGGTGACATTACTCTTACTGAAACCAACACGTCAGTGGGGAATGAGGACATTATAAATATGACTTTTACATATCATATGAATGGTATACATTTTAAGACACAACATAACATTTAGGTGCGCACGAGTGCAACAACTACAAGTTCACAACAGCATCATATCTACTACTTCAGGTGTAAATATTTTACGATAAATAATCAGAGAGCTGTGTCATGCATAATCATACATATTCACCCAAATAAAATAATTTACAAAGTAGGAAAACGTGCATGCATTCCATTCCATCGTGACACTTCTGCAAATATCCTTTAGTCTCGGTGACCAGTTATTATGAGACTAGGTAAATTCCACAGTTAACATAAAAACTAAAACAGCCGAATGTGAAGCTGTGATTTAAAATACCGGAATCAAATTCCGCAATGAACCACATAGAATTATAGTATTTGTTTTCCAACTGAAAGAAAATACAAAATGTGAATACACAACAGAAAACAAATAATAATGAGATCATGTTGGCACAGAACTATGTGGCCCAGGTGTGGTCCGTGGAAAATTACATATTTGGTGTACAGTTTCATGCGGTCAAGAAGTGCCAAACTATCGAGCAATGTGGTATGTATACGAACGAACGATCTCACTGGATACATTTCTGCTGTTATAACCGTGAATTATGTAACTATAAAAGCTAGGTGGCAGCACATGTCATGCAGTAGACAGAGTAGCGAAGCACAGATCTGTCGATATCGCACGGCTCCCACCCGTGGAGAACCACGCGCTCTGTAAATGTGACAACATCAAGACATTTCCACGAAACAAATAAATCGCTGTGAAAACAACAAAGACCACTGCCACATTTTTCGCTACGTCCCACACAGGGCGACTTAAGATCCGTCTTCAACCGTGGGTGCTAACGATCAACAGAACAACGAATGACTACCATCAAACAAGGACATTCCACCGAGTTCTTGCGGCGTGTGAGTGTGACACCGTGTGACACAGTGACCGTCACGGTTCCAGAAATGTGTAAATGGTAACAGTCAACTACCTTGTGATTCGGCGTTTATCGAGGTGACTGGGCGAACCCTTGCGGCGGCGGATCGACGGGCTGCGATTGCGGGAGCGCGACCTTGAACTCGAGCTGGCGCTGTGTCGCCGATGGCTGTGACCCCCGCTGCCTCGCGAGTGACGCCCGTGACGTGTGCGACTGTGTGACCTTTAAGCACAAGGACATGTCAACGCTATAAAGCCGAGTTATAAAACTAACACATTCTAATTCAGTTTTGGTGTATAAAATTATGCAATGTAACAAAACAGAATTTAAAATATATTTATCCGAACATTTGTTTATATTTTAGCTTAACTATATTTATTTACCTATTTACATGTATGTACACACCCGTGAACATGATATTTCAGCATAACTATGTTTATTAATTTATTTACCTATTTACATGTATGTACACACCGATGAACATGATATTTTAGCTTAACTATATTTATTAATTTATTTACCTATTTACATGTATGTACACACCGATGAACATGATATTTTAGCTTAACTATATTTATTAATTTATTTACCTATTTACATGTATGTACACACCGATGAACATGATATTTTAGCTTAACTATATTTATTAATTTATTTACCTATTTACATGTATGTACACACCAATGAACATGATATTTTAGCTTAACTATATTTATTAATTTATTTACCTATTTACATGTATGTATACACCCGTGAACGGGACATATGTCCCGGATTTGATAGTGTCAAAATAATGTTTTATTATTATATAAACAGAAAAATGCCTAATCTAGCAGAGGTGAAAATTATTTTAATTTACTCCAATGGAGGATAGACTTACCTTTTTGACCTCGATCTTGACCTTCTCCTTGGTGACCTTGACCTAGAAGATGCTGACCTTGACCGGGAGTAGCTGCGAGAGTGTGTGCGACGCCGTTTGTGGACAGCCGGCGAATGGTCGTGTTTGTTACCCCGGTGGGGTGGCGTGGGAGTGGCCTTGCGACGGGGTGAATAGCTCAAACTGCGAGATCGCCTTCCATTTGGAGGGGGTGACTTTTGTACTATCTTTGACCTGAGAAAAAGATGACGGTTAGAATGGGATGTATTTTGTACTAATGTCTGTGTCCAAACAGAAGAACTTTGAAACATGTGTTATTCAATTTATCAGTCAGTTTTTCTGATAAAATCATGTATGTTGATAAATTACATATTGCCGATGTGATTTGTCCTTACAATATTATTTATTTTATTTATTAGCTGTATAAGTGCATGATGATGACTTTGTGTGTAAGTTCGACACAACATATTCCTATCCTTTTATTGTATTTTACACCGCTGGCACATGGCAGTACAGTTATCTTATCTTACACGCTGTTCCATAAGTGATCTCTGTTCTGACATCTTTACTGCAAAATGTGTTTCAAAGAACCATGGTTATTTTAATGTAATTCGTACTGTCAACTGAACATCACTGGTGAACATGATCACGAACATACATTTATGAAACAGTAAAAATAAAACGATTTGATTTTATATCTTTCAACAGTGGTGGCATCATTAAAAACACCACGATATTCGTGTGACCTCTAGTAAGGGTGACATTACGGGGGACTGAGGCTGTCCATGCACCAGAGACACTGGCAACGCTGACATACCTCAAGGGAGACGGAGAGTCATGCCGGGTCCGTCGAGATGGCCGTGTTTCCCTGTAACAAACTCGTATATAGTAACAACTTCCTCACAAATAACAACAGCTTCATTTCTGACACGGTAAACAACAAACACCACACAGATCCTATTCTAGATTTTTTGATCACATGAGGATACACATTTATAAAATAGTATTCAAAACTTAAAATGATGATAAGAAATATAATAATTTTAAATTTCTATAGCGCCTATAACTATAGCGACAGGTAACAATCATCATTAGAGCATGGAACCGCCAAATATTTACTGTGGAAAAGCAATTTCCAACAAATATGTTTTGAGGTTTTTTATGAAAGGTGGCTATAGTTTCAGAAGATTTAAATGGAATAGGGAGTTGATTCCAGAGAAAGCATGTCTGCCAATATTGCGCTTAGTTTTAGGAACAAACAATTGTTTGGAAACAGAAGAACATGTTGCTTTTTGTATAGAAAGAGTATCAGTGTTCTTTCTACCTGCAGATGAACTACAACATTTACCTGACAGGTGGCTAAACTACAACATTTACCTGACAGGTGGCTAAACTACAACTCACCTGACAGGTAGCTAAACTACAACTCACCTGACAGGTGACTAAACTACAACACTCACCTGACAGGTGACTAAACTACATCTACCTGACAGGTAGCTAAACTACAACTCACCTGACAGGTAACTAAACTACAACTCACCTGACAGGTAACTAAACTACAACTCACCTGACAGGTAGCTAAACTACAACTCACCTGACAGGTAACTAAACTACAACTCACCTGACAGGTGACTAAACTACAACTCACCTGACAGGTGACTAAACTACATCTACCTGACAGGTAGCTAAACTACAACTCACCTGACAGGTAACTAAACTACAACTCAACTGACAGGTAACTAAACCACCTGACAGGTGACTAAACTACATCTACCTGACAGGTAGCTAAACTACAATATCTACCTGACAGGTAGTTCAACTACAATATCTACCTGACAGGTAGTTCAACTACAATATCTACTTGACAGGTAGTTCAACTACAATATCTACTTGACAGGTAGTTCAACTACAATATCTACCTGATAGGTGGCTAAACTACAACATTTACCTGACAGGTGGCTAAATTACAATGTTTACCTGACAGGTGGCTAAACTACAACATCTACTTGACAGGTAGTTCAACTTCAACTCACCTGACAGGTGAGGGACTGCTCGCACCGTCCGAGTCAGTGACCTTCTTTTTGGACGGGGTCACGGCTGCCTTCTTTGCGTGCCCGTGTTTTGCCCTCTTGTCCTCCCTGGGAGAGCCCTGTCTGGGGGCGGGGCTCGGTGTTCGACTTCCCTTTCTTCGTTTCTTGGTCTTACCCTCTTTGCCCGACTTCTTCCGTCTACCAAAAAACATAGAGAATGTTTAAGGAGGCCACAGTTTGTTTGTAGTGTTCACAGGTGGTGGATTAACTGTTAATCTTTGGGTATGACTAATTGTATTTGTTCCCAAAGCTCCCCTTAGTAAAGACAAAAACACTGGCAACCTGTCTGCACTTTTCAAGCCCTGCAGATGACTGACCAAAGTAGGTAATTACAACTGATACAATTAGTGGAAGGTAGAGGGGGACAGCAGACTACTAGACTAACTATTTAAAGATTATTATTGATTGGCAACTAGACTAACTTACTAAAGATTATTTTTGCTTGGCAACTTTGCAAAACGTAGACTGGTAAATTTTTCGCTACAGGACAAGTACGTTTCTTGAAGTTGGTGGTCTGACTAACCAGACCCTTTTGTGGGTAATGGTAGAACACTGGTTTAACAGGGTTGGTTGGTGAACTGGGAACACAAAAATGTATTCCATGCAGCTTAAGATATGGCCGTCGGTGAACTTACCGCTCTGTGTCGGAGTCACCGTCACTGCTGTCAGTGTCACTGTCTGACGCACTGTCATGTGTCTTCCTTGTTTTGTCGTCAGGGCTTGACGCTCTGCAAGTGAAGACAGTCATTGCATTAGCTACCGACTGGAGCTGAATATGCAGCCTACTGTTGTCACACACTGCAATATGTTGACACAAGAAGCTACTGGGAGACTATACCAGTGTGAAGATGCAGTTATGGCTGCCTCCAGAATATACCATACTGAGACATATGTTAGTGGATCAAATTAAGGATGCAGATAGCTTAAGTGATATGTGCAGTCAGTCTAGAAGTGCTAATTCTAATCATTGTTACTGTACAATAACAGTGATTTTAATAACTTTTTATACAATATGGTTATATGGACCAACAGAATGTGTTAAAAGGATTAATTCCAACTTAAATCTGGTTCATTAAAACACATTGAGCAGCGAGATTTATAGAATAGATATATAGTTTGTATGACTTGACGAAAGAAAGCTATTTTAATAAGAGTAATTTTTTAAACCATGGAAAGAACTGAGCATGGTTATTGGGCTGAGGAACAGAAGGTTACAAAAAAGTGACAGCGGATTTGATGAAGAGTTTCAATCTTCCAAAACTTTTAGTTTGTTTGATGATATAAATATCAAAAAAACAATAACAAATGCACAACTGGACTAGCATACAATTGAATGTCGTGTGAATAAATTTTGAAACAAGACATGTAAAACATCAATATACGGAGACAGCCTTACCTGTTACTAAGTAACACGGAATATTTGACAGTGTACAAAGGTTTTGTGGCCCAATTAAAATGACTTTTTATAGCATCTATGATATACCAAACACACAAATGGTGCACAGCTTTAAGTACCACCATTATGATAATTACAGTTTAGCCAAATCAGACTTGTTTGCCCATGTAAATTGGTAACAGAGCAATCAGAACAAAACAAAACAGACTAAATTATACTGATAACAACACACATTAAACGTATACCTGCTATTGTTTTCTTATGATCAAAACTATAATTTAATGCTGCAAACATAAATGGACATTCTACTACTTTGACGATGTATTTCCAAAGTTAAACACTTCAGCGTTTCCACAGTATGAACTATCAATCACTTCATTTGAAACCAGTACTTGTAATAGCTCAGCTTGACCTGTCTAACATTTTAATTTTATTCTGTCCTGAGCATACCTTGTGTGACAGCCAGTAACATATTCATACAATGTATATATGGAGAACAATTATATAATCATACTCTACTCAATAGCAGGAGATTTTTATAACTTCATGGCTACACTTTGTGCATTATGTTTAAAAGTACTGCATTTTTGTAGTATTTCTTGCTTTACAGATTACAATACCATTACTTCTTATTTATATGTAGTATGAGGAAATTCCAAGACACATGCGTTTACTACAATTCTCAGAACTTGTTTAAGTGGTCCAATTTCACTGAAAATATCTCAACTGTCATCTAAACACAAAAATGCATACCGGGAATATACAAATTCAGTAGCAGTTTCTGTACGAATGCACAAATATCCCCAAGGGATAAACAGATCCCATTTCTCTTTCACAACAGCTGTTCGTCTTACTACTGTGCAATTCAACCTTTGAACATATCACTTTATAAAGATATTTCATGTAAGCAAACCACCAACAACACAATGACAACATTCGGCCGTAATCTATCATGTTTCTGCACGAAAGAAATTGTAGTTTTCCTGCAACTTATATAGGAATAGTCCATAGCATTTACAAGAATGGCCAACAGGTTTTACATGTGTTACCTATGCATAATAATTACAGATACAGTTAGCACTGTACTTGAGAAGTGTCCTGAAAACAGAAACTCTTCACTTTCTGCAGTAGCTACGTCTTACTTGCATGCGAGCCTATTTTACACGAATACGTAAATACTATAAAGGACCCACGCATTAAAATTATCCACAAACACACGCACGCACGCACGCACAAACACGCACGCATGCCATTCAATTCAACTTGAACCAGCCAGTAGTACCAGAAATCTGCACAAGAGGGCAGCAGCGACTTACTCACCTCTGTAAAACCATCCAATTCATCAGATTGAGCAAATCAGAAACAAAGTTTGATCATTTGATGCCATAGTGTCGGCCAACATTTCCACCACAAGGGGGACACTTCTCAACAACCCCCCAAACAAGGGGGACACTTCTCAACAACCCCCAAACAACCAAAGCAAAATCTATCAGTGCTTCTTCTATGAGCTAGCCGATGCAATGAACTACAATCTATTAAAACAAGTTATCAGAAACGTGGGGGGTAACCCTGTGGTCGTAACTATGACTACTCTAAATGCATTTATTTCATGGCGACATATTTCTGGTTGGGCCTGCGCATCTACCAGGTAATTTATGGTATTTTTACAGTGTTGTTTTGATTCACTCGCGTACGTAATTGGACATCAAATGACAAAAGCATCAGGTGCAAAGGGATAAGCAATCAGCGGTGACCTTAGCACTAACGCTCCTTTTCTGAAATTAACCAATCATACAGATCCAACTTAATGTCCTGTCATGAAAGATATCGTCTACATACAAGTTACAGATTCACACATACAGATATGTCAACATGTGCAAGTGGACTAATAGAAACTGAAATATGTGTCTTCTCAATATATGGCACACTTGCATACAACTATGATGGGGTTCAATGCTGTTGATTCAGTTATCGAATAGGACATTTCGTAAATGTGTTTTGAGCAGAAAATTAGACGGTGCGTAAAGCATGGCACAGATTATGTCTAATCAGTGCCACCAATGTCTGACATGAACAGGAGCTTCAGTGCTAAGATCAGACTGATGGGGCTGACACAACGTTATGTGGCTTGGTGGAAAGGTTCACTTTCACTTTCAGTATGAATACACACCAGCAGTGTATTGCAAACATAGGTTAAGTTTAAAGCATCCCTCGTCACATGTTGCAGTATTATATTTGTGGACACTGTAAACAAAGCAGTCACATTTTACAAAAGTACTACTTGCTGCATGTCAATTAAACGTTTTCACCTCGATTTTGTACCATTTTGCGGGTGTTTACACTGAACAAATTTCTAGGGTACATGTGACTGTGTATTTTAAACATAAATTAAATTAAATCCACACACGAACCAAAACGGTGAACAACTTCTAAATTTTTAATACACTTTTTAAAGTAAAACCAGCACAAATGTACATGCCATACATTGACACCTCGTAAACCTTCTGCCAGCGCCACATGACACACGTGTCAACTACGATTTAGGGTTATGCGCAAGCATGGAGGGAGGACCGTAATGCGATAGCGAGGAGAAAACCCAAAAAGCACAGGAGCAAGGCAAGCGATCGTACCGTTTCTTTCCCTTGTGCTTCCTGCTCTTTTTCCTCTTCCGAGGGCTCTCTCCCGACCTACAACACAGAGGGGCCTCATGCATATTCATGAAGAAGATGTGCATATTCATGAAGACATTTACTATATAAACAGACCTTTACTATATAAACAGGTGCACAATGCAACAAGGGTCTACAAGTCTACAACCGAATACAACCGAGTGTGTTTGTACTATGAAGAAGGTTGACAACTCACCAGCAGTCATTGAACACAAAAATATCAATGTAAGGAAGCTTGCCACACAGTAATGGGGAACCTACAAGACCACTAGGGGGCGCTGATACGCAACTTGGGCCTGTGACGTAATCGCCCTCTTTACACGGGCATGCACCATTTATTTCTTTTTTAAGTTCATCTTTGAATTCTTGTACACTCCAACTGCTATTAATATATGAGTATAATATGACATATATACAACATGTATTAACAAATGTTGGATATACTGGTAACGGGACGCTGATGGTTGCCAGCAGCATGAGGTCTGAGTTGCGTAATAACGCCACCTAGTTTATTAGTTCTGTAGGTTCCCCACTGTTGAAGATTCCTGTGCCCTGAACAATTAAAAAATATGAATGTGACACTGTAGCAGTGACTGTACTGTAGTGGAATAAACTGACTGAAACTAAAAACTGTACCTTTGTCTGGCTAACAGAGTCTTGAGACACCAGTGTCTTTTTGGGGATCTAAATGCTTGCACCTGTGTAGGTTTATGTTCACGAATCAATATTCATACTATGTGAACTGTAGAACATACACATATATGCATAGCTGTACGTAGTGTCCTGTCCACTCGACATTTGGACGGGTAAAACCTGTTTTGGATGGGGAGGAATATATCACTGGATGGTTAAAAAATAAGGAGCAAAATAGTTTTCTAAAATCATACATTGTCAGTTATGCTTTAAAAATTGGTGTTGTACAGGTGTTTGTAGTTTATTTTAGGACATAATCATATCTTGACTGGCTTGTGTACAGGGCTTTATGCAGGATCAAATTTTTGCCCGTCACCGTCACAACTTTGGGAGCAGTGTGCAATTTTTTTTTTTTTTCTAGTTTAGTTTAGTATATTTATAGTACGCGTGAATAGTTTGGTGGTAGGCATCTTTCACAGTACTGGACAGATTTGTTTCTGGGGGATACAGAACACGTTATATTCCAATGCTGACACGGTGACACCCGTCATACAAACTGCCAGGACGAGGCCTTGTGACACTGTGACGGGTTGTTCCCCGTCCTCGAAAAATTTTCCCCGTCCACATTTGAAATTGCCCGTCCAAATGACGGGTGGACGGGTCTCTAGATAAAGCTATGCTTGTGTATATGTGAGTTAACCATACCACATATGGTATCCCGCAAGTATTGACATACCTGAATCATCCAGATGGAATAGAGAGAGGCAGTACAGGAAGATCACTGGTACAATTGCTGAGATCTTATATTTCCTTGTTCTATCAACTTAAGGCTGAGCACTTTAACCCCAATCTAACCAATGACTGACACAATGTCACATGACACAATGTCACATGACACTTCAGTCACTGGTCGGGTAAACATAAGTGCACCACCGATCACCTGGGCCAACATACCTAACCATTACGACTGACCAATTGGAACTGCATCCAACAAACACAATCAGTCCGTGAGACTCTGATGCAGTAACCAATCAGCAAACATCAATAGCAGGTGTCACGGTTACGCACGAATGCCAGTGATCACTAGCCACGTTGCTTGTGAACTATACTTTGTTCAGTAAACGGTTAGACACGAAGACAACATCAATCAAACAACGTATTAACAAAGACAACATAAATCAGCACAAACACACACACATGAACAGATAACAGTGGCTATAGATGACAATGAGAACAATGGATCATGCTTGTGACAATATCAACGACAAATGTACAGCTCCACTATGTACAGTGATGACAAGGCAGTTGAAGAGAAAAACGTAATGTGACATTAGAAAACAGTAGGTCAAATATGTATACTGTGTAGGTCCTATTGGGTGTGACATGAGGTCCCATAGGCAGCCTTCAGTGATGCTGTGATAACACAGGGGCTATATACACGGACACTTAGAAACAAGACTTAGGTTATTGAATATATTGTTCATGGCTCCAAGAATGGTTTATTGTAGTATAATTTAACTTACTTTGGAGCTTAATTGTCGAAGATGAGTACAACGTTTCGACCCGTCATGGAGAACACTAAAGAACACTAAAGTACTGACCCTCGAA
The DNA here is from genome assembly GCA_964017155.1 of Oasisia sp. SBJ-2009. Classification (NCBI taxonomy): domain Eukaryota; kingdom Metazoa; phylum Annelida; class Polychaeta; order Sabellida; family Siboglinidae; genus Oasisia; species Oasisia sp. SBJ-2009. The sequence goes on from OZ024865.1 coordinate 44,902,369, forward strand.
TCCAATTGGCACAAGAGAAAAGTGAAGGAGGCTATATATATCAAACAGAGAGCCCCTACCATGAACAGAGACGAGGGATACCATCTGCCTGTCATCTACATCCAAATTATCCCGCTTAAATCTGAGACAACACACCAGTACGTGAACAAGGTCCGTAGATGACGGGTTGAAACGTCGTACACATCTTTGACAATTAAGCTCCAAAGTAAGTTAAATTATACTACAATAAGACTTCGCTTCTTGTACTCTTTATAACAATTAATGTTTCCTTATATACAAAAGCATCACATTCTGGTGAGTAATGGTGATTTCTTCCTAAGTTATGTATTCATCACTTTTAACTGCTCAGGTGGGGATGGTGTAATTTTTTATTAACAGATTAGTACTTATTAATGTTTGGCTGTCTAACAGTATACAACAAAGTGAGAAACTTAGCCTGTTCCATCCATTGGTCGACAAACAGTATGTCCACTAGATGAGTAAACATCACGTAACCATTTGGAGCGGAAGGTATGTTAGTAGAATATCAGTGTTGTCTATAGCTTGGAAAACATGCTAATGGCCTCTTACCTGATTTTATCTAGATTTGCAAATGAAAAACATAGGAAAACAGTTATATTTAATTTAATACGTGATCTACACCTCTGTCTAGACAACTCACATATGGTGTAAACGCCATTAAGAATGTTTCTGCAGCAGGTATTGCGATTAGATTAGATTAAGATAGAAAACTGTCTCATAGTAGCTGACAAAGCACACACGATCTATAACAAAAAAATGTACTACAACATAGCAACTAAACTATATGGATTAGACTCAAAAGACTGAACTAAAACACTACAACAAAATGCCAATAGTTAGGAACGTAAAGACGTGACTCAGCAAACTTTTGTTGACGACAAGTTCTTGCACTCATTCATTACTGATATCGTAATAGCTTTCACAAGCATGCAGGTTTGTCCTACAGAGCATGACACTGATGCCACTATACATGATTGAACATGGCGTCAATTTAACACCTGCAATTGCTACCTTAACAGTGCTGTCCTATTGCACGGAAGCATCATCAAGAGAGACAACATGATAAATGACTGATATCCACCAAACACCTACTTAATATATCATCCTATCATGGCGACCGGCTGACGCCAGTGTTCATTACTGCAATGCGTTGTGGGTAAACAATGCCTGTAGAATGTGTACTGCCTTTGACAGCTGAATGGCACACCGTTAAAAATGAAACCTGGCATGAACATACCGGTAATGAATAAAATTAATGTTGGTGCTGTTTAAAAGGTAAATAAGAGGTCTTTCCACCATGAATTTACTTCCAGATGTTTGTAAGGAAATATTAACCAGTGTTTAAAGTGAAAAAAAAGGCTACAGTTTAGTGTTATGCACCTAAAAGAGTTTACACTAGCTAATCATTTGCATCTACAATCCAATTTTTCACCTTAGTGGTTACCTCAGAAAGTGGTCTTAAAGTGGGAAAATCTAGCTAAATCACCGACACCATGAACCGGCCCATCTTGGATCTTGCAACCAATCACAACCCAGCAGTTTGGAAAAGTAATACGTCAGAGAGTCGTCTGCTGGTTCAGCTGTCATAACAGAGAGCCAAGCGGTACGCTAAAAGTTGCCTTACGTCGGTTTACAACGAAATCGCGACATCAATATGCCACACTGTTCCTCAAACGCTTATAGTAATAGTACAGTGAAAGACAGTATCAGTAAGATGTCTTCTTGTTAACCTATGAATCGAGCAGAACTGAAACAGTGGTTCGGTGGATTCGTTTGGACAGTCACAGACACAGCGCGGATCCTAGACGACCCGATTTGATTGACCTAACCATCAAAACGACCACCAACAGCCGCCAAACTTCTCCTCACATATCTTACATACATATGCATACACTACGTTATGTAATAAAACCTCTTGCATTCCTCTGACGAAGAAAATTCACACACAAAAACGCGCAGACCTCGAGTACAACTTGTTCGGCCGCTCAGCGGTACCGTAAAATCGCTTTTAAAAGCTTTACACAAAATACCGCTAGACGCCACGTTTCTGACTGCTAATATTTAATTGTTACTTCACACGCGCGAAATAGTTTAATTACTTATAAATAATATAATAATAATAATTAATTATTATCATCACTATGATTTGCAGGAAATTATAAGTTTTATTATTTTTATATTGATATTTTATTTTTATAATTGTTCATATATGTTTCTAGTATATTTATGTTTTTTTTCTTCTGGTGTGTATTTGTTGTTTAGCATTTTAATGTATGTAAAACGCCATGAACAAGTTTAAATTGGATGTGGCGCTATATTAAATAAACAAACAATTGTTTTTATTATAATATAATATTTTATTTATGTAGCGCCACATCCATAATTGTTTGTGGCGCTTCACAAAATAATGCTATTAAAAATACAATAAAGAGAAAACTACCCACAGATAATATTATTTAAAAATAAATAATGAAAATACATGTTTCTATATCATTAACTAAGCTGACCTATCAGTCATAAATAAACATACAAATTACATAACAACAATTGAAATAAATGAATATAAAAGTATGGTTAATAGTAATAAATAATTAAAGTAGTAAAATAAGTACGACGTAATAATAATTTTCATTCAGCACATACACAACCATTATGCATAAGAACATATTACTGAAGCTATTTGTTCTACTCATGAATGACATTTCCACCATCAGATATGTAATAATTATTATTTTTGAACAAGACACTTTATTAATTATCGGAACAATAAATCTCTAAAATGTAAAAAGGAATATGAATATATGGGAAATATTATGGTGGTAGAAAAAGAAGGATTTAAAAACAGTAATATTAACATGTTATTGTTTTAGTTATTATTGTTAAAACATCGCTTATGTAATATAAGCTTGCATGCTCGCAGTACACGCGGGATGTTTATAGAAATATTGATAAAATAAACAATGTGACTTCATTGAAAAACACGTAATTTCCTTTTTCTTTTATAACTAATAGGCAATTTTGGATAATTATGCAGACACATGTATTTTTAATATTTATTTTTAAATATTACCTGTGGGTAGCATTCTTATTATTGCATATACTTTAATAACAGTATGTTGAATAGAAGAGAAGAGAATTGTGGATTTGGCGCTATATAAAATAAACTAATAAAATTATATATTTGTATATTAAATTGTTATTTTTTATCAACTCTATTAGACCCATATCACCAAAGCGTTGCCTTAGTTTGCCGTTTAACATTTTCTGCAGATCATAGTGATGCAGCTAATTATTATTATATTATTTATAATTAATTAAACTAATTCGCGCGTGCGAATGCAGTAAGGTTAATAAATATTCGCGCGCCATCTAGCGGTATTTTGTGTAAAGCTAGCTTATAATAGCGAGTTTACGGTAGTCGAAGTTGTCGAGTTGCCGTTCGCCAAGATTTGCGTTTCTGTTGTGAATTTTCTTCGTTAGACGAATACAAGTGATTTTTTGTAATGTAGTGTATGTATATGTATGTAAGAAATGTGGGGAGAAGTTTGGCGGCTGTTGGCGGTCGTTTTCGTGGTTAGGTTAGAAAGTAACAGATAATAATATGCATGCACAGTTCACGCCGACCAAGAAGACTCTCTGACGTCATTTTGTTTCTAAAATGGCGTAGTCTGTAGACTTTCTATGTCTATGTGTTTTATATTTTTTTCCTGGTAAACCACTGACGTTAAAAATATGATTGTTGTTGGAAGTTGTTACTTTTTATTAACTCTGTTAATCCCATATGATCCAAACATTGACTTTGTTTTCCCTTTAAGCTATGTGTTAAGATTTTTAATATTTTCTTTTAAAGAAAAAACCCAAACAAACAAAGAACTTATTCAGCGATAGTGTTCAGCCAATGACTATGTTAATATCATACACATCACAACAACACTCAAATATACCATAATCTTATTCACTCCAAAACATTTGCTTGTTTAATCATTTCGCTACTTTACTACGTTTTTTAGCCAACCTATTTTGTTTAGCCAAACTAAAGATTTGTTTTTCCACAGCGGGCGAATGACTAACAGTAGCATAAGCCTAGACACCTATGACACGCACACAGACTCTGCGACACTGTCACATGCTGTGTCAGTCAGTGTCACCCGTTGTCACGAGGGGATACTCACTCGGTGTGCTTGTGTTTCTTCTTCCTGCGGCTACTCTTGGGTTCGGGAGACCTGCTCTCAGACCTGTCAAGGACAACCACACCTGTCAGTCAGCCTGCTTCTGCTGCATGTCCCTGTCTCCGACGTTAGACCACAAGACAGGCAAATCCGCCCAGAGACTTACATCTCACGTCAGCCAAACTCAGCCCCAGATAACCACATAATGCCATAGCTGCACATACACACATCACCAGATTGTTTTGAAAACACGTCTGTAATTACGTTTGAACGTACGAACCCCAGATATTCACATCGCGGCAACTAGGTGGCAGAATGTGTACTTTAGTGCCCAACAAATCGCATTCCTAAAATGTTGTTGATGACATTCCGATATATACACATTTATAACTATAACTAAATAAAGCTGTTATGGAGAGAAATAATACTCACTGCAGATGCCCGAATTCCATACTAAAAACCAATGGTACAAAGTACAACCAATTCAATGTATTTCCATTTGAAATGCCAATAACCTGTACAGACTCGTATCTACCCGAATAACCCCTACAGAGTGCTATCTACCCCAATAACCCAAACAGAGTGGTATCTACCCCAATAACCCACACAAACTGGTATCTACCCCAATAACCCACACACACTGGTATCTACCCCAATAACCCACACAAACTGGTATCTACCCCAATAACCCACACAAACTGGTATCTACCCCAATAACCCACACAGAGCAATAAAGCTGACCACCCCCAACTTTACTCCTCTGGGAAACCTGTTACAATTATAACATGTCGGGTATGTATTCAAATGTAACCAGCATTCTACGGCCTCCTGTTCAACCAAGTGACACAATCACAACTTCTGGGCTTTTCATTTATGACATATAATATTACTAAAACATCTACGCTGCATTGAGTATACCTCATTACTGATTAGACATGTGATGTTTAGCTGGACATTCTTTAAAAGGATAAAATTAGCGTTCCTGCTCTAAAATCACAACGGTCTTGGTATCATTTATGGGATATGACCTAGACATCTATTTTTGGCTGGTATGCAGAATAGGACTAGGCAATTTAAAGGGATACTCCAGTCAGTGAGAGGTTCATAGTATTAACTTACATATGTATACTATATTGGTTGTGCCTAATAAATGTGCATAAAGTTAATAAACAATTAGTTATAGTTTAATGGTATCAAAAACATGCTATCTTAGATTCAGGGCGCTGCCATCTTGAGACTTATGCGCCAGTGACGTCAACCGCTTACGTCACTGGCGCATAAGTCTCAAGATGGCAGCGCCCTGAATCCAACATGCAGTGCTTCTGGTACAATTTTACTATAATTAATTGTTTATTAGCGATCTTTGTGCACAATTACTAGGCACAACCAATATATTATACAGATGTAAGTAAATGCTGTGAATCTCTCACTGACTGGAGTATCCCTTTAACACAATGTCTGCTGTAGTGAGTGACAAGTGTGACAAGTGTGACAAGTGACAAGTGTGACAAGTGACAACTCACCGACTCCGTGACTTCTTCTTCTTGTGTTTCTTTTCTGGAGTTGGACACTCGGAGGAGCTGGAGTCCTGCACAAGGCTGGAGACAGACAGACAGACAGACGGTCAAGGTCACTGGCAGAGAAGAAACTCACACTTTTCCAAGTAAAACATGTATATTAAAAAAATTAGCAACTCGTTTTCTTAAGAAATGTCTTTATTATAATATATAATAATCAGGCTTCGATTTTTCAGGAGGTTCATGAGTCAGAGACACATTGTGTCATCTACACACCCCACACATGTCCCATTGTAAGAGTCCATGTGACTCCCTAATTTTAAAAGATGACAATTCCAGTGATAAACTGATCAGTACTAACGGTCCATAAACATGCATATATATATATATATATATATATATATATATATATATATATATATATATGCTGCCATCTTGTATTGCCTTTGGTCTACAAGAAGTGATCACACATGCATCTGTTAGTTTGAAAATACCATAAACTAGACATTTCATACTGCTTTCTAACCCAAAATGGGCACAGTCATCTTGGGTTACAGCCATATGGGCTACGTGGAGAGATGTTTGCTTGTGATTGTTAAAACCATCAGTACAAGAACGGGACATTGGAATACAGACACCAGAATATTTCTGTGGACTTCCAGATATGAGCACAGTAAGAGTCCACAGGACACTATTTTATGTACCACCATTTCCAAAGATAAAAATCTGTTCAGATGCACTTAAAATATAACGTTATTAAAACTAAAGCACCATGTGATTATATTAGTATTTTTACATGACATGTATATGAGAAACCTGGTGGCAGATGAGAAGAAACAAGTGGAATATGGTTCACAAAACAGGAATCTGGGACATTCCTCTGTGGCTACCATGTGTAAGCATTCTGTATGCTTAACAGATGCAACACAGTATATTACATAATATATGACCCAGCACTCTACACTGGCTGTACATATATCCTGTTGCTTTCCCCAAGGAGAAAAATCAATTTCAGTAACACCAACAAACACTTCATTGATTAGATGAAAACCTGGCATCAGATTACTGGGTCTTCAACCTCTCTGTGTAACCAAGCCACAAGACCCAGAACAGAACTCTACCTTTGATTGCATAATTGATTGGGTGTGACTGCAAATTGCAGCGAATGAGTAACTGAGAGACTGCCAATTTCTAAGATGAAAGCACACATTGAGGGCTCTGGTTTCAGCATGACTGCACAAGTATTGACAGGCAGTACACATGTACATGTCAGTGGCATACTCTGGTAATGTTATCATAGCGGCGGATATGAAATGTAACATATACAGCAACTGCAGAACCTGTTCAACCGGACACTAATCGTATTGATTTTGATTGCTGTGTGGCTTGTAGAATAATGATGCTAAAGTTGAAACTGGACAGGAATTATCAGGGTTACAGTTCGACTGTGGCACGGTGAGGGGAGGGGGTTGAGGGGAGGGGGTTGAGGGGAGGGGGTTGAGGGGAGGGGGTTGAGGGGAGGGGGTTGAGAGGAGGGGGTCGTACATGCTTCCATGCTGTTTGGACCCTTTTCAGAAGTCAACCTTCGTATCATATTACATGTGGCAATTTTGACAATGTTCAAAAGACTGTACTAGATCACTTTAAAAATGTATTAAATACCCCAGACAAAACACATATCTGTAGATGTTTTAAATGTCATGATATTTATTATATATATATATATATATATATATATATATATATATATATATATATATGCAGTTATTATATTTGTAATAAATACCTCAAACAAAACACATATATAGATGTGTTAAATGTCATGATATTATCTATATACACACACTGTATATATATATAAATATACATATATATATATATACATATATATATATATATATATATATATATAACCATGGTACATGCAGCTATATATTTGTAATGGCCACACAACCACATATTCTCATTGTAAGTTATGTAAATCACGTGACAGTCGGAGGCTGTGACAGCTAGACCTAGAAGTGGGCATAACAGATTTGACAAAACATCCTACAGTAACAATCTATTACGTACACTCTCTGTCCCTTGTCTTATATACCGATTCACATTCACGTTAACCATGTCATATCCATATCCAAAAACATTATTATTATGTTAGCCATTGATTTTGTAAACTGCATCACCTCCATGTCAACCTACTCTAAAAAAGAACTGAATTACAGTTATTCCAGGCTATAAATATGAAACCCTGGCGGCATTGTACCCAATTATTCATGGATACCTATTAAAAGGCACCGGTATCAATAACCCAAATTGCATTAATTTGATTACAAATGTGTACAATTGGGCGGTCTGTTCTGCATCAATTAATGCTACATATTTCGAGGAAATGCATCTACGCAGTACTTCACATTACGGGCAATCATTTTAAATCAATCAATGAGGGGATACTGTTGTCAGTAACACTGTATAACTAACAGCTGCCAATGCAAATCCTGTTTTCATCAATTCAGTGTCGGAAGTCATTATATTGGATTTCACTCCCACGTTTTTGGTGCAGTACTATTTTAAAGGATTTCTTCTACACTAAGTGAACCTGTTTCTTGTGTGGGATAAGACATGTTCATCTCTGATGTACTTTTTTTCACAGCTCTCTTGAGCCACCGAGACATGGAGAGGAAATTCTTTCAAGAACACATACCTCCAGTAGCACACACTATGAAACTTGACCACATTTCAAATTCGCCATCCAGATATTTAACAATATTTTAACAAGATTGCCACGCTGAGAATTAACTCTAGACGGCACGTTGACACATAGGCTTTTCTAGAGTCCAATCGTTTTTATTGATGTGTATTCTGCCCTTTGAGACTTTGTTTCTGAACATATTTATTTTACTACCACCCATGCTAATCTGTTCCATTCATAGGTAGTCCTATGCAAGAACAAAAATGTTCTGATATAATATACACTGTTCCCTTAGTAATATTATGTAAAGTCCATAATTAAAACATAAATGTAGTCTGCTCATGAGTCACATAAAACATTTCCTTGTGATTACTCAGAACCTACGTGGATAACTTCCACATCAAATTCATCAACCCATCAATCGATTAGCTATGAAAACATATTGCCTGCACTTACCCTTGGGCATATGTAATATTTTTAGATTCCACACATTAATTTAACAGTTCTATCAGACAAAAATGGTCCAATCAACCTGTTGCCTCGTGACTTTTAAAAGACAATTGAAAACCCACTTATTTAATTTGTATTAAATTTTTACCTATTTCTTATCTTGTACATGTTTTACATTAATTTTACAAACTGTCATACTCATTATTTTATTATCAATATACCATTTATTTTAATAATTATCTTTAGCTAACTTATTTATTTTATTATTTATTACTATTACTTTTTATACATATTTTAGGTATTTACCATAACAAACTTCTACGACACACCGCACCCCCCATCAATGTGGCTACGATACGTGGACGACACATTCACCGTACTCCACGAATACGACGTGGAAGAGTTCACTGAACACATAAACAGCATTGATCCACACATCAAATTCACTATCGAACCTGAGAAGGACAGCAAGCTTCCCTTCCTGCATCTATGCACCCATATTCTGGATGATGGATCCACAAAGATAACCATCTACCGGAAGCCGACGCACACGGACCAGTACCTCAACTTCAAGTCACATCACCCTCTAACACACAAACGATCAGTGGTACGCACTCTCACCTACAGGGCACAGCAGTATGTCACCACAGCTGAAGACAGGAAGTCAGAACTGGCACATGTCCATAACGCCCTGAGAGCCAACGGATACCCAGAGTGGGCACTTGCACCTCCACCACCCAGTGCAAAAAGACCACCTAACACGAACAATAACCCACGAAGATCTATGTTGGGACTTGGGACTACCATACGTGGCAGTCCCAACAGCTTGGCCGGATTTATAAGTCACACAACATACACATGTACCACAAGCCGGCGAACACCCTCCGCTCGATGATAGTACACCCCAGAGAACAGCAATGTGGAACCATCTATAACATCACGTGTGACATCGACAGCAGCCACACACACATAGGTGAAACTAAGAGAACACTCAGCCAGAGATTCAAAGAACACACAAACCTGGACAAACCAACAGGAGTAGGAGATCATTGCCGGGCCACAGGCACAAGAGAAAAGTGAAGGAGGCCATATACATCAAACAGAGAGCCCCTACCATGAACAGAGATCAGGGATACCATCTGCCTGCCATCTACAGTCAAATTATCCCGCCGAAATCTGAGGCAACACACGTGACACCAGTACGTGATCAAGGCCCGTAGACGACGGGTCGAAACGTCGTACTCGCTTCGACAATAATGCTCCAAAGTAAGTAAATCATACTAAAATAAACCATTCTTGGAGCCATGAACAATATATTTACTATAACTAACCTGTAGTTTTTGGTTGCCATGGCAAGTGTTCTGGCAGCCTCCTCCTTAGCCTTGCGGTTGGGGTCGAGGGAGGACCCATCCACGTAGAAGTCACTGATGCCGAACGCTGCCCTCAACTGGGCGTTCTTTGCCGCGTTGGCCTCTGCCAACTGATGCGTCTCCTTCGCTCTGCAACAAACAAGCAACATTTCATCCTTTAGATCTCAAGTAATTTGATTAAATATGCTCCAAATCGCTCAGAAGAGAGACAACATCACCAAGGTATATGGGTACATATATAATTCTGTATTTTCTTTGCAGTGGCAGGCCCAATGATGTGGAACAGCTTGCCAAAGTGTGTGCGATCAACTGGAACATTGACAGCTTGCTGGAAACAACTCAAAACTTATCAATTTTTTTTGCATTACATGCCTTGATGACACTGGTTTCTATGTTATAGCATTGCTTTGTTTTAAACTGTATTTTACATTACAATTTATTTATTTTATTATAATTATTTATCTATCTTAGATTATTTATTTATTTATCTTAGCTTATTTATTAACCTTAGTTTACTTACTTATTTATCTTTGCTTATTTACTTATTTATCTATTTTAGATTACTTATTTATTTATCTTAGCTTATTTACTTATTTATCTATCTTAGTTTGTTTACTTATTTATCTTATTTATTAAATTACCTTAAGTTATGTATTTAATTAATTTATATTTTATTACTGTGAAGCACTTTGATTGGCATTTAATAACTTAAAAAGCACTGTATTAAGAATTATTATTATTATTATGTCTTGGAAAACAATCTCAACACTTTCACAAAGGTGAAGCCTAGGTAAACCTAAAGTTCTCCGACGTTTATAGGAACATGGGCTAATTGATGGCTAATGCTTGATAACAGGTAACGAAACCATGCACATAGGGAAAGCAGTCCTGGGTAATCATTAGATTGGTTCCACATCAGACAGCTGTGACAACCCAGGGTCACTGGGCTCCTGAATGTCCAAATAATATGTGCCTTGATACTTGATTAATCTACATCGATCGTCATGTCCATAGAGGCCAGTGGAAGCCATGTATTACACACACACACTGTGATATATGAAGACAAAGGAAAATAAACGATCACCATCTCTGCAGACAGAGTAAAGGGCAATCTAATCAAGTCCTGCAGATCGATGCAGGCACCTATTCCTCACGTCCCACTGACGGTGTTGTTGGTGATTGAAAACTCGCGGTTCATTGGTCACTGGTTAGGTTGTCAAAATGCAATTTTACACAACACTGCACAGTTTGAGTTGTTACTCGGTCTCCAGTTGGTATGAACCATATCTAGATTGGAAGCACAGTGTTTCAGCACGGACACACTTTCATATACCACCGCCTACATGCCCTATAAGGAGCACTGAATGTACAGAACAGCTTCAACAGTCCTTATAGTTCCCTATATTGAGAGCAAAAGTGCAATAAAATGATCTGTTGACTTTCAAATAAATGATACAAATTAAACTAGAAATGTAAATGCTAGAACATTTATGCAGATGCCAGATGGACAATCAGATATGCCTGTGACTTCTCAAATATTTCCTATAAACTCTCTTCTGGTCCAATACGCATCACTTGTTCCTTTAAAACAAAACGATTAGTCTTATATTCTTAGAACTAACCTAAATGAACAAAGACTGGCACAGAAGATGGTCGTTACCGAGTATAGCAACAACACACGTCAAGTTCCCTGAAAGACTAATCAATACGACCGCACCAATTACGCCAAATCAAATTAGAGAACGTGTCAGCTGAAGCAGTGGTTGATTCAAGGCCAGACCAATCTGGCAGATATTGCCACAATTAATGGCATTGGCCGGCTGATAGCAGCCGTCTAAATATGCCACTTACGACTTACCAGGGTAAAACACCTGAACAGATTTGAATGGATTTTTGTCACATTTCTTCTTTCACTTGCGGACTCCTACTCTATGGTAACTATGTGCACTTTTTTAGAATTGAGTTGCTGTAAGTATAAATGCAATGTTGGAATTGGCCTAGTGAGGGTGGAATTAAAATATAAATAAAAGTAAAAACGGTTTGCTGGAATAGGCGTTGCGGAGTCAACCTGGACTATTTAATTTCAATTAAACAATGTAGTTTGGCCAATCAAACGTGTGTCCAGGCAAACCTAGATTTATTGTCAAGATTCTAAATATAATAACACAGTCATACAAAAGCTGTATGTTGAATGTTGATTCCATAGGGAGAAACAATGATTTTCAGTCAGGATTCCTGGGGATAATCCAAGCCTGAGAACATCCGAGTCATCCTTTACAAGGAGAAATGGTTAGAATCACGAGAATTCAACATTGCACTTACATTGGTCGTCCCATCTCGTCCTTCTCAATGACTTTCTCAGAGATGCCCTCTTTGTCAATCAGCATCTGTCTGAATGTGGACACTTTCTTCTCAATCTCGTCAGCCGTGTACCTGTGCAGGAAGAGAAACCACACAAACTATGTAGAGTTTAGTTTTTAACTTATCCATAAGATGAGATATAGCATGCTGCAATTGACATACATTTAGATTGTTGCCAATCATGGTAGTGCTCAAAATATAAATAAATGAGACTGATGCTACACAAGTCTATTATGAAAATACTGAATTTTGTTACAACATTCTCCTCACACTTAACATTGAACATCGAATAAATAGTTTTTGCTTTTGATGTCAATTTTACCCCAACGAGAGTAGAATAAAGATCTATCTATGTTAACAAGAAATACAGTCAAGCCATGCCATCTGCCATGGGGTCATTAAGCAGGGAAATAAAATTCTAATCTGGGGATTATCACCACTGGCAGTGCCATTGTGAGGCCTTTGTTCTGAACAATTAGTGAGAAGGATATTAAGTATCTGTATATAGTAGGAACATAAATCAAATTACGTAATAACAAATCAAATTATACAGGCTCAGATTGGGAAGAAAGTGTAAGCGAAGATGTAATGCGATAATCCGCTTAAGCTATTTTGGGTTAGGACACGTTGAGTTTGAAATACCAAATGGATAACTAGTAGCAGAATAGGGTTGGCTGCATATTTAAGGTAGGAACAGATGGACTGGATCATCGTTTGTGCAGTTCAACTTTAACATATATATATTTATTTCACAGAAAAGATACTGTACGGGAGTCCCTGTATTTACTTACAAATACATTTCATAATGACAAGCAATACAACATTGCAGAAAATGAAGATATTATTCAAAAGTCCACACCTGCTCTCTCTCCACGACAAAAATAGAATGGCTAACTGCTGCACTTTTAAGCTCAGAAATTTCAAGTATATATAATATACAGGATGTATAGCAACACAAAGTGAATTCAATAGAGAATGAGAGTAGAGTAGATCAGGTATATATAAATCATGCAGTGTCGACACCAGCGCAGTATTACCAACAGACTGTATAAGAAATAGGTGGGGAGCGGTGGTCGCATAGTAGAGCGCCGGACTGTCAATCGAGGGGACGGTGGTTCAATCCCAGCTGCCGCCGTTTCAAAACGTAGGCAATTTCGTAACCCCACATTTGCCTGTGTCTTTCGGAAGAGACACTAAAAGCCGGTGGTCCCTTCTATCTGGTGTCTATGCCAGGGGAAGTAAAAGATCCCACACAGGGGGTAACTGTGTAACCTGTAGTGGACTCACTAATTCTAGAGAAGGACAACTCTAAAAACCAATGACAATAATGGTCAGCAAGTTGACCGAGGTCATTTAATGGAAGAAGAAACCAAGACTCAGTACTGACAAGACCCTCACCCTGTTTACATGGCAACAGAAGCGGGCAACAAACCCAGTGTACAGAGACATAGACGATGGCAACGAAGAGACAATGACAAACAATACAATATTATTTATGTTTGACTATTACCATAAAACACTGCCTAAATCCTTCGAACATTATATACCAACAAATAATCTAGCCACTAACACCAGAATTACCAGACCACATAACCAACTACGTACAGGAAAGCCCAGAACACATTTTTCTTCTAAGGTAATCTTACATCATTTTACAAAACTATGGAATAACCTTGATTATAACATTCAAAATCTCAAATCCCGACATAATTTCAAATCCGTGATATATAAACACTATCTATCTAGCTACCTTAACCATGTGCATTGCCTAAATCCCAGATGTTTAGAGTATATAACTAAAATCGTTTATTTAAAAAGACAAACCGTTTAGATTTACAAAAAGATTATCAATTTTTTTAAACATTCCCCCAGTCCGTTGTCAAATAAATTATATTAAGAACAGCGATTTCGTGATTCTACGTGTATAAGTATATATGTTTCTGTACTTTATAAGTTTATGTTTTGGGGTCACATTATGTGCCATGTGACCACCACGTAACAATACCTTTTTGTTTTGATTGCTCATGTACATGTATAATGTATTCTTGTTGTTGTTACGAAATAAATTTTTTATTTGATTTGATTTGACACCTACCCCTGCTCCTCCATCAGCTCCTGCATCTCGATACACTTCAGCTCCACCTTGCGCTTGCGCTCGTGCTCCAGCAGCTCCGAGTTGGGCGTGGGATTGATCATGGCGTCGAGCTTCTTGAGTTCCTCCTCTGACTTGTAGTTGACCCTGTCCTTGTGGTTGCGCACCTGTGACAAGTTACGTGTCACGTAGCCATTCGTGCCACTTCCGCGCACCGTCGACAGGCCGATGCCGTTGTACATGACGCTGGTAGTGACGCGTCAACTCACCAAGTGTCACTGTGTCAAGTCACTGCAACGTGAAGTTACAATGTTAGTCGATACATAGCAGTGTGCCCACTGTCCAGTGTCTAGAACTGGTCAAAGTGAAACGCCTTATTCCCTGGCACACTTATTCAAAAGTAACACCACCTAGACTTCTCTGGAAAGATTCACACACGCTTTAAGACTTTTTCCATAAATATATGTTTTTAATGGCTAAGGCTAATAATCACAGAGATCCAGCCAAATTATATTTTACCACTGATGTTCATTCGTTAATTTAATACATATTTGGAGTGTTAAATGTTGTTAATGTGTAGATAGCAACAACATCTATTAATGTACACTTAACAGATTTATGATAAATGCTTTCAGATGCTGCCTTTGTAACTCACCCAACATTTAAATGGTTAAAAGACCTAAGTCACATTTTTACACTCACAAAACAGAATTACCAATACCATTACCATTTCACCCACGTCCATCCCTGTGTAGTCCCAGTGCTCAGAGAAACAGCCAAGTGGACTGGCACAACAGGATTTTAACAGACCTGCCCACACTTGAAACACTAATACGTGGATAGAACCAGCAGTCCATCACTCGACAGCTAGCAGTGGCCACATAAAAGCAATACCCTCGAAAAATAAAGTAGATGCATTTGTGCCCAGCATGCCTTGAGTGTTGAGTCGCTCGGGTCAGCCACAGAAGCAGCACAATGAGCCAATCACAGCGGGGCTAATGGACGCTGGACCCTGGCCGGGAGCCAAGCAAGCTCACAACGAATTGTTCCAATGTTCCTCTGTCTAATTGCATCTGCATTAGTAATGACTGTGCCAGCACAAGACAGCTTGAAGGCTGACTGGCCACAGCCTGGAGGTGTCAAGCAAAAACGCTACAGGAAGCCAGTGGCATCTGGGGGTGCCTGGGGACCCCAGTCCTAGCAGATGCATAAATCCATCAGTCAATTGGCCTGTTGGGACAATGCAACTGAACTTCGCTCTGAGTCACTTGTCAGTGTGGTGGCAGGATCCAGTATATTTCTCGTTCCAATCTTGTTCCTATATAGAACTGTCAAGCAGGCACCTGCCATCATCAGCCACCCCCAGTCAGATTTCTGGTACATTAAGTGTTTTATCATTAAAAATTTACAATCGCCTATGCAAAGGGCTACTCATATGAAGCCTAAAGGGGATGGCCTGGCTGATCGTACAGATTTCCTTCTCTCTGTAATGGCCACTACCGCAGCTGACAACTGTGATGTCTAAGACACACACACTTATTATATTCAACAGCTACAGCTACTAGTACTACTAGTGATTTTATTTGGACATAGTCAGTTATTAACTTGTGTTTTCATTTTGTTGTTGTATTTTTATTATAAAATAGTGGCTCAAACAATGGGTATTAACACTGGAGAAGAATTAATGCATTGCAACTATAGATTTACAATTTCTTTACATGTTATTTTCAGATGATTTATTTATTTTTACATATAACACAAGTGCCAACAGTTGCTGACCTTTATCATAATTTCCCATGGTGGCACTAGGTGATGTCTGACTAGATGCGTCATATTCGATTTTGGCCTGCATTACTGAATTATAGAGGCATGCAGTCTGGGCATTTTATATTCCTTTGCAATGAACACATATTTTGAGCATAACACAGATCGTCAGCAAAGTTGCAAACAGCAGTTCATATATATATATATATATAATTATATATAGTCGTGCCTCGGTAAAACGTGGTAGTTGGGGGTCCACGAAATGGTTAAATGAAGCGCGTTTAGTAGTAGTTACGAGAGGGAGATCAATTTTATAACAGCATAATTATTGTATGCTTGGGTATATATGTGACGTGGTCACGTAACAATAAAATGCGTCGATCTTCGATTTTACCCACAACCCTGTGTTTCTTATTACTACTGTATTACTGTATATATACATTTATATTTTGATGTGACCAGAATGATTAATCAAGTCTGTATTTGGCAATTTGTTCAGTTGCCAATTGATATATGTGTGCCAATTTATACACGATGTTTTACACATCTGCCAATCATGGATATTTCATCTGTTCTTGAACACAATATTCCAATGGCTGCCTGTCACGAGATGAATTATAAGATGAATTTTGTATACCCAATATTTGAAAGATTACATGTACAGCATTCTGCTTGATGGCACTGGAAATGAATGTTGTGTTTGTAGTGCCCTATAGAGAAGGTTCCAGAGAAGCTAGTGAGGCTAGTACACTGAAGTTCTAAGCAACATATCATGGAGCATCAACAGTAGTGAGAACCACACAGTTGAGTTTCCTATCAAAGTTGGCCTATACCCAGGATCAGGGCTAAGCCCATTCCTTTTTATCGTAGTACTAGATGTCATCAGCGAAGAGTTCAGGTGTTAGCTGCCACATGAACTGCTGTTTGCAACTTTGCTGACGATCTGGCAGTAGTAACAGATACAGAGTCCTGAGGAGATGCAGAGGAGCTGGCTTGGATGGCAGATTGGGATGGAGAGCAAGGGACTAAAAGTCAATATCGGGAAAACGGAAGTGATGGTCAGCAGCAAGAGAGGAACAAAGGTAAACATCAAAGACAGCCAAGGCACGAGCCTCAGACAGGTGAATAAATACAAAAAGTATTAATTTGGGTTGCTAATGTTATGCTGGTTAGTTCATAATGTATAACATGATTTCATGATACAAATAAAGATACCGTCTCTTCAGTGAGACATCTAGTTGGTATGGTTTCAGATAACATCCAGATTACCTTAACTAACGTCAGTGATTCGATACAAATTGTTCAGATAAGCCAAGTTAGCTAACTACTGGGAGAATTTACTCACAACATTTTAGTTGAATGATAACTTGTATTGCAATGGTGTTGTTTTTTGGAAGATAAGGATTTGTGTGTAAATAATAAATATTAAACAGTATTTAAGAAATTCTCCAAACAGAAGTTATAATGAACAAACGTTGTAACTTATTTGCAACCACAAATTACCACATGTAAGTTATTTACAAACTGTTCAGACGGTTTCACCTTTATAAGGTAATACACCAATGTCTTTGTTAAAAAATTACACTAACTGCACATTATGCTCAATATTTAAAGACAAATGCAATTTCTTATTCAAACATCACCTTGTAATATCACGAAATTACGCAAAACATGTTGTACAATATTGTGCAGCATAAAGCCAACATTCGAATATAGACCATCTTATCCATTTATCCGGCACATTAAACAGGAATGTGACACATTTGTACATTTCAATTGTTGATTTGTGTAATGTAACAATTATGCTACTGGTCATTATAATAATTCGCAGGAATTGTGCCATGCAAATTCTGTTTTGTATACTTTCAGTCATTTGCTTGGATGTATATAAAAGAATTTATTTACAAATATGTTGGACATATCTACTGTCTGTGTGTAAATTTAAATAAGATTAAGAGTGCCATGTGGAGTGTGGGACATTTAAATTATTCTTATTGTTTGCATCTCTGCCTCTGGTGCCAAACTCCCTGGAATAAAAAATAACGCTAAATATTTAATAATCACATGTAGGGCCTACACAGCCTTCAATTTATAGGCTGCACCAACTTAACAATTGAATTGTGAAAAATGTGCAGCGTCAAAACCAGACTCACTGATTGACTGACAGAAGTCAGAAGACCGACGGATGTTGTTGGTTTGACACCGATTGACAGCTGCTGTTCACGGTTCAGATTTGAAGATTCCAGTTCAAAGATAGTAGCTTAAATGGCACTGTCATCAAAATCAACAGTTTACACAGTCGGACGCAAAGTGTATGACGAATTGGACCCCTAATTTACGTTAGTTTATCCACCAGATTAGAATCGACACAAGCCGTTGTCGAGCCAGGTTCAAGCCTCCCTCACATAAAACTGACAACATGGGGAACGGATGATACGTTGAGAAAACACCACACTGTACATTTTTATATGTTTTAATCATACTTACAGTAATTGGATGTCGCCAACTGGTTACTCAGTTACGACAGGTACATACTCTGCAAAATGTGTAGTAGTTTACGCACATAAATTTATTTCGTACGCAGTTGTCCGGCTTTGGTCGTACGCGTTTCGCCGTGGGTAAATGACGGCATCGAACATGGTATACGAAACCAACCAAACAATGTTAATAATAATAAGGACTCCGTAATAATAAATACAAACGTAGTAGATTAATGAAGATAGGCAAATACTAATTAAGTATCTATGTTCAATACAAAATCTACACTATTTCAAGATGTATGCACATATTTCTTGTATTGCGCATTAATTGGTCTTACACTCCTTTGCTAACTATAGTTGAGTTAAATATATATTTTCCAACTTTAATGGTATAAAAAATTTACGCTGCGTAGCATTCTTATTTTTGCGAACCTATGTTTCCGATGATTTTGGGCACACACAAACAAAACAGTTCTTATAAGTAGTATTATCGTATATACTTTTCTCCAATGCAAACGGGGTCATTCCTGTTCCGTATACTCATATCCTGATTATTAATTTCAAAAATTTAGTGGCCAATTTTGTTGTCTTGGAATAACACACTAAATTCCATTCAGAGAGAGCATTTAAATAAATTGGATACATAAATACACATCATTTAATCGACTTCGTATCATAATTTTGTCTGCAATATATCATTTCCAGGAGACGATATATAAGGTTCCGCAAGGTAGCTGCACACTTTTAGTTGCTGAAATGTGCTGCCACCTGTTGTCACTAAAATAGTCCAATCTCCTGGAGGTGCCTGTTTTGGTCCAAATTGAGGTTTTAGACGAGTACTTTTATGGGTGCAAGCTTCGGTTATCATGACAGTGGAAAAGCTGAAGACAGCATGGAGGTATTGACAGGCGAAGGAACAATGCTGAACGTCAATGCGAAAAATTAGCAAAGGCACACACCCATCTGATCTAATGATCCAATCTGAAATGTCAGCCCCTCCAATTATAATTATGTTATACAGACACCAGGGTTAAAGGATAGAAATGGGCCACCACTCTACACAACTTTATATAGTTTATTGTGTTGAATACATGAAATATATTAGACACAATAATGTCTTAGTTGCCTGTCATAATGCAGCTATAATATAACTTGATTAAAATGTACAACCAACACGTGCAAATGTGAGCATTAACCTAAGAGTTGATAAGATTGCCTAAACGTTATTTAATCATCTGTAATAGTACAACCAAACAACAATCAAAGTGAATATAGTAAAATATAGGTGAACATTAAACTATAAGTGTCATACAATTGCCCCACAAACAGCAACAATTAAAATAAAATAATTTATATGTACACGTGTATGTTGTACAACTGCCATGTCGTCAAGGCAGATGTTTTGCGTTTTATCTCTAAATGTGTATTTACAAAGTGTGTGCAATTTAAACAAAATAATTTTAAATGAAAAGAACAGGAACTTTGAGATCTGTTCTTCATTAAAAAGGAAACTCCATTACAACAATCTTAATTAGCAGCAAAATAACTGGTCAGGTAATGTGCATGTATATACCAGGAGTAGTCGTATTTATAAACAATTGCACAGAGTGAATTTGTAAACACGTACTGGCCCAGGATACAGCCTCTACACTAAATATGCATACAGTAACATATACAAACATATACAACAAGCACACACATGCACGCACATACGTAAGTATGTTATTCTAATCTAAAATAGATCGTCATCCATTAAAAAGAAACAAACATCTCTAAGAGTGTTATACGCTATTAAAATCTAAAATTAAGAGTTTTCCATTAAAAAATAAACACATTTCTACCGGGTGCCATACACGATTAAGACAAAAGAAAATTGACACTAAGAAATATCACAATCCACTGGGTTGGACAGCATCTGTTATGGTTGTTGTTCCTTGTGGACACCTTCACATCCATGCTTGTTTCTTGGCACGAACCTGTAAATACAGCAATGTTGTTAATTTAAATCAAGTATCTTTGATTTTATCAAAACAATAAGACATCTATGATATAACAAAAACTATTTACTATTTATAAATTTCTACAGGTTTTAATCTTCTAATACATTTCAATGGATATTATAATAAAATTAAAATATAGTTTTCCTTCAGTTTGTTTCATACCTATCACAAAATGGATTCCATAGGATCTTAGTTAACATACACCAGTTAGGGTATGAAATGGGTTCCATAATCTTAATTAATATATTAACAGACAGCTTAAACAAATACTTTAATGTAATTATCTGACCTTGGCTTTGGTCACAATCCCCCACGACCAGGGTCCGTACACATCTGGACATTTGAAATACAAGACTTTTCAAGGCTATTTGAAAAAGAAATTCAATACTGTCTTAACGACATATGTACTTTTAAGCACAGCAAATGAAGTTAACATTAAAATCTTTACTTGACTAAGAAAACAATGGCGCCAACCTTCAACCACAATGCCCATTGCCCAATGTGCACGAGTTATTTTTGTGCACAGGCTTTTCTTTTTCTGGCTATTATTCGTCACAACATTTGAGTCGAAACAATATTTTAATGACCACAATTAAATTCAAGACTTTTCAAGGCTACTTTGTAAAATTCAAGGATTTCAAGGCCTTGAATTTGGTTCAATCAAATTCAAGGCTTTTCAAGACTTTCAAGGCGCCACCCATGTGGACCCTGCGTGCTCTCTGGCAGTGTCCATGTTTGCAGAAGTTGCCCACAAACCTTAGGTGTGTACCCCCGTACACTCATTCGTGCTGCCTCCTGCTCTAACAGCTCGTCATATTCCGCCTCCGCCTTTTGGTCGTCCAGAAGGTCAAGGTTCAATCGCAGCTGCTCGCCCTGTCTCTGTTCCCGCCGCGTCGACATCTGGAGCACACACATGTCATATTGGCTTTAACCCTTTATCCCCAACTGCCCAGATTCAGCCAATCTGTCAGGATATTGCTGACTTTGGCGACTCACATGTGGTGTCGTCTACTGAATGATTGTGTGTAAACACCATGTTCATGCTGGATCTATTTAATAAAATTAATTGATTTATAAAGCGCCATATATCCGGAATATATAATTTTATGACTTTGCTGTTAGAATGGCTTTTTATTTATAACCCCCTGAAAAAAGTATCTTGCTGAATGTGTATAGGTTCTCTGCGGAATATTTTTCATTTCATTAAAACGTCAGACCATTTGCAATTACACAAAGGTACATATTCATATATATAATTATATATATATGTATATATATATATTTGTATATATATATATATTATATATAATATATAATATAGATATTATATATATATGTAAATGTATATATATATACATATATATACTATATACATATATATAAGATATACATATATATATGTATGTATGTATGTATATATATATATATATACATATATATACTATATACATATATATAAGATATACATATATATATGTATGTATGTATATATATATACATATATATATAATTATATATATATATAATTATATATATATATATATAATTATATATATATATATATATATATATATATATATATATAATTATATATATATATATATATATATATACACACACAAACTTGTATCAGTTTACACAAGCACTGGTGTGTTCCCTACTCAACCTCCACTGGTCCTCTACTACAGCTACTTCTCACTAACACCTTGACGCCTGTTCCAGTTACCTGTGCCTGCAGTTCTTGTTTTCTCGCCGTCTTCATCTCATCCTGCTCCTCCTGCTCACGTCTCGTCATCTGCTGCATCATCTCGAGGTCCTGGACGAGCTCCTCCCGTCTCTGCAGCGACTCCTCCTGCCGCTGCCGGACCACCTCCATCTTGTTGGTGATCTGGTTCTGGCGTTCCTCCAGGACCTGGCAACACGGTCAGTTGGTGGTCAGTTGTTATTCAGGACAGTGTCCAGGTATAGGATAGTCTCGCTTAACCGACTGTCGGTCAGCTGCGGAACTACGCCGAAAAGACAGTCTGGTCATTTACTTGTCTTTTGTTTGTTTATCCGCAAGATCTATACAGTGCTGCCACCTCATGGACACTGCCGTAATATATATTTTTTATAAACAACTGCGAATTTGTATTTCTATTTATTTTGTGTTAATATAAGTTTAATTTTTAATAATTTTATAATACAGCATTATTTGATGAAAAGGTATCCTTATTTAATTTGTATGCTATCCGTGTGGGGCTAAAAAATGCTGCCACCTCATGGATACTGGTTAATCCTGCCGTAATTATTATTTTATAAACAACTGTAAATTTGACTTTTTACTTACTTTTGTATTAATATAAGTTCAATATTGAATACTTTTCCTATGATATAATTATCTTGTAAAAGTATATCGTTATTTTAATTTTATTTCATAATTGGCCTGAGAGTCAATCGGCGTCTCTACCCTAATCTGGGGTAAGGCAGCCCTGGCAGGTGTCCACCACTGTCTAGAACTATGTATGCATTTGTACAGGTGAGTGAATAGGGACACTGTAAACAAATTAGGAAATAGGTAAAAAACAAATAAATACATTATTGCATTATTTTAATAATTATTTTTTACATTATTTTAATATATATATATATATAATATGGAAAATTCATATATAATATACTGTAATACTAAGCATTAAAAAGTTAATTTTTAATGCCTGATTATACTAGTTAATTTTTGCATTATATATATATATATATATATATATATATATATATAATAAAATTACACATGATGCAAAAAGTATGGCAGCTTAAAATATAAAGCAAATACAACTTGAAACTTACTATAAATAATTTTATTTAATGAAAATTATACTTAATAAATTACCTAACCTTTATTAAAACAATCATAACAGTTACTTAGTTAGACTTACACTCTAAAAACAATTTCAATCTGTAGTATATCCCACTTTAACATAAGACATGTATAATTTGTGAAACGTTCTGAAAATTCTTCCAAGCATGGCACAAGGAATGATCCCTAAGTGGGGGAGGGTTTCTGCCATTTTAACACATCCTCACCTCCTGCATGAGTCTCTCGCGCGCCTGGCGTTCCCGAGCCCATTCCGACTCCCGTTTCTCCCAAATCCTGGCTGCTTCATCCCTGCAGCAAACAACAGCAATATACAGCCCGGGAAAACATGAGGTGTGGAATTACCAGACAAGACGTCTTATGGGGGAAGTTGTGTTTAGATAATGTAATAATATTATGTGTAAGGTTGGTATCATGTTTGTTTGCAATGTAAATTATATGTCGTGAAGCTAAGTTAAAATTGATGTTGTATAAGCATTGATTTTAATTTCATTATTAGAATGTAATAGGAAGGGAAGAGAGAGTGGCTTTAAGGGTTTAAAAGTGGAATATGATAAGATTTGAAGGAGGTGGGAGTGGGAGTGGGAGTGAGAAGACGCAGACAGAGATGGGAGATAGAGCGAGAGAGACAGAGATGGGGGGGGGGAGAGAGAGACAGAGAGAGACCGACTGACCGCGACAGAGAGACATAGAGAGAGAAACAGAGAGACTCCAGCTCATGATTGAGGAAAGGATTGACAAAGAAGGTGGACAGCAGATGAGCTGGACGAGAAGAAAGACGGGTTGGAGGGTGTAAGAGTGACAGAGTGTGAGAATGAGAAGACATGTCCACTCACTGATAGAGCATGTCCAGTTCAGCTTCTCTCTGTTTCTCCAACTTGAGCTGTTCGTCCACCACCTGTCAACACACACAGTTGTCACTTCAGAGGTCGGAGGTCAGTAATAAGTTTACTAATAACACAAGACATTTTATTCCATGGCACACTGAAATAACAGTTTCTAAATGGATTTGTTTTAGTTAAAACAGGGTCCATACACATCTGGACATTTGAAATTCAAGGCTATTCAAGACTTTTCAAGGCTATTTGAAAAATAAATTCAAGACTGTTTTAATGACATATGTACTTTTAAGCGCAGTAAAATAAGTTAACATTAAACATGGCAGTAAAATAAGTTAACATTAAAAATGGCAGTAAAATAAGTTAACATTAATTTTTTTTACTAGACTAAGAAAACAATGGCGCCGACCACAATGAAATGCCGATTGCCCAATGTGCACGAGTTATTTGTGTGTGTAGACTTTGCCTTTTCTGGCTGTTATTCATCAAAACAATTGAGTCAAAACAATATTTTATTGACCACAATTAAATTCAAGACTTTTCAAGACTATTTTGTAAAATTCAAGGATTTCAAGGCCTTGAATTTGGTCCAATCAAATTCAATGCTTTTCAAGACTTTCAAGGCTCTGTATGGACTCGAAAAATCTGTATTGAACACTAACTACTTCATAAATCTAAACTTGTCATACATAAAAACAATGGTTTCCCACACAAATTAAGATGCTATAGCAAGGGTATTGGACATACATGTATTTTACCACCAAATGGTTTTTCTTCACTAGTAATACCATTCTAAATCCTACCATAGGACACATCCTTGTCCGTCCACAAGGCCACACCTTAAGCCCCACCCAGTACATACAAGGCTCCACCCTCATGCTGCCCACCCAAACCCTCCCTCATCACTTCCCCAGTACAACCGCAGACCATGTTTTTATCCCCACCAAAAAAGACGCCTTCATTAAACCTAGCCCTGCCCATTGTGACACCTTCACCCACTCATGGAAACACCCAATCTCCACCCATGACCACACCCCACTGTGTGACCCCAGCCCCACCCACCTGCTTCATCCACGCTGCGTCTGCCTTGGTCCTCTCCCTCCGAGCTGTCTGGATGGCTCGGTCCTCCTCCTCCTGAGCCATGAGCCGCTCCAGAAACTTCTGGTCCTCCATCTAACAAGTAAACACACACAACACATCGGTATGGTCCTCCGTCTAACACACACAACACACGGGTGTCAACAAACGATGACGAAAGCTTGTTTCTTTGCAAGTCACCTGGTGGAACTGAACCACACTATATCAATTTAATGTGGAAATCTTCTGCAAAGTTTTTGTTAATTACTGCGCATGTCACCATCACTACCTGAAACCAACAACAGACTACCAGTTCCTCTTAAAGGGATACTTCAGTCAGTGAGAGATTCACAGCATTCACTTACATCTATATAGTATATTGGTTGTCCATAGTAATTGTGCACACAGATCATTAATAAACAATTATAGTATAACTGTACAAGAAACACTCCATGTTCGATTCAGGGCGCTGCCATCTTGAGATTTATGTGCAAGTGACGTAAACCACTTACATCACTGGCGCATGCATGTTCGAACATACTAAGTCTGTCCAATGGTATTTGATGTATCCAGTACGTCGCGGATTGATTATGTCACTATCACAACTATTATCGAACATTCCGCCATTCCTTGCCTTTTCAACAATACGCCAGAGATGTAAATTATTTGGCTTACATCACTGGCACATAAGTCCCAAGATGGCAGTGCCCTGAATCTAAGATAGCATGTTTTTGATACCATTAAACTAATTGTTTATTAACGATCGTTGTGCACAATTACTAGGCACAACCAATATATTACACATATGTAAGTAACTGCTGTGAATCTCTCACTGGAGTATCTCTTTAACTGGAAAAATGGAGACCAGCAAAAGCTTGGTACTGTAGGAGCTAAAAGACAAAGATGTAACAGACCGGAACAAGAGGTAATGACTCTTACATTCCAGACTAATCCCCGTGAGAGATAATGACGGTGGAAGTAGAAGTTATTATCAATTGGCATTAGTTATACTGCAAATATAATTTAATATAAAGGTTTTATTTACATTTCCTGAGAAGATGACGGCCTGTTTCATCAATATATCCTGTTGTTGAGGACGATCTGTTGACTCCTATATGTTCATCTGGTACACTTTCGTTAGTATGTTACAGAAATTCTGTCCTTCTGTTTTTAGATTTTACCATTTTCACAAAGAAAAATTTAAGAAAATTTAACACTGGATTCTGTTAAATGAAAGACTTTCACTATGAACTCATTATCTCACTGACATTGTCCCCACGTCACTCACCAACTCCTGCTGAATGACATACGACCGTCGACGAAGTGCAGCCGCATGTTGTCTCAGTAATACTCGCCTGCCAATGACCAATGAATATTAATTAGTTTGGGTTAAAAAATGAAGCTTCCAGACATCAACTCGGTGAAGACTGAGACTGTGTGAGAAATGTAACAAGTGTTTTGGGGTCAGATTGCTTTAAAGAAATGTTACGCAAGACAGTTTCACACACAGACAAAGACAGATGATTATCTTCATCTGATCCTATCCCAACAAACAAAATTAATGTAGAATATTTATTACTTTTCAATCACTCACCCAAACTCCACTTTCTTGCGTTGTCTCTCGATTTCTCGCCGATGATTTTCTAGTTCCTCCAACTGCCACTGGTTGTGCATCAACATCTCCTCATCGTCCTTCAAACGCTGCGCCTGAGACGTCATTGAGAAGACACATCAAACTACGGTGTACTTTTTAAAAACTTTTAATAATAACAATAGTGGAGGCACCAAACACTCAGTCATTTCAAGTTGATGTAAAAGCTTACCTTTTGGTACCATTGTCATTGCCATGACATAATAGCAATCGACATGAAAAGAATAATAATAATATTTTATTATTTATAAAACGCAATATCCAAATATGCTCAAAGCACTGTACAATAAAATATAAAGCTATTTATTATGTCTTAAAACTAATATTAATAATAATAAATACAACTGTAAAATTTACTTTCCGGTAAAAAAAAATTAGAAACGTTAAATTATTCATGTTAAAACTGTTAATTAAATATTATATAGAATTAACGACGATGAGTAAAATGAATAAATAAATCTAATTAATACTCTATTTACATGCAAAACACATACTAAACGATGGCATATATAAATGTCAATTCATGTGTAAAAATAAGATAAGACATAAGTAATAATATCTTCCATATGTTATCAGTTATGTTTGACTATGTTGTTCCTTTTTGTTTGTAATTTACCGTAGATTGGGCGATGGTTAGACTCAGATCTGTTGGCTAATGGAAGAGATATTTTTAGCAAATATCTTCAAAAATGGCTGCCTTGAAGCAAATCACATTGGCCTAAAAGTTGCTGTAAAATTTTACCTCCAGTTCACGGTCCTTGAGTTCTCGGATCTGGTCCTTCTGCACCTGCTTGAGCCTCCTCGCCTCCTCCAGTCTCTCCCTCTCCCTCTCCTCCTCCCGCTCCAGGGCTCTCAGTCGCTCCTCCTCCATATCCCTCTCGATCTCCTCCTTCAGACGCCGCTCATCCGCCATCCTCTGGACACACAGGGGAGGTTGTCATGGCAACACAGGGGAGGTTGTCAATGGCAACACAGGGGAGGTTGTCAATGGCAACACAGGGGAGGTTGTCATGGCAACACAGGGGAGGTTGTCAATGGCAACAGAGGGGAGGTTGTCATGGCAACACAGGGGAGGTTGTCATGGCAACACAGGGGAGGTTGTCATGGCAACACAGGGGAGGTTGTCAATGGCAACACAGGGGAGGTTGTCAATGGCAACACAGGGGAGGTTGTCAATGGCAACAGAGGGGAGGTTGTCATGGCAACACAGGGGAGGTTGTCAATGGCAACAGAGGGGAGGTTGTCAATGGCAACACAGGGGAGGTTGTCAATGGCAACAGATGGGAGGTTGTCATGGCAACACAGGGAAGGTTGTCAATGGCAACACAGGGGAGGTTGTCAATGGCAACACATGGGAGGTTGTCAATGGCAACACATGGGAGGTTGTCAATGGCAACACAGGGGAGGTTGTCAATGGCAACACAGGGGAGGTTGTCAATGGCAACACAGGGGAGGTTGTTAATGGCAACACAGGGGAGGTTGTCAATGGCAACACGGGGAGGTTGTCAATAGCAACACAGGGGAGGTTGTCAATGGCAACACAGGGGAGGTTGTCAATGGCAACACACGGGAGGTTGTCAATGGCAACACACGGGAGGTTGTCAATGGCAACTCAAGGGAGGTTGTCAATGGCAACACAGGGGAGGTTGTCAATGGCAACACAGGGGAGGTTGTCAATGGCAACACAGGGGAGGTTGTCAATGGTAACACAGGGGAGGTTGTCAATGGTAACACAGGGGAGGTTGTCATGGCAACACAGGGGAGGTTGTCAATGGCAACACAGAGGCGGTTGGCATGGCAAAACAGGGGAGGTTGTCAATGGCAACACAGGGGCGGTTGTCATGGCAAAACAGGGGAGGTTGTCAATGGCAACACAGGGGCGGTTGTCAATGGCAACACAGGGGAGGTTGTCATTGACAACACAGGGGAGGTTGTCAATGGCAACACTGGGAGGTTGTCAATGGCAACACAAGGGAGGTTGTCAATGGCAACACAGGGGAGGTTGTCAATGGCAACACAAGGGAGGTTGTCAATGGCAACACAAAGGAGGTTGTCAATGGCAACACAAAGGAGGTTGTCAATGGCAACACAGTGGAGGTTGTCAATGGCTTTGCAGGGGAGGTTGTCATTGGCAACAAACGTGACCATTATCAACATCACTATTGTCAATCAATAGGGATGTTGTCAAGACTAATAATGTCAGTATATGGGGTGTTGCCAAAAGCAACAATGTCACATGCAGATGTCAACAACGGCCTTAATGTCATGCAATCATGTTGGTTTCCAGGTGAATCCAAAATAACATGTCAATATATAAAAATGCTGGTTCTGCAATTAAAGATTTTAATTTGATGGTCAAAGGACAGATTGAGAAAATGTTAATAGCTTTGTTTGAGAAATTTTAGTGACCATGGTGGACCACCCAATACCATCTTTTTTATTTTATTTTTAATAACCTTCTCAAACAACCTCAAACATTGTAGGATATATCAGAGGGGTTTGATATGTGCAAAATGGTTCTGAAATAGGACAAGTGAACATATTTAACAGGAAGGACACTTCAGTTAGAACCATACAATGTTTCGACATAACCCCCCAACCCTACCTGCTGGTGCATGTCCAGTTGTTTGCCCCATTCACCAACGACGTGTTTCTTGTGTAGTTCCGACTCCAACTACAACAAAGTCAAAAACACTTTGTAAATGTTTTTTATTCACTGACCTTTAAACACACCACAACTAGACATTAGCAATGGTTGTCATTTCAGTGAAACTGACTTCCCTTCAGACATTTCCATAATGATATATGTAGTAGAAATAATTATGAAACAACAATTTCTTTACTAAAAACTAGGATTTTGTATGACAATTAACCAAATAGCATTTTTTGGCAAATTAGATTTGTGACACACAATTACATGTCTAATTCAGTTCCCATTGGAGGGAAAACTCCAAAATTATATGTCAACATTTCAATACCAAGTTAATCAGAAAATTGTCTTCACATAGTTCTTTAAGTAAGTTTTTAAATAGATACAAACAGCATTTAAAAATTTCCCAATACCTTTCTGCTAGTCTTCATTGCTACATTTAACAGTATTTTAATATATTTTATTTGGGTCTAGTAAATCGGAAGCAAGAACTCACTGCTTTCAGTTTTGGGTTGTTAGTCCTCCAGTGTTCATATAGCAACTCCTGGGCTGTCTGCAGAGAAAACAAATGATGGTCACATGACTGTCACATGATCCCACAATGAACTCCTTTGAGGAAATCCCACAGTTAATTTCTTTTTTAAATCTGTAAAACCCTGTGGTAAAACCACATTAGAGTGTAACATATATCCATTTTAACATATTGGCAGCCTACATATATTCCAATGAATCAGCTTTTAGTGTTACCTGAAATAAATAAGATTGATCTTTTAACCCTGGCAGCAATCCAAGCATTGAAATATATAGACCCTAACATCAAGACAGATTCCTTACCCATTTTGCTCTGTCATAATAACCGTATGAAAGGTAATTATATAAATATATACACACACATAAATATATATATATATATATACACACATAAATATATAATATATATAATAATATATAATAATATATATATAATAGATATATATATATATATATATATATATATACACATATACATATACATTCACCAACATCAAAACAAGACAGCTTTTTATATAGCTCTATAGAACTATCCAGTAAAGTAGCAAAGATGGACAAGAATATGTTAACAATCATCAAGGTGATTGTCCTTGGGTGAGTTCACCTGTCTTCTCTTCTCCTCTCTCGCACTCTTCAGACTGCCCGCTCGGTCTTTCATGTCGTCCAGTCTTGTTGAAGACAGACCTTCATTCAATTCCCGCAGTTCTGCCTACAGCATCGTCACAATGCAAAATGTGGCATCAGTTGTAACACATATCAAGTCCTGGAAAGCATCCAGCCATGCTGTAATCCCTGTGCAGACTATTCACAAAATGATCAAACAACTAATGTCAGGTACTTGTTCATACAGCTGAATGACTTGTAGAGACCAACGTACAAAATAACACCAAGAGGTAATCAAGAGCTTCATGCTCTAGACACCAGGGTATCGTTTCGCTAAGATAAAGAGCTCTTAATGAATAACTCATCTTTAAACAAAATATGTTATTAAATGAATTTTTTTTCTTCAAAAAGCAACTATCCACTGCCATATTACTGAGGACACTATTTCCATGACACTCCAGTGACAATGTCCCATTGGTGAGGCATGGTGTTGACAGTTTTCAGGTATTCAAGATTGGCTTAAGGGCTCTTAACATTAGTGACATGATCCCTGACCTACTGCTTCCTGTGTGCGTCAGTACAATGGGAACTTCTGTTAGATAAGGTAGTGTCATATTTTCATTATTAATAAATAAAAGCTACGTTGTCGCAGTACAATAAGTGGGGTTACACAATCGATTGTCCAATTTATCTGAAACTGAACTGTTTTGCGGAAAGAATGTGTGATGCAGACACACAAACTAATGGACTATCAGTGGTCAGTAGTTGGTCAATTGTGAAGTATTGCACAACGAGTGATTCAGACATTTACCAAAGCTCAAATCAGAGAATGCACGAATCAATGTCCAAGTCTAAATCACTGTGCCTAAGAACGTTGTTATGATAAATCATACACAGAACATAGTTGTTAGTTATAAGATGCATACTTTATTTACTACATATATAATTTGTTAATTATTTCAACATGTTATAAATGTACATGTTGAAATAATTAACAAATTATATATGTAGTAAATAAAGTAACAAATAAATACAGTTTGTGTCTGTGGTGTGTATACCACTAGATGGAATGTCAACAAACCTCCAACTGGTCTTGTTCTTGTCTCAGCAGATCTCTCAGCTTCACTTTGCGAGTTTGTAGACTCAACATCTTTGTTTCTGTTTTGTGAGACGTTTTCCAAGCATTCATGCTGCGTAATGATAGAACAATAAAAACAAAATGTACATTACAACTCCCTGTTAATGTTGACATATTATCCATTGTCTTGCTTGTGAAATTATTCAATGTAGTTTAGTTTTCACATGTGCAGATACTGTTTTGATTCTGTATCAAGTTATTATATTTTGTCCTATACAAATTATCTGAACAATTGCAGAGTATGTTGATTCTGTGGTGGTGTGGATAATCACCAATAAACGACTAGTAAACCTAACATAATGATCTTGACGATTTGACGTCAACCTAAGCTAGCAGCAGAAAGTGACAAATTCAAACAGAAATAAAATCCAGAGTGAACAAGCAAATGAAGATGGCAATAGTAAAAAAAACATAAAACTAAAGACATTAAACCATTTTTACATGCATCTACTGTACGTAATGAGGCAATGACCGTTTCCAATCAAGTTCTTAATACAGATGGGAATCACACCTGTCATTGAAGGATACATCGGACTCCCATGTCTTTTTCTTGGCAGCTGTCAAATCTGCTTGCTTGAAGAAGGTGGCATTTTGAAGCCACTTCTGTCTAAATTCATTTTCACGGTTGCGTCTATCCACAATCGAACGCTCGTATATATTCTTGCTTGTTGTGTACGTTGTAGGCAAGTGTGGCAGTGCCATGACAACTAGTGGAAGTGATGCTACAGCGTATGTTGTTGTCTCTTTTCCTGGTATCATCAACATTTAAAGATAAAATTATAAAGACAGCTCACTTAAAGATGCACATTCATAGCAAAATAACAAAAGCAACACAAACATAGTGTGAAAACATAGTGATGGTTAAACATAATTCATTATTTAACATACACTGCCCATTATCAAGATTGATGTACAACAGTTTAATAAAGATACCGTAATCCTAAGCTAAGTTAAGCTGATTATCTATTTACAACTTAATTAATTGTACACACCATTAGGCATTACATTGTTTTTTAAATGTTCCTTCAAAAAATGTTCAGTTTACAGAACTAGTTGCAACATGAAAAGGCTATAATTTCGTACAAAGAATCTGTAATTATATGCTGCATAAATATGAATTCGATGGCGATGACGCTGCCAGATGCCGTGAGATGATCGCGATGTGATGACTGATGCCGATTGATATTATTGCGTAATCGGCGTTATCGATCTAGCCTGCTAGTATAACGCAGACAGTTCCATGTGTGTACCCTTCTAAAGAAAAGTATTACCCAATTTATATCAGTTAACACGTGAAACAATATTTAAAACAGTTACGTAGAAAAGACCAAAACACAACCGATAATTCGCTGTCTAGTCACATTATCGCCCAAACAAGTTTAAACCCGTTCATCGATTATTTTCAAATGTTTTCATTATTAAGATATCACTAAGCAAGCAGTACATCTAATCCGAATGTTTCAAACAGACTATACCTCAAACGCTCTATTGATCACTCACTGTATAAACTACAGTACAATCATAAAACGTATTTTGGTCTGTTTAAAATACAAAATGTTTACACCGCCATCGGTGGTTACGCCGAATACCAACGCTGTCCTATAACGATACTTTATTTATAAGCTGTGTATTTTGATTTAAATGTACCTGATCTATCGAAAACAAATCAAGAATACATTCTCAAAAATGTTTACATATGTAAACTCTGTCACTTTAACAATCCACGATTTTCAGGTATGATGTTTACATATATTTTGTTTTCGTTTATCCAAAACGTTAATAAGGAGTCCAAAACAATGTGGTTATAATTAATAAAGAATGGGTACAAACAGCCACATCTATAGAACAGTGGCAATTATATGGTTTGAAAATAATAATAAAATTTAGCTCTGAATTGTGGATTCTGCAGATCGAAGCTATACTATTTTAATATATGTAGTTGTATTGTAATGTGCATACTAGCAAAAGAAATTCTGAGACACCACAATAGCACAGGTAGTAATTATAATTTTGTTTTAATGTGATGCCAATAATTTTGTTTGCTTGTCTAGTGGATGAAACTTACTGGCAAATAAGTTAATTTCTCGTACAACATGATTATTCTGCTACAATATCATACATTAAAATTTAAATGGCACTATAAATAAAATTGTGGCCGATTGTTCATATAGGTAGGTTCATGATGAAATGGTCTCATAAGTGTGTGTAATATACTTAGGGCTGTAATAGGGAACACAAGGCAACTGCAAGGTATTGACACATTTTATTTAGCCCTGAATATGATATGCATATACTGAATTGCAGAGAACAATAGAATATAAAATAGTTCACAGAATATGGGTGATGAAATTATGAATGAAGACTTAAAGCTAAGGCATGTCTTACAACAATATCTTACATTACCAATACTATCAACTAGGTGCTGAAAACAGCTTTGAAAAGCCGTATGTACCTGACACATCACCCATTCTGCTAAAACATTGTTCACAACAAATTATGGTTGACAATTACCTGTTATAACATTTCTTAAAAATACTTCCAGTTTCTACTAGTTAAAGGCCCAACAATCCTCAACCATCACATGATAGTTGACATGTCTATACTGGTAATCCTGATTAACATTTCTACATAACATTGTATTCAATTGGCAATCAGACTTAATCTAACTGAAGCTTAAATCAGAGCTATTACATCGGAGCTGGTGTACTCCCCCGGTGGCACCAAATGCCTTCTATCTCACACACAGATCTTGCTCAATTTCGGACGTCTCGTCGTTTAAAAAATAAGTTTTTAATTTTGCTCCCATCCATATGAGGGTGCCGTATATCCGAAAAGACCCAGCTCCAATGTAATAGCTCTGCTTAAATGGTGTTTTGTATGAGTTGATAGACATACAGCTCTTCGTATAAATTTAAATGTTTTACAAGTACGCTGTATATAAATTACATAAACTGGAAAACTTAGCTCGCTTTTAGGCCTACTATAATAATATGTATGTTTCTGGTTGTGTTGGACTCTGTTAAATGTATCCAATCCTTGACACTTCTACATCACAGGGAAAATACATCATTTATCTGCAACACTGTAAATCAAAGACCAAAGTAAAATGATCATATAAATATTTGCCTAGTTCTGTCACGCCACCAGAATATGTTTTCCCCACACGGTTTGAGAACAAAAACACTTCTCCGCAAATAACAATTACCAAGAAAACACTTAAATGTCTACCTCTTTAAAGAAATTGGGGAACAGGTAACAGAACATAGCAATTTTGTAGGTTGATGAGTTGCATGCATGTGTACTAAGAGATAGTGAATTAAGGGGGGGGGGGGAATAAAGCTCTTCTAGCCTGAATTAGGCAGAAATTTGTAACAGGAAATTTGCTGTCTAGAATGCAGGAATGGTAAACATCAAAGGGTACTGCAGTTATCTAGGCTTGCCAGGGAAGCTTTTTAAATTGGACGTTTGTTTACAAATCGTGCAGTGGAAGTTTTCAAAATGCGAACATTGTTGCAATATTTATAAAGGACATAAACACAACCTGGCAAGCACTGTACATTCTAGTTGTAAGAAAATAATATTAAGCAAAAAAATAAACCTAGTAATGGATAGTGTCCTTATCCTTTGCAGCAACTGGTGTATTTCAGACTGGACGTCACATGTGTTACAGACTGGACGTCACACGTGTTACAGACTGGACGTCACACGTGTTACAGACTGGACGTCACGTGTGTTACAG
This sequence comes from Oasisia sp. SBJ-2009, assembly GCA_964017155.1. Taxonomy (NCBI): domain Eukaryota; kingdom Metazoa; phylum Annelida; class Polychaeta; order Sabellida; family Siboglinidae; genus Oasisia; species Oasisia sp. SBJ-2009. The sequence goes on from OZ024865.1 coordinate 44,938,364, forward strand.
ACTGGACGTCACGTGTGTTACAGACTGGACGTCACGTGTTACAGACTGGACGTCACATGTGTTACAGACTGGACGTCACATGTGTTACAGACTGGACGTCACGTGTGTTACAGACTGGACACGGGTGATTATGTCATGAGTACATAGACTGGTCACATAGTCTAGTCACGTGTCAACAACATGACGAGTTCGCAGTGTCTAGTGTGAGGAAACATGTCGACAGGGACGGCCTCGATCAACTTGAACGCTGCTCCCTTCATTCTACGAGACTCGCTCCGAGTGAAGCTGAAATACAAACAAAAGAGTTGAATGTGCAGAAATGTCCTGTTCTTTTCCTGTTTTGTCACTATTAGGAATTGGCAAATGTGAACCGATTAGCCTGGTCACCTTAGATTGATTTCCTACACCTTACTCTGTATGGATATCATTTGGGACTAATTGACACTGACCCTTATTGGAAGGTGACCATATTACTGAGGTGACTGTAAAGTTAGGTTTGCCTGTAATTTATCTCAAATCTGAAGAAAAAACTGTGTAAAACGTTTGTTCAGCAGTACATTTAGATGTGGACATTTGTTGTGTCATTTCCACCAGAAACAGTCTCAGTCTCAACTCTGACAGAGATTTATTTCACAAACATTCACAGACACACTCCCTACTAATATGTACTTGTCAAAATAATTGTTGTATTTTTTTGCAAACCAGAACAGCTTTTTTCACAATATTATTAACAAATGCAACCACTTTGTAGCACAGTTTTTTACTCAGCAACTGCAAACATTGCAACACATATAAAATCTGACATCATCTGATATTTAATACTCACTCTACAATATTTGGTAATGTTGCCTTTGGGTTGCACGACACATAAATGAGTCTCTTTACAAACGGACTCCGTCGGATCGCTCGAACCACGTCGGGATCTACAGAGCAACAGTGTTGTCATAGTTACGATCCACCTTTCCATCAAAAAGGAAGATGACGAGGGCACTATCTCATAATTCAGATGGAGTACAGATACCTATAAAATAAAACATCTAATAAATGACAGGTGGTGCTTTATAGTGAAATAATAAAAAAATTATATTATGCCATTCCCTCGTTCAGAGTTATAGAATGGAAAAGGTAACAAACGCAATCTAGTACATTTTACATAATGGAAAAGCCCCCATGTTTCATAATGGAAAAGGTAATGCAATCTCGTGGGTAGACCACTCAGATTTATATCCCCAAAATAATGCTATAATGGCGGATCATGTGATACCTCTAACTCCCAACAATTAAAATGAATATATAAAAATCATGGAATTATAAGAAATATTGGAACTGCAATGAAAACGTAGGAAACAGGAAATTCTAGAAAACCATTACAGATTTGGGAAACAGCTTTAAACCACCAAGACGATAAGGTACTAACGTAAGCCGCTGCGAGGGGGGTCCACCACGGCTACCACGTCTGTGTTGTTCAGGCTGTGCATCATAGAGGGCAGCACATCTTCCGCCTTGCCACAACGGAACTCCGCATTGGTGATTCCTGCAGAAGAAATGTAATTGTTAGAAAAACTGCACAAACCGGGTATAATAAATATTTCTTTTTTCCAAATATTGAGAAGCGACTGAATTATGTAAAAAAAAAGTGGACTAACCAAATATTTCCTTTTGATACATTGATTTCAGTATTTATGTAAATTTCAATAAAGAAAATTACATGTATATTTATCCAACAATATACTGCTGCAGATCCCTGTGTATACGATATTGTTGTCACATACACGGTCTGTTTCTGCGTCGACTCCATAAGTGCAAGATACAAAACTAACTCTCTCACTTGGTGTATCCAGCGAACACAAACACAAACACACTGATACACCAAATGACTCGTATGTATTTTATATAATGTAGTCAATGTTCTGACTAAAGGAATTACTTACTCACCCAAGGGATATTAAATTACTGTCATTATACATAGTTTTACATACACATATGCCACCTTTCCCTTCCACAGGATCAGCCACCATACTGATACTTCATTTACACTTCCGAGCATCCACCCAACTGGCAAAGTGGAGAGAATAAAACAGCAGTAGTTTTGAAACAGCTGGTCTACTTGAGCCCTGACCCCGTGGAGTGCCACACCAGGCAACCGTTTCATTTATGGAAAATTGATCACTAACCAACATCCGTTGTTAAATAATGTTTTCAGAACACAAATATCCACTGCCGTTTTACGGGGGACACTATTTCCATGTTGTCCTGTTGCTGACAGTTTTCATGTATTCAAGATCACTGTCAAAGATCAAAATTGACTTTAAGTGCAGCATTAGGTCTATGAGCTCTTAAAGAAGTTGGTGAAATGGTGCCCTGGGTTCTATTACCCAGCATGCCCCACTGCGTGTTACCATTTTCCTGTGCGTTGACCTTGGCGTCCTCCACTGCCTCGCTGCACAGCTCAACCCCTATCACCTTCCCCACCCTCTGGAAACAAGAAAGTTTACAAATTCTCCGTTCAACAACAACAGTTCATCAAATTTTTTCCATCTTCATACCTCTAGAAACGAACTGCCCCAAATAATAATTATTTTATTTATATTTTATTAATTAGAATGGATGTACACTTTGCATTGAGGAGGATGCATAAATGATGATGTGCACATCTAGCCTAGCTGATTTCCATATTGGACTTTATGCATGGCAACAGCTCGGATCCCTTAATTTAAGCAAATATGTTAATTTTCCCAAAAGGAGGTGACCAATCAGGGCACAATGGCCCGCGTCCCCTCTATGGCATTCCAATACGGACCCCTCACTCCATTTGCAAAAGCATAAAAAAACAAAATTTTGATTGCGTTTTCTTCACGTTTTTGAATCGTTTACGGTTGATATCTTTGTGTGATTTTCATCAGTGCTTTGTCTGCGAGTCGTCATGATGACGAAGGTGAATTTTGACGTCGCTCAGCAGATTCTAGCTGAATACCAGGCTACCTGGTACCTAACACTATGTATACTACTATAATAGTCCCAAATGTGGGGGTATTTCGCCACAGGTCACCCTACATGTGACCTAAAAGTGGCTGTTAGTAGTAGGTATATCAATAAAACAGAATTGTAGAAGGCCATTCCAGCACCAAAATGAAATGATAATGACAAAAGTAAATAAATCACTTGGTATGTCATGATATCCAAGTGTCTGTAACATCCTGATGGATAAGTTACATTTAAATGACCCAAGAATGTGGTGACACCTACTTGATAATTGCATACATGTTTAATATTTTAATTTAGTCTCATTTTTATGCATTCCTGGAATTTGTCTTCTTTTATATGAAAGCTTATCACCGATTGAAAATGGATGTTTTTGAATTTATACAAGTGATATCAGGAATTAAAATGTACTATATAAAAAAGATTAAGGCAACAATGGCAAAATTATCAATCCAGATAAAATATTTCATTATTTATTTCTGTCATAAAACACCAACCTTTGCCATTGATAAACCAATGGTACCGGTTCCGCAGCAAATGTCAAGCAGTGTTGTGGTTGGCTGTACCTTGCACCAATCAGCTATGGCTGTGAAGAGAACTGCTGCTCCAACAGTGTTCACTGCAACCATGGCAATACTTATAAGGTGCATGTCCAAATAATGTTAAACATGTTGCAGCATGGGACAAATTTCTTAAGATTATTAATAACAAACACACGCAATTAAATTCTCATCTGTATATGGAATGAAATATTATGCACTAAAGTGATCCACTTTTTTTTGCAAACTATACCATTAGGCAGGTCTAATAACAAAGGATATTAGATAAGACCGTCTAAATATAAGTAAAACATTTCTATTGGAGATGCTGCAACACCAAGCCTGTAGTCACTGGCAAAATGCACCACAAAAAGCAACTGAAACAATTTCCATTTTTCTAGAACTCAACAATGACAACTTATAACATTAATTTACCTAGTTTATTTAGGACTCATACATTTTTGGAAACACATATTGCCAAAAAAAACAGTGAGCAGTTATTTTTATTGGGTCATTTGACCCCTTCCCATGATAACTATTTGGGTCAAATCTGAATATAATTATGGTTATCAATTAAAATGTTCTGCCGAAATGTTTAGTGGATTCTGCCATGCAGTTTTAGCCACTGACAAAACTATACCATAGGTCGTCCAAAGTGTGTGTCAGTATTGCAATATTAGATAACAATGATCAAGCTGCATGATTTTTTTCCAACAAACCTTGGAAAAAAGCAGTTGGGGAAACCCTGAACTTCATGTCCAGCAATACTTCAGAGATGTACTGAAACAAACGAAATCAACATTAAGAAGCATGAAACAGAGAAATGTAACTGCCTAGCAATAATCTTTTATGATGAGCACTGCAGAAAACTGGTAACTTTTCATCAGACAGTATAACATTTAACTTGAACACAATTGACGAGAGTAACGTAGCTAAGATAGCTTTGTGAAAGCCGTTTGAAAATAGTCCACCTGTGATTTGATATACCTTTGTTCAGTAACTGTGTGTCCATAGACGCTGCTGATAATGTTAACTTTACATGACTACTGTCTACTAACTAATATGGACTGGGACGAACTTTTTTCAATTCAAGTTCTTGCCAGGAACTGCTGGGGTTGGGAAGGGTGTCACAAAAGTATCAGTGGCACCCTCGGTTTCAGGAAGAAGAAGAAGAAAAAGAGCTAATTGTAAGATATTTCTTTCAACTTGGACCACAAGTAATCTGAACAAAAGAAAAATATTAAAAATAAAGAAGAAATAAAAGTATACACTTACAGGCTGACCAAACAGAAGCTGCAACTCTCCACCATTCTGCTGACTTCTGTAAAAAGATCACATGAAAATGTACAATAAAGTGACGACATATCTTGTAATACAAAGACAAGATGACCAGTGAATGGAGGTGACAAAGAGTCAATGACTGTGTTTTAAAGGTACATTTACAAAGTGCTATTGTGTTGTTTACCTGCCGGGTGTCTCCCTGTAGACCTCTAGGTACAAGGACTTCATTGAGTCGTCTCTGCCGTCACCCGTCTCAAAGTATGACTTCAGTTTCTCTCTCTCCGAGCAGATTTCTTCCTGAAGAAAACAAACAACATTTCAGACTCACAACAAGAGCAAACAAGATAAAACAATGAACAACACACGGCAACACACTAAATAGATGTAGATACTATTTTATGACGCTTAGTTTAAACAGATAAAATTACAGTAAGAAATAACTGTGACTTTGAAAATAAAGTTGGGTTGGGCTAAACTTGATTTTGCAAAAGAAACTAATAATTTCTTTGCACTGAGATGCTACATTTGCTGGAGACCTGTGAGAGATCTTGACCACAGAGTTGGATGATGACCAAAGCTTCGTCCAGTTGGTTCACACGCACAGTCACTGTCCGCCAGTGTCCAGTTTTGGTCAGTGGATCAAATGCTGCTTTGTCAGAGAACTTCTGTAAGTAAAGCTGGACGGCCTGAAAACATAACGTAAACATTATTATCATTACTTGTAATCATTTGGAATACATAGAGCATTGTGTGTGGTGTGGTGTGGTGTGGTGTGGTGTGGTGTGGTGTGTGTGTGTGTGTGTGTGTGTGTGTGTGTGTGTGTGTGTGTGTGTGTGTGTGTGTGTGTGTGTGTGTGTGTGTGTGTGTGTGTGTGTGTGTGTGTGTGTGTGTAATTCAAATAAAGTATGTCAAATGTATTATGATAAAATGTTTAAAACATTATTAGAATTATAAGAAGATTCTGTATAATTTTTAACTTATCTATATATCATAGAATGATCTTGTGCTACGGATAATTTCACAGCAGAAAATATTACTAATAACATTACATATTATTTCAATAATCAATGTCATTTTGATTTAATTTCGCATAATATTAACATTAGCTCACATTTATACATATACAAACATTATTTTACGCTATCTTCACATCTAAGCTTAGAAACTGTTGCTTTGGATGGCTATTTTGATGACAAGACAGACACAGTAGAAAGCAAGATGGAGTCCTCACCTTACATATGTGCTTAGCTGCAGCGGGTACATTGACACAATGTGTCGGTTCAGCAACAGTGATGTCTCCACTTCTGTAGCTCCCCACTCGGAAACCAACGACTTTGTCTGTAGAGGGTAACATGAAAGGACTTCATGAATAAATACCACGTCCATTCAGGTGATGGAAAATGGCAGGAAAAGCAGATATTACGAATAAACTGTTGTGGCATTTTTGCAAAAAGCAGTGACCATTTTCTTATGTGATTCTAATCACAGATGCTTTGAATTACCAGGCATATGCAGGGTATAATGTACAGCAGAACAATTCAAAATTTTGGTAGTATTGTTTAGTCAATCTCTAGAGTTAATCGGGTTTCATATAATCACAGATGAAGTTTTTAATATACCTGCATTAAATAAAGCAAAGGATTACAACATGAGTAGATTTTGACAGACAACTTGAGACAGGCGAATAAATATCCCGCAATCAATTTATCACCCATCTTTCCTGATTTAAACTCTAGTAATCGAATGTATTTAGAACACGAGTTTGCAACCTTAATATTTCATGTTGTTGTATCTTCTTATAGGAATAAAGCAAGTTGTTCTTAGCCAATGAAAATTGTTCTATAAGTGTATGAAGTGAAATGTTTTACCTTCTCCATTTCCACAGCGACCGACAGTGAACTCACACTTGTTTCTGTACCCATCTCGTACTGGCTGTGAAAGTATAGCAATGTCGTTACAATGGCACAGCAGGACATGTGAAATATCATGTCATCACATCAGAGAAGACACATGACATCATACGACATGTCATTACGTCACATGTGACATGTCATATTGGTTCAGACAGTCAAGGTCCACTAAACACTGCTATACAATAATAAATAAAAACTATTTTATTTCACTGAAAAGTGTTTTTCAACAGAAGATGCAAACTTCAATATAGTGACTAATCTGAAACTTCTGAATATTATCATCTGAATAAAATCGATTTCTTTTTGTCTACAAATGTAGTTAAGACATGCTTTTGGCTCAATGACGGAAACAATTATGCAAAAAATGCATTTATCACTAGAAAATTTACTCCATTTACAAAACGTCACATCACATGAAATTATGACTGATTTCCAAAATAATATTCTGTGCCTCTTGACTCATATGACCGCTGGATAAGATGAGAACCCACAAGATACACTGACCCTCTCCCCCACCCCTATTTTATGTCAAACTTGTAATATATTATAAATCTGCAGATACAAGAACAAAACTTGTCATAGGTTAAATTAATTACAAATGAAGCTTTAATGTTAACTACAAAATTACACAACATCACAAATACTGTACGCACTGATGGCTTTATGGCATGCAGTCGACAGCAAAGACCATCATTTTCTTTCCTGAAAAAATGAAACAAATCAGGTCAATTTCCAGAGGAGGGCTTAGAATAGTTTTAAAGACATAAAGAAATGTACCAAAGCAATCCTTTTAAAATCCATTAACCATTACAAAATGTACAAATGTACAGTAGAACCCCTCACGAACGACCACCCTCATTTACGACCACTTGCTTTTTACAACCGTTTTTTCATTGACGGAATGTCTACGCTATATAAACGACCCATCACCAACAACCACCCGGCAGACGCGACCAACGACCATGGCAATTTGAATTTTACGACTGACGAACGACCATCCGATAGGTGGCCAGCACATTTCAAAACCTAAATATCGCAACGAACTCTCATTAAACGCACGACTAACGATAGTAACGTGCACGAACGAAAACAATAAATCGCCTGATGATGACCATTAATTTTGGCGATCTTTTATTTTCTGACTAAATTATAAAAACGACATCTAACAGCCGCTAGACTTTCCTCACATCTTATATATTTATAAACACACACTATGTTATAAAATGTTATCACTTACATTATTGACACAAATAAAATTCACGAAACAAACTCGCGTAAGAACTCGCCGGCAAGACATCATGTGCACGGCGGACATGGTCACCGTCGGTGGCTATGCGTATTTCTGTGATTACTGTAATATCCATATTGTGTATGATTACATTTTAGAAACTTAGGCTAAGTTTTAGGTTAGTTTAGGATAAAACCGGAATCCATATTTAGCGACACCGCGATAAAATATCGATGTAACGCCACGGTGACGGTAACCTACGGCCTGCGCGTAACGGCCGCCGCGGCGCCGGCGATGCCGACTTTAGTTTAGCACGATTTTATTCTTCACAGCAATTTAAATGATTTAATTTTATGACCTAGCGTATGTATATGTAATATGAGTTATTAGAGAGGAAGTTTCGCGGCTGTAACAGTTTGTTTTCATGATTAGATCAGAATGTAAAAGATCGTTTTGCGGCGCTGGAAAGAACAACAAAATGGTGACCGCGGTGCGATTATTCAGACGCCGTGACGTGGCAGCACTTTTAGCCCTAGCCTCGGTTACACAGACTCCGTGAGGTGGCAGCACTTTTAAGCCCCTCAACTTCTTCTCGGCGTAGTTCCGCAGCCGACTGACAGTCGGTTAAGCGAGACTATTTTAGCTCCTCAGATTGAATAGGGCCCGTAAGTGGGTTACGATATATGGCGAGACTCCGCGCGACTGGGGCTAATTGGGGACTGGACATTAAGAATAATATTCGATGGATGACAGTTGTAACTTCCGACTGATGAATACTAGGAAAATCAGGTCACAAATATCTTGTGTTATACCTTTCTTATCTTAAAATGTAATGCCAGATTTAATATTGAGTTTACCCCACTATCATAGACATATAGCGATTTGCTTAGTGCAGCTAATAGACACTCCCCACCATTTTAGGCCGCGTGTATCTTTTGCGGGATTTGCATTTTACATTGCTGTACGTTGCGGTTTCGATAAGCACTTATATCTGACAAGTTGTCTAAATGCACATAATCATAACACATATATACGTTTGCCCCAAACAGGTTGTACTGCGCGAAAAATGGCAATTTTCATTATTAGTCAAGATCGACAAACACAAGTTCAAGCCGGCGATTCATGATATCCGTGAGCATTGTCACCGGCAAAATGTTCCACTGCTTCTGCTTGTAATAATCCTTCGGACAGTATAACTGAAATAGTTAGACTGGAACAGTTCGATTATTACAACCAAAAACAAAACGAAGTCCTATACGTTAACATGGAGAATATGGACTTCCTGCCCCCAATTGTCCCCAGCCTCGTTTTCGCGCGCGAGACTTACACGCCAATCAAAGTCGGGGAGGGAGATCGAAGTCACGTCGGGGCCACGGACACGTCGTGTTTACCGTGAATACCAGTCCGTGACTCATACGTGACCCAATTGCATAAATTCACCAGTCGCTAACTGGAGGAATTTAAGTCGATAACTTTCCAGTTCACAACTGGTGTTTGGAACGCTGCATAATACCTGCGCCAAAACCAGGATCACACAATGTGCGGCTACATACAATGGGCATGTCCTCGCTACCAGATTGCTGATACAACTTTCGTAGGGCGGGTTCATTCACCCCTACCAAATGTGGCGATTATTTGGACGACGCTAGACCCGGAAGATCCCACGGCTACACCTGGCCTGGTTGTATTCAAGAGAATGTCAACTGTTTACACTGACTGGTTTGGAACTAGGTCGTAGGATCTTCCGGGTTTACACGTTGAAGGTCTGCTGACTGGGTGGTCTGGTGCCAGTTCATAGTGGGCCGACCTCTCCCCGTTCTTTTTGGGTCCGCCGTAACACCTTGTAAGTGAATCACACGCATACATGCGTGTGCGTGAATGTTTGTGCGTGAGTGCGTGTGTGTGTGTGTGTGTGTGTGGGGGGGGGGGGGGGTAGCCGTGAAACATGCCCCACCCAGTTCACGCGCCGCTAACAGATGGTACTAGACACTAGAGTTTGCTTCTGCCATTCTCTCACTTTCTCGTTAGTAACGAAGTCGCTCCACTTCACGCCCAAAATCTTCACTAAAATAGAATATGTTACTGGTGACGTCCAGTGACCTGTAAAAGACCTGTGTTGCCCTTCATATTTACCATTACTTGCTGGAAGCTGGCCCACCAATGTTGTGGACAATTATAAATGGCAAAACACTAAATGGGAGGACGCATATATTACACTGTACTGACAGCCGCCCACTGGATGTTCTGTTGCAATCTGTTGTTATGTAGCACCCAGACTGACCCAGTCCATTTAGTAGTTGTAAGTAATGCTGTCTGAAAGACACATGCTGCAAGTAGTGACTCTGTAATTCACTGACCGACTATGCTACACAAATATTAAACAACAGAAATAACTACAACTGAATGGTTGCATCGGTTTTCAAAACAAAGTACGTAGCATAGAAAACAGTATTGTGCGTCACGAGTGCTACCACCTGGCGACCAGGCGAGGAGGTTGGTCTAGCGTGTCATGCTAGGCGACATAGACAGGTCGAGAAGTGACGAAGTGCTAGTTAAGACATTTCCTCTTACAGAACATGGTACCAGGATTATGATGTTTATCACCCGGACATCCTGCCAAAACTTACACTGTGGATAGTGTTGATAAATATCGGACTTAAATTGCTAAAAAAAAACTCAACATTGCGTAATATCGCAGACCACATTGTCACAGACATGCCAAAGTTTAACACACCAAAGAAACTTTTATTTCTTGTCATACATACATACATACATACATACATACATACATTCATGCACACAAACATAGCTATTCTTTGAGAAAGACGGTACACAATAACGAGGCTAGGAAAGAGGAAGTAAAGCATAATGATATCATTCGCAAGAATGTAGTGGTGTATTCAAACACTTACTTCCTCTTTCCTAGCCTGGTTATTGTGTACTGTCTTTCTCAAAGAATAGCTATATTTGTATGTATGTATGCATGTAATTATGTATGTATGTATGTATTTATGTTTGTATGTAAATATATGTATAAACATCGTGGATGGACCGAATTTATCAGTTTACTAAAGACAACAGGTTCTCGTCCGCATGTTGATTATCAGCCCACGGCAATAGTGATTTTCAAATGGCTACAAGATATAGCATAGTATTGTTAAATTGCGAGTGACGTCATGGCAGCACTTGCTATCCTGCTAAAGCTTAACAGTTGCATGGACTCCCTATATCGTTCTTGTTCACAAACACATTCCCAAATCCAACACCACAATATTAAAGGTTCACTATATCTACTGCGGTGTAATGTGAAGGAGGGATTTCTTTCAAACATTCCACCGGCTGTTTAAATTCATGCCATCTACACTAAGCTAGGCTCCATTGGACGCTCAACCCTTGTAATAACCGCCGTATCTCCTTTTTATCTGACCTAGTTGAACCCACGGTGAATGGCCAACACAGAGTTATCTATGATGGCCACAAGCAAAACACTTACACAGGCCAACTTAGCGGTTCTGAGTCGTCATGGTTCTCCACACAAACATTCGATTGCAAGCTTGATATCTGGATTGTTCGACCCGGTTGAACGGGTATTTCGCCGATTGGGACCCGTACAGGATGGACGTGCAGAAGACACGGTCCATCGGCGAACCCGATCCGACTGCGATTCCACAGAAACATCGCAGCAGCCGACGTCACCGCCGCAGCCCTCGTCGTCAGAAAATCCCGTCGACACGGAAGAAGTCCCCGTCGCATCGTCGCCGATCTGCCAGCCCCCGTCGTCAATCGCCACCGAGTCGCCGCCGTACGAGCCCCCGTCGTCCGTCCCCGGCGAGACGCCCGTCGTCCCCCAGACGCCAGTCACCCCCGTCGAGGCGCGAGTCTTCTCCCCCCACACGCCAGTCTCCCACGAGGCGCCCGTCTCCCAACCGGAACGGCTACTCGTACCCCCACAGCGAGTACTCGGACACCTACACCGAGTATTCGGACAGCGACAGCGGCAGCTACAGCAGCTACACGTACTCAAGCAGCAGCAGCGAGGGCGACTCCTACGACAGCCGCGCCTACGAGCGTCGCGGACACACCCCGACCGACAACAGCCAGAGCCGTCGGCCCGCCACTCCGCCGGCCGACTACGACAGGCACGGTGGCGGCCGCTACAATGAGCCCATCAACCGGCAGCCGAACGGCGACGACCTGGAGATGTACGCGCCGCGCTACACGCGCAACATGCCGAACCGGCGGTTGGCGAGAGAGGTGAACCCGTACAAGAAACGCCAACAAGAAACAAACGAAGACGACGTGGCCTACACACGATTCCGGCGTCCAGCACGCGAGCAGAACCCGTATGCGAGCCTCTTCAAACCGGACGAGTCCGATATCAGACGCCAACAAGAGACAAACGAAGATTACAAGAGCTCCTTCAAAGGCTTCAATCCGGACATCGAGTTCCGCGAGAACAAGGACCTGCGCCGCGAGGAGTCTCACCGGCGCCGCAAGAGCTCGCGCCGCAAGGAGAACGGCGACCGCGCGCAGCCGGCACGCTACCCGCGCGACCGCGAGTTCGGCCGCTCGATCCGCGCGGAAGAGCGCGCGCTCGGCGGCTCGGACTACGACGAGCACTCGCGCCGAGGAGGAGGCGACGACGACTCGCAGCTCAACTTCGATATGTCCCAGCGCGACGGCAGCAGGAGGCCGAATGGCCGCGACATCAACTTCGAGCGGCTGGAGAACTCGCTCGGCTATTACCCATAGCGGGCGATAATGCGGCGCGTCGCGAGGATGCACGCCGGATATCGGCGCGGTGACTTTACGCGCGGACGATAATTGGAGATAGTATGTATGCACGCGTGGCCATTGCCGCGCTTGTTAGGTAAACAAGCGTGCGGACGTATTGTGAAGATGGGAAATTGTCAGTTGTGTATGATGTATGACATCTTTCTTTCACATTACTTACTTCCGTTATAATTATTATTTTCTATTATATCGATCGTGGAGCGGAATCTGACTGTGCTGAGATGAGTAGTTTGTTAGTTGTTTGTCGTGTTGCGTAGAGCGTCGGTGGTTGCCCGCACATAACACAGCGTTAAGTCAATATCCTCGTGCTAACTCAGCTGAGTCTGAGAAGGAAATTATATTATAGTAACAATGTTTTGCTACACATTACAATGTCAATGCTACATTGTTCTACATGAAACCTAGATGGCTGACACAGCGTGACGTCACACTCTTAACCACATTTTAGAAGACTCAAGTATCTCAAACATGTGCCGGGGGCGCCCATTTCACACTCTGTTATAGTGTGGTCACGTGACCGTAGCTTGTTCGAGTTGCAACCTTTAGAGTGACACTGTAATACGGTGAAATGTCCTTGATAATTATAAGTTAATTACGTACAAGTACAAGCGCCAACTCGGGGATTGTAATCTAGAATGTTATTCACTCTAACCACATATCATGGTATATCGAGGGACACAGTTTTAGAAATGCATAATATATAGAACATGCATAACACAACATATCAGTAATTACAACTGGATAACAATTACCCAGCTATACCCGTGGAAAATTACATTTATACAGGTTCATGAACAACACACTAGGTGGCAGGTCATTGATCATACAGTTTTAAGTTTTAGGAAAAAAATTGCCAGATCATTAATTTTGTCTGGCTCACTTGTCTGTAGCATATGAGTAAAATTTTAAAATGTATACATTTGCACTCATCCTATTACATGAAGATATATTATTTAGTTCTCAGGTCATCCAACTTTGTATATTCATATAAAAAGTGAATTTCATCACATAATACCACTTTGTCACAAATGGTGCAGTCTCTCACTCCTAGGCATGTTGGAGTTATATTGTATGGGTTATTAATAGGTAATTTATGTGTACCTATTCTGAAGTGGAATAACGCTTTTTTGACTGTTCAGGAAGAATTTCAGTATACATTTCTTTACAATGTGATATATTAAATAGCTGATACATCACATTATTATCATCTGTAATTCTACTGTGCCATAGTTGCTTAAATTGATCACATTCACGTTTCTGTATACTCTTGGCATCAATGTTATGATCTTGCTTTAACTATATATATATATATATATATAATTAATGCCATTTGTTTGAAAGATGTTACTAATGTATTTAATCCAGGGTGAGAGGTGTACATCTTTACAATAAAGATTATATAAGATTATGTGCATGACCTTATTAAGGTTTTTATTGCTGCTTTTTAATAGTTTTGTCCAAAAACAAACCATTCTCTGCTTTATGGTAACTGACAGTGGGTATCTGCCTAGCTCTCCATATATTGGCTTATTATGAGAACATTTTGACACTCCAAAAATAAATTTACATAATTTAGTATGCCCTTTCTCCAGGATATCAAAATTTTCATAACCATACAATAAGATTAGCTCTACAGTCTACAGTCTACACACTTGTCAAATAACTTAAGCATAACATCAGTTGGTAGATTTAGTCTCCTGCCTTTTTGTATAAGTGAATACATAGCCTTTGAAACTTTGTCATACAACAAACCTTTAGCTTTAACAGAGGATCCATTCCAATTAAAGCAAATACAAAGGTATATGTAAAGGATCAGGTACTTGATCGAGATCCGTATTAGCAAATTTAAATGTACGTATATTACGTATCCTTGTCTTTGACGTGGCAAAGACCATCATTTGTATTTTACTGATATTAATCTTCAGTTTGTTACAGATACAGTATTCATTCAATAGATCAAGATTCCTATGCATGTCATGCTCATTTTCGACCGTTATGACAGTGTCATTTGCATACAGGCGAACAAACAGATTATACATTCTATTAATACCATAATTGCTGTCATTACGCAGTTTGTCAATACTTTTTATAGTGTATTCCATTTCTATGCTGAGGAGAATGTTTCCGTATCATTGAGAAATAGTGCAAACAAAAGTGGTGATAACTTTATTTTTTCCTAGTCTCAATCCTGCAAGTGATTCGGAACATTGCGATTGCACACCATTGTTCGTGACACATGATTTGATTGATTTTTACACATTCAGTATAACATTATTAAGTACTTTTCCATATGATATTAGTTTTTCCTATAACATTGCTCAGTTGATCGAGTCAAATGCCTCACTAAAATAAATGTTCTACCTTGACATAAACAATTCAACAATACACTTAAAGGTACTCAATCCACTCGTTTGCTAATCGCCAAACCGGTTCTTTTATTACCAGATGTGTAATGTGTTAATAGTTTAACTAGTATGCACAGTCAGTTAATTTTTTTAATGCGTACTTGTCATTTTATAATTGTAAAAAAAGAATCGCCGTTACACCGGGTATAACTGGCGAAACAATCAGCATCTGCCGACGCCCTGTGCTTTTTGGGTCACGTGTTTTATGCGAGATCGACTTACTACGGCACAATAACAAATCGCACGTGCTTTTGCGCGTCATGACTAAGTTTGCAAGTCAAAGGCAGTGATTCTTCTATGAAGGTACGCATTAAGTGCATTAACGCAGTCACCAACAAGAGCGAGTAGTCGGGGGCTAATTCACTCTTGTGAACGTTGACTCGACGCGGATTCTCTAACTTGTAAGATTATAATAAATATAAGTCTGACAGTGTCACTGACAAGGCAAGCCAGTTTGAGTTGACAGTCGCCATCGCATCGGGATCGCCATCGATATCGCTCAGCATCATAACCTGTGTAAGTGTGTTGATATGTACCGGTATTGTATTTGATTACGCAGGATCTTGTTAATAAACTTAGTAATTGCGAAACTACATATCCAGAGAGAATAGATGACGTGAGGAACGAAATTAAAAATAAAATTGACATCGGGGACGGGTAATAGGCTCTTGTCGGTCGGGCAAGAAACGTTGTATTTTTAGGGGGAGCATCCGTTATCTTGTGTAACAGAACGTCAAATGGAGAATTATATTATATTTCACAATTATTAAAACAGTGTTTTGCGACTCACATTTCAGTACTATTACTGAATGTTGATTTTTATTATATGTTATGCAAAATAATATAAATTTGTATAACAGCGATGATTGATGGTGGTGATTTTTTTCAATAAAAATAAACATGAAAATAAAATGTTAATACAGTAGGTGTACATTATATCATGCAAGTATTACATATAACATTCTTGCACTTGTTTCCATTGTAGTCAATGCCTGGCTGTAGTCTATGTACATGGTACCTTTCAACTCACACATGCCAGCTGTTTTCAAATATTTATCAACATTTTCATCGCAGCAGTATCTGAATGCATAATATATTCAAATTATAATGTTGCTACAGGCCACACTACAATACAAAAGTGAGACAAGGGAGAGGAGAGGCTAAGATTAAGGCAGTCACATGGGTATGGCAGATGCAGGGAGGATACGTAGTCTGCGGGAGGCTCACATCTGATCAATCCAGGTAATTTAAACATTTTAACAATCAACAATGTATAAATTATAAAAATATGTTAATATGTCCATTTAAATATACAGTAGAACCTGTCTTGTAGGGACACCTGTCCAGCCAAGCAAAAGTGTCCCTACATTGCAGGTGTCCTCTCATCACAGGGACAGTAATTTGCGGCATTTTTCCCAAACATACAATTTTTATTTAAATCCACATTACAACATGCATAAATCACTTTTATACCCACAGTTATAATACCCATACAACTTAAGTGTAATAATATATCATTTAATATTACAGTAGAATCCCTCATTTAAGACAGTTTTGGATTAATTCATAATAATTAATGTCCATAATAGCATGTATGCTTTTGAAAACAAAGTAAGTATTAAAATGCACAAAATACAAATTAGAAA
Source organism: Oasisia sp. SBJ-2009 (assembly GCA_964017155.1). Lineage (NCBI taxonomy): Eukaryota > Metazoa > Annelida > Polychaeta > Sabellida > Siboglinidae > Oasisia > Oasisia sp. SBJ-2009. The sequence continues at coordinate 44,955,152 of OZ024865.1, forward strand.
ATAATTAAATGAGACGACACATTAACAACAATATTTGCATATATTTTGTGTGTGACATGTTTCATTATAAGTTTAATTTTGAATAGTTTTACAATATAATAAATAATTATTATCTGATTGTGATTAAAATTTGGTCTGAGGGCCTAAAAAGTGCTGCCACCTCACGGCGTCTGGGTAATCACGCAGCGGTCGCCATTTTGTTTATCGTTTCAGCGGCGCAAAACGATAATTTACTTTCTAATCTAACCATGAAAACGACTTCTTACAGCCGTCAAACTTCTTGTCTGATAACTTATATACACATGCACACGCTAGGTTACAAAATAAAATAATTTAAATTCACTTAAAGAATACAATTCACAAATCAAAATCGTGGTAACTCGACATCACCGGCGCCGGTAACGTGCAGGCCGAGGATTACCGTGGCGTAACGTCAATATTTTATCGCTGCGTCACTACATAAATGAGATTCAGAAATGTTGGTTTTACCTAAACTAACATGAAACTTAGCATAAACTCAGTAGGCCTATCTTACGTTTGTTATCGCTCGACATAACTAGAAACTTGGGAGAAAAATTAAATAAGTGTGGCTCTATAGATCGATTGCGAGAGCGACTGAAATGAGTCACCAACTGTGAGTCGAGTTAAAGTTAACTGTCCGCCCTAGCAGGTGAAAAATAACAAAAAATCGCTGTCCGCGTCCACCAGGTGGCCGCTCATTTCAGGGACATTTCCGTTGAAAAGTGATCGGGACATCGGAAAACTGTCCGTACATAGCAGGTGGTCGCTCATCGCGGGGGCCGCTGAAGACAGGTTCTACTGTACATTTGTTTTCATTAACATATTATCTTGAACATGGAAAACTAAAATAACCTTTGCTCTTGCATAATGCATATTATACCCAGTGTGTCAACACATACATTAATGCACATACACTGTGTGAGTCATGGGGCATGGCTACATAGATCAATTTTTAAAATTACCTTCAAAATGGTGCATTTTTAAGGATGTTTTAACTTATTCCCTGGGAAATAGAGAGGAAACAAATTCACGGCTACAAGTGTAAACATGTTTATAGCATGAAATACCTATGAGGTGGCCATCCTGGCATATTTTGTGCAAAATGGCTTAGAAAAACACTGAGGTGGTCCACCTCACTCATCATATAGCAGGGGAAATACTGAAGCGGTGACTCAAGAAATCAATAATACAGTTTTGAAGAAGGTAGACATACATATTATGAATGCTTGAATATTTTCTGAGGGAATGTGCTGTTGGCATCACAATAACCTTATTTTGTCATTTCCAACATTTGCGTTGATCAGACAACCTCACATATTCATGGTTGACATAAAATGTCAAAAATGAATATGTGTACACCATGTAGTGGTTATTGCATTGCATCATTATTTACTCCCAACTCCACTACCATGATGCATGTTGTTTGTTTACTGAAACTGAATACATGCTTTTCTTTAATAGTCAACAAGAAACTGAACAATGCTTAATACCACTAGTTCAACAAGTTACAGGACAGTTGTATTTGTGGACAGGACTATACAGCTATGAGCCGTGCAAGATGCTGCATATTAAATGTCAAGTATTCGAATGTACTCTGCAGTACTGGTGGTGTGTACACTGGCTTCCATGCTGGTCAGATACCCTGACTGACTAGAATGTGGAATGCAGAGTGCTTGACATGCGAATATGATGACGCCTGACTAACTTTGCAGTTGGTGATGGAACTGTGGATGCCATGGTCTGTCAAATATGGCATGAACCTTTGGTCAACCTGTCTCGACACTGTAAGACAGGTTTGACATTCTTTGGTGAATTACATCAGCTTGGATATCGATGACATTGTGTGAGTTCACTCTCTTTGATGATACTGCATACCAGCTTCCTGGCATTTTGCTGTACATCCACATCTGCCTATACAAGAAACAAAGTGACAATTAACATGGCTCTGACATGTATGATATTTAATATGTGACAACACACGTAGCCAAAGTCAATATCATGGTAATAATTCATAGATGGAGTGAGTACAATCCAAATGTACTCGAGTACGAGTACGATTACTTTGAACATGCATGAGTACGAGTACTCAGAAAACAAATGTACTCGAGTACGATTACTTTAGAATGTACTCAAGTACGAGTACGATTATTTTAGAATGTAATCATGATTACTGGTACTTTCACGATTACTTTAATGAATATCCTGTTTCTACCGTAAATGTGACCTCCATGGAATCAGGTGTCATTCATTTTTTGTTGCTTGCCAATATCTAGTGTTCTAACTGATTACTGCTAACTGCTATCCACTGTCCAGATGTTATTATTATTATAAATCATCAGATGACTTTCTCGTGTGTTGAATGAACCATTTAATACTGGATTGATACTCAAGATGTCCATATATCATGATACTACAAACTAAAGGTATCATAGTGATACTGTATCAAATAGCATACAAGTGTTATAATGAGTGTCAATTTAGTGGTGGTTCAACTATGTCAATGAAGTATCAAGAGGAAAATATTAAACTTCTGAATCAAATACAAATATGATGCATTTAAGAATTTCAAATGTCCCCTTTTAAATGTCAAATACACATGATCAAATATAAATTATACAATAACAACATTTCAAATCCAAGGGATCATATTAGCAATAATATCCAATTCAAATATGTCATATATCAGATGGGACAAACAGTTGGGGATTTAGACAGGTTTACAGTTTACACTTACTTAAACATAATGGACAGGGATTTAGCAGCTAACTGCCCAGTCATTCACACCATACTGAAAGAGCAAACAGTACAGGTGGGGCTGTGGCATGGCTTCTACAATTACAAAGCAAGATGTTAGGGGATGCTTATCGCCTGCAGTGCTTCCCTGGGACTGTCACAATATAACTTGTACTTTGTACTAAGCAGGAGGGTGGGGAGATGTGGCTTCTCTGGGAAGAGAAGGTATTAATTAGGGAAATCTGACTGAATATTTATTTAACTGAAATGCTCAACAGTAATAGAAAATGAATACCTCGATTATTATTACATTTATTAGATTACTTCTAATATTGCTATTTTTATCTGTCTAATATATTTGCTTGCAACTGTTCATATGAAAAAAATGTAATCGTGAGAAGTAATCGTGAGTACGATTATATTGGTAATGTACTCGAGGACGATTCCTTTCCTTCGTACTCGAGTCCTCGTACTCAAAAAGCACTCGTACTTGAGTACGAGTACATGACTACGAGTACACTAGTACAATTACTCCATCTCTGGGTAATATAATTGTTTTATTTGTGTTATAAAATTTGCATGCCCACATGTTATATATACATTACTCAGACCTGTTATATTGAACATTTCTACTAATGTAGGAAACATTCTGCCACACTGAAATAAATATGTGAAGATACTAATTGTACAAAAGAAAAGTATTCACCATTATCTCTAGCCAGTACTCTTCATAGAATTGAGTAACATATAGCAATTGCACATGTAACTCTCAGCCACATGGCAAGGACCCTGACTAGTTTACCCACTTTTTATGTGTAAAGATACAAAACATTAAATATATTTTAAAACAAGTTATTTTATATCTACTGATTTTTTTAAAATAAAGTATAATCTAGTTACTTTATTTAATATATTTATTATTTATAAAGCACAATATCCAACATGGTCACAAAGTGCTGTGCATATTTGTTATGTACATAATGTTATTATATGTACATAGTATGTATATTATGTTATCTATTTACAGCATGTTTCTGTAACAATTGTGTGTGTGTTATGGGTGAACCTTCATACGACAATTCTTTCAGAATATTGAAAAACTTTCCCATGACATGTATCACTAAGCACAAGTTTGCTAAAGCTAATGTCTTCTCTGTGAAAGGCATAATTTGAAAACCTAATGAATGGGATTAATGTTTTTGAACTAATTAGTATTTGATATACCATGTGCTGGATGCTCGGTGAAACGAAAGTAACTGTTTTGTTTACATTTACCTAGTTAACACGTTTTCAATTTTGTCCTAAGTTTTTTATTACTGCTTTGCTTGTTATCTGATGAAATAAATACATATATCACGTGCAGTGATTGTACCTGTGGTTTTACTTATATTGTGCTTGCCATTATTTTGTAGTTAATTTCATGAAATAGTTTTGATAAAATGTTTTTACTTTATGATATCTTTACTTATATACAATTTAACAAGTACACCCACCCATTAATACAGACAAATAAAATATCACACAGAGGGGCAGATTCAGAAATCGTCTTGAGGGCACAAAAACCTACTGGCCTTTGAACCAAATTGTGTCACAACTTATTATTATCACTTAAACTGGGTCATATTTCAAACAATATTGAGGCACATTAGCATTGATCTATTATAAAAAGTTTGTAGGCATACCAAATTCCTACAGCGTAGGAGGCACATCCACAGGACCCCGGGCCCCCTGGATTCACAAATGACATACATCTGTAAATTTGTTATAAAACTTTTATAAAAAATGTACAGGTTAAAAATTAAAAGGTTTGTTGAGAGAGTAAATTATTGTATATTACAACACTCATTTACCTGAGATGAAGAGCTTTTCCGCATGCCCTATGGTGATGACACCTCAAGTTCTGAAAATGTGACACATTTAAATGTTAATGTACTTGAAAAACTTGCAATGTTATGAACGATCACCTCCCAGGCTTCCAAATGCAAGCAATATCTTGTTATTTTATTATATTAACGTTACTAATAAATTAAAATAATATGTATATACCTATTTTTATGTATTAAATTATCATAAAATTTTGCTTAATGTATTAAATTATTATTATAAATGTATTAAATATTGTCATTATGAATAAGTATAATGCAGGCCTAAGTATAACTGTTAGTGTTACGAATCACTTATAATGCATTTACATTATGCCTAGCTACTATTAGGCTAATTAAGCCTACAGTGGTAGTTAATTAATCTTAGCCTTAGGATATTAACCTGCTACCTATCATATGTGACATAAACATTACATAGTTACAGTATTATAATAAATCACTGGCATGTGATAGTCATATAGGCGGCCCATAGTCTATGCCTGGCGTAGTCATAATCATAGCACAGCCATACCTTCAACCTTGCCATTTTGTCGTACCATGGGCCTGGCATTGCCATTGGGCTTGGGCTGAATAAGCGCCAAGGTTGAAGGTAAACAATAACATAAATTTAGTAAAAACAACAGAAATATCAATGACGTATACTCATACGCCTAAATATATATATGTGATTATAGCTGAGCAATTCGTAATTACTAACCAATCTGGAAGAACATCTGTACGAACGCTGCATGTGGACTGTGTCTGGTCTGGACTGTAGACAGTGTAGTCAGTGATAGCACGGTGCCCGTAGGCGTAGCTTGCAAAGGGCACTTTCACTGTTCCGAAGGCGAAGTCATTCTGTTCACTGCTAAGTTCTATATTCTTTCACAATCATGCGTCGATGCTGTCTTTGTCTGCTTAATTTGCCGTGTTGGTGGCATATAAAAATTATATTTGTGCCTACACTCGCCGTTTCTAAACGTAAACAACTGGACAGGGTCAATCTCGCCCCAAGCCTCGTTCGCGTGAAGACTAAAGCGTATTCCGCTCAAAACTCCATTTCCATAGTTAGGAATCGTACATAGTTTCTACACGCTCCGTGTAGAAACAAAAATCGAAAAAGTTCGCATTTGTTCTATTAATTGAAGAACATTGAAGTAACATGTCTGCATAAACCAACTAGTAAATCATTCGGGTGTATTTGATACGTTACGCTTTTTGTGAAATGACTAATAATCGCTAGGAGCAAACGATTTTTACGGGAATGAGTATCTTTAAGTGACAATATTTGGTCGGTTGTAGAATAGCCTTTCCTAAAACCAGCTTGGGCTTCACTCATTATTTGTTTCAAGTTTATAAAGGCTGTTAGTCTTTTCTTATGATAGAAGTGAATAATTTTCCTAAGCAGCTAAGAAGAGTTATCCCTCTGTAAATGTCAGGCTAATTAATGTCACCCTTATTTATATATATATGTTTTATTATGACAATAAACCAATCATGTGGTGTATGCTCAGTAATACAACATTAGAGATTTGTGTTAGCATATGCAAGTGATCTTCTGACTGAAAAAGCTCCGATCATTTCGTTAATAATATTATCTTCCCAGCACGCCTTCCCATTTTTAAATCTTTTCACAGCTGTCGTCATTTCTGCCTCAGAAATTGGTAGATTTCATGTCTCGGACTCTGAGTATTCATAAGTTACACGGCTTGACATTTCAGTTCCATTCATGTCACACTCAAACTCAGCTTCATTTTCTTCAGTAGAATTTAATTCTGAAAAGTGTTCAAGAAACTCACCAGTACATATAAAGCCATGGCCAGAAAATACCAGACCAAGAAATTCCTGAACTTTAAACATTATATTTATCTATACATATTTTGCGTATATAATTTAGTGTGACAAACGTTACAAGCGTGTTTAATACATATTGAACCCATGTCACAACATTCACTACCTTTGTTGAGAAATCCATTCCCTTAAACTGCTGTTTTCCCTCTCCATCGATTTCCCGAGCTTCTTCAGAAACAGACAAATTTCATTCTCCTTCGACTGAAACAAAAGTCAGTATTATGTTTTATACACATGATAATTCCATTAACCAAAAAGACAGATGCCCGGGAAGTCAAGGATGCACTGGAATCATCAAACAACCTGTTCAAAATGCAGCAATAATCAACTTTCCTTCACTATATAAGAAATGCATTTATGAGAAAGTGAACAGGATTTGCCAGGAATATTAGCCATGACAAAATGCTTGATGATGTCGACATTAGATTATTACACAAAGTGTGCAAAGTGTCCTGATGCGACCACATCTCCTCAAACCATGAGCTGTACAGAAATCTGCCATGGATTTTCATCACCATGGCTACGACTATGTCTGCCAGGTCATGTGATACACCATGAAACAGATACACGACAGATACACAACAGATACAGAATAGATACACACAAAGGCACTGAGAAAAGAGGTCATCCAAACATGACCCAAGAGACACCATCATGTTGAACACGAGGCTCAGTGAGACTTGCCTGATGAATAAGTAATAATAAAATGTATGATGTGTCAGTCTACGAGTGTTGCCATCAACAGGTTTCCTCCATTGATACTGTATCAAATTGGAAGAAATGTTTCCGTTTTGACTAACTATATTGCCTCATAAAGGCAATCAAACAAAAGCTGACATAATGACAAACCTTTAGTTGTTCTTCATAAGGAACATTCCACAATGGTGTCACAGACTCGTTTAATCTGAAACAAACATGTAATACTGTGTTCAACTCACAATGATTTTATTTTTTTGCTTAATTTCAAGGTAATTATAAAAAAATATGTATCCAACACAACATGCTTGATTTGCTAATGCAACTTTATCCCTTTGCTTTGGACAAATCATTGGCTATACACCTGTACAGTCATTTGGCTCCATAATATAAACATTATCATAATTCTTTCAACAAAAGCAACAAACCATTTTTAGTAAAAGTGATTGTGCATGTTATGTGGAGATTTATCCACAACAAATCATAATTTTAATTAATAGATTTCATAATGGATTGAATGAACTGAACCAGGCAACATCCAGTTACACAACGACCAAACATTACCAGTCTTTCTGAAGCATAATATGTTTATATTTAGTCATTGAATATTTATTGTAACAATTCAAATTGTAGAAATAAAACTGACCTGATTTCTACCGGCACAGCAGACTCCGTACCAGACAATTTCGCCTTCTTCTCCGGCTGCATCCTCTGCTCTAAAACAGAAAAAACAATAAATTACTATAGTGAATATATTGTTCATGGTTCCAAGAATGATTTATTGTAGTATAATTAACTTACTTTGGAGCTTAATGTCGAAGATGAGTACGACGTTTCGATCCGTCAGCTATGGACCTTGTTTATGTACTGGTGCCACGTGTTGCCTCACATTTCAGAGGGATAATTTGAAATCCGCTGAAATCTGAGGCAACACACGTGACACCAGTACGTGAACAAGGTCTGTAGCTGATGGATCGAAACGTCGTACTCATCTTCAATATTAAGCTCCAAAGTAAGTTAATTATACTACAATACGCTGTAAATAAAAAATAATTTCATCAACTGAAAATTTTACATGCATCCCAAAATGACATGATCTTTCACTGCATATTACAATAAAAAAATATGTGCACTGAAAAAACAGGAACAGCAAAAATCAAAATCTTAATTCTATACATCAGCCGTAAGTCAGGATGAACAATGTACTATGGCTATATTAAAAGTGCTAAATAAAAGTTGAAAACATAATTTCAACTGGTCACATGAAAATTATAAAAACAAAGCATTTATTTTGTATTACTTAATAAACGCATAAGACAAAATTTCTTTTTCCTTTAGAAAACAGACCAAAAGCAACAACAAATTCATACCAATAACAAATAAATAATTACATACGTCTACAGCACCTATATCTTCAACTCTGAGTTTAAAATAATCAGGAAATTATGACTGGGGGATACATATGAGTCATCTTTAGGGCAATAACAACTGCCCTGGGAAGGGGCAAAGTTCTGCGTCTTTCCCCACCTGCTTCCTGCTTCCGTTTCTTCAACAAGGGATCAGCGGCCGGGTTCGCTTTCTGGAAACAACATCAGGCTTCAAGAATTTACTGTTAAAAAGTTATGTTTCACTTCCCTGCAGTACATGTACAGTGACTGTACGCTAAAAAATAAGTTAATACAATAAATATGAAAATAGATAAATAGAATTAACTGTACATTAAAAGGATGAATAAGTTAATAAAATAAATAATAAATAGATCAATACAAATATTAGTACATCAAATAAAAAAGCAGACAGTTCATAAAACAGTCTACTATGATGTCAATGACTGAATGACTGGGATATCATAGTCAGTAAATAGTGCAACAATATATGATTTATGTCCACTCACCTTCGCCTTTAGTTCCTGCCCTCGCCACTGGTGGCCATGAATCAGTTCAATGGCGCTTTCTCTGTCTTCTTCGCATCTGTTAAAAATTAAGAAAATAGTTTCACACGACTACTATTAACAACCATGCAACCAATTATTAGCAGGTTTGGAATAGAACTATTTCTTTGACATATGTAGGAGATGATTTAATGTAAATCTTTGTGTCAATGGGGCTATATTGACCACGAAGATCATAACCAATCAAATGCAACTCACTGGTGTGTAGAATCCACCATAATAATTATATGCTTCAAGGCCTTACTTACTAGTAATTATATATAATATGTGTGGATACAACATGTTAGCCTACTTAGGTACTCAATAACAACTAATTCATAGTATTAGCAAAATAATGCTATTAGCAATCGTTGTCGTGTGCAAAACATATACATACATATGATGATATCAATGTAGCTACATAAAAATCTAATCTTCCTAATGCATGCTCACATCACAACCAATATATCTACTGACGTTTTAGCATTACTGAAAGCCTCACTGTCTTACCATAACATCATTTAATAAACTAAATCTGTAACCATGGCAACCATTCAACATACCTGAAAGTGAGGAAGACATATTGTCCTCTCTCTGGTAATTTCATCTTCACCCATCCTTTCACACCAATGGCCTTGAACTTCTTCTTCAGTTGCTATGACAACATATCCAAAGATCAACATAAGTAACTGAGTCATACCAGCAATGACAACTACAACCATGCTTAATTTGGTCTTAGCCATATTTTGATGCTTATTCACACGTAGTCTTGAGAAACAATTATATCCACTACTGATTGTTTTCATATTACAAACAGCATCATTTAGTGAAACATCTGCTATGACATAGCAGTTATTAAACCAATTTTCACAGCATGACCAACTATAGCGTTGTGCTATTAAGGTAAGAAAAAACTGAAGCTACCCCTTCCCTAGATGTTCACCCCCCCCCCACAATTTCCCAGTCTTTTGATATCATCAGTGGAACAAAGAAGCTGAAATGTTCAATGTTCCCCTCAGACTACCATTGTAGTGATATAAAGAACACAAAAAGACAACAGTAAAACGTGGCACGATACTTACAGAGATGCCAAACTTTTTCGGGAGATTACAAACTTCAATCTTGAAGATTTCCGATGTAAAGCCATCTCTTTCAAGGTATGAGTAAGGGTCAATGACTTCTTCTTCCTTGTCACCAATGACAGCAACACCTGGTCCTCCTGTGATGTCCTCCGTTCTGTCTGTGTCAACTTGACTGACCTCTGACCCTTGTGCGCCATCTTGGCTCACCATTGAACTATCTTGTTTGACCTCTGAACTTACATCATCGGCATCCGGTTGAACTACACCATTGTCTTCTATATAAGTGAAATAAAAAACATTATATGTGCTGTTGCAGTTTAAACATTTACTTTACGTAGATTATTCAAATTAAACATTTACTTTACGAGTTTACGTAGATTATTCAGTTGATATTTGCGTAGGAAATGAAAATGTCATAACCCAGCAAATCCATGTGGAATTATCTCGGTGGTGTATTTACCTGATATACAATGTAACTGGGAAAGCATAGGAAATAAAAAATTAGCAGCAAGCTCATGTCTGAGTCTGACTGTAATCAGAATTGATTGGCAAATGGTGCACCTGTAGCGTATTTATAATTTATTCTAATTTTACAACTGTGGTGGAATTATTTATATTTATTATAAATGCACCAATGATGTAAACTCCATTAAGTTACAGTAATTTCATATCGTAAATGATCTTTAAATAAACCCATCAAAGAACATATTTTATCCCCCAAATACAAACTACCACCAGGTACAAAAAATTTAACAACACTCATCTTATCAAATGTTTTTAACAAATGGTCTACATTCCGCATTGAAATGGTGTTGTTCGAATTGAGAAATAAATCGGGTCAGCTAATTATCATATCAGTGGCCATCGAACCTTGTTTTGTATCATCAGCTATGAGGGCATCATCTTTCTTTGGACAGGCTTCTTTTTGCAGCTGGTTGAGACTTGAGTCTGCTTGGCTGCCACTGCACCTCTCTTCAGTGTCAACTTCCATCAGGATACTGAAACATGGTATCTATGAATGAATACTTTAAGGCAGATAATACATCATGCGAAAAAGTGGCCTGGTGTTAATTTGGCACACTTTATATAAGTGTAAATGATGATGATGATGGCGAACTGTTACATTTTTATTTAATTTTGTGATATGCCTTGACTACACTATAGTTTGCCCTGTGTCATCAATTAAACATTTGATACATGTTTTGACCTACCTGTACTGGCACATTGCAAGAAGCCATTTTAACATTGTTTAATAACTGTAAATGTTAAAATGGCTTCTTCTATTGGTTAAGCCTATTGCAAATCCTATTTTTTTTGCAAAAGGTGACCGGTTAAAAAAAATCTGCAGTTGGTTTAATAAAACATTGCTTAGTTTTGCTTATATGGCTGGGGTATCACACATTTCATAATGACTGTAGACTCGTAACATTACAGGAAATCTGGCTAGTAAACAGTAATCGAAGTACTGCATTTGCCGACATGAAAAGGAAAGCACGGTAATGCGAAACATATACACTCATTATCGCCCATATGGTTATAGCAGAACACTATATCACTGGATTTAGAATATGTGTAACGGATACTAAAGTTAACTTAACATCTCATGATACACATTTCAGTTGTACTACTTATTCGGGTTGTCACTAATTAATCCCCGAGAAAAAATACAAACTACATAACAAACCATGCGGCCAGACGCGAAAGAGTCCCAAAACTATAAAAATAACATCTCAACCTTAACGACACCACCTTTGCATTATTAAATGTTATTACAATTTTATTGTATTAGTATTTATTAATTGAGTACATATATACGTAATTGATTATTTACATTTTTTTATTGACGGAATTCATCAAAGCAGAGCCGTACAAGGCAATCATTGCATCCTCATTAAATCGAATTTGTAATAATTCCGAGTTCCAGGGCTATACACCAAAAATAAACAGCAATGCAGTTCCGGTCTCCGGTTCTGCTTTTTTAATCAACAACAACAACAACGTTCACACATCCATTCTAAAACTATAAATTAAGTCACCTAGCTGTCTCTCGTGTACGAATTAATTCCGATGCGCATCCCTTGCATATATATACAGTGATTTTCAAAATGTTGAAGGTTGAAACTTGACTGGAAGATGACTGAAATGGTTAATGTCGTATTAAATTGATTTTTCCAGTATTTTAACATCACTCACTTTATTGATCTAATATGAACTTAACACAATTGCTTCACAGTAGTATTCTTTCCTATAAAATGTTGTTATAATTTAATGTTTTGCCATTAGGGGTTATTTAATTGATTAAGTGCAAAATTATTATTTGAAAAAGTAAAGCACGTGGACACGCCTGGATTCACAACACTTCATAACTGTTCAGTAATTATTTGTATGAAGAAACTCAATCGTCAATTGGCTCAGTATATAATCCGGTGTGTGGGACATTGTTTTACGCGACAACAGTACGCAAGACGTATAGCGAGAAAAGAAAGCAAAGCACTTATTGGCTATGATGAGGAATTCCCCTCGTTTTCGCTAGAGCGGGAAAGTCGTTATCGTCGCCATTTACAGAAAGGTTTACATAAGGGTTTGACAAAAATAAAAATCACATATCATCGCCGCAATGACAGATGATAAGGTAACATACTTAACAGCTTCTTACACAATGGTTTATCCCGTTTTATTATTTTTGGGGTTAGGTGCCCAATATGTTGATATAATTGAAATGTTTTAAATTTAATACGGTGTATCAACCGTTGTTCAATACATTCGAAATTCGTCAGCATCTTTCTTTCAAAGATTGTGTTTTGGAAAACTAATTTTTTCCACATCGCAAAAAACATGGAGTAATTTCTTCTCTGAAGAATAATTTACGCGGCACGGTGAATGGAGTATTGACGATTATAATTTTGTTTATTTGATTAGGTTGTGGTGTTGCATTGAAATACCCTATTATCGCGCAACAGCGTGTTACCGTTTTGTATCGTGGGCCTTACTATTTTTTAATACGGTGAAGTTGTTTTACACGAGATCGGCATTTGTTACACAATTAGAATGAAAACCACAATTGGCGCAAAAGAAATCTGAATTAAATAAAACTGACTGTCGGCAAACACTTGAGGATGTCGACCAGCGTTATCGAATGCCGATGAACGGAAGTGACAGCTGAATCGAGCATGTAACGAAAAACCTGAACCAAAATCAGCTGACCTCTATTATCGCCCGACGCTATGGCCACGCCCATGACAGCTACCGGCGACAACGTCATTGTCATCAACGAACTCTTATGCTTTTATATAAATAGAATGGACATCTTGCCGCGTTCTGTACTTCTCCGAATTGTACTTGACAATTTTACGGACACTGACATCAATAAAGCCAAAGACGTTCTGCATTCGCACATTTCCGTTACTTTAAAAAACCGGCGTATCAAACGTCAAGGTTCAGACAGAGCGAAACACAACATCGACGACATCTCCAAAGTCCTGGACGAAATTGACCCGAATCACATACCAATCTTCGTGGCCCGTGATCTTGGTAAGCTGCCAAACATCGACTTTAATCATGTGGACGTTTCCTCTTTATCCCGTGAAATCACTATGTGCAAGAACAAACAGAACGACACTGATGACGCGTTCCAGCTACTAACCAACTCAGTGTCTACACTGTCGACGCAGATCTCTACTCTGGTGTCGTCACTTACTTCAGGAGTGCCCAAACTCGTGAATGCCACTGTGAAATCCCTGCTGCCACTGCCGCAGATCATTACTGCTGATGTTGCTACAACGACAGCCGCCAAATTCGTGCCTACACGTCTCGCCATCTCCTCTGAACGCTGTAGATCATCCCAGAGCTCAACATCTCCGCCAATCACTCCTCTACAATCTGCGGCGTCAATCTCGATTGAATCAGCGATCACTTCCCTGATGGGCTCGCCCCCTGCTCCACAACAGTCAGTCGAGACCACTACATCTATTACGCCTACCGGTAACACATCTTCGCCACTGTGGACCGACGTTGTCTCCAAGAAACCACGCAAGCCATCAACGAAAACGTATGTGTCATCTGTTAGTGTTAAGCAACACAAAACGCATCAAATGACCACTGGAAAATCGTCCGTCAAGTGTGGACTCAAATGTGCTCCCGCTCGACTTGTATCGGCGGATTACTTTTTAACCGGTTTTCATACCGACACATCATGTGTGGACGTCTCGACGTATGTGTCTTCTAACTTGAAGATGAAGTGCACCTGTGAACGCATTCCATCAACTCACAACTACTACGCCTCTTTCAAACTGTGTGTCGACATTGGCAGACCGAACACTCTCTATGACGCCAACCTTTGGCCAGTTGGCACTAAGATTGGTCGATACTTTCCTCCAAGGAAACACAACACAGCTAATTCGACACACCTATAGACTGTCGTATACGTATTGCTTCCTTTAATGCGAGAAGCATACGGAACAGTTCACTTGATTTGATTAACATTTTAACTGCATGTGATATACTTGCTGTGCAAGAACATTGGCTTCCCAAACAGAGCCTTTCATATATTAATTCTTTGCACTCTGACTTCAGTGCTAGGGGCATTAGCTCCATCGATTATGGTGATGGCTTCAGTGGTCGTCCTCACGGTGGTCTTTGTTTTTTATGGCGAAGATCACTTGACCCATCCATCGAAATTTTGGTTTATGACGACGAGAAAAGACTTCTTGGTCTAAAAATCACTACTTTTAATGCCACAATTCTTGTTCTTAATGTATATCTACCATATCAGAGCGATGATAATGTTGATGAATATCAAGCTATTTTAGGCAAGATCCAAGCCATAACTGACTCATTTGATTCAAGTAATATTTTTATTGTTGGAGACTTTAATGCTGATTTAATCAAGACTAGCTTATTTTCACCATTTCTAAATTCTTTTATTAGTGAATGCCACTTTATCCCAAGTGACATTAAGTATCTTCCCCCCGATTCGTTTACATATGTTAGTGACGCCCATGGCTCTAGGAGCTGGCTGGATCATGTGCTTTGCACCCACTCCAGTCACTCATCTGTCTCTGATATGGTAATTAATTATGACTGTGTCTCTTCGGATCATTTTCCTCTATCGTTTACCATTTCTATCAAATTACTACCCACTTCTGAATCATCCACTACGCAACAAACTTGTAAGCCCAGTCCCATGTGGGATTGTGCTTCCTCCCATGACCTTCTCAACTATTACAACAATTCTGGTTCTCTTTTATCCGGCATTGACGTACCACATGCTGCTCTAAGTTGTACCAATCCTAACTGCCATGATGTAGCCCATCAGCTGCTCTTGTGCAAATTTTATAATGATATCATACATTCTCTTACGGATGCTTCCGATGTCATTCCTACTAAAACGTATAACACATCCCGAAAATTCAATGTTCCTGGTTGGAACGACCTAGTCAGGGACTCTCATCAAGCTGCCAGAGAAACTTTTCTCATCTGGCGGTCTGCTGGGAGTCCGAGACATGGTTCTTTGTATGACTTAATGAAAATTAAACGTGCCCAGTTTAAACGCAACAAAAGACATTGCGAAAAAAATGCTGAATCTCTTAAAGCGGAGCGACTAGCTTCCAATCTGAGCAGCCATGATTTAAAAAACTTTTGGAAGGGCATCAAACAAGCAAACAATGCCAGGTTACCTAACCCCAGTAATGTTGGAGGTGCCTGTGGTGCTGAAAACGTCAGAAATATGTGGCTTCAACATTACCAATCACTGCTTAACTCTGTACCCGAGTCTACTGTTCACATTCATAAGATTGACATGTATTGTAGCAATATTCAACTTAGCGACAATATGGCTGTTAAAGTTAAAGAACTACAAGAATTAATAATTGCTATGCCTGTTGGTAAAGCCTGTGGCTATGACCATATCAGTAATGAACATTTTAAGTATGCTAACGAAAAACTACATATTCTTATGTCTTTGTTGTATAGCAGTCTGTTAATACATGGTTTTTTACCTGATACTATGATGACAACAATCATAGCTCCTATCATTAAAAATAAATCTGGTGATTTGTCAGACAATAATAACTATAGACCCATTGCCCTTGCCACAGTAGCTAGCAAACTATTTGAATCATTAATATTATCCAGGGCTATCCCATTTCTCATTACATGTGACAATCAATTTGGATTTAAAAAGCATCACTCTACTGAGATGCTCATATTTCTGTTAAAAGAACTTTTTCGAAACTATATTGCTAATGGGTCCTCTATGTATGTTACTATGTTGGATGCCTCCAAAGCCTTCGACAAAGTTAACCACAGCAAGCTATTTGGTAAATTAATTGATCGTGGCTGTCCAGCTTTTATTGTACGCATTCTATACCACTGGTACGGTACCCAACAATTTACCATCAGATGGTGTCAGGGATTTTCTAGCTTTTTTACTGTTTCCAATGGTGTTAAACAGGGTGGAATCCTTTCCCCCCATCTTTTCAATGTGTACATGGACGACTTAAGCGTTAATCTAAACAAATTATATATTGGTTGTCTTTATGCTGGCACCTTAATCAACCACTTGATGTATGCTGATGACCTCTGTATTTTTTCTCCCAGTGTTGCTGGTTTGAGAAAACTTACCGATTGTTGTGCCAAGTATGGCGAATTGTTCAATATTACTTATAATGCCAAGAAGTCCTTTTGTATGGTTATTGACAACCAATCCCAGGACAGGAAACATTTTCATTGTATCCATCTCGATAACCATCCATTACCTTATACTACAAAATGTAAATATCTTGGTCATATAATCAACAATAACCTGACTGATGATGACGACATAGCCAGACAAAAAAGATGCCTTTATGCCCAAGCCAATGTATTAGCTCGAAAATTTTGTCTTTGTAATATTTCTACCAAAATTATTTTATTTCAAGCATACTGTGCTCCTATGTATACTTCTAGTCTTTGGTGCACATTCAAAAAATATAGCCTCAAAAGCATTACTGTCGCATACAATAATAGCCTCAGAATTTTACTAAACTTACCCCCAAGATGTAGTGCAAGTTTTATGTTTGCCACCAACTATATTAAATCCTTCAATGAACGCATTCGTTCATCAATATTCAGTCTTTTATGTCGTCTTCATCAGTCAGATAATATCCTTTTTATTAATTACCTTCATACCGACATTCATTTTAAGAGCCATTTGTACTCATACTGGAGGTCTTTATTGTACACATGTCATTAGTATTGTATTTATTTTTTAATCATTTTTAATTTTATTTTATATTTATTTTTACAACTTATTTAATTCATTTCCTCATATATTTAGACATAACTTTTTAAATTTTACACTTATATTTTTACGTTGATCTCATTGCTTTGATTGTATTATATGTATTGTACTTTTTTTTTTTTTTATTGTATTTTATGTATACATATATGGACGTCTTGTCTGAAATAAACCTTATTATTATTATAAAACTGTTTGTATTAGTCAGGCATGAGCCTTTTTGTTTTGACAGGTCCGGTGACAACGAATTTGTTGGTTGATATACCATCGTTACATGTCGGTGACGAAAGAGAAAAACTCATCTTAATAAAATGTGCGGTAATCTTATACTTAACTGGCCTAAATTATTACGGCCTTTTAAAACCGTTTTTTCACCTTATATCGATATGTATGTATTCGCAATGTGATTCTACATCACTTCCGGTACAAAGAAGTCAGATTAAACTATTTTAATTTGTGTTTTACAATAATTTAAACACACCGAGTCGAAATAAATCGGTGACATAGCATGGTTTACTTCGACTCGGCGTGTTTAAATTGTTCTAAAACACAAATTAAAATAGTTTAATCTGACTTCTTTGTACCGGAAGTGATGTAGAAACCCATTGCGAACACATACACATCGATATAAGGTGGGAAAAAACGGTCTTAAAAGGCCGTAATAATTTAGGCCAGTTAAGTATAAGATTACCAAAATGTGCTGTGTAATCCAAAATAATTATTTTCCTATCTACCCCTTTTCCACACAAAAAGTAAAGAAAAACAAATTTTTCTAGTCATCAAAATAATGAGAGCATACAATATGAGAGTACACTGGCTAATATGACATGTTCATTTTCATAGAGAATACATTGTTGCCCAATGAATTTAAACTAAAAACAAATTATCTTAAATTTGGAAGTATACACACATGACTAATACAGGCAGATACCCACCAGTTTTGTAGTTGTCCCATGGACAGCTGGTAGTGACAATTTCACTTGTCTTGTGGCAAATTTAGTTGTTGCCTTGTTGGACAGTCATAATGTTGATACTTGTGTACTGCACCAATGAATAGATTGTGTACATTGTTAGAACATGTTTCACATTAGTAAATATATTGTTCATGGCTCCAAGAATGGTTTATTTTAGTATGATTTACTTACTTTGGAGCATTATTGTCGAAGCGAGTACGACGTTTCGACCCGTCGTCTATGGGCCTTGATCACGTACTGATGTCACGAAATCTGAGGCAACACACGTGTCATCAGTACGTGATCAAGGCCCGTAGACGACGGGTCGAAACATTGTACTCGCTTCGACAATAATGCTCCAAAGTAAGTAAATCATACTAAAATGTTTCACATTGTTAGAACACGTTTTGTTTCCCTCAGGAAGACTCGTATGACCCAGACATCCACTTCGAGCCAATAGTGAAACTAGAGGCTGTGGAGACAAGGACACTAGAAGAGGATGAGGAAGAGATACTCAAACTGTAGGTGACTTATTAATTATTAGGTATCCCTTGGCTGCATTACATTTACTAACGCTTTCTTTTGCAGGAAGGAAAGATCTTATAAATAAAAACATTTAAAAGTTCACATAATTATGTTTTGTACCATACAACATTGTTACGTGCATTGTAAAACAGTAGTTGAATGTCAGGCAGCAAAGTTATCACATGGTGTGACTCAACTTTTGAAGTCAATGTATTAATAATAATAACTATATACTTCTGCATCACCCATATACTCAGGAACTGGAGACTAGATGTACAATATATAATAATCATAAGGCAGAACGGCGAACAATGTGATTTAGGGTATCAGGGGGTAAGGATGGGATGAATCTGGTAAGTAAAATATTCTAGCGATATTCTAGCTGTGAATTTTTAAATGTCGAATAGGGTGGAAAGGCTCGAATATTCAAAATTTTGAATACAAATCAAATTTTTTCCCATCTTTTCCGGGAAGAAATGCAGTTTCAAACAAATAATTTGGTGTGCTTTTTGTTCGTAAAACTGAACTTTACTAAGCTGAACATAAAGTTCGGTTTAGTTTTACGAACAAAACGCAGCTTCACTGGGAAATCTGGAAGACGCATGAGATTAACCAAACAGGGCAGTAGTGGAGTAACACAGTAACGGTGTGTGTAGTGTATATTGGCTGACGTGTGTTGTTCACAACTGCTCGGGTGTGTTCCAGACGAGCCAAGTTGTTCCGGTATGACTTCACGAGTGACCCCCACGAGTGGAAGGAGCGGGGCACGGGGGACGTGAAGATCCTGAAGAACGCAGACAAAGACACATACCGCATTCTGATGAGGCGGGACAAGACACTCAAGATCTGTGCCAATCACTACAGTAAGTTCAACAGCGCAGCGGCGCGGTGGGGCTGTAGCATTTGTACAGTTGTTTTAGCGTTTGGTTTCCCAGCGTCCATACATCATTGCATGGATTCTTCATTCAGCTTGGTTGGTGGTTGGATTTATGCCCCAAAATTGAACCCTTGGGTTTATATGACCGCAGGGTATAGGAATAAAAACTATTTGTCAATCAGACATTGTTTTATGCTCCAATAATTTAACAACCTTACCATGACAGCACACAGCAGACATGCCCATAAAAATTATGACGGCAAGACACTGAACAGCCCCATTGAAAACCTCCAAACATATACGTTTTGAGGCTTGTTCTCAAGGCCGTTAAATTACCGAATGTGAGCCTAAAACAAATGATTAATATTTTTAATTGCTGAATACTATTAGAATCCATTTTGTTCCAATACGTTATGGTCATGGTCACAAATTATATATGCACAACTCACGGAAAACTGCTTGAAATATATGTTTTGTGTGATATAAGTTTTTGCGGACACATTGAACGTTAGAATTTTATACTTGCTAAAGTATATCACCCCCTTGTTCACCCTGCCGCACCCTCACATGTTTCAGTTCTGCCCCAGATGCGTCTGATGCCCAACTGTGGCAGTGACCGGGCGTGGGTGTGGCACACGCCCGCCGACTACTCAGACGAGGAGTCGAAGAAAGAGAC
The DNA here is from genome assembly GCA_964017155.1 of Oasisia sp. SBJ-2009. Classification (NCBI taxonomy): domain Eukaryota; kingdom Metazoa; phylum Annelida; class Polychaeta; order Sabellida; family Siboglinidae; genus Oasisia; species Oasisia sp. SBJ-2009. The sequence goes on from OZ024865.1 coordinate 44,975,634, forward strand.
ACTCGCCATCAGATTCGCCTCGGCAGAAAGTGAGTGACACCATAGAATCGTTCGATATAAACATTTAATGTTACAGATTTTTGTTGCAACAGAGACCATTTTGGGGCTTAGATTCCGAGGGAAAAGAAAATTACTTGTTATGCCGTTACAAGTCGAGTATTTTAACGTTGAATTGCTCGTAACTGCTTCATGAAACATATCTTGCCCTATAGCTGACATATAAATAAATTAAGTATATAAATAAGTACTCTAAATAATAAATAAATAAGCAAGTAATATTCCTTCCTATAGTCAAAAACTTTGTGTAACTGATGTTGAATCATGTATCCTAGTTACAGTACATGCTACATACCAGGTTATATCTGATTCTTATTACAAATAACGTAACGTAGTCATAAACATGTGAAGTTTAATGTTGGGTTTGTCTACATGTTGAGAGCAAAACGGTTCCAGCAATGTTGTATTGTTTCATTCAGACGCACAGAAGTTCCGGGAGAAGTTTGAGGCGGCTCAACAGCTGGGAGACATCCCGGGCGGAGACAACGGTAGGAACCCTTGGACAGTCATGTTGTGTCCAGCCACAGGCCAGGGGTGTCTGCATTACCCCCGGTGTACTAGTAGTAGTTCTAGGTGCATCAAGGTCTTGTTTTAGGCAGCCTGGCTCCTGGTCCTCTTTCAATATCCAGTTTGTTATCTTCAAAGAGCAAGTAATCCAAAAGTGGTGTTTGACAATTAATACACACTGCCATTGCAGATCAAATATGTTGGTTCCTTTCATCCCTGTTGAAATGTATTTTATGCATCTTGGGGTGGAGGGATACATTGCTATAGTGCGAGTGAAACGTCACGCAACTTGACGCTAATAGTCCCCCCGTCCCCCAATACCCAGTTCCAGTTGGATCGTATGTTTGTAAGTCGCACTATAGAGTGGTGATCTATTTGATTTTTTATTTATCTGTTGTTCCTGCAGTATACGTTATATTTTTATGTAACTTCTTTGGCAGTTTTATATAATTTTACCTGTACGATATTGCAAAGACGTATCACAGCTATGGTTGTCATAACATAAGAGCTGATTTGCCAGCAGCCTGCTAATCTCACGAAGATTGTTTTGTGTAATTTGACCTAGAGCTATATTCATGTTTCACATTCACAAATCGTAGGATGGGAAAATGTATATTTTATGTAAGGTTATTGTGAATAAACTTAGACTGTTTATTGTTAGACGGGAGTGTGGAACTTACTTGTGAAGTTCTGTTGGACTTGTGGGCAAAGCCTTAGGGTTCATCTCAGAGCATTGACATCCTATATCTGATTAAATAATTCATTTATGAGGTCATGCACATGATATATCAATGTGAGATATCAATACTTTACGCTGATACTATTAAATATATATATATTTTTAAAGTTAGTAAGTTGTTTATATAACTTACTTTTCAAACGATGTTTATTTACATGACTTAATTGCATATTTATTATACAATCACATCCTGTATATTGCTCATTATTTTATCTGTTTTTCTACAATTTTACATTTATCTAACTTATAACCTTATTTATTTTTATCTATTCATTTTTTTTCTTTTATATGCTACTTAGGTGTGCTAATGTATGTACCAATTGTATATGGGTTTTTACCTGAAATAAATGTATTCGTATTCATAATACATTGATACTATAACATTTTATTACACAAAGTTTCATGTCATTGGGTGGGATGGTGGCTGACAACAGGCGAAAGTATTTATGTCAGACATTGACGTTTTGAGAAGGTCCCTTGCGTGACAGTTGTCTGTTGTTGACAGCGGGAGCAGACGCGGACAAGAGCAATGAAGAGGAAGAGGAGGTGAACGAGAGCAAGGAGTCGGAGGCTGACTCGGGCACAGAGATGGACAATTGTACAAAGGACTTGAAAAAGCTCGCCGTCAAAGACGACACGAAGGCGGACGAGTCGAGCGAAAAGACGGATTCGGCCACTGCGGAACCGGTGGCGGCGAAGCCGACAGAGGCGGGCGAGTCATGAGGTTGTCTGTGATTGGTCGGAATAGTACTGCTATTATGGCGCCCCCTGCAGGACAACGGCCAGTTGGAACGCTGTTTCGCTTACGCGAAAACCACAGCAATTTCACTATATCTGATGTATTTCTCACGCGGTGTCGACCCATGTGTCTGATGTGTGTTCTGGGCAAACCGGTGTTTGGCAGTGGTGGCTTGTGTTTGTCCCCTCAGTTATCACTCTGCATGTGTCTTATGATGTAATTATTACCGTATAATTAATAACTTCCAGAGAAATATCCACGTTATTCGTTGTATTTTAAAACAGCTTCGATATATATATCCGAAAGTCTTGTTTAGAAAGTACTCGTTCATACAAGCATAATATATGGTATTGATGTAATCTGCCACGATAGTGTAATGTCAGTTTTTATATCTCTGAAGATTTGATCTAAATGAGCACTTGAACATTTCTAGAAAAAAGGAAATGAACGACATGGTTTTTTAACGATTTGACTTTGTGAAACGTGTTGAAACCTGTCTTATTAATCTATGTACCCGTCTGCGTTCTTTGAAACCGAAGTGACTACGAATATCGTTTACATATGTAGTGTGTTTTTGAACAGAACATTGACGAATGCTTAAATCAGAAATCAGTTGTATTGGCCACATCAATGCACTAGTTGACGGCAGGCTACAGGCCAAACGTGACAGTGATCCTAGACATGTGTGTGTTGATTGCACGTTGACTTGTGATGTTCCTTGGCTGTGATTACTCATTGAGTAGCCCAGGTAAGACATTGCTCTCATCTGTAGGAGATCCACACCCATGACCTAGACGTGGAGAATACAAGACCTAGCATGCAGTATTTATGTTGTGATGTTTATGAGTTATGTTACTGAAAGGTAAATGGACAGGTATCTCGTTTAACGATTTACCTGAAATTGATTTCGCTTACAAACTGCCAGTCTTTATATATGGTGTATTATCATAAGCTGTTTGGAAAGGGTATGCGAGTACGTGGTTTGTCTTTCATTTGTAGAGTATTACAAGCTGGTTAATATCCTATCCTTTACTGCTAGACGTTATTTGAAACTATTGTAGGGAAACTTTAATTGCGTGATGTATCATTCAGGTGGCCATAGAGGTGAGGTTAAACTGATGGTAATTTGACCAGTGATGTAATGTCTTGAATTAGTTTTCTCATGTAATTGCGTCAACTCCACATTTTCTAAGAATGTTTAGTGACGCTTCTAAGTATGGTATTTTATATCCTTAACTTTATTGTCGGAATAATTGTCATTGAAAGTATGCAGATGATATATACGATGTATATATATTAAAAAACATGGCAAAGCATTAGAAATGTTGCATCTTTATGAAACTTGTTACAAAAAGGAAAATAATCCGCCACAGTGAATTTGTTGCTGATATTTGAAATATTTTTCTGTTCAGGTATTTATAGAATTGTGAATTTTACACCGACATTCGTTCATAAGTGCTCTAAATTGACGCGTAAAATTGCGTTATGGTGAAACTCTTGGTTTGTGGTAATTAACATATAGCTATTGCTGTGTGCGGTTTGGAAAGATCATGATTATGATGGATTTTTTCGTATGTAAGGATCCATTCCTTTGTAGTGTTGAAGCAATGACCAAACAGTGCATTTTACATCACTTAGAAAAAATATTGAAAATTGTATCATTTTTAATACCCGTACCAAAAATATTGAAAATTGTATCATTTTTAATACCCGTACCAAGCGTAATATTTAATAAAATATAACATGTCAATGCTGCTGTTGAAGTGGTTATTTTGTATGCTTACAGTGAACTCCCGATGATATAATTGGGGATAATGGAACAACATTGTTCATATGACGATTTACTCATTCCTTTGTGACTAAACGTGTTGTTGGTAGGATCAAATTGGTTTGGTTTGAAGGTAGTCTAGAATGAATAGTCTAGTGCACTCAGCCTTAGGAAATTGGAGCAGGTTCAAAATAGTCCGCCTGAGGGCGACACAGTCGTTACGCTCTGTGTGACCGCGGTGTTGTATTCTGACGCCGAATGTAGCAAAATTATTTAATATTAATTTTGTATATAATAGCATTAAGCCGCCGTCATCTATGAATCAGATCAAATGTGTACTATACTCTATTTAAATATCACCTGCTAATGCCCATACTTGCTATCCACAAAATAGTGTGGCCGTAAGTTTGATAAAGTTATGCCTCGTTCATGTCAATCGGCTTGTACGGTTGTTCAGAACTGGTGCAATGCTACCTCATCAAAGACTTATAATTATTGACACTAGTCGTTACTGTAAATCGCTCAATAGTTATTGGTTTATTAACAACCTGATATTTGTGAACAGGGCTTTACGTCATTGTGGAAGTATGTAGCACTGACACTATTCCACGTGACTTAAAACATGACATATCTTAACTTGTAAAGAGTAGTTGCGCATATTACCGAAGAGGCAAAATGATAAAGGTATAGAATATTAACAACAAACTGCAGTGATTTATATTTGTTACAAACGGAGCAATGTGAGTCCCTTTCGTCAAAATAATAAAAACAAAAATCAAGAAAATATTCGTGTTCTTCTGGCGGAAAATCTCGAATGAGTAACGGTACATTCGTGTATTTTGCACTGTTAACTTTGGCTGCCATTCAGTAGTTTCCAAATAGATGTAATATTATTAGATGTCCAGTGTTGGAGTTGACAGTGTCGTGTCGACACCAGTTTGACTATTCCTGTCGACTGCAATTGATAATACACGCTGATTAAACACGTTTATAGTTGACATTACTTCAGACCCAGACAAGATGTATTTCGCCGGCTCGTAGGACCGTGGACATCTGATACGAACCCTACACGCGTTCACAGCTCCTGTGGAGTGACAGGTCACCGGTGGTAGACCGCGCCATAACCCCAGCACCATGCCGGGGCGATACAGCCGGCCGAGGGTGCGTGGGTTGTACGCAGGCGTTGTCGGCCTTTCGAGGGTTGTTTGACGGCTTCAAGTGCTTCCCGTCACTAACACCCGGAGACTGCCATGGCCCTACAGTCGTCTTATAGTGCCGACAAAAATTAGGCGAGACGGACGCTATATTATTGACGGTCCCAGATAAGATATATACATTATAAGATATATATCGTCGTTAATGCGTCGCACGTTAAAATCTGAACTCGGTGTAGGTTTTTGTTTTTAACATAACTTCTCGTTAATACGTCCGTTGCACATTACAAACATGCCTTCTGAGTGGGCTGTTGCTTTCAACATGTCTCAACGGGTATGTTGTTATAATAAATTTAGTCAGACATGCGTTGCCTTATGGTATGGCCGATGCGATCGACCTAATTAATTACGTGCAACGAATCTTGTTTTCAAGTTTCAACTGTCAGACGATATCTGCTTCGGAAATGCAAATGCGAAAGTCATTATGACGAATCTTACTCTCATTGACGATGAAATCGCTAAAAAGAAACAAATTGCAACATTGTCCAATTGTATAATATGATTTTTGTTAACAAACAACATTTTAGTGTACTCTCTATGGAGGGGAGGTCAAGAAAAGTACTCTTGGTACGCTTCCGAACGACCCCTTAGCGTGAGGTATATTTTACGTATGACCCTCTCACTCAGTGTTCGTGGTAGGTCTCCGTACTGCCTTAGCATAACAAGTACATACTGGCTAATGTCATGTCAGACTTGGTTGCTTCACCTCATTCGATACCTTACTTTCTCTTTGTCATTTAACTATTTGATTGAAAGCTATGCTAACAAGGTTTTTGCTAGATAGACTCTATAATGCAGACACGCCCAAAACGTCTGGTGACGTCTGAGGTGTATTCATGAGCGAATAATTATGTCGTCTATAGATTGGTTGTTTTGTCTAGGTGTGCCCTAGTAAAATATTGATGGCTTACAGACAACATATCTAACACACCTCTATGGTCTGTCTCCGTCACTAGTCACGCCCCTTTGTCATCTCGCGTTCAACCTCCTAAAGGTTTCTGATGTACTGAGTTGAGCATCGGACGATTCCAAAGAGGGTTTTCTAGTAGGGACTGGGTACAACACCTCTAGCGGCACCCCGTTTTGGGGATAGCGGGTCATATTGAGGCTCTTCAAAGACCGATATTCTTGCTGTCCGTGGTTCATAATATCTGAAGATGAGGGGATTGTAGCCGAGAATGTTTCGTCGCTGGAACTTGAGCTTTAGCATCGTTTCACTGTCGTTGTCTCGTTGTCAGCTTGACTCTCATCATGTCAAAGTTCACCATTTTTGAAACCTCCGAAATACCACATTACTATACAATCTATATTGACGATCATAATTATACAGGAAGGATGATGTGCAACATTTGAGTTCCACATAGGCGGCCATTATAACGTTTTCTCCATTGCCTGCCATTTTTTTCTGCAAGGTTTTTTCAGATATGAATTGGCCTACATTCACACACGTGCTGTATAAAATTCGTTCAATTATAATAACAAATTTTCTCACAATCCAATCTCCAACCTGACACCCCTTAATTTCTGCTAAAACCGAAACTGAGTTACCTTGATGACATCACCACTCAAAATGACGCCTGTATCCATGCGCAGAAATGCACCGACTGACATCTGTCATAATTGGACAGCTGTGATACCACGCTGCACAAATACATCATTTCTATCACTCAACACTACACACATCCTCAGATAAATTGAAACAACTTACATAACGCCATTTCTATTGGGAACTATTTCGTCGCAGGGGAAATGACGGACAGACCTTGACATTTGTGTTTAGGTTCGTGTATTTCCGGAATGGCTACGCACAATTTTAATTAGGTCGCTCACTGAACATTTCGCATTCCACCCAAAACTAATTAACTATAATTCGTGCCTGGTTGTGAGCGCCCTGGCGGCTGCATTGGGATTCTTTAGCAATGTTCGGAGGCAAATATTGCGTAGACCCATCCAGGCTCGGTCAAGGCTGGGTTACAGTAGAATAACAGCCGATATGCCTGCAAACTGCTAATCGCATACACACACAAAGATCGGCTTTCATCCGCTTCGGGCGTTCAGTAAATACACCAATTACAAGTACAGGGTGTTAAGAAAACCTTGATGAATGATTAAGTGGCCTTTTAGGGTAATGCCAGCTTAAATAATACGCCCCGTTTGTGAAGGATCTGATAAGGAAAAGTTTCGTGTTTGTGCTAGAGTGTCGGCAAATAATTCAATGATACAATTATAGCCATATTGATGTTTCTAATTAATAGGATTAATACACACTTAACCATGTTCTATCGGCTATAATCACGAATAATCAATGCGCTCTAGTGATCAATACGTATGAAGGAGGTTAATTATAGTCTAGTTAGTTGATAAACACAATTCACCCGTTTTGGGTTCCTGTATGACTCTCCACTCCGGATAAAATGGTGAATCACGGGACCTTCGTCATCCACAAAACACGACTCACCTGCTAATTTTCCGAGAAAGCAGCTTTCCAACTGTCCGCCCACAGTTGCTTACCGGACCATGGAACTATGCCGGAAGGATAGGTACGGGAGAAGAAGGAAGAACATTGCCCGTAGGAACGAAATACCAAGGAACAGTGAGACATGTACACTTGCAAATATATGTACACGTCTATGTTTGTCGGAAAATAGCTCAGATGAGCTAATGTTATAAAATTCACTTGTAAACCGACATTAAATAAAGCTTCTTGTATCTTATATATACGTATACGTACGTACGCACGCACGCACGCACGCACGCACGCAGGCACACAAGCACACACACACACACACACACACACACACACACACACACACACACACACACACACACACACACACACACACACACACACACACACACACACACACACACATATATATATATATATATATATATATATATATATATATATATATATATATATAGACCCTATATATATATATATATATATATATATATATATATATATATATATATATATATATATATATATATATATATATATATATATATATATATATATACTTGCTGATATCTAGTAGTTTGTATATCATCTCACATTTATCAATGAAGATATATATCCATTAAAGAATAAATGTAGATTTCTTGAAGAGATGTTGTCGAATCCTTATTGATAAAACATGTCAGGTCTAACAATCACCAACAAGTTTACAAGATGTTGATAAAGGCTACACCCTGACTATTATTGTTTCTTAAAACGCTAACATAGTTTGCGATGTAAAACACACAACTGCATTGTGCTATGTTTTAGACCGGGCATACATCTGATCGGTAACGAAGCCGCATTTGCAGCGTCCTTTGTTGAAACGCACACATACATCGTTACAAAGATTTCCCATTAACGAACGCATTTGACCAAGCATTTTATCGGTTAATTATCGGCTCTTGGCGTGTGCCAAACACACTTCGACAATGTGTGTATACAATAGCAATTCATCAACACCACTCTATGTAGGTTTGCAGAGCGATTACGTGCGTTCCGCTTCAGAGTTCGATACAATCATAGGAAATTACTCACTGACCGCGTAAGACCTTGTCCACTATTGGATTTTGGTGAACTGGTCAACCAGTACATGCGCGGTGTAATTGGCAGTGGTTTTGATGTCGCTATGAATAGGTGGCGCGAAATTATAGAGGGTGCTTGCGTGAGATATGATGTCAGCGCATGCGTGGGTGGACACGAAGGGGCTGGTGGCACCCAATGCCAACCTGCCCCCTGGTTGTAATGGGAAACTTGACAATTTACCAGTATGCATATGTGAGGTCACGAAGGGGGACACACGGAGGTGACGTTAGCGTCTACTTGTCAAGCGTCGACGTATCGAAGCAATCACGATGACAGCTGAGAGTCGTCACACCCCACTGTCCTTCAGATGGTGACAATATAAAAAGTCACCATATCGTTTTACTTCCCCTTGGAGGCAAACAGGATGTAATATACTGCATTGAACGTAGAGTGACGTTATACGCGTGCTCGTTAAATGGTAGCTGTCTCGCTCATAATAGCGTTAAACTAAATCAACTTTCCTAAAAAAACATAAAGCAACTTCCGGTCTGGTACTTGTTGTTGTGTATGTAGCAGACAAGAACTATTTACTTTCTAGAGATTCATTAAATTTCAAGCGCGACGTCACTGGGTTGGTTATGTTCGCTACGTGGCCAGGCAACCAAGAAGTTTACATCCAGGTCAGCGGATTGCCCAAGAAATATATGTCGTTTATACTATTCACTTTAAACGTATTTAGTACCATTTACTAATAATCGCGTTGTTTTGCGTTCTACACATAAACAAATATTCGGGCCTTTATCAACGGTCATAGTTTGGAGAGTGTGTGCAACATTATCTCAACTATATATCCCTATAACAAGGGCCATTATCTCAACTATGTATCCCTATATTTTATATTTATTTATAATGATATTCACACGTCACGCGAGTAAACGTTTTAATTTACACACTAACAAGGAACATAATAAAACATTTCACCTTGATTAAAAACATACATTTGTGTGGCAACACACTGACATCTAAGACGAAGGTTACGCGTGGACATTACAAGAATTGTACGAAAATATTGTAATTGCGACATATTTGAATTCTTTAAATAAATTGCTTTTGTGTTCGTGGCTTGGTCGAACTCGGAAATAAATCACCCTGGCATTGGTGTGCTGTCAAAGTGTTTACGCCGCAGTTAACGTGCCCGAATCTTCTTAAGTTATTGAAATACAGACCCTTCGACTAAGTACGTCGTTATTTCAGCGGGTATACTAGCTGACATACATGAAAGACCTCGCTGAACGTCTACCACGAATGTCTTTGTAATAAATGGAACAGGGTGTGTAGCATGCTTCAAAATAACAGCACAAACACGAAGAAAGAAACTCGTGTTGTGCTGGCGGAAGAACTCGAGTGAGTAACGGTACATCGATGTGTTTTGCTCTGTTAACTTTAAGTGCCATGTCGTAGTTGCTATAAATATTATGTCTCCATTGTTGAAGTCGACAGCTCGGCGACGATACTATTTCAACTATTCGATGTCGGTCGCAACTTGCTCTGTGATTAAACACGCCGACGGTTGACAGATCGTGGACGTTCCCGGGGAGGGCGCAGTGCTTTATTGCTTTGTTGCCTCGAGGACTGATATATTGATGAGCCGTGTGTAGAGTTGTAGACACAACATAACGACGTGGTCGTGACTCGCTGCGGAAGACGTTAACACAGGTATAGGCGAGTGACTCAGACGGCACCGACCACAGTGGTAGTCGACAACGATGGTGACCAAACGGTGACAACTGCGATGTTGGTTATGATTATACTTTAGCACACAACTATATAATGCACACACGCACGTACGCACACACATGCACACGCATAGGCCTACGCATACGCGCACGCTAACGCAAGAACGCACGCACGCACGCTCACACACACGCACGCACCCACACGCGCGCACGCACGCACGCACGCACACACACACACACACACACACACACACACACACACACACACACCACCCCCACACACTGATAATATGAAATGTCCGCTCCAGTTAATGAATGTTTTCCAAACCATCTGCCTACATCATTCACTGCTCTTCGTCTTTCCACTATCAACTTCATTAGTCCCCGTTAAACGACTTCGTGATACATTCGAAACACCTGCCTCCCGCTTGACACTTGACTGACACGCACGCTCACTTTTTTGTTAACAAAATACCAGCCCGGATGCTCTTTCTTTCTCCAACCCGTGTTTACTGTAATAGAGTCATTGTCAGGCGACGAATACCGTTAGCCGCTCATATCAACTGTGATAGTTAGACAAGTTACGGGTCGTCTTCAGTGAAACACAAACCCCCTATTACTCGCTATGACGCCATATGTACTCGGGTCACCTTTCGATCGAGTGCCATTTGGCAGTCTACGCATGCAAGATCATGCAGATTTCTGGGTTTTCTCTAAAGCACGGGGGATTTTAACGATCGTGGGAAAGAAACGCGTAAAGAGGCGTCCTAGCAGCTGCTCGGAAGCGTGCTAACTTTTGATATAATGCATTTTCTGAGAATCTATAAAACCCAACGCACGCGTGCATAATAAAGATGACGGGACTTCGTCTATGCCTCTGCAAGTTACGTCAACTGTAGACATACACAGGCAAACTATAAGTGTGTCAATTAGTCTGTCTAATCAGAGGGAATTATTAAACGGATTCGTAATATTTTCACATCGGTCAACATAACATGTCAAAGTAAGTTTTTGGCGCTACAGAATATTAGTAAACACTACAATACCATTTGATTTTGGTATTTTGAAAACAGCTTGAAAGACTGACATTGGACAACTCGACGACTGCCATTGTCTAATCCGGTTGTGTTCAAATCCAGTGCAAGTTCGTTCACCCTACGTTGTCCAACTGTATTAATGAATACCTGGGTATAGACAGTGGTGTATGTGTGTGTGTGTGTGTGTGTGTGTGTGTGTGTGTGTGTGTGTGTGTGTGTGTGTGTGTGTGTGTGTGTGTGTGTGTGTGTGTGTGTGTGTGTGTGTGTGTGTGTGTGTGTGTGTGTGTGCGCGCGAATACTTTTCGTGCATTAAATGTAGCATGGCTGAAGTGTTCCCATATAAGTCGAGATAATGTTTATTGAACTGATCTGTGAGGGAGTAAAATATAAATCATTTCGAACAATCCCTGTGACTAGATAATGCAAACATAAGGACTTGTCTCTATGTGTTATTCAGTTATTCTTGTAGACTACGATGAATACAAAATACGTACTTTATAAGTGTTAATGTATTTTGAAAGGTCGCAGTCTTCAAACAAATTAACACAACCCGAATGGTATGCGTGTGTAGGCAAAGACATTACTGTTTATTTCATCCGAAAAAAAATTAGCGAGCGTTTTGTTGCAAAGCCTTGCTATAAACATTCCAATTTAAATACATGTCCTCATCGTCAGTGCAAATAATCGGAAGATCACGTGACTAATGTCATAATTCTCTTACGACACGGCGCCAATTACACTTGGTTAGGCTTAAGTAAAGTAAAGGTGGGCCATTCAGCCATGCGCTGGCATCGAGTGAGTTTGAGTGAGTGGTAAACAGCTTTTGTTTTTCACGCTTAAGCTGCACGGCGTAATTGTGACGAAACGGGCACAGAAAACACCAATTACCATGGCGCTGGAAGCGTTCGGCGTGAAGTCTTTGTGCTTAGAGTGAGCTAAGTTGAATCAGGGGCTTACGCTTCACTGTGCCAACACGGTGAGGGACCCGAGTAGGAAGCACTGAGCTTGTAGGAGGCGACTCGTTGTTTGCCAAGAACGGACATTAACTGGAGTTGCTGGCTAAGCGATGAGGTCGTAAACAAAGCGAGTTCGTCAGAAGTCCGCCACTGTGAAACGGTTGGAAAGTGGCGCGCGCATGCGTGCGCCGACCCTTGCTTTATCTCGCCTTCCTCCCCTCGCGCCCCTCTCTCTCTCCCTCCGTAATTCCCTCCCTTCTCTCTCTGACTCTCCCTCTCCGCTCTCCCTCTCTGTCTCTCTGCCTCTCTGCCTCTCTGCCTCTCTCCCTCCCTCTCTCTCCATCTCTCTCTGTCTCTCTCTCTCCGTCCCTCCCTCTCTCCCTCTCTCCCTCTCTCCCTCTCTCCCTCTCTCCCTCTCTCCCTCTCTCCCTCTCTCCCTCTCTCCCTCTCTCCCTCTCTCCCTCTCTCCCTCTCTCATTCTCTCCCTCTCTCTCTCTCCCTCTCTCCCTCTCTCCCTCTCTCCCTCTCTCCCTCTCTCCCTCTCTCCCTCTCTCCCTCTCTCCCTCTCTCCCTCTCTCCCTCTCTCCCTCTCACCCTCTCTCCCTCTCTCTCTCCCTCTCTCCCTCTCCCTCTCTCCCTCTCTCCCTCTCTCCTTCTCTCCCTCTCTCCCTCTTTCCCTCTCTCCCTCTCTCCCTCTCTCATTCTCTCCCTCCCTCCGTCTCTCCCTCTCTCCCTCTCCCCTCTCTCCCTCTCTCCCTCTCTCCCTCTCCCCCTCTCTCCCCCTCTCTCTCTCTCCCTCTCTCCCTATCTCCCTCACTCCCTCTCTCCTTCTCTCCCTCCCTATCTCTGCCTCTCTCCCTCCCTCCTTCTCTCCCTCTCTCCCTCTTTCCCTCTCTCCCTCTCTCTCTCCCTCTCTCCCTCTCTCCCTCTCTCCCTCTCTCATTCTCTCCCTCTCTCCCTCTCTCCCTCTCTCCCTCTCTCCCTCTCTCCCTCTGTCCCTCTCTCCCTCTCTCCATCTCTCCATCTCTCCCTCCCTCCTTCTCTACCTGTTATCTATACAAAATAAACGCACTGGCTTAACGTAAGTGTAGCGCCTCCATCTTAGCAAGCCGTGAGACACTCGGGTTTGTTATGACGAATGTCCTGTCTCCGGACCACAGTCCATTGTTGTCAGGAGTGAATTGACCATTATTTATGTTTCCATTGTCTTTTTTTCCTCTTATTTTTCTCTCACTACGCTCTTTGTCAACAGTCGCCAATTCCTTCTATCTATTGCTCCTTTTCTCCATTCTTCTCCCACTCTACTAGGTCACTTTTAATGCAACCCCAGTCGCTATTTCGGTCTTCCTCGCCTTCTGTTTCTCTATGCTTTCTGGGCATCTGCTCTCTTTGCCAATTTTTTATTTTACCATTCTTTCCACATGACCGGCCCATGTCAACCTACTCGCCAATTTCTTCTTGAAACATTCCTTCACCCGAATCTCCACTCTCATTTCATCCATTCTTTTCTTATCAACACTCTTAACTCCCACGGTTCTTCTTACTGGTCCCCCCCCCCCCCCCGCAAAGCTGCACCATCTCCTGTTGTTTCTCTGTTAGTGCCATCGTCTCTAGTGCACTCTTGCCACACACGAGGTGAGCACATTTCCTTTAAGTTTACGTGATATGCGTCTATATCCCATCCCCCCTTCTACTTTCCTCCAAGCGTTTGCCCCGACTGTAATCCTCATTGTAACCAAAGCTGACACCATTTCCTGACCCCCTCCCCCAAGAAAAATAGCAACCGAAATTTACAGCGACGCGAGACAGCGGCCAAGGCGGACTGGTGCTGCATCTGCGTCGGTTCTCAGACCCTCAAAATGAAATTAATTCCACTTCACTGGTTGGGACGTGCTGAAGCCTCGACTGTAGACATTAGCCAATGACAGCGGGAAGCGGAAGGATATCCTACGCTCTCTATTGTTTTTGTGCAGCCTGGCATCAGAGCTGACAAATTATGACAGCTGTCAGTCGGTGCATTTCTGCGTATTAATACAGTTGTCATTTTGCTTGGTGATGTAATCAGGGGCAATCCGTGGGTGGCTAAAGCAGAAATGGAGGGGTGTAAGGTTAGAAAGACGTCTGTGTATGGAGGGTAAATATGCTGTGAATTTGTCAATAACAAATCTCTTCAAGTTTAGTGGGAAATGAAGGAAACGTTATAATGGTCGCCTATGGAAAATGTGGTCTGACTACAGTTAATGACTTGACCAGCATGTCCATGGACTGGACAAACCTTTGCGGTCCTGAGAATGGCAGACGGCAGCATGGAGAGATTTATTTGTTGAGAAAGTGCATTCCACTCCGTTGTGTTTAGGCATTGGTGTCATTGGTTTAGAGCTTTACCCAGGAGCTAGAGGATTTTCTTGCCGGTGTTGTGTAGCAATACTAGATCATTCTCTGGCGGTACTAGCGACGTTTTCACGAACCGCGAGTGCTGTCCGTCTTGCAGTGGGCATCGCCATCTTCCTTGAGGCGTATACCATTCTGACAGTTAGTAGACGTTTGATCAAACTAACATCGTACACGTTGCAGAATATATATTGTTATATCCAGATTGAATCGTGTTTTATTACGAGTGAAAATGTTCACCAGACTGGCGATTTCAAAAAATGTGTGTGAAATACGAAGATATATTACACATATTTAGTACATCTTTAAGGCAGGGGTGTCAGCTCCTAGGTTGTACATTTTCATTTAATATTATGCTCTTATGACAATAACATGCATATTGAAGGTTTCCTGCATGACAATTTGTGTTCAGTTAGTTTGATTAAGCTCGGAGCAATAGTTGGCAGTTTGAAAGATTCTGCCATCAACATGGCAAATGGTAAAAAACATCCGCTTTCAAAACAAAATTGATTGGCAATAAAGCATGAGGCGAGCACAGTTAAGCCTTTGATTTTTAATTGCCCCACCTTTTAGACAGCAGACTTCCCGTAAAAAATTACTGCCCGGCCAATTTTAGGCGGAGGAGTTGGCATCCTCCTGGTACCTTTAATAGTGGGTGGACGATGATGATACTGCAACGACAGGGGACAAACTCATGTGTTCATGGCTCTATCAGATGACGAGCTAACGGTGTTGAAGCCATAAATTTGTGTATTTGCATAAACGTATTCACCCCTCGCGACACCATTTTGATGAGGGACGTTTCTCTTTGTTTTATCTGTTCCGGTTGTTGTTTCGTGTATGGAAACGTCAACAACAATCGGCTTGATGAATCGAGGTCATTTCAGTGTGTATTCAACGCACACAAACACAGCTGACACAACACCGGTGTCCAACGGTCTACGAGGACGATTTACAACAGTGACTAGTCAACCGTGTCGAGCAGGGTGGATCGTTCATTCTTGCGTGTCCTCGTGTGATGTTGTAGCACGTTAAAGTTTGCGTGTCTTGACCACGAATTCCCTCGTGCCACATCCGTCTAACATAAGCGATGGAAATGCGTATTAGGAATAGGTCCTATCTGTCTTAATTAACCTAGCTAGAATACTCATCTCTGTCAAACAGGAGAGGAAGAAGTTGAATCCAACTATCTCTATCTTCAATCATTCTTTACAGGACGTATATCTGCTGTTGTATTTACTTTGTAATGGCTCAGTACCATGTTTCTTTTGGACGTATGTTTTCCTCTTTCCCAACGATTAGTTTCCGCTTGAGCGCTCAACATATTTGAACCTATCTACGATCTATCAATATATATTAATAATCTATTCTACTTTACTATTTTGTATTATATCAATAAATCGTAATCCATTTGATCATTTTACTCTTTTGTATTACATCAGTACATATGTAATATGTTGAATGTTTATATTAACTTCCGTTGTACTCTCTCGTGTTGTATGTCACCATATAATATCATTGTATAAACATGGTGCATATATAAATCAATACACATTTACCTTGTGATTTTCACCAAAGTCTATATTTAGGAACGCTGTTTGTCAAAACCTCTTTGTCAGACTAACTAAACGCTAAACGAAATGCAGAAACCGTTAATGTCTTCACAGGAAAGCTCAATCCGCACAGTCAAATACTAAGACAAACATCCTATATGTTGTAGGTAGTGGCTTCTTGCTAACCACTCACGTACAAGTGCCCATCAAATGCATGTAAAACACCTGATGTCAATCTTGTCAAAAATATCTTCAACCTAACCCTAACCAAAACCTAAACCCTGACACTAACCCTAAACTGTATTCCACATAAAAGCAACAAAAAACGGGCACTTGTACGTGAGTGGTTAGCAACAAGCCACTACCCTATTTGTACGTGAGTTCTGTGGTGTTGAATCAAGCAGCCATGTTCTTGCGGTAGATCGGTAACCGTGTTAAAACCATTATTTTTTACTCGTCGTCGTCCGACATTCCAAAGGCACGTGGCTTGTTATCTGACGTTGTTCGTTTGCGATAACGTCGTCCACGGTTCCATTCGCGGTAATGATACGTAATAGAACACTTCGTCTGCCTTCACTGATAGCCCTAGAGACAAAATCGCTCTCAGAGTGCGCCGTTTAGGAGTATAAAAAGCATCGTGTCTGTCAATCCCGGTTGAACAAGTGGCCTGTTTAATTGATTTGGGCATTCGTTTGGTTTAAACATGTTTAAATCAACTACAAGCTTAACTTTGTGCACAGAAATTTATTTTGTGCAGCGGTAAAGGGAACTGCCAATCACAGTTCGTCAAAATCCACAAGATTCGGACAGTTCAGGGTGGCTCAGGCAGAACTATATGTCTAATGTAACGAGTGCCCAAATATCTATACGTGACATAATAAATGTGTAATTTTGGATTAAACTGTCCAATGTTTACAAAATGTTTTGGCACTACGTGCATGTGCTCAAAATGATGGTGCTCCAAGTTTGTTTAGATAGATAAAGGAAAACCAAATTGGAAGCAATTATATGTTGATTAAGCATGTTTTTATGTCGCTGAATTACCAGGAACTGTGCACGAGAGTGATAGTACAATAATTATAATTAGCGTTCGATTCGACCGAGTTCTGCAGGCCTACGTTTATAATAATTATAATACAATTAGAGCGGTTGACCCAAATGTCAACGACCTGGTTTGTGTCAACGGGCTAAGTGTCGTAATGTAGTTGTTTCTGACATTTTGGCATTTTTATTATGCGCATCTCATTGAAGATCTGTGGATTAAGCCTCGTGTTTAAACGGTGGCCCCAGCTCAGGGGCGGTCCAGGAAGGATAGTTTAGGGGCGGGGCACAAAAACCTACACTTGCACCTCTTGAGAGTTGCCAAAAATAGCGACACATCTATCTTGGTGCTGTCGCTTCGCGCTTAGGACCGTGACATCTGACGACAAAAGGTCCAAGGTCAAGTCCAAAGATCAAGGTTCGAAGGTCAAGGCGCACGTGTCCACAACCATCCCTGGGTCCGCCTTTGCTGCTGTCATAACGAAACATTTACGTTAAAGACATTTCGGGCTTATTATTATTATGCAAGTTATATATAACTAAAACGACAGTGACCTATCTAGAGAACTGTTAGTCGCATTCGTTATCTGCAAAATAGGAATTATATGATTCTCAGTGTGACGAAATAACATGTGCACATCGAGCAATATGGTCGACATCAGTTGTTGAGAACTGAAAGTAAAACACACATTCGTATATCGTGAAATATCCAATTTTTGGCACTGCCTAGTGCACTTTACCCTTTACTTCCTGGCAGATCTGTTCAACCGAACACCATCTCGACTTCTACGGAAAGTATTCAGCCATGCTGCAATTAATGCGCGAAGACTATTCGTACACAACTTTCCACCAGGTGCTCATTCACGCAGCTGAGCTGAAGTGGAACAATGTAGAGTGAAATGTCTTGGCCAAGACTCGAAAGGGCAATACTGTATTCAAACCCGGATTCTTCTTATTGGGAATCCAACATTGCACCTCTTCGCTCCACAGAGGAACTGGACGAGCTAACATGTACTGCGGTCTACTGCAGGCCAAGAGAATATGGCGATAGGTAAATGCGATAGTTCCTCGTTCATCCAAATGACGCGTTTTGATTGCGTTTGGAGCAGTTACATCATTTGTGCAGCGTGGCCGCGCAGTGGAACATTGAATGACCTCTCTGGGTTCGAAACCCATCCTACGGTGTCGATCAGTGGGCAAGTTCGTCCATTCTACTGATGTAAGACCACCATTAGGTGTCCGTCCGCCATTACCCAAAGAGTACCCTATAGAAACAGTATTATTCAGGTTGTCTGAATTTCTGTGAGCACATATGTAGTGTGGAGTGAGTAGAAATTATGTTTTTGCAGCATGGCATCAGAACTGTCAAATTATGACAGCTTTCTGTCGGTGCATTTCTGCGTATTAATACAGTTGTCGTTTTGCTTGGTGATGTAATCAGGGGCAACCCGTGGGTGGTTCAAGCAGAAATGGAGGGGTGTAAGGTTGGAATGACGTTTGTGGGAGCCTGAGTTGTGAGAATGTCACGATTTGTTCATAGAACTTCTGTCTATGGATGGTAAATATGGTGCGAACTTGTCAATAACAGATCTCATCAAGATTAGTAGGAAATTAAGGAAACGTTATAATGGTCGCCTATGAAATATGCAAATGTGGTATCAGTCCTACTCTGCGTTGCTCCGGTTCATCCAGCTGTAAGCAGCTGACTTTGCACAATGGTGGATATTCGAGTATGAAAATTCTCCAAGTATTATCTGGAATGTTTCCCAAATATATCGAGATGGTGTTGGCTTTAACAGGCTGGCCAGGGAGTAAAAAGTTAGTGCCATGAAAAAAGTTCTGAAAAAAAAACATCCACCTCAAAGAGACGATTCACTCACAACCTCCGCCTGTCCCACACAGCGCATTCAAGCTAGGAACACACCCAAGGCGATTAAATCAATAGTTTCCCGAAGACGTAGAAGCGAGACAACGACCACTCTGAAGGAACGGCATAAACAGTTCCCATCTCACTCATAGACTGGTGCATCTTGGTGACAAAGTTTAAGATAAATCGGTCGTAGTCACGCCACAATGACGGCAAATGGGCGGTTCTATAATGACATGTTGAAGAACTCGGTCGACCGTATCATAAATAGACCACCGCGGTAATAAGTAGGCGAAGATCACTGAATCCATAATTAGTTGACGCGAGATAGCGCTGACTGAGCGGGAACCAGTGAAAGCGACAATGTATTGTAGTATGACAATAACCAACACAGATATACTGTTTGTTTGGCACAGCAAAACCGTTGTCACAACATATAGGGCCATCCATGTATCATGTCAGAAACGACAATAACTGAATTCAATTTTAAAGAGAACACACTTGGTTTAACATCGTGTGTTTTAACCATAGGACAATAACTACAATATAATCTGTTTTTGATGGGTGGGCGTATACCCTCAAATAAGAGCTTTGTCATTTCGTGGCCGTAGTAATATAATCATAGACTATGACGTGTAATCGTGCTGGTGTTTTGTGTATAGCGCAATAGCGCATTAGGTAGGGCATCGGACTCTTGATTGAGAGAAAGCGGGTCCAAATTTGTTGCTGCCGTGTTGGACCTTTGTGAAGTTCGTTCACCCTACGTTGCCCCAGTTCACTCACATGTATACCTGACAATGGTGGACATTTGTGTAAGAATCGGCTTTGCCAATTATTTACGGCGTGGCTGAATATTTCCTGTAGAAGTCGATATGGTCTTCTTTTAAACTAGAACTCAACCATTGATTTATTTACATAAATAGTAGTTCATTCCTGAGTGCAGTAAAACACAGACAAACAACATAACACTATCCCAGTGAATTGGGTAAAATGACGCAGGAAGTCGATGGACTGAGATATATAAGGGGAATGAGGCGAGTGAGAAGCGAAGGAGCGATTGTCGGGAAATGGCATTAGCTAGCGACTATGACAAGGCTACAGGGAAGGAGTGAGTGGGGATAGGAGCACAGGGAAGGGGAGAGGGGTCTGGGATAATGACCTGTGCCCGACAATCTGTGCGACTACTACTGTATATAGCAATACACTGCACATTGGCTTGAGTATCTACGCACGCTCTTGGACAACGCGCAGCCTGCTACTGTCTCTAAGGGAGCAGGCTCCCAGACCCGAGGTGTCGGACTGGATTACTTGGTCGATGAACAACCTTCCGTTTAATTAAATAAAATGTGGGAAATACCCAGGCCTTTGGTATGGTTAATTTGTGATGGGGTGATGTATTTTTCTCAGTAAATCGGAAATAAGTTTGAGACGGATGCAAAAATGTGTGAACATTCTCATAAAAGAGTCTGAAAATACGGGGAAATTGGGACAGATGGTTGTAGAAATTTAGTTTAGACAGACTTGTTGTGCATCCCAGTCCAACAGCAGCAAGATGACAATTTTGGGCGACGCGACGACGAAAATGTCCGAACTGCACCCGCAGTTTCACCTGCCTATTGCATATGCATACGGAAGACAAGTGGGTGTTAGATTTTTTCGCGAAGTGAATATTTAATAATAATAATAATAACTTCTTGTGCGCCAGTATTCTCGATATTCAAGCTCAGGAACAAAATCAAGGGATTGAGCAATCTCGTTATCGTAAATAATGCGCAAATCGTCGACGGATGGACGAAGGTGCAATGAAGCTAAGAAGAATAGGTATCATTAAGGAGATAGGTTTTTAGTGACCGCAGAAACTGTCATTTTATCCCCTTCTATCTTAACGCTATCAGGAAGTGAATTCCACGCAATTAGTGCGGCAACTGAGAAAGCTCGGATTCCATCTTTCTTCTTCATCCGAGGAATGTAAAGTTTAGCAAGAATATCGTTGTGAGCACCAGTCGCATTTAGTTTTCCTCTGGTATACGAGCAATTTCAAGTAGTAACAAGGAACTTGAACCAGGAGTGTCTTCTTTGGGTGATATTGTCAATGTACTGTCATGTTACAAAAAAGAACAGACATGGTAGTTGCAAATGTTTGTGTAACATCTTCACGATCCCGTTTAAACCCTGGGAAACATCTATCGCCCGGTGTGTGTGGGTAACACATTAAGACGGCATGTGGGATCGTTTACTTTCCTCCCTACGGGCACTTAGGGGGACGCGGGAGAGGACATCCGGTTTGAATTTCATCGGGTGTACGAGGCAGGGCGCGCATTCCCTCTCACCCGTGGGCGTATTTGTCGTAGTGCTTTACTCAGGGTAGTGCGTGTGAAACGCTTAACATTCTCCAAAAGAAAGGGTCGATTCTACCCCAGTTCTGCCTACTATGATGTGCACGTAAAGAAGGCTGTGTAGCGTAGCGGATAGAACTTCTGATTCTCAATCGAGAGTTTTGCTGATTGAATCCTATTGCTGGTGGCGTTACGAAGTTTGGATAATTGCGTTCATTCAATGTTGCTTTAGTTCATCCTACAGAACGAGGTACTACAATGTTGGATATAATCAATTCAGTAGTAGCAGAGTAGCTGAATAATTTCCAAATAGAATTAACAGACGCGCCAGAGATGACGAAGCTTTGCACGGTCCGAATTACACTATACGGTGTTACCTGAAATGTTCCTTTAACACCTCACGTTATAAAGAAAGAAGATGTGATGCAAAGATAAAACACATGCACCGTGTTGAACTTAACGTTACGGCTTCGACGGAGTTGACAACCCAATTAAACTGTCATAAATCATATCGTAATGTATCCAATCTCTAAAATGTAATTTGCCCAGTTCAAAACTTGTTTAAATAAAAATAGGTCAGCACTTGTACGTTTAAAACACACCATTATATATATATATATATATACACTGTGCGTGCGGATAAACTCAAGTGAGTCCGTAATTACGACCTTATTGCGCTTCGTATGACCCAACGACCCTGTATGATTAGGTTCAAGAAGAGACTCGTTGCAGCGGTGACGCCTAATGTTATATAGCTTACCTAGATCCTCATAACCTCGCCAGTGAAAGACAGGTCTGGTTATTGCACTATTGTGTGTGTGGGTTATCACCGATTTTAGATAGCGCAAAGTGTGTTTAACCGATGCTATCATCTCATAACTATTACATGCCCCAGGCTATTTCGTTTCCCCCTCTTTACAAAATGTTCCCAGCGCCATGCTGCGTATGGTACCCGTGAAAGTGTTCACAATACCGGCCGAAGGGTTTTTGTGGTGTTTCATGGGTCCAGCCTTCGTTATCATGCACGCACGCACACATGCCAACACACATTATATATATATATATATATATATATATATATATATATATATATATATATATACATATATATATTAATATAATGTGTGCGCATGTTGGCATGTGTGCGTGCGTGATTGCGAATGCGCATATATATATATATATATATATATATATATATATATATATATATACTTGCATAGATATATATATTTGCATATATATATATATATATATATATATATATATGCATATATATATATATATATATATATATATATATATATATACATGCATATATACATGCAAATAGACATACATACATACATACGTACATACATACGTACGTACGTACGTACGTACGTACGTATATACATACACACATACATACATACATACATACATACATACATACATACATACATACATACATACATACATACATACATACATGCATGCATGCATACATACATACATACATACATACATACATACATACATACATACATACATACATACATACATACATACATACATACATACATACATACATACATACATACATACATACATACATACATACATACATACATACATACATACATACATACATACATACATACATACATACATACATACATACATACATACATACATACATGTATCTCTCTCTCTTCCTGTATGTTTCAGAGGTTTGTAATTTTTTATCTGAGCGTGCGCGCGTATTTCGTGTGCTGCTTCGCTCAGTACCCCGTCAACCCCATTTATGCTACTGCATGGATTACAAATGTTCCTTTTTGTATAAAGTAAACCAATTATTGTGTTGAGTGGGACTGGGTAATCACTTTTATATATCCACAGTGATTGCCACTGTGCACAGACAACATTCAAGGACTGTCACTTCCTTTTCTCAGACATTTACGTAATTATTTAAGATAGACAGGTATGTACCAATTACTATAATAAATGTACAATTATTTTCAGCAAATTATTGATAACAAATCATTGGTTGGTGCTGATGCATAATATTTCCCGTGGGTTTTCTGTGCACACCCTTGGCTCTCAAGGATAACTCGCTAAAACAGAAACAACACGAGAAGCGACAATAACATATGGCTCTGAGTGTTTTGCTAGCGACATCTTTTGAGGACACTCACGAGCGAACTAATCGTCACTTCTCTGACAGCCTGACCCGAGACACTGACTGGCGCAACTGTTACATTGTTTACGGGCGTAGCCAGGTACGTAAATCATGTCACACGCCACTAATAATGTGCACCGAAGCGTCGCTCAAACACGTAGCAACAGATGTCCGTGTCTTGAACGCGCCGTCCTTTGGTCAATGGGCACAGGCGGCCTTGGGCAGGGGTATATCTGTGTACTACTGATTACAGTGATATGGTTTGGAGAAGCATGTTACAATGTGTATTTTGCAGAACGTTCATTTAGCAAAGACTAGGCAGTATGTGGTAGAGGAGAGAGACGGAGGCGGGGGCGGGGGCGGGGGCGGGGGCGGGGGCGGGGGCGGGGGCGGGGGCGGGGGCGGGGGCGGGGGCGGGGGCGGGGGCGGGGGCGGGGGCGGGGACGGGGACGGGGACGGGGACGGGGACGGGGACGGGGACGGGGACGGGGACGGGGACGGGGACGGGGACGGGGACGGGGACGGGGACGGGGACGGGGACGGGGACGGGGACGGGGACGGGGACGGGGACGGGGACGGGGACGGGGACGGGGACGGGGACGGGGACGGGGACGGGGACGGGGACGGGGACGGGGACGGGGACGGGGACGGGGACGGGGACGGGGACGGGGACGGGGACGGGGACGGGGACGGGGACGGGGACGGGGACGGGGACGGGGACGGGGACGGGGACGGGGACGGGGACGGGGACGGGGACGGGGACGGGGACGGGGACGGGGACGGGGACGGGGACGGGGACGGGGACGGGGACGGGGACGGGGACGGGGACGGGGACGGGGACGGGGACGGGGACGGGGACGGGGACGGGGACGGGGACGGGGACGGGGACGGGGACGGGGACGGGGACGGGGACGGGGACGGGGACGGGGACGGGGACGGGGACGGGGACGGGGACGGGGACGGGGACGGGGACGGGGACGGGGACGGGGACGGGGACGGGGACGGGGACGGGGACGGGGACGGGGACGGGGACGGGGACGGGGACGGGGACGGGGACGGGGACGGGGACGGGGACGGGGACGGGGACGGGGACGGGGACGGGGACGGGGACGGGGACGGGGACGGGGACGGGGACGGGGACGGGGACGGGGACGGGGACGGGGACGGGGACGGGGACGGGGACGGGGACGGGGACGGGGACGGGGACGGGGACGGGGACGGGGACGGGGACGGGGACGGGGACGGGGACGGGGACGGGGACGGGGACGGGGACGGGGACGGGGACGGGGACGGGGACGGGGACGGGGACGGGGACGGGGACGGGGACGGGGACGGGGACGGGGACGGGGACGGAGACGGAGACGGAGACGGAGACGGAGACGGAGACGGAGACGGAGACGGAGACGGAGACGGAGACGGAGACGGAGACGGAGACGGAGACGGAGACGGAGACGGAGACGGAGACGGAGACGGAGACGGAGACGGAGACGGAGACGGAGACGGAGACGGAGACGGAGACGGAGACGGAGACGGAGACGGAGACGGAGACGGAGACGGAGAAACAGTATGCGTGCGTGCATGCGTGTGTGCGCGTGTTTAATGTGCTGTGACACTCTCCCACCAGTACGTCTATATCCAGTGCGCTCGGTGCATGTTCTCATGTTCGCACGCAGTGACATAAGCATTGACGAAGTGCAAATGGTGACCTACAAGTCCCCCTCCTGTCCGCCGGAGTCAATGACTCCAGATCGTCACCAACGCTCTGCGCCACGTTGCGATCTTTCACTTGGCGACAACTTCTTACTGCGGCGTCGTAAATACCACGTCGTCACCAAGACCACAGCACGGGTCGTTGGTGACAACTGACCGCTGTCCCGTCACGCTGCCATCTGTCACGCCGTCGTCTCGTCACATTCCGGTCAGTGACACAGTTGGCAGATTACATACACAACAGACATAGACGACAGTAGGTCGTAAAGCTGCAACTCTGCATAGGATGATAATAAATCTGGAACTACTCAACAGTGAGTGTCTGAGTCACGTAGACACTTTCCTGGAGCGGACAGTGGAAACTGTTTTGCCTTCTTTACGAACTGTAGCTGTGCATAGATTTTTTTTACAATAACTCCACTCTCCTATTCAAAATACCCTAATATTGCGGAAGGAAAATTTTCATTTTATTTAAAATAAACATTTGCTCCATACAATGTAATTAAAAGGTTGACCTGATATCTACAGTATACCGATTGCCTCCATAAAGAAGCACCATTGCCATGAACTTCCGACAACGTAATTATGACGTCACAATCCCAGGGTCCTCTGCAATTACGTGGTTGCCGTGGTCGAAGCGGACCAGACGCACCGTGACTAGAGCTTCGGACTCTCGACTTAAAGATCCCAGGTTTAATTCTTGTGCTCAGGGTCGGACCATGGGTAAGTTCGTTCACTCTACATTGCCCTAATTCATTCAGCTGTGTGCTGGCTATTTGTGTACGAATAGTTTTCGCGCATTACTTGCAGCATGGCTGGATGCTTCCTATAACCCTAAGGCGAGAGCCTGAACCATGAATTAATTATGTGTTGAGTTGATTTTACTTGTCATGATCAGTAATGAGTAGAGTTAGGCAGTTGGCGTATTCATCGCACTAATTAACCGTTTCGTTTGCCAAGTCACAGTTAGACCTTTACATACAACACGTATAACATATTTTATGTTAGAACTTTGAATTCTCGAACGTTTTGTTTACTCCATGTTGTCTGAGTTAACAAATATTCGTGGAATTTTACTGAACGAATTAGTTTCGCGTAGTAATTGCAACTTCTCATATGTATCAAATGCATTCATTTTTTCAAATAAAATTGTTTTCAGTGTTCCTGCATATGGACAGTTTAATGGTGTAAGAATCTACGTTCACTTTATATGTTTTCATATTAAATCACAACACTAGTTGTGCCTTATCCTGCCACAGTTAACTGTCTGTCATTTACAGAAAACCAAAATCACCATAGCCTCGGTTACCCAGGCTCTGCGAGGTGGCAGCACGGTTTTACTCTTCACATCCGCCTGGCAGTCAGTCTAATGCTCTGCCAATGTTGCCACCAGGGCGGCCTTACCCCAAACTAGGGTAGATACGCAGATTGGCTCTCAGGCCAGCTATAAAATTAAACTAAAATATGAGTATGCTTTTATAAGATACTGCTATACTATTAAAAGTGTTCAACATCAAACTTATATTAGCACATAAATAAACAGACATACAACATTTTGGTTGTTTATGAAGCAGGAACTATGGCAGTATTGAGGTGGCAGCACTTTTTTGGCCCCTTGTGGATAACACTCGAAAGGCAGCTAAGTCACCATAGAGACTGTCTTCTCGGCGAAGTACGTAGCCGAGCGAGAGTTGGTTAAGCGAGACTAATACAACCTGTATTCTTTGAACAAACAGCATGTCCACACACAGTGGCGTACACTGTGTTCATTCACACTGAGCGTGAACGCCCACGACGATCAGACGTCGCGAGGAACGTAAAGCGTAGAGAGTATTAGATTTCTTCAAGGCGTATTTATTTAACCCCATATGCATATTCTTTGTGACGCTGTCTGGCTGATGACAGTTTGATTGGTGTCAATTGCCAACGCACCAGCTGGGGGTTGCGTGACGTGCGGGGGAGGGTGAATGTAGCCCGATTTGAAGGCCATAGCTGGTTTGATTCTGATCAGACTTAAGCGCGGGAAAGGGGTAGCTGACCGCGGGTGATTTCGCTGGGTCATCTGGGTGTGTAGAACCGTATGTCTGCCCCATAGTAAATACAAAAGTAAATACAACGCCACGACAGCGCGTCTGCTAAAATAGTTCAACGGCACCCCCCATGCATTCGACTCCCGGTGTCTCATTAGTAGAGACAAGAGAGTAGCTGAAATTATGGCACCGCGGTAGCTGATAATTGTCAACAGCACTCTTTGTTTCCCGATTTATCGAGACAAAGAAAATGGAATGGAACTGAAACTCCGATTCCCAACCGTAATGGTAATTTCGACCCCGCGTTAACGCGACCTGAATCTTCGTTCCTCTACGACGCAACATTTTTAAAAGTCCAATCATCGTGAAAATGTTGATCTAACAATTGCAGAGTACACATTTTGAATATGCATCATCCTGTACAGCGATACTGTGTTTAGAACTACCCTGGTCAATATACCCGAAGTCTCCGGTCTATTTTATTTTTACATAAATTCACGTTAATGGATAAGTACCTCTATTAGCGAAACGTAAATTTATATTATAAATTAATGCCACCTTATACCATCGAAACAAATTCATTGTGTACACTACAATATGTGTCAACCAAACTGGCATTTTGCTAACAACATTGTATAACACAAGCAACTCCGACTCGAATATGAGAATTTGTTTAAAAATTTACTTTTAATGACGCGTCGATTTATATATATATTCACATTAACTTATCGATGTGTCGAATATCCCGAAATCGTCATCCTGGGTAACATAACATGGAACTATCGGCCATTTAAGCTCCTAAAAACAAGGTCCTTACCCTGTACCTCTGTGTAACTCTGTGCCACCATACACACACTGCCGCCAGTGTTTGCCGGGTGGGGCGATGCCACTCCTGAGTGTTTGCATCTATTAACCGTGATATTTAAGTATGATGTATGTGTCTCGCATGACCCCGACCTAGAGGTCGATGTTCAGCATTCGGCAACGAGTATGAGAGCGAGATTTATGACCGTCTGTCATATGCGATACTACGGTCATGCCACAGCGAGATGTTCCATATTTGAATATGTGGTCACGGTTGAGTGATTTCATCGAGGACATGGTTAAAGATGACGTCGCGTCCACGCAGATGTTCACGGTTGAATGATCTCGGGAACGTGGTTGTAAACGGCACGATGTTTTGCAAGTGGTCACGGTTGAGTTATCTAGCGATCGTGGCTTTGTATGGTGTTCGTTCCAAGCAGATGGTCACGCTTGAATTCCTCGAGAACATGGTTGAAAACGGCATAGTGTTGTGATGATGTTGAGCGATCTCGAGAACATCGTCGTTCACGACGCTACAGCAAATGGTCACGGTTGAGTTACGCGGAGAACATGGCCGCATACGGCGTCACGTCAGTGCAGTTGGTCACGGTTGCGTTCTCGTGAGAACATGGCTATAGACACAAGTGCATCGTTATTTGAGCGAAGAGCACACTGCAGCCACGCACACTATGACGACGAGTCCAGTCATAATGCACGAGTCAGCTCTTGCGTATACGGCCGTGTACCAAGTCCCTTTCGACATGCAAAACGGAGTATAATACAGTCACCTCGTAGTTTAGGTCACCTCGTTAATAAGGTTACCTTTTCCCAATCCAAATGTGACCGCAATAGCGAGATTCGTGTACAGACCAGGTAGAATATCATTCAGGTGACACCAGACTCGCGACATCATCGAGCGCGTCGCGTCAATCGGACCACCCACTTAGTGGTCAGATGACAATTAGGGCAATTTCCCCTCCTTCCTTGACACATACTCCAGGGAGTCGACCCGGGGTCACCGCCCCCCGTCAGTCACGTGTCCACGCGGGTCACATTTCCATATCTTCGTCCGAAGACAGATAACCGTTATCGATGTGTCCATTCGCGCGAAATGACCCGTTGGTGACCCCGACTGAGGGCGGCGGCCACGTGCGCTGACCATTGCAACTGGACCTACTCCGGCCACCCCCCACGACGAGCTTAATCCGATAATGTTCGCTGATTTCGACGGTGTTCTTCGCGTTCTTGTAGTTCATGTTCTCGTCCGTATCTCCATCGCTTGACCGCAGCCGGTCGCAGGAAGTGACGTCATTCGATACGATGACGTCATTTCCGTTGATCCGATTGCACGGATCGGAATCTGGCGCCGGCGAGAAGACGTCCGATTCGCCGTCTGACGTCACAGCCTCGCTTTCACTGTATCCCGACACGCGGTGCGTCAGCGACGAACTGAAGGATCTAGGACGCATCTCCACGGATGTCTTGAACCACTTCTGTTGGCCATCGACGTTGTAGTCGAGAAACGACACGAAAGTGTGGACCGCTGTCTTCGGTAGCACGTAGCAAGTCTCGCGATAGTTGACGGGTTTCACGCGGAACTCTAAGTGCGACGTGCTGCGGACGTAAAAGAAACAATGCAATTAGGTAGACAATACACCTGTATATGTAGTCTAGGTGATAACAACATAGGGCTACCGTCAATATAATGGATTCCCAGCGGCTATTGCCGAAATGCAGAGGATGTAAATAACATAAAAATCATATACAATCTCAAATTCCATTTTCAGAAGCCACGTTTCATTTTGTTAATATATATGGTTTTATATAGAACAAATGTATCGTTAGTGTAAGAAATGAAATGTATATATACGCATAGCGAGCACGCATAACGATCCGACGCTAGCGCGCGCGCACGCACGCACGCACGCACGCACGCACGCACGCACGCACGCACGCACGCACGCACACACACACACACACACACACACACACACATTCACACAATCAGATTCCACTGACAAATGTTTCCTCGGATTTTTATGGAACGTTAATACACCGCGGTCTATCTACTCTACGCATGAATGGTATGCGAGCGAAACGGGCTGAAAGTCACACAATACCATGTTATCCTTTACGGCGTAATCGGATGGTTTGATTCAAGACAACTGTAGACCAAAACATCAGCGTGGGGACAACTAAACGTACATACACAATACGACACACACTGTGCACTATATATTACTAGACCTTATGCATGACTTTGACAATACCACCCGATATAGAATTCATATCGCAAGAAGGAATTAGGTGTCCTCATGTAACTGCATTATACAAATTCCTATTACCGAGTAGCGCTCTTCAACAAATCGGCTTATCTCACTGCTTATCTTTATTCATATCGCATACGCCACGTCATGTTCTGACGAAACATACTACGCACAGTCAAAGTCGTATCTATTATACTCTCCAAACTATCCTCTATACTGCGTATGTTTAAAGTGTAAGAAATGTATCATTGTACTTCTGTGCAATTAGGTGTATTCTAACGGCTGCATTCAAGAACGACAGTTATGGTCGGAGACTTCTTCTGTGTGTGAGTTATTACGCCGTGCTCAACAGAGCTAGATGCGAAATGTTATGAATGGGATTCGTTGAACTGTAGGAAGACTGACGCCATATTATAGGCTCTACAATGCGTTTTTCGGTAATAAAATAGGCACACCCGCTACAGTACAGTGTAATAGGCAGGCCGTTCTTTGTGTGCTATTTATGCAGGTGTTCAGCAAGAAACGTACCTGAAAGTTGTAGGTAACCACAAAGGCGTGGTGATTACTAATGCGGTAGGTTTGTTAACCACTTGGCGGATATTTATAATGATTAGTCGGACACATGTGACTGTTCTACACGTGGTGGTGGTGGGTGGTGCTTTGCGTGTGTGTGTGTGTGTGTGTGTGTGTGTGTGTGTGTGTGTGCGTGCGTGCGTGCATGCGTGCGTGCGTCTTTGTGTGTGTGTGTGTGTGTGTGTGTGTGTGTGTGTTTGTGTGTGTGTGTGTGTGTGTGTGTGTGTGTGTGTGTGTGTGTGTGTGTGTGTGGTGTGTATGTGTGTGTGTGTGTGTGTGTGTGTGTGTGTGTGTGTGTGTGTGTGTGTGTGTGTGTGTGTGTGTGTGTGTGTGTGTGTGTGTGTGGTGTGTGTGTGGTGTGTGTGTGGTGTATGTAGGCCAGTATGCGTTCAAGTGCTAACGTGTATGTATGTATCTGTGTATGTGCGAGCGTTGATAATTATGTGTAGTTGATGTATGACTACACGAACGTCAACGTCACATGTCTATACATCGCGGCTACCATTAATTAACGTAAGATTATCTAAATAACAAACCCAACAAATAAGCATCACCCATCTCTTGGACAACACCACCATCACAGACGCTCTCCCAACACCACACATCACGAACACTGGTCCTTAACCAAACACACCGTCAGTTCCCTCACCTGCGATATCGTTTGCGGGAACAATCCTTGTAGCACACGATCGTGTCGCGAAAGGTGGTCGGACTGAGCCTCTGCTCGAGCCGTACGCACGACTTGCTCCTCCGTGGTGTCTCCAGATCGCAGTAGCTCACGTACGACTGCTCCTGGACACTATCCGATCGCACGGACACACACTCCGAGTAACTTACAGGAATCATCGCTCGCTGCTTATCGAGAACGCGTCCAACTCCACACAGCTGCTTCGCTTATCGTCGCTCGCCCTGTCGCGGTGGCTGAATGGCGCGCTTGGCACACACACTGGCGCGTAATGACGGCACACCGGCGTATTGAGGCAGCTAGCGACCACGGACGGAACGGAACGGAACGGAACACGCACAACAAGAAGCGTTGGCGGTGTGTGCGGTGGCGTCCGTTGCGGTTACGACTCGCGGATCAACGCATGAATGAAGCGGCTTTGAACCGCTGTGACCTGCTCCGACGAAAAGGCAAAGCCCGCGCTGTCGCCGGTACAAACTCCTGTGGGATCGAGACGACGCCGCGATAATTCCCCGCCCCGGGCCACGGCTGTCATCGCGGCGTCATTAATCACACTGACAGGCGACAACATACCCGTAGGAGGGGGTAGGACCCACGCATGACGTGTCCGGTTTCATACGTGGACGTTTAGATAGTCTCCAGCTGGGGTGAGATGTATGGACATTCTT
>OZ024865.1:45008195-45013195 GCA_964017155.1 Oasisia sp. SBJ-2009
CGAGCGATCTGTGAGCCACGTCATTGCGGGGCAGGTAGAGGCAGTTGTGACAAATTATGCGGGGCGGAACGGGCGGCAGAACGAGTGTTTTAATACTAGGTGGGGACTGCGGGTGAAACTATATTGTTGCTGGGCGGTGAGGGTTCTAGATGTTACCATATTGTTGTACTATACTAAACGTAATTCAGCCAGGATAATGAAGTCAAATGAGTTACAATCACTTTTACATTTCTCCTGTAAAGGAATTCTATCTTCTGTCAATCATTTTGCGATCTCACAAAATGTATTATTGCTTAAAACAGTATTATCGCAACTTGCTCACAGTCTGTTACAAAATGCATGATAAACCGTTTTGAAGGATGGAACCGAAACTATCAGCAGCTGTCGATATGTGGACTTTGCGATGAATAGATTATAGTAACTTCCTCGAAGTACTAATATTTAGCAAAGGTTCATTAAACGTGCTATTGACCTCCTACAAAGCAACCACAGCATTACCTGAGGGAGATCGTCTGAAAAAAACCAGCATATCCATTGTATATGGCGGGGTAAATAGAAATGGATTTAATACGTGTTCTTCGACGATACATGAAACATCAAACAAATTAGTTAGTGGCAGCGGCAACTACTGCATGTATGGTTTGTGATTCACTTGAATGAAGTTCTCTTATTCTAAAAAACAGCAACAAAAACAGTCGTGTGTCAACTTCGTGGTGTGTCGTGATTTAACCTTTTTCACGTCGGCGTCACTCCGCAGAAGAGCAGCGTAATGTTTGCAAGTCACCCAAAGGGCCATTTTATCACAAACCAACATACAACAAAAAACAGTGCAGGCTGGTCAGACAAAGTTAAACTCAACAAAAACATGTAAACCCAAGCATTGTAGTTAACGGAACAACGAGAGTGTTGCATGTTTGAATGTGTTTAACTGTTTTTGTTTGTTTCGCCTAACATTTCTAACGTTCGTGTGTTGGTAGTTTGCCCTCATAAACCTTTGGTTGGTTTATGATACATTGCATCGTTACCCGACTTGCTAATGCAGGGAAGCACCCATAGAGTGGTCTGTTTCCACACAATTTGAAGAATAAAAAGTAAAGCTCCGACATATATGCAAGCATCGCATTCACATATACATAAATTCAGACTACACGTCGTGGAACCAAATATGATGCATTCAGACAGCTCGTTCTCACGCAAAACATTCACATATATTATATACAGACAACCCACTGTCGAACACAACTACACACGTTCATATAATACGCTCGCTCACACAACTCTTACCTTCGGCTGCACATAGGGGAAGTAGGGGCATGTCCGAACACATAAGATGAAACACGCCGTAGATAATGCATTGTGTGGTCGCTAAGAGGATGATATTTAGCATTCAGAATGAGCAATCATATTACTTCGTTGTTAGTTAGTTAGTTAGAAATCGCATATCCCATCAGATATTTACATATTTAGGCATATATAGAGGCATACATTTGTGCGGACATGCACTTAAGGTACGGGGCGTGCGATTATGCCACAGTAATGGCAAAGCAACAGTTGGTCTCACAGAGCTGACTATTAACTGCAACACTAATATGTTTTTGTATGTGTAGGCTACATGCACGTGAATTACTTTAAGAGAAACTTACAAGAAACACCAGAGAACACAAATCAACGGTTTCAAATGTTCATATGTAAGTCCACGTCATTTGCTATCTTGGTTTCTTTTGTCTGTGAGCAATGATCAATTAAGCTTTATTTATTTAACGGACGTAATGATACACAACATGATAAATGTGAGGCCAATACGATATAGCCTATTGCACATTGATGAAGCATTGAATGATATAAAATAAAAGTGTGATAATATTAACTAATCGTATAATAATCATCATATATTATCTCACAGCAAAGTTGTCTATAATATTTGTGGTAAGCTTCAGCAATGCGATGATATATTTTGCCATAACTTCTGTCTTTCTATGAAATAAGTAAATGCATGTGATGGCCATCTTACTAAAATGCGAAGTATTGTAATGTCCTCAATAAACTATCAGATTCAATGAAGTATGAAACCAACCAACTTATCTACAAAGCATATGACAACAAGAAGAGAAGAATATTCCATGAAACGTGTCACTTACCGGGCAGACAACGCCTTCAGCTGTGTCCTGTGGTGCAACACACACGGGAGTCAGAGGACTCATCACAAACATTACACATCAAGGTATTCACACAATTGTATTATTTTGTTCTTTGTAATGTCAACCTCCATGTTGTCTTAAACGATGCATCGACGTTTAGTAATAGACAATTGTGATCAGTCATCCGAAACCCATCTACCTAAAACACATATCTTATCAAGCATTCCACTCCATATGCCCAATGATGTAAAACATGTCATTCGTAAAACACACATTTACATGTTACATGTGTGTAGCCGGATTAATAGTTATATCGTTCATGGACTAACGTATACGGGCAAAGTTCTATATTATAGATTATACATCATTTGTCATGTTTTTGAAAAGTTAAGCTTCATTTATTTAATGAATCTAATGATACACAACATGGACAATGTGAGGCCAACACGATATAGCCTATCGCACATTGATGAAGCAATGAAAATATATAAAAGTATGATAACTTAAAAAGTATATATTATACTATCTCACATCAACGTTTCCTATAATATTTGTGGTAAGCAACTGAAGTATCTAAATATGTATCTAAGTAGACTATATAATATTATAGGCACCGATGCATGAAATACGTCTGCACGGCGGGTGGGGCATGACCGCACAGGCCTGTGCCAACATGCCCCAAGCATCCAGCTCGTGAACAATTCTGAATTGCGCGAAAATGCTGCTTATGGAAGTGTCCTTTATTTCCCACATCATAAAATATCAAAATGCAATTTGGATTTATGAAAGAAAATGTATATGCATGTCTTACAGTTTATGTAATACACATAGCAGCATATGAGTAAAATTACATCATGTTTTACGAATATAAAATGTTAAGGGTTAGACGATGCTGCTTAGCATGATTCCACTATCCAGATATTACGCGATGCCTCACAGTGCGGACATGCCCCTACTTCCCCTATCTGCAGCGTATTTTATGAACACAACGTGACACACTAGTTTTCATCGAAATAAAACTGCAGGTGTAATTTAAATGTGTACGCACTCATTGACGAAAGCTTTAAACATAGTATCGGTTTTGTCACCTTCTAGAACCGATGTATGCAGGTGCTCTGCATACATTAAATTATATGTCCGTATAGATATGTCAATATGTGTCGACATTAAATTATACTTGATGAATATGCATTTTTTGTTAGGATGTATGTTGGAATACTGGCCAAGCTCAAAAGAAGAAGGAATGTCGCAAGTCCCTGATGACATAGATCAAGAAGCTCTGGACAACATCCCGCTGCATTACGAAGACAAGCGCCGATGAAATATCAACCATGGGTGAGATGGCTAGAGGAATTGCCGGCCTGACAAATGGCAAAGCACATAGGATTACTGCGGAAGTATGCATGCAAGGAGGAGAACATCTGTTCAGCAGATATCACCAACTAAGCACCATGTTTAGGAGGTGTGTTCTATACCACAATCA
Source organism: Oasisia sp. SBJ-2009 (assembly GCA_964017155.1). Lineage (NCBI taxonomy): Eukaryota > Metazoa > Annelida > Polychaeta > Sabellida > Siboglinidae > Oasisia > Oasisia sp. SBJ-2009. The sequence goes on from OZ024865.1 coordinate 45,011,817, forward strand.
TGGAAGGATGCTAACATTGTAACCAACTACATGAAAAGTGATCGACGAGAGAGTGGGAACAAAAGTGGAATGTCTCTTTTTTCGACAGCAGGCAAGATCTTCACCAGCATACACCATAACAGAACATATATCCGCATAACACCAGAGGTAGTTGCGGAGACACAATGTGGCTTCAGAGGTAACCGGGGCACCTTGGATATGATATTTTGTCACCGACAGCTACAAGAAAAGTACTTCAGATCGGCCACTGTACATGGTGTGTGTCGACTTCAGTAAGGCGTTCGATACAGTTTGGAGGACCGGGATATGGTAGCTACTGAAGAAGTATTGATGCCTAGTAAAGTCCACAACTATGATCGAAGCTCTACATACCGGAATGACGGCGAATGTTTGTGTTGGAGGGGAAGTCTCGGAATCGTTCAGTGTTACAAATGGGGTCAAACAAGGTTGTGTACTGGCCTCCACGCTCTTCTCCCTCTTCCTATAGGGTGTGGTATCACTAATCAACGGGTTGATCCGCCTTGTATTTGTTACGGTAATTTGGAATTCTTCTCTGAGCTCGTCAGTTATATTTCGTATTTTGATATGTGAAGCAGCTTACTTGTTATTTGGTTGTTGTATAAAAAAAACATTTCAAAATGCAGGCCTTGTATGTGTTCCCATCACATGTGTGTTGTACATCAAACTATATGCTTACAAAATAAGTATGAGATATTTAATTGGTAATCACCAGGTATATTTTTGCGAAACTCTTCGAGTGAATTCTGCGAGAGCAATTAGGTAAACACAACTGTTCGTTTGATTCATAGTTTATGTAGCGCTATCTCAGACTTGACATCGAAAAGGTGGTTCGGCCACTTGAATCAAACGAAGGCACACTAAGTTTACCATAAAGTGGATATCAAAATAATAAATATGATTATACATTAAGATTACTGTGGCATACAGATAAAGGCTTATTTATAAACAAAAAACTGACTTCAACAGGATGCCCCGAGCGTAGTTACAGCGTAACACGCTGATAGGTAGTGATTATTTTGACGTGTGGCAATGACATAGTTATCATAGATCTTCATGTAGTGTTGCACATCTGTATACTATGAACAAATATATATATATATATTTATTTAGATTTATATATTACACATTTATGTTAACACATATGTGTTGTAGACCGATGTGTCGTACCCGTGACCGTGACATGAATTTTGCTAAATACAAATTATTATATAAAAGGTAGAACATGTCTTAAGTCATCTGACGAATAAAGTAATATTCAAACAAAGATAACATTTTCATTTTTATTGTAGCGAGATGTTGATATAATCCTGCTGGTTACAATCTAAATTGTAGACACATGATCTGCAAAATGTATATCC
>OZ024865.1:45015695-45038195 GCA_964017155.1 Oasisia sp. SBJ-2009
ATATTATATATATATATATATATATATATATATATATATATATATATATATATATTGTATATATATACACACATACACACACACAAAGTACACATGTGTCTTACCTTCTGCAGCATATATAGCAGCTAGCGCCAGCAACGCGATGAAATACTTCGCCATGGTGTCTATATGTGTCAGAAAAATGCGAAATGTTATTAAAATATCAATTATGCACAAACAACACACGTAAGAATACAGTTAAGTGTGGTCGTCTTGTCAGCTAACGTAATATATTCTATAATATAATAGGCCCACTAATTACATTTCTTTAATTGTTGATACGGTGTATCATTTGTAGAAGAAATATGCTTACATCCTGTCAGAAATTGTTTGTACACATGTATTATAATTAAATATTGTGTAACGTATGTTGTCATACGAACTTCATTATGAGGTTTCAAAAAGATGGTCGCATTACAGATCTGTAGCAATTCTAAAATAAAACCCTCCAGAAAAGTCTAACTTACCGAGCAGACCAGGTGTGACCCACAGTTCTTCGACTGATGCCAGTGGTGAAGTTATCTGGAAATGAACCAGTATTTATACAACTGCGTCTAAATCAATCATGTCTCGGTTCACGTCATAGTTCTGCATTCTTGCTGACACAAAGGGGTGTTCTTGTAAGTAAGCATGTTTGAAACATAACCCACTGTAAAATAAAGATGTTCGTTTTCTGTGTTTTGTTTTTCAAACAACATCCACATTTTAAAAAGTAGACACATCGCAGCTTAGTAAACTGGTTTATGCGATACGCCAATCAAACCCTACCTACCTCAACCTCCTCAATTAGTGCTTCGTTTGTACATCACGCCACTTGACGCAAAACCTATATAACTCATAAAACATATGTCGGTTGTATTCAGAGTTGAATAATTACACGGCGACATTCTGAAGAAGAATGTGACGCAGGCGTCCACTGCCAACTGGCTACAGACACGGAAAGCCTACGTAAGCGTCATTATTATTTATACGCAGGAATTGTTTTGTCTGTCAAACGTGGCGTGATTCGCGTTGTGCAGAAATTGAATGACATTTCTTAGACGTTTTTCCAGGGTTGACACATCGGTGGCAGTGAATGTCCTGTTGTGTGACTGATGGTGATGTAACTAGAGGGTGATACGTACACTCAATCCTTCAGCCGTCTCTCACCTATGTAGCAGGACAGTGGTATTGCCGTCTAGATTCGCCTTTCACAAGGAGAACGGCGAAATGTCGAATACCGAAAATAGTATCAATTATGATCGATATTGAATATGGTCCATCACAGTGTATCGTAGCGTTATATTGGAGATGTATAAATGGTAGTGTTTTTCTGAGTGCTAGACGACAAACCACTTTGGCTGCGTATCCCACAAAGGATTACTCATCAAACGGCGTGATATATTGTACGCGTACACGACATCAAAATCGTATATTTCTTAAGCGGTTTGGGAAAGTGAACGACGCTCTGTGTTTGCTTGATTCCAATTGTTATAGCTTAGCAATGTTTTCTAGTTCGTATTGCTATTATATATGGCGCCGATGCATGGGCACTCCATTGACGTATCATCAATCAAGTACGACATTAAGACACACTGGTTGTTTTTGCTGTCTAGTTTTCTGCCGACTGTCGGTTCGTCATAAAACGTACCTGTAGCCTGTGGTGTAGACTCAATTTGTCAGGTGATCACTAATGTGTGCAATACACGACTAAATACTGTATATTTTGTTGGCGTGTTAGCTGTCTAAAATCATGGACACGAACGGCTGCTATCGGTGACCATTAAAGTAAATATATTTTGTGTGAACAATACATACAAACGCACTCACCGAACGTTAAATGCAAATCTACAGGCCTATAATTGATACATATATATATATATATATATATATATATATATATATATATATATATATATATATATATAACTATATTAGATAACGTAAATAATATCGCACATACGAGTAAAATTACATAAGCACACACACCCATATATGAACAGACAATGAGCAGTGTTGAAGAAAATCAATATGCAACAGTTGTACGGGAGGATGGTTATGTAATGTGAGGGCATGTCTCTTACCTAAGAAAAATGTGGTGCATACCGATACCAAAGTTGTACATTTCTGAATTGGTTCGAAGAAAAAGCGAACTATTCGTGTAATAGAACGTTAACTGAGCAATCGTTTGACATCGTAATCAATCAAAGATGACATAAACACGAAACGGTTAGTGTTTTTGTATTCTGGTTCTCGGGCGGTCGTCGCTTCGTCATAAAAACGAACCATAGTAGCCCATGGTGTAGGGTAATCAGTCAAGGGTAAAGTAATGTGTAAAAACACGGCTATTAAAATCATCATTAAAAACATTTTCAGGTCGGCTAGTAATGGCCATGTATTTTAATTTGATTTAATAAATTAATGTATTTATTTATTTTATAACAATGGTGATATAAAGTATGTTTTAAATTAATTTCGTAGGTTTCTAGAGATGTTATTGTAATTGTTAACAATATATGCTAATATTGTACTTTGATATGATATTGTTTGGAATTGTTGATTTTAGTATGAATATAAATGTACAATCCAACAGCAAAGTTGCCACATAATAAATGTATCTACCTTATCTTATCTATCTCCCCAGGTACTTTGCCGTCTTTCAGGCTGGCGATTGCTCTAGCCATCTCATTCATGGTTGGCATCTCATCGGGGTTTGTCAGAGGTCTCCAATCCATATGTTGATTTCAAGTTAACAGGTCCCTTCTTGGGTCCCCATACTTCCTTCAGTCCATTGTAGAAGCCCTTTATGTTACGTCTGTCAGCAGTTGTGTTCATAAAATACAGATACGGGATTCTATAAGTTTACAGTCTGGGCATTTTTGTTCAATTTAGCCCGCATGATGTCAAAGAAGACAGGTGTTTCATGTTTCGTATAAGTTTGTTTTTGCGGTTAAGGACTGCAATATATCACATCGTTTCGTAACCAATTCTTTATCGTATGGACATGCAAAGACGATATTATGAACATATCGTGTTCTTGTTTGTTTGTTTTTATGTTTGTGCATAGGTCGGTACGTCATAATATATATGACGTGTGTAAAACGTGAATATCGAAGTGTATATTTTTATTGAAGAGTTAGCTGTAACATATATCGTACTGAAATATAACATATTCCACACACAAAACGCAAGTATCTTATGAAAAACATATTGTATACACAAATACAATCTTACCAACCAGCACGCATACAATCACACGTAAAGACACATAGGCAGTCTCACATGAATACATAAAACATACACACATAACGTAAATAAGCGTTGTGTAATAAGTGATATTTGAGTATATTTTCCAACGTATTTGATACTTGGAAAATTAGAGGCTTCATGATAGGTAGAGTATATATCAGCCAGTGAAGTTCGCTTCGACGACGACAAACAATATGCGTTAGCACACGCGAATATGAACAAGTCAACGAGAAAAGTGATGGTAGAAAACGACACACTAATATTCTCCTACACAAATAAGATATCAATCATTGAAACCAAGACATACCTGGGAATGCGGTACACAGAAGATACATAACAATTAAGACCCGGATATTCTAAGACGAATCACAGCCGACTAAAGAGCGATAATCACCAACGCAACTTCATCGATAAGTATACAATTCACGCGTTCTTACAGCAGGGAGAATCGGCGTGAAAACATGGACAATTTCCAGCACGCACATAAAAGGTTAGCAGCGGTCCAAGCAAAATTGTAAAAAAAGTATGTTCAATGTAAATTATCTAGACAGAAAAGAAAATATATGGGTAATTGTAAAACTGAGGAATAGGTCCGTGCGTGCGTGTGTCTTTCAATATAATGGTCAATGTATGCAGCAGTTCGTGTCTGTGAAATATTAGACAGCTAACACGCCAACAAAATGTATTGTATTACAGCCGTGTTTTTACACATTAAATTTCCCTTGATTGATTACCCTACACCATGGGCTACTATGGCTTGTTTTACGACGAAGCGACGACCGCCCGAGAACCAGAATACAAAAACACAAACCGTTTCGTGTTTATGTAATCTTTGAATGAGTATGATGTCAAACAATTGTTCAGTCAACGTTCTATTACACGAATAGTTCGCTTTTTCTCGAACCGCTTCAGATATATACAATTTGGTAACGGGATAAACCACGTTTTTCTTAGGCAAGAGACATGCCCTCACATTACATACCCATCCTCCCGTACAACTGTTGCATATACATTTTCTTCAAAAATGCTCATTGTCTGTTAATATATATGTGTGTGCTTATGTACTTTTACCCATATGTGCGATATTTAACTAATATATATATATACTAATATATATATATATATATATATATATATATATATATATATATATATATATATATATATATATGTATATGTATATGTATATGTATATATATATATATATATATATATATATATATATATATATATATATATATATATATATATATATATATTTATATCAATTATACCTACATTTTTGCGAGTTTATTCAATTCAGCGTGTTTATGTGTAGGCCTGTAGATTTGCATTTTATGTTCGGTGAGTGTGTGTGTATGTATGTTTGTTCTCACAATATATATATTTACTTTAATGGTGAGCGATAACAGCCGTTCGTGTCCATGATTTTAGATAGCTAACACGCCAACAAAATATACAGTATTTAGTCGTGTTTTGCACACAGTAGTGATCACCTGACAAATTGATTCTACACCACAGGCTACAGGTACGTTTAATGACGAAACGACAGTCGGCAGAAAACTAGACAGCAAAAACAACCAGTGTGTCTTAATGTCGTACTTGATTGATGATATGTCAATGGATTGCTCATGCATCGGCGCCATATATTGGTATCGGTATTGGAAAATTCGCCATTCGCCTTGTGAAGATGAATCTGGACGGCAATGCCACTGTCCTGCTACATGGGTGAGAGACGGCTGAGGGATTGAGAGCGCGAATCACCCTCTAGTTACATAGCCGTCACTCACACAACAGGATGGCCACTGCCACCGATGTGTCAACCCTGGAAAAAACGTCTAAGAAATGTCATTAAATGTTTCCACAACGCGAATCACGCCATGTTTGTCAGGCAAAACAATTCCTGCGCATCAATAATAATGACGCTTACGTAGGCTTTGCGTGCATTTAGCTAATTGGGACTGGATGACTGCGTCGCATTCTTCTTCAGAATGTCGCCGTGTAATTGTTCAACTCTGAACACAACTGACGTATGATTTATGAGTTATACGTTTCTCCTCCGATGGCGTGACGTGCAAAAGAAGCATTAATTTAGGAGGTTGAGGTAGGTAGGGATTGTTTAGTGTATCGCATAATATAGTTTCCTAAACTGCGATGTGTCTACTTTAGACAACATGGATGTTGTTTGAAAAACAAAACACAAGAGACGAACATCTTTATTTTACAGGGTGTTATGTTTCAAATATGTCTACCTGAAACAACACCCCTTTGTGCCAGCAAGAAGGCAGAACTATGACGTGGAACGAGACATGATTGATTTTAGACGCAGTGGTATAAATACTGGTTCATTTCCAAATACCTTCACCACTGGCATTCGTTGAAGAACTGTGGGTCACACCTTGTCTGCTCGGTAAGTTAGACTTTTCTGAAGGGTTTTATTATATAACTGGTTTAGATTTTTAATGTGCTAATGCGACCATCATTTTGAAACCTCATTATGAAGTTCATATGACAAAATATGTTGCAAATTATTCAAGTATAACGCATATGTACAACTAATTTCTGACAGAATGTAAGCCTATTTCTACTACAAATGATACACCGTATAATTAATTAAACATATATAATTAGTGGGCCTATTATATTATAGAATATATTACGTTAGCTGACAAGACGACCACACTTAATTGAATTCTTACGTGTGTTGTTTTCGCATATTGGATATTTTAATAAGATTTCGCATTTTTCTGACACATGCAGACACCATGGCGAAGTATTTCATCGCGTTGTTGGCGCTAGCTGCTATATATGCTGCAGAAGGTAAGACACATGTGTACTTTGTTTGTGTATATATATATATATATATATATATATATATATATATATATATATATATATATATATATATATAATTTGTGTGTGCGTGGGTGCGTGTGAATATATTAGATGTACCTGTATGAACGTCTGCCTGTCCATGTACGAGCATTGATGTTTCTGTAACTACATATGTATGCGAGTGTGTGTATCCAATATTTTTGTGCCAGACTGTGGTGAAACAGTGTTACTACAGCACACGTGAGCTGGTGTCTAAGAATGGCATTCTAAAAAGCACAACTAAAAATATTGTTTTTCTTCTTCCAGCACATCGGTACGATGGCTGCTGGAACGGCTACGACTACGATTGCTGCACACACCGTCGGCCCAACCTTTACTACCCGTCTCTGGTGAAGCCTTTCCCCTACTACTACAGATGCATCAACAGGAGAGTTGTGTACGGCCGTTGTGACGCTGACCAGTGCGTCACCGAGTCTGGAAGTTGTGGTAAGTCTGATAAAGAGATCATATCAAACTGGCTCATATCGTCGACTTAATGTTTCTAGTGGTTTTGACTAGGTTCCTGTGATACGTGTGGTAACATTATATGTAACTTCATTGTTAATATTACGATGCCCCGTTGTAGTGGAAGGTCCCATTTTTCATTGGCAATAACTGCTTTTCCCAGTTTAATATAATGCTTATTATTTCTGTATGTCGCGCAGCTAAGCTCGAATCCTCCAGGACGTAAGCCCTTTAGTATTATTATAATTTTTGCTATTATTCGAATACGATATATAGCGTAGCGTTTATGAACATATACACTGTGTTTTCTGTAATCGCTTTCTTCAAATTAAATATATTTTTCAATGTTTAGCATTACTAAAACACAAAGTACATTTTTTTAGATAACAATTAACGAGTTTGTCAAATTCATAAATATAATTGAAATATGTTGTCAATGCATTTTTAACGTTTTCTTTATAGCGTTATCTGTAGTTTAGGACAGTGGCATCGATCGGTGCGCTATAATAACTGATCTCCACTATTGTGTGTTTCAGGAGCATGCAGGGATCGCTGCAGCTACACCCGCAGTGTCTACTCTTACTACTCGAGCTACTTCTCCGGTCGCTACTACTACCAGTGTAACCGTGGATCAATGTACTACCGCTCGTGTGGACTGAACCAGTCGTACTATCCGGGACTCGGCCGTTGTGGTTAGTTTACAAGTTATACATTTCATATAGCAGTAATTGGAAACATCTTAATATAGACTATCAATGAACCTGAAATGTGATATAGCGAACATATTATATTCCTAGTAATGACGTCATATGTATGCCACACTACGTATGCACGATAATCATTTAATTATTATGAGAAACATGCTACATGTCAATATCATGTTCTTATGTAATTGTTGTCAGACAATGCATGGAAATTGTGTTCCGCAGGCTGCAGAGAGTCTTACTGTGAGAGGTACAACGGCTGGCAGGCGACCGTTTGCAACGGTTGCGGAAGCTACGTCTACTGCAGATATGGCCGACCCATTCGCTACAGGAGATGCCCCTGGAACAGACGTCACTACGATTGTCATCACCGTCGTTGTGTCAGCAGGTGCAACAGCTGCTGTGGCGAACGATAAGCAAGTAGCGTAAGGTAATGTGCTAAGTTTTATTTTGTGTTATTCTTATCTCTCTATTGTTGCTCAAGCAGGCACTACACATTTTGCTCATTGATCAGAATGCTGGTTTTGTTAGCGCCACTGAGTAATACTTCGCTACATAAACATGTGAATTTTTCTTATATGTGAAATCAGCGTTAATTTAACCATATTTATATCATCATAGCGCACTGTTTTCCCTACTCCCATCCTGTTTGGGATTGCATTTTGGTGTACAGTTTCTCCTAAGCATGGATTGGTTGCTGGATTATATTAAACTAGTGTAACACATAGAAACAGTTAATATGCTACTTACATTTCATTGAATTTTGTTTTACGTTGGCGGTTACTGGATTTATTGTTGGTGTTCACGGACAATTGCAAGATTACATCGTTGATCTCTCTCTCTCACTCTCTCTCTCTCTCTCCCTCTCTCTCTCTCTCTCTCTCTCTATATATATATATGTTGTAGTGGTCATACATGTGGACTGTGTAATCATTGTATATGTGATTTACGTTTTTGTTTGCAGGAGTGTTCACGGATGTTCGAAAACAAACTTGGAACACACGTACGCCTGCGGATATACATTTTGAAGATCATGTATCTACAACTTAGATTGTAACCAGCAGGATTATGTTAACTTTTCGCTACAATAAAATTGAAAATGTTATCTTTGTTTGAATATTGCTTTATTCGTTAGATGAATGAAGAAATTTTCGAAAATGTCACGTTATATTTAAAAAACAACATGTATTATAACACGCGTTGACCATTCAAGCCTACTTTCACTCAACCTTTTATATAATGATTTATATTGTAGCAACATTGATGCAATGGTCGCGGGTACGACACGTATATGTTAACATAAATGTGTATAAGTAAATATAACTAAATTAATATATATATACATATATATATATATATATATATATATATATATATATATATATATATATATATATATATATATATATATATATATATTTGTTCATAGTATACATATATGCAACACTACATGAAGATCTACCATAGCTATGTCATTGCCACACGTCAAAATGTCACGCAGTAACTACGATGTGTGCATCTTGTAGAAGGAAGATAAGCCTTTATCTGTATGCCCAGTCATCATAATGTATACTCATAGTTATTGTTTTGATATCTACTTCATGGTAAACATAGTGTGACTTCGTTTGATTCAAGTGGCCGGACAACCTTTTGTCAGATATGTTTGAGATATTACGGAAGCCCGTTAGTGCCATGGTGAATATAAATGTTTCTGACCGCCGCTATTTAATTACCTGGCGGCTGCCACTTAATTATTACGCGGCCGACTAAGTGGCGGCCGCCAGAGAAATAAGTGGCGGCCGCCAGATAATTAAGTGGCGGCTGTCAGAAAAAACGTTCACCGTCGAACCAACGGGCTTCCGTAAGATAGCGCTACATTAACTGTGACTCAATCGAAAAGTTTTATTTATGTGATTGCTCTCGTATAATTCAATCGAATAGTTTCGCTACAATGCACCTGGTGATTACCAGTTAATGATCTCACATTTATTTTGTAAGAATATAGATTGCCGTACAAAACACATCTAAAGGGAACACATTTTCAAAGGTGTTTATTTAATAACCACGTAACAATTAAGCTGCATCAAAAATCAAACGAGGAAAGGAAACTGACGAGCTCAGAGAAGAACTCCAAGTTACCGTAACAAATGCAAGGCGGATTAATCCGTTGTATAATGGTATAACATCCAACAAGAAGATGGAGAAGAACGTGGGGGCCAGTTAACAACCTTGCTTGACCCCATTTGTAACACTGAATGATTCCGAGACTTCCCCTCCAACACTAACATTCGCTCTCGTTCCGGTATGTAGAGCTTCGATCGTAGTTGTGAACTTCTTTGGGCATCCACACTTCTTCAGTAGCTGCCATATCTCGGTCCTCCCAACTGTATCGAACGCCTTACTGAAGTCAAAACCAGTGAGGACGGCAAGCACCCTGGATGTAACCACCCTAAGGTCGGTGTAGGGTAAAATGTCCTGAAAGAAATGACTACAGACCATAACGTTGTAACCAAAATAGCTAGATAATAGTCAGTTAATATACTATTGCCGAATACTGGAAACAGCTAGACGTTCTACAAGGCTACTCTATGCATGAGTACCCATACTACTAAAAAGGTTGGGTATTTGTGTACGGGTAATATTAGAGCAGTAATTTCAGGAATGCTGGAAGCCTTAAGAAGTGGTAGATATACTGTTCCACTGAACAGGTCTGCTAGCGAGTAAATTGTAAAGCATCAGAGATAGTCTTGGTGGCGGTATAGCGTATTACATAATAACTTATCAAAATCTTTTTGTTTTTAAAGGAGCATGCACGGATCGCTGCTGCTACACCCGAAGCGTCTACTCTTACTACTCGAGCTACTTCTCCGGTCGCTACTACTACCAGTGTAACCGAGGATCAATGAACTACCGCTCGTGTGGACTGAACCAGTCGTACTACCCGGGACTCGGCCGCAGCGGTTCGAGTTCAATCCATATGTATTCATAAACAATATTAATGATAGAACACAAGGTCCCACATACTGATACCGTTTGTCATTAGACTGATTTATTGACCATGATCCTTAAAATATTTGTGTAACATATTTGAGTTCTGACTATCAAATATATTCTGATTACAACGCTTGTGTTAATTACTTGGTGATATATCCTCGTATCTATTTCGTTTTATTTGCAGCCGAGAAAGTAACTTTCTTATTATTCGACGAATGTGTTATTGTTATATGCACAATTGCGATTAGGATTCATACGCATACTGTATTCCGCAGGTTGCTGAGGGACTTACTGTGAGAGGTACAGCAGCTGGCAGGCGATCGTTTGCAACGAATGCGGAAGTTACGTCTACTGCAGATATGGACGCCCCATTCGCTACAGGAGATGTCCCTGGAACAGACGCCACTACGACTTTAATCGCCATCGTTGTGTCAGCAGGTGCAACGGCTGCTGTGGCGATCGATAAACGTGTAGCAAAAGGTGCCTAGATGATGTTCATCATTCGTTGGTTTATGTGACAATTGAGTTAACATTTGATATTATAATCACCATATTCCAAATGTACTCTTGCATATTCCCTTGTGGCAAATTAGATGAATAAATGTAAATGTAAATGTTATGACAAACGGTATCCTGACTGCGCAACCACTACCAAGGTTGGTCAGTGAACTCTCTGTGTTCACACGTAGGTGTGTCGTGTTACAATATTCGACGGTGGTTTGCGTCAATTTGTATTCCCTCTTCCTAGTGCACTGTATGTCTGTTGAATTCTGAGGTAAAGTCGGCGGCACTGATAATGTTGCTTTTATCAATGAAATATAGTGTAATGTATTACAAGTTTTGTTGTTTGCATTACAGTGGTGTTTACGGGTCTACGTGTTACACTTTGAAGACAGAAGTAACCAGCGACCATTGTTTTTTTCCAAATAAGCTTGCACGAACATTGCATATTTACGAGATATTTCCTTGAAATATCAATCCTAGCATACGATAGGCCTACAGTAATAATATTCGCATAATTCAGTGATGTTCCACAGTACTTTACATATCTCATTAGAAATACAAGCTTAGAAGAATGGACATGGTTAATTACACTGTAGTCGTCCATTTTATTACAGCCAATGTTGTGCTAAAAAGGTAAATGATGGTAGCATACAATTTATTTTCATGGAGTAACTGCATAGAAACATAACGCACAGGAAGCGTTAGTCGTTGAGATCATCATGCATAAAATATATTGCCAAATCCAATGCACATTGGCAGTACTAGTTGCAGGTAAATGTCGAAAATTAGTGAAGTTCATGTAAAACATTTGATCACAATTGTCTAAGAAATCTTACTGATACCTTTTGTGACACAACGCGACGACGGGATCCTTGAGATGTAACGTAATATTAATAGGTACAATTGCTCTTCAATTATTCTTCATTGATTGGAGACACGACTTGAAGATGGACACTTCGCTTATTACATCACGGGATGCTTCATTGCGATTATATATTGCGAAGATATATTGCGATGCCACTGTGGCCAATTAACAAAGTGCATTTGCAACGGAAATTCGGCTGATGGCGGATAATTGTTTCGCATCATGTATTAGATAGCGTCTCAATGTTACAAAGACCTGTGCATGGAACATTGTAGATCAGCACATATCAGGTATATGTGTCTCCCTCCGTGAAAGGTCACCAGTTCGTACATGTTGTTGGTCGATTGTTTCACCTTTAACACACAACCGGACATAATGACTTCTATTTTTTGTTCATTCAACTTTAAGACGCCTATACATTACGAACAACACTCTACACTATACGATATGCACAACAGCCTAATCGGACTTCGCACCGGCTTGCTTGACCTTTCTCTGGATCGTAAATAACATATACGTTAATGCATGCAACTAGCTTATGCGTTTTTATTTAGAATTTTGAATTATATATTGTATTGCTTTTTATTCACTACACAAAGCAATACATCTATGCTGTCATAAATAATTAATCTTATCATCAACTAGCTATTGAAATACATTTTCGAATTGGCTGATGATAATAAGCTTGATATATTAACCCACATGACCGACGTGATCTTCATAACGTAACACATTGCATGGGGTATATCATTAAATGGGGGCTACGACGGATGTGATTTAATGCATGCTTTCTTGGGACATATATCATATTCCATACCAAATTTTGATATACAATTTTAATATACTACATTTATATGCCATTGCCAAGACACCCATACGTTAGAAACCACACTCTAAACAATACGAAATGCACAACAGTCTTACCCGACATCGCTACGACTTGCTTGACCTTTCACTGGAACGTAAATAACATATCGGTTAAAGTTTATATTTTCTTATTTTATATTATATTTTGTTTCATGTACTACACAAAGCCATTACTATATGCATTCGGAAATAATTACTCCGATCATCAACTAGCTATGTTTACATTGAGATTAATTTTCGAATTGGCTGATTATAATAAACTTGATATATTAGATCACATGACCGACGTTGTCTTCATAACATAACATATTGCATTGGGTATATAATTAAATGGGGGCTACGATGAACATGTTATTTTCGTGGGACATATATAAGGATATTCCATACGAAATGTTGATATACAATCTTAATATACTAGTTACATGTCATTGCTTCACTTGCGTGAAGTATGTGGGAATTTGGTAGTCACAAGATTGTAGGTTTCTGAAGACGATTCCCTGCGTTAGAACGACAGGTAATAGTGCAATTTGTCATAAGTCAAGCAAATAATATGTCACTGTCTCTGTCCCTCTCTCTCCCTCTCTCTCCTTCTCTCCCTCTCTCCCTCTCTCTCCCTCTCTCTCCCTCTCTCTCCATCTCTCTCCCTCTCTCTCCCTCTCTCTCCCTCTCTCTCCCTCTCTCCCCCTCTCCCTCTCTCTCCCTCTCTATTGCTATCTCTCTCTCTCCCGTACACTTACGATACCTCGCACAAATTCGAACTAAGGCCTACTTGGACATCCTCTGGTAAGTCAATACAATTACGTTAGTGCATTCATCTATCTGTGGTTTTGTCTATGATCTTCACTCCCTATACTAAGCCACTAAAATTATACTGGATATTCGACTAGCTATTCATTATCATTGCGATGAATTGTAGAATTGACAGATTATAACAAGCTTGATATAATTATTACATCACTTGAAGGATGTTGCAGTCATTCTTATGAACGTAACATATTTTATTGATAGATGCAGACTGAAATGGTTGTGATGAAACGCATGCTTTCTGGAAACATATATTGGGATATTTATTATATTAATGTCGTCAATGTGCAAATTAATCACACATAACAATAGGCCCTGTGCGGGACATATTTTGGTCGGCAGTCAGCGCTACCCGTTGGTAGGCAACCCTGGTTTCGCCACGGGCTAGATATTTTTTATTTGTTGTGGTGTCGAGCGATCTGTGAGCCACGTCATTGCGGGGCAGGTAGAGGCAGTTGTGACAAATTATGCGGGGCGGAACGGGCGGCAGAACGAGTGTTTTAATACTAGGTGGGGGCTGCGGGTGAAACTATATTGTTGCTGGGCGGTGAGGGTTCTAGATGTTACCATATTGTTGTACTATACTAAACGTAATTCAGCCAGGATAATGAAGTCAAATGAGTTACAATCACTTTTACATTTCTCCTGTAAAGGAATTCTATCTTCTGTCAATAATTTTGCGATCTCACAAAATGTATTATTGCTTAAAACAGTATTATCGCAACTTGCTCACAGTCTGTTACAAAATGCATGATAAACCGTTTTGAAGGATGGAACCGAAAATATCAGCAGCTGTCGATATGTGGACTTTGCGATGAATAGATTATAGTAACTTCCTCGAAGTACTAATATTTAGCAAAGGTTCATTAAACGTGCTATTGACCTCCTACAAAGCAACCACAGCATTACCTGAGGGAGATCGTCTGAAAAAAACCCAGCATATCCATTGTATATGGCGGGGTAAATAGAAATGGATTTAATACGTGTTCTTCGACGATACATGAAACATCAAACAAATTAGTTAGTGGCAGCGGCAACTACTGCATGTATAGTTTGTGATTCACTTGAATGAAGTTCTCTTATTCTAAAAAACAGCAACAAAAACAGTCGTGTGTCAACTTCGTGGTGTGTCGTGATTTAACCTTTTTCACGTCGGCGTCACTCCGCAGAAGAGCAGCGTAATGTTTGCAAGTCACCCAAAGGGCCATTTTATCACAAACCAACAGACAACGAAAAACAGTGCAGGCTGGTCAGACAAAGTTAAACTCAACAAAAACATGTAAACCCATGCATTGTAGTTAACGGAACAACGAGAGTGTTGCATGTTTGAATGTGTTTAACTGTTTTTGTTTGTTTCGCCTAACATTTCTAACGTTCGTGTGTTGGTAGTTTGCCCTCATAAACCTTTGGTTGGTTTATGATACATTGCACCGTTACCCGACTTGCTAATGCAGGGAAGCACCCATAGAGTGGTCTGTTTCCACACAATTTGAAGAATAAAAAGTAAAGCTCCGACATATATGCAAGCATCGCATTCACATATACATAAATTCAAACTACACGTCGCGGAACCAAATATGATGCATTCAGACAGCTCGTTCTCACGCAAAACATTCACATATATTATATACAGACAACCCACTGTCGAACACAACTACACACGTTCATATAATACGCTCGCTCACACAACTCTTACCTTCGGCTGCACATAGGGGAAGTAGGGGCATGTCCGAACACATAAGATGAAACACGCCGTAGATAATGCATTGTGTGGTCGCTAAGAGGATGATATTTAGCATTCAGAATGAGCAATCATATTACTTCGTTGTTAGTTAGTTAGTTAGAAATCGCATATCCCATCAGGTATTTACATATTTAGGCATATATAGAGGCATACCTTTGTGCGGACATGCACTTAAGGTACGGGGCGTGCGATTATGCCCCAGTAATGGCAAAGCAACAGTTGGTGTCACAGAGCTGACTATTAACTGCAACACTAATATGTTTTTGTATGTGTAGGCTACATGCACGTGAATTACTTTAAGAGAAACTTACAAGAAACACCAGAGAACACAAATCAACGGTTTCAAATTTTCATATGTAAGTCCACGTCATTTGATATCTTGGTTTCTTTTGTCTGTGAGCAATGATCAATTAAGCTTTATTTATTTAACGGACGTAATGATACACAACATGATAAATGTGAGGCCAATACGATATAGCCTATTGCACATTGATGAAGCATTGAATGATATAAAATAAAAGTGTGATAATATTAACTAATCGTATAATAATCATCATATATTATCTCACAGCAAAGTTGTCTATAATATTTGTGGTAAGCTTCAGCAATGCGATGATATATTTTGCCATAACTTCTGTCTTTCTATGAAATAAGCAAATGCATGTGATGGCCATCTTACTAAAATGCGAAGTATTGTAATGTCCCCAATAAACTAACATATTCAATGAAGTATGAAACAAACAACTTATCTACAAAGCATATGACAACAAGAAGAGAAGAAAATTCCATGAAACGTGTCACTTACCGGGCAGACAACGCCTTCAGCTGTGTCCTATGGTGCAACACACACGGGAGTCTGAGGACTCATCACAAACATTACACATCAAGGTATTCACACAATTGTATTATGTTGTTATTTGTAATGTCAACCTCCATGTGGTCTTAAATGATGCATCGACGTTTAGTAATAGACAATTGTGATCAGTCATCCGAAACACATTTACCTAAAACACAGAACTTATCAAGCATTCCATTCCATATGCCCAATGATGTATAACATGTCATTCGTAAAACACACATTTACATGTTACATCTGTGTAGCCGGATTAATAATGATATCGTTAATGTTTGTGATGAATCCTCCAAACTACTGCAAGCTGCAGTGGCTGCCAATAGCAATAACTAAGATAAATGAATATTGTTCTACTCACGCAAGAAGTCCTGGCTGGCCACGCACAGCAATATCTCTCCCATTGTGTAGGCCGGCATCAGAAAAACGATACCGCTGCGCTCGAGTGAACACAGTCAACCGGGTGTCTTAAGTGCAAGACGCCGGTGGATGACAGCTCACTCACGTGGCTGCTTCAACACTGTGCAACTTGCTGCCACACCGTGTCGGCAATCTAATAGTGGTCCATTCAAACATTGCAAAGTCCTCTAGAATTGTTTTGTCGGCATTGTTTTTTTTTTAATAAAGGGCAGCCATGCTAAATAAATCATGAAGAAAGTAAGAGAAACACGACTAGGTGAATGCTCCGATCAGTTTTGAATTTAATGGCCATTATACGAAAGTCACGAACTCAACTGAGTCTTAATTTAGGTTTTTATCTTACTGATGAAATACATTCTCTCAGGGAGTCGATCTCTGCATAGCAGTAGCGATTTTACGATCAGGACACTTATTGGCAGAGATATAAGGTGTTAAACTTTGTACTTAAACAAAGATGCATAGGATACTGCAACACAAACATTGGATTATCTCGAAATATGTTTTTCTTGTTGTTAGCTTATTCACTATTGCCATGTTAACCTGTTTTGAAAACAATACAATACAGTATCGGCAAAAAGTCATGGGAACATCAAGACACATTGACGCTGACCTGTTTCATGTTCTGAGCAACTTCCTATATTTATGTTTCTATGTGTGTCAATTATTTCTTGATGTGATGATATTGCATTCCTGACAATACTGTTAACAATAAACAATAAATTAACTGTTGTATAAATATTTCAATTTGAAACATGACACATATCAATTTTGTTGCTGTTCCCATGACTTGTTGTCGGAACTGTACATGTCAAAATACAACACGTCCATCTTGTATTAAATGATGCATCGACGTTTAGTAATAGACAATTGTGATCAGTCATCCAAAACCCATTTACGTAAAACGCATAATTTATCAAACACTTTGCGCCATATGACCACTGATGTAAAATATATCATTCGTACAACACAGAGCATGTAACATAATAATGTTACATGCTCTTTGTGTTACGAATGATATGTTTTAGTGGTCATGTGGTGCAGAGTGTTTGATAAATTACGGTTATATATACATTATATATGTAACCGTAGTAATAAATATATCATTAATGTTTGTGATTAATCCTTTAACTACTGCAAGCTGCAATGGCTGTCAATAGCACAACTTAGATAAATTACAACAATTATATATCCCATTGTGTAGGCCAGCACCAGACAACTATACCGCTGCGCTCGAGTGAACACAGTCAGTCGCGTGTCTTAAGTGCATAATGTCAGTGGGTGACAGCTCACTCCAGTGACTGCTTCAACAATGTGCAACTTGCTGTGTCGGAAATATAATAGTGGACCAGTCAAACATTGAACAGTCCTCTAGAATGTTTCTATCGGTATTGTTTTTTAATAGCGGGCATCAATGCTAGATGGGATGAGGAAAATTAATAGGGTGGATGCCATGATCAGTTTTGAATTTAAAGGTCATTTGAAAGATCACGTTTCTTAAGCGGTTTGAGAAAAAGCGAACTGTTGATATCATATATCGTTCACTGAGTAATCCGTTGACATGTAATCAATCAAAGCCGGCATTAAGACTGACAGTTTGTGTTTTTGTGTTTTGGTTCTCGGGCGAGCGTCGGTTAGTAATAAAACAAACCATACTACCTCATGGTATAGGGTAATCAGTCTAATAAAAAGTAATGTGTAAAAACGCGATTGTAATACCATACATTTTCTTGCAGTGTTAGCTGTCTAATACTTCACACATATACGAGCCGCTGAAAACATTGACCATTATATTGAGACACACACGCACGCACCTATTCCTCAATTTGTCACTTACCCGTTTTTTTCTTTTCTCAAGATAATTCATATATATGACATACTTTTTCTAGTTTTGCTTGGACCGCTGCAACCTTTTCTGGGCCTCCTGGAAAGTATTCCCGTTTTTGCATCGATTCTACCTGCTGTATGTACGCGTGAGTTGTATACTTATCTGCTATTCATCTTATAATATACGTGTCTTACTTTGTATGTATCTTCTATGTACCACAGTTCCTTGTATGTCTAGCTTTCAATGGTGTCTATCTGATTGATGTTGGAGTATATTAGTGTGTCATTTTCTTCCATCACCTTTCGAGTCAATTTATTCACCTTCTCGTATGTTAGCGCATATTGTTTTGTCGTCGTCGAAGCGAAGATGACTGAGATATACTCCATCTATCAAGAAGCCTCTAATTTTCCAAGTAACAAATACGTTGGTAAATATACTAAAATATCGCTTATTACGCAACAATTATTTACATTATGTGTGTATGTTTTATGTATTCATGTGAGTCTGCATATATGTCGTTACGCGTGATTGTGTGCGTGCTCTTTGGTAAGATTGTGTTTTTGTGTACAATATGTTTTTCATAAGATACGTGGGTTTTTGTTTGTAGGAATATGTTAGATTTCAGTAATATATATATATGTCATAGTTACGATATATGTCATAGTTAACTTTTCAACAAAAATATACACTGGAATATTCACGTTTTACACACTTCAGTAACCGACATCACTGAATGCGAAGCTATGTTTTATGACGTACCGACCTATGCACAAACATAAAAACAAACATACAAGAACATGAGGTGTTCATCATGTCGTCTTTGCATGTCTACGTCCATACGATAAAGAATTGGTTATGAAACGATGTGACATAGTGCAGTACTAAACCACGACAACAAACTTGTACGAATGATATGGAACACTTTATTTCTATGACACCACGCTGGATAAATTTAACAAAAATGCCAGATTGTAATTTCATAGAATCCAGTCGGGGAAGTATGGGCAAGTCCGCACACATAAGGTGATACACGCTATAGACAATGCACTGTGTGTGCTAAGAGGGTGATATTTAGCATTCAGAATGAGCAGTCATATTACGTTGTTGTTAGTTAGTTAAGAAATCCCATATCCCATCAGATATGTCAATATTTGGTCAAATGTAGAGGCATAGTTTTGTGCGAACATGCCCCAAGGTAAGGGGCATAGCCGCACACTGTGTGCGGTTATGCCCCAGGAATGGCGAAGCAACAGCTGGTCTCACATAGTTAAATATTAACTGCAGTAATAATATGTATTGGTACGTGTAGGCTACAGGCACGTGCATTACGTTTAAAAAACTTACAAGAAACACCAGAGAACACAAATCAAAGGTTTGAAGTATTCATATATTAGTAAAGTTGAGAAAATAGTGGCCTTGAATCATAGTCCACGTTTATTCCTCTTTAAGCGTCAAAGCAAACAACAACATGGATTTGTAACGGGTAAAGTCAAAGTTTGCAACCCAGCTACTCTGATGCCTTCTAGCTAAAAACAGCATATGTGGCTTCGTACCGCGCAAAGTCAAATTCAAAACTCAGTTTGTCGGGCGTGCGAGCATGTCTTTGTATGGACTAACGTATACGGGCAAAGTTTTATATTATAGATTATACATCATTTGTCATATTGTTGAACAATTAAGCTTTATTTATTTAATGGACCTAATGATACACAACATGGAAAATGTGAGGCCAACACGATATAGCACATTGATGAAGCAACGAAAATATATAAAAGTATGATAACTTAAAAAGTATATATTATACTATCTCACATCAACGTTTCCTGTAATATTTGTGGTAAGCAACTGACGTATCTAAATATGTATCTAAGTAGACTATGTAATATTATAGGCACCGATGCATGAAATACGTCTGCACGGCGGGTGGGGCATGACCGCACAGGACTGTGTCAACATGCCCCAAGCATCCAGCTCATGAACAATTCTGGATTGCGCGAAAATGCTGCTTATAAAAGTGTCCTTTATTTCCCACATCATAACACATCAAAATGCAATTTGGAATTATGAAAGAAAATTTATATGCATGTCTTACAGTTAATGTAATACACATAGCAGCATATGAGTAAAATGACATAATGTTTTACGAAAATCACATTTTATGGGTTAAACGTTGCTGCTTAACATGATTCCACTATCCAGATATTACGCGATGCCTCAAAGTGCGGATATGCCCCTACGTCCCCTATCTGCAGCGTATTTTATGAACACAACGTGACGCACTAGTTTTCATCGAAATAAAACTGCAGGTGTAATTTAAATGTGTACGCACTCATTGACGAAAGCTTTAAACATAGTATCGGTTTTGTCACCTTCTCGATCCGATGTATGCAGGTGCTCTGCATACATTACATTATATATCCGTATAGATATGTCAATATGTGTCGAAATTAAATTATACTTGATGAATATGCATTTTTTGTGAGGATGTATGTTGGAATACCGGCCAAGCTCAAAAGAAGAAGGGATGTCGCAAGTCCATGTTGAAATTGATCGAGAAGCTGTGGACAACATCCCGCTCCATTACGAAGACAACCGCCGATGAAATTTCAATCATGGGTGAGATGGCTAGAGCATTTCCCGGCCTGACAAATGGCAAGGCACATAGGGTTGCTGCGAAAGTATGCATGCAAGGAGGAGATACAACCAACTAAGCACCATGTTTAGGAGGTGTGTTCTATACCACAATCATGGAAGGATGCTAACATTGTAACCAACTACATGAAAAGTGATCGACCAGAGAGTGGGAACAAAAGGGGAATATCTCTTTTTTCGACAGCAGGCAAGATCTTCACCAGCATACACCATAACAGAATATATATCCACATAACACCAGAGTTAGTTGCGGAGACACAATGTGGCTTCAGAGGTAACCGGGGCACCTTGGATATGATATTTTGTCACCGACAGCTACAAGAAAAGTACTTCAGACCGGCCACTGTTAATGGTGTATGTCGACTTCAGTAAGGCGTTCGATACAGTTTGGAGGACCGCGATATGGTAGCTACTGAAGAAGTATTGATGCCTAGTAAAGTCCACAATTATGATCGAAGCTCTACATACCGGAATGACGGCAAATGTTAGTGTTGGAGGGGAAGTCTCGGAATCGTTCAGTTTTACAAATGGGGTCAAACAAGGTTGTGTACTGGCCTCCACGCTCTTCTCCATCTTCCTATAGGGTGTGGTATCACTAATCAACGGATTGATCCGCCTTGTATTTGTTACGGTAATTTGGAATTCTTCTCTGAGCTCGTCAGTTATATTTCGTATTTTGATTTGTGAAGCAGCTTACTTGTTACTTGGTTGTTGTATAAAAACAACATATCAAAATGCCGGCCTTGTATGTGATCCCATCACATGTGTTTTGTACATCAAACTATATACGTACAAAATAAGTATGAGATATTTAATTGGTAATCACCAGGTATATTTTTGCGAAACTCTTCGAGTGAATTCTGCGAGAGCAATTATGTAAACACAACTGTTCGTTTGATTCATAGTTTATGTAGCGCTATCTCAGACTTGACATCGAAAAGGTTGTTCGGCCACTTGAATCAAACGAAGGCACACTAAGTTTACCATATAGTGGATATCAAAATAATAAGTATGATTATACATTAAGATGACTGTGGCATACAGATAAAGGCTTATTTATAAACAAAAAAACTGACTTCAACAAGATGCCCCCCAGCGTAGTTACAGCGTAACACGCTGATTGGTAGTGATTATTTTGACGTGTGGCAATGACATAGTTATCAGAGATCTTCATGTAGTGTTGCATATCTGTATACTATGAACAAATAAATAGATATATATATATATTTATTTATATTTATATATTACACATTTATGTTAACACATATGTGTTGTAGACCGATGTGTCGTACCCGTGACCGTGACATGAATTTTGCTAAATACAAATTATTATATAAAAGGTACAACATGTCTTAAGTCATCTGACGAATAAAGTAATATTCAAACAAAGATAACATTTTCATTTTTATTGTAGCGAGATGTTGATATAATCCTGCTGGTTACAATCTAAATTGTAGACACGTGATCTGCAAAATGTATATCCGCAAGCCTACGCGTGTTCCAAGTTTATTTTCGAACATCGTTGAACACTCCTGCAAACAAAGACATAAGTCACGTCTACGGTGATTGCACAGTCCACGTGTATAACCACTACGATATATATATATATATATATATATATATATATATATATATATATATATATATATATATATATATATATAT
>OZ024865.1:45040695-45243195 GCA_964017155.1 Oasisia sp. SBJ-2009
CACAAAGTACACATGTGTCTTACCTTCTGCAGCATATATAGCAGCTAGCGCCAGCAACGCGATGAAATACTTCGCCATGGTGTCTATATGTGTCAGAAAAATGCGAAATGTTATTAAAATATCAATTATGCACAAACAACACACGTAGGAATACAGTTAAGTGTGGTCGTCATGTCAGCTTACGTAATATATTCTATAATATAATAGGCCCACTAATTACATTTCTTTAATTGTTGATACGGTGTATCATTTGTAGAAGAAATATGCTTACATCCTGTCAGAAATTGTTTGTACACATGTATTATAATTAAATATTGTGTAACGTATGTTGTCATACGAACTTCATTATGAGGTTTCAAAAAGATGGTCGCATTACAGATCTGTAGCAATTCTAAAATAAAACCCTCCAGAAAAGTCTAACTTACCGAGCAGACCAGGTGTGACCCACAGTTCTTCGACTGATGCCAGTGGTGAAGTTATCTGGAAATGAACCAGTATTTATACAACTGCGTCTAAATCAATCATGTCTCGGTTCACGTCATAGTTCTGCATTCTTGCTGACACAAAGGGGTGTTCTTGTAAGTAAACATGTTTGAAACATAACCCACTGTAAAATAAAGATGTTCGTTTTCTGTGTTTTGTTTTTCAAACAACATCCACATTTTAAAAAGTAGACACATCGCAGCTTAGGAAACTGGTTTATGCGATACGCCAATCAAACCCTACCTACCTCAACCTCCTCAATTAGTGCTTCGTTTCTACATCACGCCACTTGACGCAAAACCTATATAACTCATAAAACATATGTCGGTTGTATTCAGAGTTGAATAATTACACGGCGACATTCTGAAGAAGAATGTGACGCAGGCGTCCACTGCCAACTGGCTACAGACACGCAAAGCCTACGTAAGCGTCATTATTATTGATACGCAGGAATTGTTTTGCCTGTCAAACGTGGCGTCCTGTCAAATGTGGCGTGATTCGCGTTGTGCAGAAATTGAATGACATTTCTTAGACGTTTTTCCAGGGTTGACACATCGGTGGCAGTGAATATCCTGTTGTGTGACTGATGGTGATGTAACTAGAGGGTGATACGCACACTAAATTCTTCAGCCGTCTCTCACCTATGTAGCAGGACAGTGGTATTGCCGTCTAGATTCGCCTTTCACAAGGAGAACGGCGAAATGTCGAATACCGAAAATAGTATCAATTATGATCGATAATGAATATGGTCCATCACAGTGTATCGTAGCGTTATATTGGAGATGTATAAATGGTAGTGTTTTTCTGAGTGCTAGATGACAAACCACTTTGGCTGCGTATCCCACAAAGGATTACTCATCAAACGGCGTGATATATTGTACGCGTACACGACATCAAAATCGTATATTTCTTTAGCGGTTTGGGAAAGTGAACGACGCTCTGTGTTTGCTTGATTCCAATTGTTATAGCATAGCAATGTTTTCTAGTTCGTATTGCTATTATATATGGCGCCGATGCATGGGCAATCCATTGACGTATCATCAATCAAGTACGACATTAAGACACACTGGTTGTTTTTGCTGTCTAGTTTTCTGCCGACTGTCGGGTCGTCATAAAACGTACCTGTAGCCTGTGGTGTAGAATCAATTTGTCAGGTGATCACTAATGTCTGCAATACATGACTAAAGACTGTATATTTTGTTGGCGTGTTAGCTGTCTAAAATCATGGACACGAACGGCTGCTATCGGTGACCATTAAAGTAAATATATTTTGTGTGAACAATACATACAAACGCACTCACCGAACATTAAATGCAAATCTACAGGCCTATAATGTATATATATATATATATATATATATATATATATATATATATATATATATATATATATATATATATATATATATATATATATATATAACTATATAACTATATTAGATAACGTAAATAATATCGCACATACGAGTAACATTACATAAGCACACACACCCATATATGAACAGACAATGAGCAGTGTTGAAGAAAATCAATATGCAACAGTTGTACGGGAGGATGGTTATGTAATGTGAGGGCATGTCTCTTACCTAAGAAAAATGTGGTGCATACCGATACCAAATTTGTACATTTCTGAATTGGTTCGAGAAAAAGCGAACTATTCGTGTAATAGAACGTTAACTGAGCAATCGTTTGACATCGTAATCAATCAAAGATGACATAAACACGAAACGGTTTGTGTTTTTGTATTCTGGTTCTCGGGCGGTCGTCGCTTCGTCATAAAAACGAACCATAGTAGCCCATGGTGTAGGGTAATCAGTCAAGGGTAAAGTAATGTGTAAAAACACGGCTATTAAAATCATCATTAAAAACATTTTCAGGTCGGCTAGTAATGGCCATGTATTTTAATTTGATTTAATCAATTAATGTATTTATTTATTTTATAACAATGGTGATATAAAGTATGTTTTAAATTAATTTCGTAGGTTTCTAGAGATGTTATTGTAATTGTTAACAAGATATGCTAATATTGTACTTTGATATGATATTGTTTGGAATTGTTGATTTTAGTGTGAATATAAATGTACAATCCAACAGCAAAGTTGCCACATAATAAATGTATCTACCTTATCTTATCTATCTCCTCAGGTACTTTGCCGTCTTTCATGCTGGCGATTGCTCTAGCCATCTCATTCATGGTTGGCATCTCATCGGGGTTTGTCAGAGGTCTCCAATCCATATGTTGATTTCAAGTCAACAGGTCCCTTCTTGGGTCCCCATGTTTCCTTCAGTCCATTGTAGAAGCCCTTTATGTTGAGTCTGTCAGCAGTTGTGTTCATAAAATACAGATACGGGATTCTATAAGTTTACAGTCTGGGCATTTTTGTTCAATTTAGCCCGCATGATGTCAAAGAAGACGTATAAGTTTGTTTTTGCGGTTAAGGACTGCACTATATCACATCGTTTCGTAACCAATTCTTTATCGTATGGACATGCAAAGACGATATTATGAACATATCGTGTTCTTGTTTGTTTGTTTTTATGTTTGTGCATGGGTCGGTACGTCATAACATATATGACGTGTGTAAAACGTGAATATCGAAGTGTATATTTTTGTTGAAGAGTTAGCTGTAACATATATCGTACTGAAATATAACATATTCCACACACAAAACGCAAGTATCTTATGAAAAACATATTGTATACACAAATACAATCTTACCAAACCGCACGCATATAATCACGCGTAAAGACAGACCCACATGAATACATAAAACATACAGACATAAAGTAAATAAGCGTTGTGTAATAAGTGATATTTGAGTATATTTTCCAACGTATTTGATACTTGGAAAATTACAGGCTTCATGATAGGTAGAGTATATATCAGCCAGTCAAGTTCGCTTCGACGACGACAAACAATATGCGTTAGCACACGCGAATATGAACAAGTCAACGAGAAAAGTGATGGTAGAAAACGACACACTAATATACTCCTACACCAATCAGATATAAATCATTGAAACCAAGACATACTTGGGAATGCGGTACACAGAAGATACATAACAATTAAGACCCGGATATTCTAAGACGAATCACAGCCGACTAAAGAGCGATAATCACCAACGCAACTTTATCGATAAGTATACAATTCACGCGTTCTTACAGCAGGGAGAATCGGCGTGAAAACATGGACACTTTCCAGCACGCACATAAAAGGTTAGCAGCGGTCCAAGCAAAATGGTAAAAAAAGTATGTTCAATGTAAATTATCTAGACAGAAAAGAAAATATACGGGTAATTGAAAAACTGAGGAATAGGTCCGTGCGTGCCTGTGTCTTTCAATATAATGGTCAATGTTTGCAGCGGTTCGTGTCTGTGAGATATTAGACAGCTAACACGCCAACAAAATGTATTGTATTACAGCCTTGTTTTTACACATTAATTTTCCCTTGATTGATTACCCTACGCCATGGGCTACTATGGCTTGTTTTACGACGAAGCGACGACCGCCCGAGAACCAGAATACAAAAACACAAACCGTTTCGTGTTTATGTAATCTTTGATTGAGTATGATGTCAAACAATTGTTCAGTCAACGTTCTATTACACGAATAGTTCGCTTTTTCTCGAACCGCTTCAGAAATATACAATTTGGTAACGGCATAAACCACGTTTTTCTTAGGCAAGAGACATGCCCTCACATTACATAGCCATCCTCCCGTACAACTGTTGCATATAAATTTTCTTCAACAATGCTCATTGTCTGTTAATATATATGTGTGTGCTTATGTACTTTTACCCATATGTGCGATATTTAACTAATATATATATACTAATATATATTATATATATATATATATATATATATATATATATATATATATATATATTTATATCAATTATACCTACATTTTTGCGAGTTTATTCAATTCAGCGTGTTTATGTGTAGGCCTGTAGATTTGCATTTTATGTTCGGTGAGTGTGTGTGTATGTATGTTTGTTCTCACAATATATATATTTACTTTAATGGTGAGCGATAACAGCCGTTCGTGTCCATGATTTTAGACAGCTAACACGCCAACAAAATATACAGTATTTAGTCGTGTTTTGCACACATTAGTGATCACCTGACAAATTGATTCTACACCACAGGCTACAGGTACGTTTAATGACGAAACGACAGTCGGCAGAAAACTAGACAGCAAAAACAACCAGTGTGTCTTAATGTCGTACTTGATTGATGATATGTCAATGGATTGCTCATGCATCGGCGCCATATATTGGTATCGGTATTGGACAATTCGCCTTTCGCCTTGTGAAGATGAATCTGGACGGCAATGCCACTGTCCTGCTACATGGGTGAGAGACGGCTGAGGGATTGAGAGCGCGTATCACCCTCTAGTTACATAGCCGTCAGTCACACAACAGGATGGCCACTGCCACCGATGTGTCAACCCTGGAAAAAACGTCTACGAAATGTCATTAAATGTTTCCACAACGCGAATCACGCCATGTTTGTCAGGCAAAACAATTCCTGCGTATCAATAATAATGACGCTTACGTAGGCTTTGCGTGCATTTAGCTAATTGGGACTGGATGCCTGCGTCACATTCTTCTTCAGAATGTCGCCGTGTAACTGTTCAACTCTGAACACAACTGACGTATGATTTATGAGTTATACATTTCTCCTCCGATGGCGTGACGTGCAAAAGAGGCATTAATTGAGGAGGTTGAGGTAGGTAGGGTTTATTTAGTGTATCGCATAATGTAGTTTCCTAAACGGCGATGTGTCTACTTTAGACAACATGGATGTTGTTTGAAAAACAAAACACAACAGACGAACATCTTTATTTTACAGGGTGTTATGTTTCAAATATGTCTACCTGAAACAACACCCCTTTGTGCCAGCAAGAAGGCAGAACTATGACGTGGACCGAGACATGATTGATTTTAGACGCAGTGGTATAAATACTGGTTCATTTCCAAATACCTTCACCACTGGCATTCGTTGAAGAACTGTGGGTCACACCTTGTCTGCTCGGTAAGTTAGACTTTTCTGAAGGGTTTTATTATATAACTGGTTTAGATTTTTAATGTGCTAATGCGACCATTATTTTGAAACCTCATTATTAAGTTCATATGACAAAATATGTTGCAAATTATTCAAGTATAATGCATGTGTACAAATAATTTCTGACAGAATTTAAGCCTATTTCTACTACAAATGATACACCGTATAATTAATTAAACATATATAATTAGTGGGCCTATTATATTATAGAATATATTACGTTAGCTGACAAAACGACCACACTTATTTGAATTCTTACGTGTGTTGTTTTCGCATATTGGATATTTTAATAAGATTTCGCATTTTTCTGACACATACAGACACCATGGCGAAGTATTTCATCGCGTTGTTGGCGCTAGCTGCTATATATGCTGCAGAAGGTAAGACACATGTGTACTTTGTGTGTGTGTATATATATATATATATATATATATATATATATATATATATATATATATATATATATATATATATATATATATATGTATATATAATTTGTGTGCGCGTGTGTGCGTGTGAATATATTAGATGTACCTCCATGAACGTCTGCCTGTCCATGTACGAGCATTGATGTTTCTGTAACTACATATGTATGCGAGTGTGTGTATCCAATATTTTTGTGCCAGGCTGTGGTGAAACAGTGTTACTACGGCACACGTGAGCTGGTGTCTAAGAATGGCATTCTAAAAAGCACAACTACAAATATATTTTTTCTTCTTCCAGGACATCGGTACGATGGCTGCTGGAACGGCTACGACTACGATTGCTGCACGCACCGTCGGCCCAACCTTTACTACCCGTCTCTGGTGAAGCCTTTCCCCTACTACTACAGATGCATCAACAGGAGAGTTGTGTACGGCCGTTGTGGCGCCAACCAGTGCGTCACCGAGTCTGGAAGTTGTGGTAAGTCTGATAAAGAGATAATATCAAACTGACTCATTTCGTCGACTTTGTGTCTATAGTGTGGCAACATTATTTGTAAGTTAGTTTTTAATATTATAATGCCCCTTTGTAGTGGAATGTTCCACGTTTCAGTGAAAATAGTTGATTTTCCTTATACGATATAACACTTAAATATTTTTTATGTCGCGCATCTCAGCTCGAATCCTCCAGGACATAAGACCTATAACATTATTAATAATATTACTATTATTCAGGTACCATATTGAGCGTGACGTACAGGAACAAATACATGGTGTTTTATGTAGTGGCATTCGTCCAATTAACTGTATTTGTTATGTATTGCGTTACTAAGACAGAAAGCTCACCATTTTAAATTACAAGGAACTTGTCAAGTTCATGAATGTAATTGAAATATGTTATCAATGGCTCCTTAAAGTTAAATTCATGGCGTCATTTGTAGTTAAGGAGAGTGGCATATATCGGTGCGCTATAATAATTTTTCTCCACCATTGTGTGTTTCAGGAGCATGTCGGGATCGCTGCAGCTACACCCGAAGTGTCTACTCTTACTACTCGAGCTACTTCTCCGGTCGATACTACTACCAGTGTAACCGTGGATCAATGTACTACCGCTCGTGTGGACTGAACCAGTCGTACTATCCGGGACTCGGCCGTTGTGGTTAGTTTACAAGTTATACATGTTCATAAAGCAGTAATTGGAAACATCTTAATATAGACTATCGATGAACCTGAAATGTGATATAAAGAACATATTATATTCCTAGTAATTATGTCATATGTATGCCACACTACGTATGCACGATAATCACTTAATTATCATGAAACATATGCTACTTGTCAATATCATGTTCTTATGTAATTGTTGTCAGATAATGTATGGAAATTGTGTTCCGCAGGCTGCAGAGAGTCTTACTGTGAGAGGTACAACGGCTGGCAGGCGACCGTTTGCAACGGTTGCGGAAGCTACGTCTACTGCAGATATGGCCGACCCATTCGCTACAGGAGATGCCCCTGGAACAGACGCCACTACGACTGCCATCACCGTCGTTGTGTCAGCAGGTGCAACAGCTGCTGTGGCGAACGATAAGCAAGTAGCGTAAGGTAATTTGCTAAGTTTTATTTTGTGTTATTCTTATCTCTCTATTGTTGCTTAAGCAGGCAAGACACATCATGATCATTGATCAGAATGCTGGTTTTGTTTCCGCCACTGAGTAATACTTCGCTACATAAAAATGTGACTTTTTCTTATATGTGGAATCAGCGTTAATTTTACCATATTTATATCATCATAGCGCACTGTTTACCCTACTCCCATCCTGTTTGGGATTGCATTTTGGTGTACAGTTTCTCCTAAACATGGATTGGTTGCTGGATTATATTAAACTAGTGTAACACATAGAAACAGCTAATATGCTACTTACATTTAATTGAAGTTGGTTTTACGTCGGCGGTTACTGGATTTATTGTTGGTGTTCACGGACAATTGCACGATTACATCGTTGATCTCTCTCTCTCTCTCTCTCTCTCTCTCTCTCTCTCTCTCTCTCTCTCTCTCTCACTCACTCTCTCTCTCTCTCTCTATGTATATATATATATATATATATATATATATATATATATATATATATATATATATATATATATATATATATATATATATATATATATATAAATATATATATATATATATATATATATATATATTGTAGTAGTTATACATGTGGACTGTGTAATCATCGTATATGTGATTTACGTTTTTGTTTGCAGGAGTGTTCAAGGATGTTCGAAAACAAACTTGGAACACACGTACGCCTGCGGATGTACATTTTGAAGATCATGTATCTACAACTTAGATTGTAACCAGCAGGATTATGTTAACTTCTCGCTACAATAAAATTGAAAATGTTATCTTTGTTTGAATATTGCTTTATTCGTTAGATGAATGAAGACATTTTCGAAAATGTCACGTTATATTTCAAAACAACATGTATTATAACACGCGTTGACCATTCAAGCCTACTTTCACTCAACCTTTTATATAATGATTTACATTGTAGCAAAATTGATGCAATGGTCGCGGGTACGACACATATATGTTAACATAAATGTGTATAAGTAAATATAAGTAAATTAATATACATATATATTTGTTCAGAGTATACATATATGCAACACTAGATGAAGATATATCATAGCTATGTCATTGCCACACGTCAAAATGTTACGCAGTAACTACGCTGTGTGCATATTGTAGAAGGAAGATAAGCCTTTATCTGTATGCCCAGTCATCATAATGTATACTCATAGTTATTGTTTTGATATCTACTTCATGGTAAACATAGTGTGACTTCGTTTGATTCAAGTGGCCGGACAACCTTTTGTCAGATATGTTTGAGATATTACGGAAGCCCGTTAGTGCCATGGTGAATATAAATGTTTCTGACCGCCGCTATTTAATTATCTGGCGGCTGCCACTTAACTATGTCGCGGCCGACTAATTGGCGGCCGCCAGATAATTAAGTGGCGGCTGTCAGAAAAAACGTTCACCGTCGCACCAACGGGCTTCCGTAAGATAGCGCTACATTAACTGTGACTCAATCGAACAGTTTTGTTTACGTGATTGCTCTCGCATAATTCAATCGAATAGTTTCGCTACAATGCACCTGGTGATTACCAGTTAATGATCTCGCATTTATTTTGTAAGAATATAGATTGCCGTATAAAACACATCTGATGGGAACACATTTTCAAATGTGTTTATTTAATAACCACGTAACAATTAAGCTGCATCAAAAATCAAACGAGGAAAGGAAACTGACGAGCTCAGAGAATAACTCCAAGTTACCGTAACAAATGCAAGGCGGATTAATCCGTTGTATAATGGTATCACATCCAACAAGAAGATGGAGAAGAGCGTGGGGGCCAGTTAACAACCTTGCTTGACCCCATTTGTAACACTGAATGATTCCGAGACTTCCCCTCCAACACTAACATTCGCTCTCATTCCGGTATGTAGAGCTTCGATCGTAGTTGTGAACTTCTTTGGGCATCAACACTTCTTCAGTAGCTGCCATATCCCGGTCCTCACAACTGTATCGAACGCCTTACTGAAGTCAGAACCAGCGAGGACGGCAAGCACCCTGGATGTAACCACCCTACGGTCGGTGTAGGGTAAAATGTCATGAAAGAAATGACTACATACCATAACGTTGTAACCAAAATAGCTAGATAATAGTCAGTTAATATACAATTGCCGAATACTGGAAACAACTAGACGTTCTACAAGGCTACTCTATGCATGAGTACCCATACTACTAAAAAGGTTGGGTATTTGTGTACGGGTAATATTCGAGCAGTAATTTCAGGAATGCTGGAAGCCTTATGAAGTGGTGGATATACTGTTCCACTGAACAGGTCTGCTAGCGAGTAAATTGTAAAGCATCAGAGATATTCTTGGTGGCGGTATAGCGTATTACATAATAACTTATCAATTTTTTTTTGTTTTTAAAGGAGCATGCACGGATGGCTGCTGCTACACCCGCAGTACCTATTCTTACTACTCGAGCTCCTTCTCCGGTCGCTACTACTACCAATGTAACCGTGGATCAATGTACTACCGCTCGTGTAGATTTAACCAGTCGTACTACCCGGGACTCGGCCGCAGCGGTTCGTGTACAATCCATATGTATTCATAAACAATATTAATGATAGAACACAAGGTCCCACATACTGATACCGTTTGTCGTTAGACTGATTAATTGACCATGTTCCTTAAAATATTTGCGTAACATATTTGAGTTCTGACAATCAATTATATTCTGATTACAACGCTTGTGTTAATTACTTGGTGATATATCCTCGTATCTATTTCGTTTTATATGCAGCCGAGAAAGTAACTTTCTTATTAATCGACGAATGTGTTATTGTTATATGCCCAATGGCAATTAGGATTCATACGCATACTGTATTCCGCAGGTTGCTGAGGGACCTACTGTGAGAGGTACAGCAGCTAGCAGGCGATCGTCTGCAACGAATGCGGAAGTTACGTCTACTGCAGATATGGACGCCCCATTCGCTACAGGAGATGCCCCTGGAACAGACGCCACTACGACTTTCATCGCCATCGTTGTGTCAGCCGGTGCAACGGCTGCTGTGACGATCGATAAACGTGTAGCAAAAGGTGCCTAGATGATGTTCATCATTCGTTGGTTTATGTGACAATTGAGTTAACATTAGATATTATAATCACCATATTCCAAATGTACTCATGCATATTCCCTTGTGTCAAATTAGATGAATAAATGTAAATGTTATGGCAAACGGTATCCTGACTGCGCAACCACTACCAAGGTTGGTCAGTGAACTCTCTGTATTCGCACGTAGGTGTGTCGTGTCACAATATTCGACGGTGGTTTGCGTCAATTTGTATTCCTTCTTCCTAGTGCACTGTATGTCTGTTGAATTCTGAGGTATAGTCGGCGGCACTGATAATGTTGCTTTTATCAATGAAATATAGTGTAATGTATTACAAGTTTTGTTGTTTGCATTTATAGTGGTGTTTACGGGTCTATGTGTTACACTTTGAAGACAGAAGTAACCAGCGACCATTGTGGAGAGAATGTTCTCCGAATGTGCACCTGCATGGTTTCTTGTAACCGTAAAGACTGTATGCTGAACACATCGCTACAATGAAGCTACTGCTATGATATTGATTTGTTTTGGGGTGTTTTTATTTTTTGTCCAAATAAGCTTACACGAACATTGCATATTTACGAGATATTTCCTTGAAATATCAATCCTAGCATGCGATAGGCCTACAGTAATTATATTCGCATAATTCAGTGATGTTCAACAGTACTTTACATGTCTCATTAGTAATACAAGCTTAGAAGAATGGACATGGTTAATTACACTGTAGTCGTCCATTTTATCAGAGCCAATGTTGTGCTAAAAAGGTAAATGATGGAAGCATACAATTTATTTTCATGGAATAACTGCATAGAAACATATCGCACAGGAAGCGTTAGTCGTTGAGATCATCATGCATAAAATATATTGCCAAATCCAATGCACATTGGCAGTACTAGTTGCAGGTAAATGTCGAAAATTAGTGAAGTTCATGTAAAATATTTGGTCACAATTGTCTAAGAAATCTTACTGATAACTTTTGTGACACAACGCGACGACGGGATGCGTGAGGTGTAACGTAGTATTAATAGGTGCAATTGTTCTTCAAGTATTCTTCATTGGTTGGAAACACGTCTTGAAGATGGACACTTCGGTTATTACATCACGGGATGCTTCATTCCGATGATATATTGCGAAGATATTGCGATGCCACTGTGGTCAATTAACAAAGTGCATTTGCAACGGAAATTCGGCTGGTGGCGGATAATTGTGTCGCATCATGTATTAGATAGCGTCTCAATGTTACAAAGACCTGTGCATGGAACATTGTAGATCAGCACATATCAGGTATATGTGTCTCCGTGAAAGGTCACCAGTTCGTACATGTTGTTGGTAGATTGTTTCACCTTTAACACACAACCGGACATAATTACTTCTATTTTGTTATTCATTCAACTTTAGGACGCCTATACATTACGAACAACACTCTACACTATACGATATGCACAACAGCCTAATCGGACTTTGCTCTGGCTTGCTTGACCTTTCTCTGGATCATAAATAACATATACGTTAATGCATGCAACTAGCTTATGTGTTTTTATTTAGTATTTTGAATTATATATTGTATTGTTTTTTATTCACTACACAAAGTAATAAATCTGTGCTGTCATAAATAATTAATCTTATCATCAACTAGCTATTGAAATACATTTTCGAATTGGCTGATGATAATAAACTTGATATATTAACCCACATGACCGACGTGATCTTCATAACGTAACACATTGCATGGGGTATATCATTAAATGGGGGCTACGACGGATGTGATTTAATGCATGCTTTCTTGGGACATATATCATATTCCATACCAAATTTTGATATACAATTTTAATATACTACATTTATATGCCATTGCCAAGACACCCATACGTTAGAAACCACACTCTAAACAATACGAAATGCACAACAGTCTTATCCGACATCGCTACGACTTGCTTGACCTTTCACTGGAACGTAAATAACATATCGGTTAAAGTTTATATTTTCTTATTTTATATTATATTTGGTTTCATGTACTACACAAAGCCATTACTATATGCATTCGGAAATAATTACTCCGATCATCAACTAGCTATGTTTACATTGAGGTAAATTTTCGAATTGGCTGATTATAATAAACTTGATATATTAGATCACTTGACCGACGTTGTCTTCATAACATAACATATTGCATTGGGTACATAATTAAATGGGGGCTTCGATGAACATGTTATTTTCGTGGGACATATATCAGGATATTCCGTACGAAATGTTGATATACAATCTTAATATACTAGTTACATGTCATTGCTTCACTTGCGTGAAGTATGTGGGGATTTGGTATTCACAAGATTGTAGGTTTCTGAAAACGATTCCCTGCGTTAGAACAACAGGTAATGGTGCAATTTGTCATAAGTCAAGCAAATAATATGTCACTGTCTCTGTCTCTGTCCCTCTCTGTCCCTCTCTGTCCCTCTCTGTCCCTCTCTCTCCCTCTCTCTCCCTCTCTCTCCCTCTCTCTCCCTCTCTCTCCCTCTCTCTCCCTCTGTCTCCCTCTCTCTTGCTATATATATCTCTCTCTCCCGTACACTTACGATACCTCGCACAAATTCGAACTAAGGCCTACTTGGACATCCTCTGGTAAGTCAATACAGTTAAGTTAGTGCATTCATCTATCTGTGTTTCTGTCTATGATCTTCACTCCCTATACTAAGCCACTAAAAATTATACTGGATATTCGACTAGCTATTCATTATCATTGCGATGAATTGTAGAATTGACAGATTATAACAAGCTTGATATAATTATTACATCACTTGAAGGATGTTGCAGTCATTCTTATGAACGTAACATATGTTATTGATAGATGCAGACTGAAATGGTTGTGATGAAACGCATACTTTCTGGAAACATATATTGGGATATTTATTATAGTAATGTCGTCAATGTGCAAATTAATCACACATAACAATAGGCCCTGTGCGGGACATATTTTGGTCGGCAGTCAGCGCTACCCGTTGGTAGGCAACCCTCGCTTCGCCACGGGCTGGATATTTTTTATTTGTTGTGGTGTCGAGCGATCTGTGAGCCACGTCATTGCGGGGCAGGTAGAGGCAGTTGTGACAAATTATGCGGGGCGGAACGGGCGGCAGAACGAGTTTTTCAATACTAGGTGGGGGCTGCGGTTGAAACGATATTGTTGCTGGGCGGTGAGGGTTCTAGATGTTACCATATTGTTGTACTATACTAAACGTAATTCCGCCAGGATAATGAAGTCAAATGAGTTACAATCACTTTTACCTTTCTCCTGTAAAGGAATTCTATGTTCTGTCAATAATATTGCGATCTCACAAATTGAATTATTTCTTAAAACAGTATTATCGCAACTTGCTCACAGTCTGTTACAAAATACATCAAAAACCGTTTCGAAGGTTGGAACCGTAAATATCAGCAGCTGTCGATATGTGGACTTTGCGATTAATAGATTATAGTAACTTCCTCGAAGTACTAATATTTAGCAAAGGGTCATTAAACGTGCTATTGACCTCCTACAAAGCAACCACAGCATTACCTGAGGGAGATCGTCTGACAAAAAACCAGCATATCCATTGTATATGGCGGGGTAAATAGAAATGGATTTAATACGTGTTCTTCGACGATACATGAAACATCAAACAAATTAGTTAGTGGCAGCGGAAACTACTGCATGTATAGTTTGTGATTCACTT
Source organism: Oasisia sp. SBJ-2009 (assembly GCA_964017155.1). Classification (NCBI taxonomy): domain Eukaryota; kingdom Metazoa; phylum Annelida; class Polychaeta; order Sabellida; family Siboglinidae; genus Oasisia; species Oasisia sp. SBJ-2009. The sequence goes on from OZ024865.1 coordinate 45,055,068, forward strand.
GAATGAAGTTCTCTTATTCTATAAAACACCAACAAAAACAGTCGTGTATCAACTTCGTGGTGTGTCGTGATTTAACCTTTTTCACGTCGGCGTCACTCCGCAGAAGAGCAGCGTAATGTTTGCAAGTCACCCAAAGGGCCATTTTATCACAAACCAACATACAACGAAAAACAGTACAGGCTGGTCAGACAAAGTTAAACTCAACAAAAACATGTAAACCCATGCGTTGTAGTTAACGGCACAACGAGAGTGTTGCATGTTTGAATGTGTTTAACTGTTTTTGTTTGTTTCGCCTAACATTTCTAACGTTCGTGTGTTGGTGGTTTGCCCTCATAAACCTTTGATTGGTTTATGATACATTGCACCGTTACCCGACTTGCTAATGCAGGGAAGCACCCATAGAGTGGTCTGTTGCGACACAATTTGAAGAAGAAAAAGTAAAGCTGCGACATATGTGCAAGCATCGCATTCACATATACATAAATTCAGACTACACGTCATCGAACCAAATATGATGCATTCAGACAGCTCGTTGTCACGCAAAGCATTCACATATATTATATACAGACTACCCGCTGTCGAACACAACTACACACGTTCATATAATACGCTCGCTCACACAACTCTTCCCTTCGGCTGCACATAGGGGATGTAGGGGCATGTCCGTACACTTAAGATGAAACACGCCGTAGATAATGCATTGTGTGGTCGCTAAGAGGATGATATTTACCATTCAGAATGAGCAATCATATTACTTCGTTGTTAGTTAGTTAGTTAGAAATCGCATGTCCCATCAGATATTTACATATTTAGGCATATGTAGAGGCATACCTTTGTGCGGACATGCACAAAGGTACGGAGCGTGCGATTATGCCTCAGGAATGGCAAAGCAACAGTTGGTCTCACAGAGCTGACTATTAACCGCAATACTGATATGTATTTGTATGTGTAGGCTACATGAACGTGAATTACTTTAAGAAAAATTTACAAGAAACACCAGAGAACACAAATCAACGGTTTCAATTTTTCATATATAAGTCCACGTCATTTGATATCTTGGTTTCTTTTGTCTGTGAGCAATGATCAATTAAGCTTTATTTATTTAACGGACGTAATGATACAAAACATGATAAATGTGAGGCCAATACGATATAGCCTATTGCACATTGATGAAGCATTGAACTATATAAAATAAAAGTGTGATAATATTAAATAATCGTATAATAATCATCATATATTATCTCACAGCAAAGTTGTCTATAATATTTGTGGTAAGCTTCAGCAATGCGATGATATATTTTGCCATAACTTCTGTCTTTCTATGAAATAAGCAAATGCATGTGATGGCCATCTTACTAAAATGCGAAGTATTGTAATGTCCCCAATAAACTAACAGATTCAATGAAGTATGAAACAAACCAACTTACCTACAAAGCATATGACAACAAGAAGAGAAGAAAATTCCATGAAACGTGTCACTTACCGGGCAGACAACGCCTTCAGCTGTGTCCTATGGTGCAACACACACGGGAGTCAGAGGACTCATCACAAACATTACACATCAAGGTATTCACACAATTGTATTATGTTGTTATTTGTAATGTCAACCTCCATGTGGTCTTAAATGATGCATCGACGTTTAGTAATAGACAATTGTGATCAGTCATCCGAAACCCATCTACCTAAAACACATAACTTATCAAGCATTCCACTCCATATGCCCAATGATGTAAAACATGTCATTCGTAAAACACACATTTACATGTTACATGTGTGTAGCCGGATTAATAATTATATCGTTCATGTTTGTGATGAATCCTCCAAACTACAGCAAGCTGCAGTGGCTGCCAATAGCAATAACTAAGATAAATGAATATTGTTCTACTCACGCAAGAAGTCCTGACTGGCCACGCACAGCAAAATCTCTCCCATTGTGTAGGCCGGCATCAGAAAAACGATACCGCTGCGCTCGAGTGAACACAGTCAACCGGGTGTCTTAAGTGCAAGACGCCGGTGGATGACAACTCACTCACGTGGCTGCTTCAACACTGTGCAACTTGCTGCCACACCGTGTCGGCAATCTAATAGTGGACCATTCAAACATTGCAAAGTCCTCTAGAATTGTTTTATCGGCATTGTTTTTTTTAAATAAAGGGCAGCCAGGCTAAATCAATCATGAGGAAAGTAAGAGAAACATGACTAGGTGAATGCTCCGATCAGTTTTGAATTTAATGGCCATTATACGAAGGTCACGAACTCAACTGAGTTTTAATTTAGGTTTTTATCTTACTGATGAAATACATTCTCAGGGAGTCGATCTCTACATAGCAGTAGCGATTTTACGATCAGGGCACTGATTGGCTGAGATATAAGTTGTACAACTTTGTACATAAACAAAGATGCATAGGATACTGCATCACAAAAATTGGATTATCTCGAAATATGTTTTTCTTGTATGCACAAGTTAGCTTATTCACTATTGCCATGTTAACCTGTTTTGAAAACAATACAATACAATATCGGCAAAAAGTCATGGGAACATCAAGAAACATTGACGCTGATCTGTTTCATGTTCTGAGCAACTTCCTATATCTATGTTTCCATGTGTGTCAATTATTTCTTGATGTGATGATATTGCATTCCTGACAATACTGTTAACAATAAACAATAAATTAATAGTTGTATAAATATTTCAATTTGAAACATGACACATGTCAGTTTTTTTGCTGTTCCCATGACTTGTTGTCGGAACTGTACATGTCAATATACAACACGTCAATCTTGTATTAAATGATGCATCTACGTTTAGTAATAGACAATTGTGATCAGTCATCCAAAATCCATTTACGTAAAACACACAATTTATCAAACACTTTGCGCCACATGACCACTGATGTAAAATATATCATTCTTAAAACACAGAGCATGTAACATAATAATGTGACATGCTCTGTGTTTTACGAATGATATGTTTTAGTGGTCATGTGGCGCAGAGTGTTTGATAAATTACGGTTATATATACATTATATATGTAACCGTAGTAATAAATATATCATTAATGTTTGTGATTAATCATCTAACTACTGCAAGCTGCAGTGGCTGTCAATAGCACAACTAAGATAAATGACAACAATTATATATCCCATTGTGTAGGCCAGCACCAGACAACTATACCGCTGCGCTCGAGTGAACACAGTCATTCGCGTGTCTTAAGTGCATAATGTCAGTGGGTGACAGCTCACTCCAGTGACTGCTTCAACAATGTGCAACTTGCTGTGTCGGAAATATAATAGTGGATCAGTCAAACATTGAACAGTCCTCTAGAATGTTTCTATCGGTATCGTGTTTTAATAGCGGGCATCAATGCTAGATGGGATGAGGAAAATTAATAGGGTGGATGCCACGATCAGTTTTTAATTTAAAGGTCATTTGAAAGATCACGTTTCTTAAGCGGTTTGAGAAAAAGCGAACTGTTGATATAATAGATCGTTCACTGAGTAATCCGTTGACATGTAGTCAATCAAAGACGGCATTAAGACAGACTGTTTGTGTTTTTGTGTTTTGGTTCTCGGGCGAGCGTCGGTTAGTCATAAAACAAACCATACTACCTCATGGTATAGGGTAATCAGTCTAATAAAAAGTAATGTGTAAAAACGCGATTTTAATACCATGCATTTTGTTGCAGTGTTAGCTGTCTAATACTTCACACAGATACGAGCCGCTGAAAACATTGACCATTATATTGAGACACACACGCACGCACCTATTCCTCCATTTGTCACTTACCCGTATGTTTTCTTTTCTCAAGATAATTCATATATATGACATACTTTTTCTAGTTTTGCTTGGACCGCTGCAACCTTTTCTGGGCCTCCTGGAAAGTATCCCCGTTTTTGCACCGATTCTACCTGCTGTATGTACGCGTGAGTTGTATACTTATCTGCTATTCATCTTATAATATACGTGTCTTACTTTGTATGTATCTTCTATGTACCACAGTTCCTTGTATGTCTAGCTTTCAATGATTTCTATCTGATTGATGTTGGAGTATATTAGTGTGTCATTTTCTTCCATCACCTTTCGAGTCAATTTATTCACCTTCTCGTATGTTAGCGCATATTGTTTTGTCGTCGTCGAAGCGAAGATGACTGAGATATACTCCATCTATCAAGAAGCCTCTAATTTTCCAAGTAACAAATACGTTGGTAAATATACTAAAATATCGCTTATTACGCAACAATTATTTACATTATGTGTGTATGTTTTATGTATTCATGTGAGTCTGCATATATGTCGTTACGCGTGATTGTGTGCGTGCTCTTTGGTAAGATTGTGTTTTTGTGTACAATATGTTTTTCATAAGATACGTGGGTTTTTGTTTGTAGGAATATGTTAGATTTCAGTAATATATATATATGTCATAGTTACGATATATGTCATAGTTAACTTTTCAACACAAATATACACTGGAATATTCACGTTTTACACACTTCAGTAACCGACATCACTGAATGCGAAGCTATGTTTTATGACGTACCGACCTATGCACAAACATAAAAACAAACATGCAAGAACATGAGGTGTTCATCATGTCGTCTTTGCATGTCTACGTCCATACGATAAAGAATTGATACGAGCCGCTGAAAACATTGACCATTATATTGAGACACACACGCACGCACATATTCCTCAATTTGTCAGTTACCTGTATGTTTTCTTTTCTCAAGATAATTTATATATGATATTCTTTTTCTAGCTTTGCTTGGACCGCTGCAGCAACCTTTTCTGTGCCTGCTGGAAAGTATCCACGTGTTTGCACCGATTCTACCTGCTGTATGTACGCGTGAGTTGTATAGTTATCTGCTATTCATCTTATAATATACGTTTCTTACTTTGTATGTATCTTATGTGTACCACAGTTCCTTGTCTGTCTAGCTTTCAATGGTTTCTATCTGATTGATGCTGGAGTATATTAGTGTGTCATTTTCTACCATCACCTTTCGAGTCAATTTATTCACCTTCACGTATGTTAGCGCATACTGTTTTGTCGTCGTCGAAGCGAAGATGACTGAGATATACTCCATCTATCATGAAGCCTCTAATTTTCCAGGTAACAAATACGTTGGTAAATATACTCAAATATCGCTTATTACACAAAAATTATTTACATTATGTGTGTATGTTTTATGTATTAATGTGAGTCTGCATATATGTCGTTACGCGTGATTGTGTGCGTGCTGTTTGGTAAGATTGTATGTGTGTGTACAGTATGTTTTTCATAAGATACGTGGGTTTTTGTTTGTGGGAATATGTTAGATTTAAGTAATATATATATATATATATATATATATATATATATATATATATATATATATATATATATATATATATATATTATAGTTACGATATATGTCATAGTTAACTTTTCAACAAAAATATACACTGCAATATTCTCGTTTTACACACTTGAGTAACCGACATCATTGAATGCGAAGCTATGTTTTATGACGTACCAACCTATGCACAAAAATAAAAACAAACATACAAGAACATGAGATGTTCATCATGTCGTCTTTGCATGTCTACGTCCATACGATAAAGAATTGGTTATGAAACACTGTGCAGTCCTAAACCACGACAACAAACTTGTACGAATGATATGGAACACTTTATTTCTATGACATCACGCTGGCTAAATTGAACAAAAAGGCTAAATTGTAATTTCATAGAATCCAGTAGGGGAAGAAGGGGCATGTCCGCACACACAAGGTGATACACGCTATAGATAATGCATTGTGTGTGCTAAGAGGGTGATATTTAGCATTCATAATGAGCAGTCATATTACTCTGCTGTTAGTTAGTTAAAAAATCTTTTATCCCATCAGATATGTCAATATTTGGTCAAATGTAGAGGCATAGCTTTGTGCGGACATGCCCCAAGGTACGGGGCATAGCCGCACTATGTGTGCGAGTATGCCCCAGGAATGGCGAAGCAACAGCTGGTCTCACAGCGTTGAATATTAACTGCAGTAATAATATGTATTGGTACGTGTAGGCTACAGGCACGTGCATTACGTTTAAAAAACTTACAAGAAACACCAGAGAACACAAATCAAAGGTTTGAAGTTTTCATATATTAGTAAAGTTGAGAAAATAGTGGCCTTGAATCATAGTCCACGTTTATTCCTCTTTAAGCGTCAAAGCAAACAACAACATAGATTTGTAACGGGTAAAGTCAAACTTTGCAACCCAGCTTCTCTGATGCCTTCTAGCTAAAACCAGCATATGTGGCTTCGTACCGCGCAAAGTCAAATTCAAAACTCAGTTTGTCGGGCGTGCGAGCATGTCTTTGTATGGACTAACGTATACGGGCAAAGTTCTATATTATAGATTATACTTCATTTGTCATCTTGTTGAACAATTAAGTTTTATTTGTTTAATGGACCTAATGATACACAACATGGAAAATGTGAGGCCAACACGATATAGCCTATCGCACATTGATGAAACAATGAAAATATATAAAAGTATGATAACTTAAAAGGTATATATTATACTATCTCACATCAACGTTTCCTATAATATTTGTGCTATGCAACTGAAGTATCTAAATATGTATCTAAGGAGACTATACAATATTATAGGCACCGATGCATGAAATACGTCTGCACGGCGGGTGGGGCATGACCGCACAGGCCTATGCCAACATGCCCCAAGCATCCAGCTCGTGAACAATTCTGAATTGCGCGAAAATGCTGCTTAAGAAAGTATCCTTTATTTCCCACATCATAAAACATAAAAATGCGATTTGGAATTATGAAAGAAAATTGATATGCATGTCTTACAGTTAATGTAATACACGTAGCAGCATATGAGTTTAAGAAAATAACATTTTATGGGTTAGACGTTGCTGCTTAGCATGATTCTACTATCCAGATATTAGGCGATGCCTCAAAGTGCGGACATGCCCCTACTTCCCCTATCTGCAGCGTATTTTATGAACACAACGTGACACACTAGTTTTCGTCGAAATAAAACTGCAGGTGTAATTTAAATGTGTACGCACTCTTTGACGAAAGCTTTAAACATAGTATTGGTTTTGTCTCCTTCTCGAACCGATGTATGCAGATACATTAAATTATATGTCCGTATATATATGTCAACATGTGTCGAAATTAAATTATACTTGATGAATATGCATTTTTTGTTAGGATGTATGTTGGAATACCGGACAAGCTCAAACGAAGAAGGGTTGTCGCAATTCCCTGATGACATATATCAAGAAGATCTGGACAACATCCCACTGTATTACGAAGACAAGCGCCGATGAAATTTCAACCACGGGTGAAATGGTAGAGCAATTGCCGGCCTGACAAATGGCAAAGCACATGGGGAGATGGAATTCCTTGGGAAGTATGCATGCAAGGAGGAGAACATCTGTTCAGCATATATCACCAACTAAGCACCATGTTTAGGATGTGTGTTCTATACCACAATCATGGAAGGATGCTAACATTGTAACCAACTACATGAAAAGTGATCGACCAGAGAGTGGGAACAAAAGTGGAAACTCTCTTTTTTCGATAGCAGGCAAGATCTTCACCAGCATACTACATAACAGAATATATATCCACATAACACCAAACGTAGTTGCGGAGACACAATGTGGCTTCAGAAGTAACCGGGGCACCTTGGATATGATATTTTGTCACCGACAGCTACAAGAAAATTACTTCAGATCGGCCACTGTACATAGTGTATGTCGACTTCAGTAAGGCGTTCGATACAGTTTGGAGGACCGGGATATGGTAGCTACTGAAGAAGTATTGATGCCTAGAGAAGTCCACAACTATGAGCGAAGCTCTACATACCGGAATGACGGCGAATGTTAGTGTTGGAGGGGAAGTCTCGGAATCGTTCAGTGTTACAAATTGGGTCAAACAAGGTTGTGTACCGGCCCCCACGCTCTTCTCCATATTCCTATAGGGTGTGGTATCATTAACCAACGGATTGATCCGCCTTGTATTTGTTACGGTAATTTGGAATTCTTCTCTGAGCTCGTCAGTTATATTTCGTATTTTAATTTGTGAAGCAGCTTACTTGTTACTTGGTTGTTGTATAAAAACAACATTTCAAAATGCCGGCCTTGTATGTGTTCCCATCACATGTGTTTTGTACATCAAACTATATACTTACAAAATAAGTATGAGATATTTAATTGGTAATCACCAGGTATATTTTTGCGAAACTCTGAAACTCTGAATTCTGCGAGAGCAATTAGGTAAACACAACTGTTCGTTTGATTCATAGTTTATGTAGCGCTATCTCAGACTTGACATCGAAAAGGTTGTTCGGCCACTTGAATCAAACGAAGGCACACCAAGTTTACCATAAAGTGGATATCAAAATAATAACTATGATTATACATTAAGATGACTGTGGCATACAGATAAAGGTTTATTTATATACAAAAAACTGCCTTCAACAAGATGGCCCCAGCGTAGTTACAGAGTAACACGCTGATCGTAGTGATTATTTTGACGTGTGGCAATGACATAGTTATCATAGATCTTCATGTACTGTTGCATATCTGCATACTATGAACAAATATATATATATATATATATATATATATATATATTTATATTTATATATTACACATTTATGTAAACAAATATGTGTTGTAGACCGATGTGTCTTACCCGTGACCGTGACATGAATTTTGCTAAATACAAATTATTATATAAAAGGTAGAACATGTCTTAAGTCATCTGACAAATAAAGTAATATTCAAACAAAGATAACATTTTCATTTTTATTGTAGCGAGATGTTGATATAATCCTGCTGGTTACAATCTAAGTTGTAGACACATTATCTGCAAAATGTATATCCGCAAGCCTACGCGTGTTCCAAGTTTATTTTCGAACATCGTTGAACACTCCTGCAAACAAAGACATAAGTCACGTCTACGGTGATTGCATAGTCCACATGTATAACCACTACGATATATATATATATATACATAAATATATATATATATATAAATATATATATATATATATATATATATATATATATATATATATGTATATATACATATATATATATACATATACATATACATATACATATACATATACATATACATATACATATACATATATATATATATATGTATATATATATATATATATATATATATATATATATATATATATATATGTAGCAAATATGTAATCTTGCAATTGTACGAGATCACCAAAAATAAAGCCAGTAGCCGTTGACGTAAAAAACTTTAATTAAACGTAAATTTCATATTAGCTGTTACTATGTGTTAGGCTGGTTAAATATAATCCATTCTTAGGGGAAATTGTACAAAAAATTGCAAACCACGCGGGATGGCAGTTGCGTAAATAGTGCGCTATGATGATATATAAATATAAGAACGAGTCACTTTTTATGTACTGAAGTGTTAACTAAGTACTGGTCAGTCCTTTTGTTTTTCGCTAAATAATCTAGCTATATCTTTCAGATAATTTCCAGAAGTCAGTGGACTTAACGTTATTATTACTAGTATGACATGTGAATTGATAATTACAAATACGTTAATAGAACCCTAAGTATTTGTTACTGTTTTAATAATCAATACTAAAATATCAATAAATTCAGAGGCGCCAACATGATGAAAATTATAACTGACAGGCGCAAGCAAAACCAGTTGTCTTATCATTCTGATCAATGATCATGATGTGTCTTGCCCGCTTAAGCAAAAATAGAGAGATAAGAATAACACAAAATAAAACTTAGCAAATTACCTTACGCTACTTGCTTATCGTTCGCCACAGCAGCTGTTGCACCTGCTGACACAACGACGGTGATGACAGTCGTAGTGACGTCTGTTCCAGGGGCATCTCCTGTAGCGAATGGGTCGGCCATATCTGCAGTAGACGTAGCTTCCGCAACCGTTGCAAACGGTCGCCTGCCAGCCGTTGTACCTCTCACAGTAAGACTCTCTGCAGCCTGCGGAACACAATTTCCATACATTGTCTGACAACAATTACATAAGAACATGATATTGACAAGTAGCATGTGTCTCATGATAATTAAATGATTATCGTGCATACGTAGTGTGGCATGCATATGACGTCATTACTAGGAATATAATATGTTCGCTATATCACATTTCAGGTTAATCGATAGTCTATATTAAGATGTTTCCAATTACTGCTATATGAAAATGTATAACTTGTAAACTAACCACAACGGCCGAGTCCCGGATAGTACGATTGGTTCAGTCCACACGAGCGGTAGTACAGTGATCCACGGTTACACTGGTAGTAGTAGCGACCGGAGAAGTAGCTCGAGTAGTAAGAGTAGACACTTCGGGTGTAGCTGCAGCGATCCCGACATGCTCCTGAAACGCACAATGGTGGAGAAAAGTTATTATAGCGCACCGATATATGCCACTCTCGTTAACTACAAATAACGCCATAAATTTAACGTTAAGGAGCCATTGATAACATATTTCAATTACACTCATGAACTTGACAAATTCCTTGTAATTTAAAATGGTGAGCTTTCTGTCTTAGTAACGCAATACATAACAAATACAGTTAATTGGACGAATGCCACTACATAAACCACCATGTATTTGTTCCTGTACGTCACGCTAAATATGGTATCTGAATAATAGTAATATTATTAATAATATTATAGGTCTTATGTCCTGGAGGATTCGAGCTGAGATGCGCGACATAAAAAATATTTAAGTGTTATATCGTATTAGGAAAAACAATTATTTTCACTGAAACGTGGAACATTCCACTACAAAGGGGCATTATAATATTAAAAACAAATGTATAAATAATGTTGCCACACTATAAACACAAAGTCGACGAAATGAGCCAGTTTGATAGTATCTCTTTATCAGACTTACCACAACTTCCAGACTCGGTGACGCACTGGTCGGCGCCACAACGGCCGTACACAACTCTCCTGTTGATGCATCTGTAGTAGTAGGGGAAAGGCTTCACCAGAGACGGGTAGTAAAGGTTGGGCCGACGGTGCGTGCAGCAATCGTAGTCGTAGCCGTTCCAGCAGCCATCGTATCGATGTGCTGGAAGAAGAAACAATACATTTTTAGTTGTGCTTTTTGGAATCCCATTCTTAGACACCAGCTCACGTGTGCTGTAGTAACACTATTTCACCACAGTCTGGCACAAAGATATTGGACACATACACTCGCATACATATGTAGTTACAGAAACATGAATGCTCGTACATGGACAGGCAGACGTTCATACAGGTACATCTAATATATTTTCATGCACGCACGCATGCACACATACACACACGCACACACATATTATATATATATATATATATATATATATATATATATATATATATATATATATATATATATATATATATATGTATATATATATACACATACACACAGAAAGTACACGTGTCTTACCTTCTGCAGCATATATAGCTGCTAGCGCCAGCAACGCGATGAAATACTTCGCCATGGTGTCTATATGTGTCAGAAAAATGCGAAATTTTATTAAAATATATATTATGCGAAAACAACACACGTAAGTATAGAGTTAAGTGTGGTCGTCTTGTCAGCTAACGTAATATATTCTATAATATAATAGGCACACTAATTTTATTGGTTTAATTGTTTATACGGTGTATCATTTGTAGAAGAAATATGCTTACATTATGTCAGAAATTATTTGTACACATGTATTATAATTAAATACTGTGCAACGTATGTTGTCATACGATCTTCATTATGAGTTTTACAAATGATGGTCGCATTAAAGATCTGTAGCAATTCTAGAATAAAACCCTCAAGAAAAGTCTAACTTACCGAGCAGACAAGGTGTGACCCACAGTTCTTCGACTGATGCCAGTGGTGAAGTTATCTGGAAATGAACCAGTATTTATACCACTGCGTCTAAATCAATCATGTCTCGGTTCACTTCATAGTTCACAAAGGGGTGTTCTTGTAAGTAAACATGTTTGAAACATAACACACTGTAAAATAAAGATGTTCGTTTTCTGTGTTTTGTTTTTCAAACAACATCCACATTTTATAAAGTAGACACATCGCAGCTTAGGAAACTATTTTGTGCGATACGCCAATCAAACCCTACCTACCTCAACCTCCTCAAGTAGTGCCTCGTTTGTACATCACGCCACTTGACGCAAAACCTATAATTCATAAAAACATATGTCGGTTGTATTCAGAGTTGAATAATTACACGGCGACATTCTGAAGAAGAATGTGACGCAGGCATCCACTTCCAACTGGCTACATACACGCAAAGCCTACGTAAGCGTCATTATTATTGATACGCAGGAATTGTTTTGCATGTCAAACGTGGCGTGATTCGCGTTGTGCAGAAATTGAATGACATTTCTTAGACGTTTTTCCAGGGTTGACACATCGGTGGCAGTGACTGTCCTGTTGTGTGACTGATGGTGATGTAACTAGAGGGTGATACGCACACTCAATCCTTCAGCCGTCTCTCACCTATGTAGCAGGACAGTGGTATTGCCGTCTAGATTCGCCTTTCACAAGGAGAACGGCGAAATGTCGAATACCAAAAATAGTATCAATTATGATCGATAATGAATATGGTCCATCACAGTGTATCGTAGCGTTATATTTGAGATGTATAAACGGTAGTGTTTTTCTGAGTGGTAGATGACAAACCACTTTGGCTGCGTATCCCACAAAGGATTACTCATCAAACGGTGTGATATATTGTACGCGTAAACGACATCAAAATCGTATATTTCTTAAGCGGTTTGGGAAAGTGAACGACGCTCTGTGTTTGCTTGATTCCAATTGTTATATTATAGCAACGTTTTGTTGTTCGTATTGCTCTAATATATGGCACCGATGCATGGGCAATCCATTGACGTATCATCAATCAAGTACGACATTAAGACACACTGGTTGTTTTTGCTGTCTAGTTTTCTGCCGACTGTCGGTTCGTCATAAAACGTACCTGTAGCCTGTGGTGTAGAATCAATTTGTCAGGTGATCACTAATGTGTGCAATACATGACTAAAGACTGTATATTTTGTAGGCGTGTTAGCTGTCTAAAATAATGGACACGAACGGCTGCTATCGGTGACCATTAAAGTAAATATATTTTGTGTGAACAATACATACAAACGCACTCACCGAACATTAAATGAAAATCTACAGGCCTACAGATAAACACGCTGAACTGCATTAACTCGCAAACATGTATGTATAATTGATATATATATATATATATATATATATATATATATATATATATATATATATATATATATTTATATATTAGATAACATAAATTATATCGCACATAAGGGTAAAAGTACATAAACACACACACCCATATATGAACAGACAATGAGCGGTGTTGAAGAAAATCAATATGCAACAGTTGTACGGGAGGATGGCTATATAATGTGAGGGCATGTATCTTACCTAAGAAAACCGTGGTGCATACCGATACCAAAGTTGTACATTTCTGAATTGGTTCGAGAAAAAGCGAATTATTCGTGTAGTAGAACGTTAACTGAGCAATCGTTTGACATCGTAATCAATCAAAGATGACATAAACACGAAACGGTTTGTGTTTTTGTATTCTGGTTCTCGGGCGGTCGTCGCTTCGTCATAAAAACGAACCATAGTAGCCCATGGTGTAGGGTAATCAGTCAGGGGTAAGTTAATGTGTAAAAACATGGCTATTAAAATCATCATTAAAAACATTTTCAGGTCGGCTGGTAATGGCCATGTATTTTAATTTGATTTAATTAATTAATGTATTTATTTATTTTATAACAATGTTGATATAAAGTATGTTTTAATGCACAGTGTAAATGTTTTAAATTTATTTCATTGGTTTCTAGAAATGATTTTAATTTTTAACAATATATGTAGGTTTCTAGAGATGTTTTTGTAATTGTTAACAATATATGCTAATATTGTATTTTGATATGATATTGTATGGAATTGTTGTTTTTAGTATGAATGTACATGTACAATCTAACTGCAAATTTGCCACATAATAAATGTATCTACCTTATCTTATCTATCTTCCCAGGTACTTTGCCATCTTTCAGGCCGGCGACTGCTCTAGCCATCTCATTCATGGTTGGCATCTCATCGGGGTTTGTCAGAGGTCTCCAATCCATATGTTGATTTCAAGTCAACAGGTCCCTTCTTGGGTCCCCATATTTCCTTCAGTCCATTGTAGAAGCCCTTTATGTTGAGTCTGTCAGCAGTTGTGTTCATAAAATACAGATAAGGGATTCTATAAGTTTACAGTCTGGGCATTTTAGTTCAATTTAGCCCGCATGATGTCAAAGAAGACAAGTGTTTCATGTTTCGTATAAGTTTGTTTTTGCGGTTAAGGACTGCAATATATCACATCGTTTCGTAACCAATTCTTTATCGTATGGACATGCAAAGACGATATTATGAACATCTCGTGTTCTTGTTTGTTTGTTTTTATGTTTGTGCATGGGTCGGTACGTCATAACATATACGACGTGGGTAAAACGTGAATATATAGTATATTTTTGTTGAAGAGTTAGCTGTAACATATACCGTACTGAAATATAACATATTGTATACACAAATACAATCTTACCAAACCGCACGCACACAATCACGCGTAAAGACACATAGGCAGACTCACATGAATACATAAAACATACACACATAATGTAAATAAGCGTTGTGTAATAAGTGATATTTGAGTATATTTTCCAACGTATTTGATACTTGGAAAATTAGAGGCTTCATTATAGGTAGAGTATATATCAGCCAGTCAACTTCGCTTCGACGACGACAAACAATATGCGTTAGCACACGCGAAGATGAACAAGTCAACGAGAAAAGTGATGGTAGAAGACGACACACTAATATACTCCTACACCAATAAGATATAAATCATTGAAACCTAGACATACTTGGGAATGCGGTACACAGAAGATACATAACAATTAAGACCCGGATATTCTAAGACGAATCACAGCCGACTAAAGAGCGATAATCACCAACGCAACTTCATCGATAAGTATACAACTCACGCGTTCTTACAGCAGGGAGAATCGGCGTGAAAACATGGAAACTTTCCAGCAGGCACATAAAAGGTTAGCAGCCGTCCAAGCAAAATTGTAAAAAAAAGTATGTTCAATGTAAATTATCTAGACAGAAAAGAAAATATATGGGTAATTGAAAAACTGAGGAAAAGGTGCGTGCGTGCGTGTGTCTTTCAATATAATGGTCAATGTTTGCAGCGGTTCGTGTGTGTGAAATATTAGACAGCTAACACGCCAACAAAATGTATTGTATTACAGCCTTGTTTTTACACAATAATTTTCCCTTGATTGATTACCCTACACCATGGGCTACTATGGCTTGTTTTACGACGAAGCGACGACCGCCCGAGAAACAGAATACAAAAACACAAACCGTTTCGTGTTTATGTAATCTTTGATTGAGTATGATGTCAAACAATTGCTCAGTCAACGTTCTATTACACGAATAGTTCGCTTTTTCTCGAACCGCTTCAGAAATATACAATTTGGTAACGGTATAAACCACGTTTTTCTTAGGCAAGAGACATGCCCTCACATTACATAGCCATTCTCCCGTACAACTGTTGCATATACATTTTCTTCAACAACGCTCATTGTCTGTTAATATATATGTGTGTGCTTATGTACTTTTACCCATATGTGGGATATTTTACTAATATATATATATATATATATATATATATATATATATATATATATGTATATATATATATATATATATATATATATATATGTTTATATCAATTATACATACAGTTTTGCGAGTTTATGCAATTCAGCGTGTTTATGTGTAGGCCTGTAGATTTGCATTTTATGTTCGGTGAGTGTGTATGTATGTATGTTTGTTCTCACAATATATATATTTACTTTAATGGTGAGCGATAACAGCCGTTCGTGTCCATGATTTTAGACAGCTAACACGCCAACAAAATATACAGTATTTAGTAGTGTATTGCACACATTAGTGATCACCTGACAAATTGATTCTACACCACAGGCTACAGGTACGTTTTATGACGAACCGACAGTCGGCAGAAAACTAGACAGCAAAAACAACCAGTGTGTCTGAATGTCGTACTTGATTGATGATACGGCAATGGATTGCTCATGCATCGGCGCCATATATTGGTATCGGTATTGGACAATTCGCCGTTCGCCTTGTGAAGATGAATCTGGACGGCAATGCCACGGTCCTGCTACATGGGTAAGAGACGGCTGAGGGATTGAGAGCGCGTATCACCCTCTAGTTACATCGCCGTCAGTCACACAACAGGATGGCCACTGCCACCGATGTGTCAACCCTGGAAAAACGTCTAAGAAATGTCACTATATGTTTCCACAACGCGAATCACGCCATGTTTGTCAGGCAAAACAATTCCTGCGTATCAATAATAATGACGCTTACGTAGGCTTTGCGTGCCTTTAGCTAATTGGGACTGGGTGCCTGCGTCACATTCTTCTTCAGAATGTCGCCGTGTCATTTTTCAACTCTGAACACAACTGACATAGGATTTATGAGTTATACGTTTCTCCTCCGGTGGCGTGACGTGCAAAAGAAGCATTAATTGAGGAGGTTGAGGTAGGTAGGGTTTGTTTAGTGTATGGCATAATATAGTTTCCTAAACTGCGATGTGTCTACTTTAGACAACATGGATGTTGTTTGAAAAACAAAGCACAACAGACGAACATCTTTATTTTACAGGGTGTTATGTTTCAAATATGTCTACCTGAAACAACACCCCTTTGTGCCAGCAAGAAGGCAGAACTATGACGTGGACCGAGACATGATTGATTTTAGACGCAGTGGTATAAATACTGGTTCATTTCCAAATACCTTCACCACTGGCATTCGTTGAAGAACTGCGGGTCACACCTTGTCTGCTCGGTAAGTTAGACTTTTCTGAAGGGTTTTATTATATAACTGGTTTAGATTTTTAATGTGCTAATGCGACCATCATTTTGAAACCTCATTATGAAGTTCATATGACAACATATGTTGCAAATTATTCAAGTATAATACATGTGTACAAATAATTTCTGACAGAATGTAAGCCTATTTCTACTACAAATGATACACCGTATAAATAATTAAACATATATAATTAGTGGGCCTATTATATTATAGAATATATTACGTTAGCTGACAAGACGACCACACCTAATTGAATTCTTACGTGTGTTGTTTTCGCGTAATGGATATTTTAATAAGATTTCGCGTTTTTGTGACACATACAGACACCATGGCGAAGTATTTCATCGCGTTGCTGGCGCTAGCTGCTATATATGCTGCAGAAGGTAAGACACATGTGTACTTTGTGTGTGTGTGTGTATATATATATATATATATATATATATATATATATATATATATATATATATATATATATATATATATATATATAATAATTTGTGTGTGCGTGTGTGCGTGTGAATATATTAGATGTACCTGTATGAACGTCTGCCTGTCCATGTACGAGCATTGATGTTTCTGTAGCTACATATGTATGCGAGTGTGTGTATCCAATATTTTTGTGCCCGACTGTGGTGAAACAGTGTTACTACAGCACACGTGAGCTGGTATCTAAGAATGGCATTCCAAAAAGCACAACTAAAAATGTATTGTTTCTTCTTCCAGCACATCGGTACGATGGCTGCTGGAACGGCTACGACTACGATTGCTGCACGCACCGTCGGCCCAACCTTTACTACCCGTCTCTGGTGAAACCTTTCCCCTACTACTACAGATGCATCAACAGGAGAGTTGTGTACGGCCGTTGTGCCGCCCACCAGTGCGTCACCGAGTCTGGAAGTTGTGGTAAGTCTGATAAAGAGATAATATCAAACTGGCTCATATCATCGACTTTATGTTTCTAGTGGTTTTGACTAGGTTCCTGTGATACGTGTGGTAACATTATGTGTAACTTTATTGTTAATATGACATTGCCCCGTTGTAGTGGAAGATCCCATTTTTCATTGGCAATAACTGCTTTTCCCATTATAATATATTGCTTATTATTTTTGTATGTCGCGCAGCTAATCTCGAATCCACCAGGACGTAAGCCCTTTAGTATTATTATTAAGTTTACTATTATTCAGATACGATATATAGCGTGACGTATATGAACATATACTCTGTGTTTTGTGTTATCGCTTTCGTCAAGTTAACTATATGTTTCAATGTTTAGCATTACTAAAACATAAAGTTGTTTTAGATAACAAAGAGTTTGTCAAATTCATCAGTGTAATTGAAACATATTGTCAATGCATTCTTAACCTTTACTTTACAGCGTTATCAGTAGTTTAGGAGAGTGGCATATATCGGTGCGCTATAGTAACTGAGCTCCACCATTGTGTGTTTCAGGAGCATGTCGGGATCGCTGCAGCTACACCCGAAGCGTCTACTCGTACTACTCGAGCTACTTCTCCGGTCGCTACTACTACCAGTGTAACCGAGGATCAATGTACTACCGCTCGTGTGGACTGAACCAGTCGTACTACCCGGGACTCGGCCGTTGTGGTTAGTTTACAAGTTATACATTTCATATAGGAGTAATTGGAAACATCTTAATATAGACTATCTATGAACCTGAAATGTGATATAGCGAACATAATATATTCCTAGTGATGATGTCATATGTATGCCGCCCTACGTATGCACGTGAGAAACATGCCAATATCATGTTTTTATGTAATTGTTGTCAGACAATGTATGGAAATTGTGTTCCGCAGGCTGCAGAGAGTCATACTGTGAGAGGTACAACGGCTGGCAGGCGACCGTATGCAATGGATGCGGAAGCTACGTCTACTGCAGATATGGGCGTCCCATTCGCTACAGGAGATGCCCCTGGAACAGACGCCACTACGACTGTCATCATCGTCGTTGTGTCAGCAGGTGCAACAGCTGCTGTGGCGAACGATAAGCAAGTAGCGTAAGGTAATTTGCTAAGTTTTATTTTGTATTATTCTTATCTCTCTATTGTTGCTTAAGCAGGCACTACACATTTTGATCATTGATCAGAATGCTAGTTTTGTTTGCGCCAGTGAGTAATACTTCGCTATATAACAATGTGACTCTTTCTTATATGTGAAATCAGCGTTAATTTAACCATATTTACATCATCATAGCGCACTGTTTACCCAGCTGCCATCCTGTTTGGGATTGCATTTTGGTGTACAGTTTCTCCTAAGCATGGATTGGTTTCTGGATTATATTCAACTAGTGTAATACATAGAAACAGCTAATATGCTATTTACATGTAATTGAAGTTTGTTTTACGTCGGCGGTTACTGGATTTATTTTTGGTGTTCACGGACAATTGCAAGATTACATCGTTCCTCTCTCTCTCTCTCTCTCTCTCTCTCTCTCTCTCTCTCTCTCTCTCTCTCTCTCTCTCACTCTCTCTCTCTTTCTGTCTCTCTCTCTCTCTCTCTATATATATATATACATATGTATGTATCGTAGTGTTTATACATGTGGACACTGTGTAATCATCGTATATGTGATTTACGTTTTTGTTTGTAGGAGTGTTCACGGATGTTCGAAAACAAACTTGGAACACGCGTACGCCTGCGGATATACATTTTGAAGATCATGTATCTACACGTTAGATTGTAACCAGCAGGATTATGTTAACATCTCGCTACAATAAAAATGAAACTTTTATCTTTGTTTGAATATTGCTTTATTCGTTAGATGAATTAAGACATTTTCGAAAATATCACGTTATATTTCAAAACAACATGTATTATAATACGCGTTGACCATTCATGCCCACATTCACTCAATCTTTTATATAATGATTTATTTTGTAGCAACATTTATGTCACGGTCACGGGCACGACACATCGATCTACAACACATATGTGTTAATATAAATGTGTAATATATAAATATAAGTAAGTAAATAAATAAATATCTATCATAGCTATGTCATTGCCACAAGTCAAAATAATAACTATGAATCAGCGCGTTGCGCTAGAACTACGCTGAGTGAATCTTGAGGAATGCAGTTTTTGGTACATAATTAAGCCTTTATATGTATGCCACAGTCACCATGATATATACTCATAGTAATTGTTTTGATATCCACTTCATGGTAAACATATTGTGACTTCGTTTGATTCAAGTGTCCGGATAACCTTTTGTCAGATATGTTTGAGATATTACGGAAGCCCGTTAGTGCCATGGTGCCAGAGACAAGATGGCGCCGGTGTATGGCGACAAGGCGTTGGCTCTTACTATTACGTGCCTATTTATATGTTCTATTTTAACGGAGAGAGTTGTGTGTTTACAAACGTATGACAGAGACGCTTTACTACGCATACGTGAACATTCTGACAGTAAGTCGATACCCACATTCCTGCTTTCTTGTACTGAAATTTAACTGTGTGAAGAGACACACCCGACACGCACTACTGATCAGCGCGGCACCCGACGCGCGAACAACAACAACAACAATACACGCCCCACCTCTCGTGGCCGGCGCAAGCGAGGCAAGCGTGCCGGCGTTTTGACACGGTTCAGGACACGGACACAACGCCCTCCTCTCCCTGCAATATTTCTATCAAATGTAAGATCTCTGAAAAACAAACATGATGAACTGTCCTACCTGATGAAGACTAGGCGTGATTTTAGTGACTGTTCTGTGTACTGCTTCACAGAAACTTGGCTTGACCCCTTGACCCCAGACTCAGCTGTCCTTCATTCTGGGTACACACTTCATAGAGCCGACCGCTCGCCTGAACTATCAGGCAAATCTAAAGGTGGAGGAGTGTGTTTCATGATAAATCAACGATGGTGCAACGACTTGCTCCCCTGAACTTGAGACACTTATCATAAAATGCAAGCCGTTCTACCTGCCGCGAGAGTTTACCTCCGTTGTCATGGTGGGAGTGCACATTTCACCCCAAGCTAACGCCACCGCTGCGATCGGCGCACTCGTTGATCAGATCATCACCGTGGAAAATTCAAACCCGGACTCACTTTTGCTGATTCTTGGTGATTTCAACCATACTACACTCTCTAAAGATCTTCCAAAGTACAAGCAGCAGGTAACGTGTGCCACGAGAGAGGGGAAAACATTGGACCTATGTTATAGCACCATCAGAGAGGCATACCACGCGGTTCCACGCGCGCCCCTTGGCTTCTCCGACCACGCCATGATTTACCTCCTGCCCTCCTATCGACAGAAACTTAAACAAGTGAAACCTTTCGTTAGAAACATTAAGCGCTGGGACGACGAGTCCATCCTGCGTCTCCAAGGATGCCTGGCATGCACGGACTGGGACTCTTTCAGAAACGCATCTGACGACATCCATGAATACGCAGATACTGTGACATCATATATAAGCTTCTGCCAGGATCTGTGTATTCCCGAAAAGAGTGTGAAAGTGTTCGGCAACGATAAGCCATGGTTCAACAAATACCTGAAAATTAAATTGAAACAGAAGGAAGAAGCCTTCAAGAGTGGCGACCGTGCACTGTACAAAAAAGCCAAGTACGGTGTTGAAAAGGCGATACGGGGAGCGAAAACTGACTACAGGCGCAAACTCGAAGGCCAGTTCCTTTCTAACGATACCCGCTCTGTCTGGCAAGGACTCCAGTGCATTACTGGCTACAAGCAAAAGCATTCAATCCCTGGCTTTGAATCAGCAACACCTGACAACTTTAACAACTTTTACGCCCGCTTCGACCGCCAGAATCTGACGACTACATCGGTCAGCCTCCCAGACCCTGCTGTGCCACTCCCTCCACCCTTCACTGTCCAAGAGCACGAGGTGAGGAAGCTACTCAGGCAACAGAGCAGTAGGAAAGCAGCTGGTCCGGACAACGTTTCCACATCAACTTTGAAATACTGCGCTAATGAATTAGCAACTGTATTTACAGACTTATTTAACGCCTCTCTCAATCTGCACACTGTTCCAGTCTGTTTTAAGGCAGCAAGCATAATTCCGGTACCAAAGAAGCCGAAAGCGACAGCGCTGAATGACTTCCGCCCCGTGGCTCTGACGTCAGTGGTGATGAAGGTGTTTGAGCGATTGGTACTGAGATATCTGAAGTCGGTCACCAACTCCAGCATGGATTCGCTGCAGTTCGCGTACAGGGAGAACAGATGCACCGATGATGCTGTTGCATTGGCCCTGCATTTTGTAATGCAGCACTTGGATTATCCGAACACTTATGCGCGCATCCTCTTCGTTGACTACAGTTCTGCTTTCAATACGGTCATCCCTCAGCAGCTGTACGACAAACTTCATTTGCTGTCAATTGACCCATCAATGTGTTACTGGCTTCTGGACTTTTTACTACAGCGATCACAGGTTGTTAAGATGAACAGTATAGTTTCCAGCACTATTATCATGAACACGGGGACTCCTCAGGGATGTGTCCTCTCCCCACTGCTATATTCTCTGTTTACAAATGACTGTGTTTCACATCACTCTTCTGTACCATTGTTAAAGTTTGCTGATGACACCACATTAATAGGGCTGGTGTCGGACTCAGATGAGTCTGAATACCGCCATGAAGTTAGCAGCCTGGTGTCGTGGTGTGACACTAACAACCTACAACTGAATGCGTCCAAAACTAGAGAGATGATCGTAGATTTTAGGAAGAGAAAAAGCCCACTTGCTCCCATTATTGTTAACGGCGACTCTATCAAAAGGGTGGATTGTTTTAAATTTCTAGGCACCATAATATCAAATGACTTAACTTGGGAAAACAACACAGATGCTGTCGTCAAAAAGGCCCAACAAAGACTGTTCTTCCTGCGCCAACTAAAGAAGTTCGGGCTGAGGAGAGAAATTCTTGTTCAGTTTTATCGTTCTGCTATTGAGAGTATTCTTACATTCTCAATATGTGTATGGTTCGGCGGCATCAGCCAGCGCCAGAGGGGCAGGCTTGACAGAGTGGTGAAAACAGCTTCCAAAATTGTCGGTAGTGAACTCACCTCTCTAACAGCCATATATAAAGACAGATCCAAAAAAAGAGCAGGCAAAATTATCTCAGACCAAACTCACCCCGCCCATCATCAGTTCGAATTATTACCTTCAGGGAAACGCTATAGGTGCATCCGTACGAAAACAAATCGCTTTAGAAACAGTTTTTACCCGAGTGCCGTAGCAGCCTTATCAGGAGTGAAATATAGAACGTAGCTGTAAAGACCCTGGAAACTTGGCTGTTTTCGACTCTCTGGCGGAATTGTTATTTTTCTGGTGCTGGTTGGTGTGGCTGAGCTGTACGCGTGTGGGGTGTGGGTGTACCTATTCTCAGTGGCGGATCGGTGGTGCTGAGCAACAATCTTATCTTCTCCTGAAATGTTAGCTTAACTTAATAATTGTATAAATATATATTTTTAAACAAAATTGGACGCATTCAATTGTAATTCAATTGTAATTGTAAATATAATTTTAAAATTATATTTTAGTCCTCTTATAGTGTATGTCTATTTTTAAAGGATATTTTTTTAATTATTTATTTATTTATTTTATTAACTAATTTACACCACAATTATTGTTAAATAGATAATCTATTATTTTAATGTTGTCTTTAGTTATTTACTATATTAAAAAAATTTTTTTTTATTAAAATATTTTTTTTTTTTTTTAAAGAACATATCATGTACAATGTATATTTTATATCTATATTTTATATTTGTTCGCCGTGTTCTATTTTACTGTATATTTAGGCACTATGTAAGTCAACGCCAGACTACATTCCAATTTATCATGTAACTTTTACACGTTGAATATGGCAATAAAGCTTTATTATTATTATTATTATAATTTAGTGGCGGCTTTCAGAAAAAAACTTTCACCGTGGCACCAACGGGCTTCCGTAAGATAGCGCTACAAAAACTATGACTCAATCGAACAGTTTTGCTTACGTGATTGCTCTCGCAGAATTCACTCGAATAGTTTCGCTACATTGTACCAGTTAATTATCTCACATTTATTTTGTAAGAATACAGTTTGCTGTACAAAACTCATCTGATGGGAACACGTACAAGGCCAACATTTCCATATGTGTTTATTTAACAACCAAGTAACAATTAAACTTCTTCAAAAATCAAACGAGGAAAGGAAACTGGCGAGCTCAGAGAAGAACTCTAAGTTACCGTAACAAATGCAAGGCGGATCAATCCGTTGTATAATGGTATCACATCCAATAGGAAGATGGAGAAGAGCGTGGGGGCCAGTTAACAACCTTGCTTGACCCCATTTGTAACACTGAACGATTCCGAGACTTCCCCTCCAACACTAACATTCGCTCTCATTCCGATATGTAGAGCTTCGATCGTAGTTGTAAACTTCTTTGGGCATCCACACTTCTTCAGTAGCTGCCATATCCCGGTCCTCACAACTGTATCGAACGCCTTACTGAAGTCAGAACCAGCGAGGACGGCAAGCACCCTGGATGTAACCACCCTACGGTCGGTGTAGGGTAAAATGTCATGAAAGAAATGACTACATACCATAACGTTGTAACCAAAATAGCTAGATAACAGTCAGTTAATATAATATTGCCGTATACTGGAAACAACTAGACGTTCGACAAGGCTACTATATGCATGAGTACCCACACTACTAAAAAGGTTGGATATTTGTGTACGGGTAATATTCGAGCAGTAATTTCAGGAATGCTGGAAGCCTTAATAAGTGGATATACTGTTCCACTGAACAGGTCTACTAACGAGTAAATTGTAAAGCATTTGAGATAGTCTTGGTGGCGGTATAGTGTATTATATAATAACTTATAAAAATCTTTTTGTTTTTAAATGAGCACGCAGGGATCGCTGCAGCTACACCCGAAGCGTCTACTCTTACTACTCGAGCTACTTCTCCGGTCGCTACTACTACCAGTGTAACCGTGGATTAATGTACTACCGCTCGTGTCGATTTAACCATTCGTACTACCCGGGACTCGGCCGCTGCGGTTCGAGTACAATCCATATGTATTCAAAAACAATATTAATCATAGAACACAAGGTCTCACATACTGAAACCGTTTGTCGTTAGACTGATTTATTGACCATGTTCCTTAAAATATTTGCGTAACATATTTGAGTTCTGACTACCAATTATATTCTGATTACAACGCTTGTGTTAATTATTTGGTGATATATCTTCGTATATATTTCGTTTTATTTGCAGCAGAGAAAGTAACGTTCTTATTAATCGACAAATGTGTTATTGTTATATGCACAATTACGATTAGGATTCATACCCATATTGTATTCCGCAGGTTGCAGATAGACTTACTGTTAGAGGTACAACGGCTGGCAGGCGACCGTTTGCAACGTATGTGGAAGCTATGTCTACTGCAGATATGGACGTCCCATTCGCTACAGGAGATGCCCCTGGAACAGACGCCACTATGACTGTTATCGCCATCGTTGTGTCAGCAGGTGCAACGGCTGCTGTGGCGAACGACAAATGTGTAGCAAAAGGTGACTAGATAATATCCCTCATTAGTTGGTTTATCTGATTATCGTTCTGATCGGTATTATTCTTGCAGACAATTGAGTTAACATTTGATATTATTATCACCATATTCCAAATGTACTCAAACATATTCCTTCGTGTCAAATTAGATGAATAAATGTAAATGTGACATTTAACGGAAGAGATTTTGATCTCCTACAAAGCAACCACAGGATTGTATGAAGGAGGACATCTGAACACAACACATAGCGTACCCATTATACATGCGGGGTAAATAGAAATGGATGTAATACGTGATCTTCGACGATACATAAAACTTCAAACCAATTAGCTATTGGAAGCAGCAAAAACGGCAGGCATAGATTATGATTCACTTGAATGAAGTACTCTGATTCTAAAAAAACAACTACAAAAACAGTCGTGTATCGACTTCGTGATGTGTCGTGATTTAACATTTTTTACGTTGGCGTCACTCCGCGGACGAGCAGCGTGATGTTTGCAAGTCACCCAAAGGGTCATTTTTATCAGAAACCAACAAACAACAAAAAACGAGTGCATGCTGGTCAGACAAAGTTCAGCTCAACAAAAACATGTAAAACCATGCGTTATAGTTAACGGCAGAACGA
Organism: Oasisia sp. SBJ-2009; assembly: GCA_964017155.1. Classification (NCBI taxonomy): domain Eukaryota; kingdom Metazoa; phylum Annelida; class Polychaeta; order Sabellida; family Siboglinidae; genus Oasisia; species Oasisia sp. SBJ-2009. The sequence goes on from OZ024865.1 coordinate 45,081,261, forward strand.
GTGTGTTGCGTGTTTGAATATGTTTAACTGTTTTTGTCTGTTTCGTCTGACATTTCTAACGTTGGCGGTTTGCCTACGTAAACGTTTGATTGGTGTAATGCACTGTTACCTGACTTGCTAATGTAGTGAAACACCTACAGAGTGGTTTGTTGCGGCACAGTTTGAAGTACAAAAAGTGTAGCCTCGACATATATTCACGCATCGGATTCACGTATAAAAAAATTCAGAATACACGTCGTCCAATAAAATATGATGAATTCTGACAGCTCGCTCTCACGCAAAACATTCACGTATACATATATACATATACATATATACAGCCTACCCGCTGTCGAACACAACTACACACATTCATATAGTACGCTCGCGCACACAACTATTACCTTCGGCTTCACATAGGGGAAGGAGGGGCATGTCCGCACACTTAGATGAAACACGCTTTAGATAATGCACTATGTGTGCTAAGAGGGAGATAGTTAGCATTCAAAATGAGCAATCATATTATTTCATTGTTAGTTTGTTAGAAATCGCATATCCCATCAGATATATTTACATATATGGGTAAATGTAGAGGCATACCTTTGTGCGGACATGCACCAAGGTACGGGGCATAGCAGCGCTTATGCCCCAGGAATGGCAAAGCAACAGCTGGTCTCACATAGCACACTATTAACTGCAATACTAATATGCGTAGGCTTCATGCACGTGAACTACTTTAAGACAAACTTACAAGAAACACAAGAGAACACAAATCAACGGTTTCAAATGTTCATATGTAAGTCCACGTCATTTGATATCTTGGTTTCTTTTGTCTGTGAGCAATGATCAATTAAGCTTTATTTAGTTAACGGACGAAATGCTTTTAACTTTTACAGAAACTGTCTTTAATACATTACCGTGATATATCTTCGTCTGATCATGCAACCTTTCCTCTTCACTTAGCAAGTTATTTTTTGATATACTTTCAGCTAAACAGTGTAATAAACAGGTATACATTCACGTTACAATAATACAGTATTGTATAATGAAACATAAAATACGGTTTTCTCTAAACACGATTTTTCATTTGAAATAGCCTTGAAAATCTGGTCGTTTCACTCTAATGTTCCCACATGCATTATATATGCATCTGAGTGATGTGTATAGCCTTCTATGTAGAGCGATTGGGGAATAGCATGTCATATCCACATGCACACGAGTACATTGACCAGCTGGTTTGCAGCAGTCCACCTCATCACATCAGCAGGTGTACGTTAAGTTGATGTTCTTTTCGTCGGACCATTCTGAACTTCGACATGCAGCTATAGATGACCATATCTAGACACGCATCGTGCATAGGAAAACAGTCGTGTATCAACTTCTTGATGTGTCGTGATTTAACCTTTTTCACTTCTGCGTCACTCCGCTTACTGTATACAAATCACCCAAACGTTCATCTTATCAGAATCCGACAGACAACAAAAAACCAGTACATGCTGGTCAGACAAAGTTCAACTCAACAAAAACATGTAAACCCATGCGTTGTAGTTAACGGCACAACGAGAGAGTTGCATATTTGAATGTGTTTAACTGTTTTTGTTTGTTTCGCCTAACATTTCTAACGTTCGTGTGTTGGTGGTTTGCCCTCATAAACCTTTGATTGGTTTATGATACATTGCACCGTTACCTGACTTGCTAATGCAGGGAAGCACCCATAGAGTGGTCTGTTGCGACACAATTTGAAGAATAAAAAGTAAAGCTGCGACATATATGCAAGCATCGCATTCACATATACATAAATTCAGACTACACGTCGTCGAACCAAACATGATGCATTCAGACAGCTCGTTCTCACGCAAAACATTCACATATATTATACACAGACTACGCGCTGTCGAACACACCTACACATGTTCATATAATACGCTCGCTCACACAACTCTTACCTTCGGCTGCACATAGGGGAAGTAGGGGCATGTCCGTACACTTAAGATGAAACACGCCGTAGATAATGCATTTTGTGGTCGCTAAGAGGATGATATTTAGCATTCAGAATGAGCAATCATATTACTTCGTTGTTAGTTAGTTAGTTAGTTAGTTAGAAATCGCATGTCCCATCAGATATTTACATATTTAGGCATATGTAGAGGCACACCTTTGTGCGGACATGCACTAAGGTACGGGGCGTGCGATTATGCCCCAGGAATGGCAAAGCAACAGTTGGTCTCACAGACCTGACTATTAACTGCAATATTGATATGTATTTGTATGTGTAGGCTACATGAACGTGAATTACTTTAAGAAAAATGTACAAGAAACACCAGAGAACACAAATCAACGGTTTCAAATTTTCATATATAAGTCCACGTCATTTGATATCTTGGTTTCTTTTGTCTGTGAGCAATGATCAATTAAGCTTTATTTATTTAACGGACGTAATGATACACAACATGATAAATGTGAGGCCAATGCGATATAGTCTATTGCACATTGATGAAGCATTGAATGATATAAAATAAAAGTGTGATAATATTAAATAATCGTATAATAATCATCATATATTATCTCACAGCAAAGTTGTCTATAATATTTGTGGTAAGCTTCAGCAATGCGATGATATATTTTGCCATAACTTCTGTCTTACTATGAAATAAGCAAATGCATGTGATGGCCATCTTACTAAAATGTGAAGTATTGTAATGTCCCCAATAAACTAACAGATTCAATGAAGTATGAAACAAACCAACTTACCTACAAAGCATATGACAACAAGAAGAGAAGAAAATTCCATGAAACGTGTCACTTACCGGGCAGACAACGCCTTCAGCTGTGTCCTATGGTGCAACACACACGGGAGTCAGAGGACTCATCACAAACATTACACATCAAGGTATTCACACAATTGTATTATTTTGTTATTTGTAATGTCAACCTCCATGTTGTCTTAAACGATGCATCGACGTTTAGTAATAGACAATTGTGATCAGTCATCCGAAACCCATCTACCTAAAACACATATCTTATCAAGCATTCCACTCCATATGCCCAATGATATAAAACATGTCATTCGTAAAACACACATTTACATGTTACATGTGTGTAGCCGGATTAATAATTATATCGTTCATGTTTGTGATGAATCCTCCAAACTACAGCAAGCTGCAGTGGCTGCCAATAGCAATAACTAAGATAAATGAATATTGTTCTACTCACGCAAGAAGTCCTGGCTGGCCACGCACAGCAATATCTATCCCATTGTGTAGGCCGGCATCAGAAAAACGATACCGCTGCGCTCGAGTGAACACAGTCAACCGGGTGTCTTAAGTGCAAGACGCCGGTGGGTGACAGCTCACTCACGTGGCTGCTTCAACACTGTGCAACTTGCTGCCACACCGTGTCGGCAATCTAATAGTGGACCATTCAAACATTGCAAAGTCCTCTAGAATTGTTTTATCGGCATTGTTTTTTTTTTAATAAAGGGCAGCCATGCTAAATCAATCATGAGGAAAGTAAGAGAAACATGACTAGGTGAATGCTCCGATCAGTTTTGAATTTAATGGCCATTATACGAAGGTCACGAACTCAACTGAGTTTTAATTTAGGTTTTTATCTTACTGATGAAATACATTCTCAGGGAGTCGATCTCTACATAGCAGTAGCGATTTTACGATCAGGGCACTGATTGGCTGAGATATAAGGTGTACAACTTTGTACATAAACAAAGATGCATAGGATACTGCAACACAAAAATTGGATTATCTCGAAATGTGTTTTTCTTGTATGCACAAGTTAGCTTATTCACTATTGCCATGATAACCTGTTTTGAAAACAATACAATACAATATCGGCAAAAAGTCATAGGAACATCAAGAAACATTGACGCTGATCTGTTTCATGTTCTGAGCAACTTCCTATATCTATGTTTCCATGTGTGTCAATTATTTCTTGATGTGATGATATTGCATTCCTGACAATACTGTTAACAATGAACAATAAATGAATAGTTGTATAAATATTTCAATTTGAAACATGACACATGTCAGTTTTTTTGCTGTTCCCATGACTTGTTGTCGGAACTGTACATGTCAATATACAACACGTCAATCTTGTATTAAATGATGCATCTACGTTTAGTAATAGACAATTGTGATCAGTCATCCAAAACCCATTTACGTAAAACACATAATTTATCAAACACTTTGCGCCACATGACCACTGATGTAAAATATATCATTCTTAAAACACAGAGCATGTAACATAATAATGTTACATGCTCTGTGTTTTACGAATGATATGTTTTAGTGGTCATGTGGCGCAGAGTGTTTGATAAATTACGGTTATATATACATTATATATGTAACCGTAGTAATAAATATATCATTAATGTTTGTGATTAATCATCTAACTACTGCAAGCTGCAGTGGCTGTCAATAGCACAACTAAGATAAATGACAACAATTATATATCCCATTGTGTAGGCCAGCACCAGACAACTATACTGCTGCGCTCGAGTGAACACAGTCATTCGCGTGTCTTAAGTGCATAATGTCAGTGGGTGACAGCTCACTCCAGTGACTGCTTCAACAATGTGCAACTTGCTGTGTCGGAAATATAATAGTGGATCAGTCAAACATTGAACAGTCCTCTAGAATGTTTCTATCGGTATCGTGTTTTAATAGCGGGCATCAATGCTAGATGGGATGAGGAAAATTAATAGGGTGGATGCCACGATCAGTTTTTAATTTAAAGGTCATTTGAAAGATCACGTTTCTTAAGCGGTTTGAGAAAAAGCGAACTGTTGATATAATAGATCGTTCACTGAGTAATCCGTTGACATGTAGTCAATCAAAGACGGCATTAAGACAGACTGTTTGTGTTTTTGTGTTTTGGTTCTCGGGCGAGCGTCGGTTAGTCATAAAACAAACCATACTACCTCATGGTATAGGGTAATCAGTCTAATAAAAAGTAATGTGTAAAAACGCGATTTTAATACCATGCATTTTGTTGCAGTGTTAGCTGTCTAATACTTCACACAGATACGAGCCGCTGAAAACATTGACCATTATATTGAGACACACACGCACGCACATATTCCTCAATTTGTCAGTTACCTGTATGTTTTCTTTTCTCAAGATAATTTATATATGACATTCTTTTTCTAGCTTTGCTTGGACCGCTGCAGCAACCTTTTCTGTGCCTGCTGGAAAGTATCCACGTGTTTGCACCGATTCTACCTGCTGTATGTACGCGTGAGTTGTATAGTTATCTGCTATTCATCTTATAATATACGTTTCTTACTTTGTATGTATCTTCTGTGTACCACAGTTCCTTGTCTGTCTAGCTTTCAATGGTTTCTATCTGATTGATGTTGGAGTATATTAGTATGTCATTTTCTACCATCACCTTTCGAGTCAATTTATTCACCTTCACGTATGTTAGCGCATACTGTTTTGTCGTCGTCGAAGCGAAGATGACTGAGATATACTCCATCTATCATGAAGCCTCTAATTTTCCAGGTAACAAATACGTTGGTAAATATACTCAAATATCGCTTATTACACAAAAATTATTTACATTATGTGTGTATGTTTTATGTATTAATGTGAGTCTGCATATATGTCGTTACGCGTGATTGTGTGCGTGCTGTTTGGTAAGATTGTATTTGTGTGTACAGTATGTTTTTCATAAGATACGTGGGTTTTTGTTTGTGGGAATATGTTAGATTTAAGTAATATATATATATATATATATATATATATATATATATATATATATATATATATATATATATATATATATATATATATTATAGTTACGATATATGTCATAGTTAACTTTTCAACAAAAATATACACTGCAATATTCTCGTTTTACACACTTGAGTAACCGACATAATTGAATGCGAAGCTATGTTTTATGACGTACCAACCTATGCACAAAAATAAAAACAAACATACAAGAACATGAGATGTTCATCATGTCGTCTTTGCATGTCTACGTCCATACGATAAAGAATTGGTTATGAAACACTGTGCAGTCCTAAACCACGACAACAAACTTGTACGAATGATATGGAACACTTTATTTCTATGACATCACGCTGGCTAAATTGAACAAAAAGGCCAAATTGTAACTTCATAGAATCCAGTAGGGGAAGAAGGGGCATGTCCACACACACAAGGTGATACACGCTATAGATAATGCATTGTGTGTGCTAAGAGGGTGATATTTAGCATTCAGAATGAGCAGTCATATTACTCTGCTGTTAGTTAGTTAAACAATCTTATATCCCATCAGATATGTCAATATTTGGTCAAATGTAGAGGCATAGCTTTGTGCGGACATGCCCCAAGGTACGGGGCATAGCCGCACTATGTGTGCGAGTATGCCCCAGGAATGGCGAAGCAACAGCTGGTCTCACAGCGTTGAATATTAACTGCAGTAATAATATGTATTGGTACGTGTAGGCTACAGGCACGTGCATTACGTTTAAAAAAACTTACAAGAAACACCAGAGAACACAAATCAAAGGTTTGAAGTTTTCATATATTAGTAAAGTTGAGAAAATAGTGGCCTTGAATCATAGTCCACGTTTATTCCTCTTTAAGCGTCAAAGCAAACAACAACATAGATTTGTAACGGGTAAAGTCAAACTTTGCAACCCAGCTTCTCTGATGCCTTCTAGCTAAAACCAGCATATGTGGCTTCGTACCGCGCAAAGTCAAATTCAAAACTCAGTTTGTCGGGCGTGCGAGCATGTCTTTGTATGGACTAACGTATACGGGCAAAGTTCTATATTATAGATTATACATCATTTGTCATCTTGTTGAACAATTAAGTTTTATTTGTTTAATGGACCTAATGATACACAACATGGAAAATGTGAGGCCAACACGATATAGCCTATCGCACATTGATGAAACAATGAAAATATATAAAAGTATGATAACTTAAAAGGTATATATTATACTATCTCACATCAACGTTTCCTATAATATTTGTGCTATGCAACTGAAGTATCTAAATATGTAGTTAAGGAGACTATACAATATTATAGGCACCGATGCATGAAATACGTCTACACGGCGGGTGGGGCATGACCGCACAGTCCTATGCCAACATGCCCCAAGCATCCAGCTCGTGAACAATTCTGAATTGCGCGAAAATGCTGCTTAAGAAAGTATCCTTTATTTCCCACATCATAAAACATAAAAATGCGATTTGGAATTATGAAAGAAAATTGATATGCATGTCTTACAGTTAATGTAATACACGTAGCAGCATGTGAGTAAAATGACATCAAGTTTAAGAAAATAACATTTTATGGGTTAGACGTTGCTGCTTAGCATGATTCCACTATCCAGATATTAGGCGATGCCTCAAAGTGCGGACATGCCCCTACTTCCCCTATCTGCAGCGTATTTTATGAACACAACGTGACACACTAGTTTTCGTCGAAATAAAACTGCAGGTGCAATTTAAATGTGTACGCACTCATTGACGAAAGCTTTAAACATAGTATTGGTTTTGTCTCCTTCTCGAACCGATGTATGCAGATACATTACATTATATGTCCGTATATATATGTCAACATGTGTCGAAATTAAATTATACTAGATGAATATGAATTTTTTGTTAGGATGTATGTTGGAATACCGGACAAGCTCAAACGAAGAAGGGATGTCGCAATTCCCTGATGACATATATCAAGAAGATCTGGACAACATCCCACTGTATTACGAAGACAAGCGCCGATGAAATTTCAACCACGGGTGAAATGGTAGAGCAATTGCCGGCCTGACAAATGGCAAAGCACATGGGGAGATGGAATTCCTTGGGAAGTATGCATGCAAGGAGGAGAACATCTGTTCAGCATATATCACCAACTAAGCACCATGTTTAGGATGTGTGTTCTATACCACAATCATGGAAGGATGCTAACATTGTAACCAACTACATGAAAAGTGATCGACCAGAGAGTGGGAACAAAAGTGGAAACTCTCTTTTTTCGATAGCAGGCAAGATCTTCACCAGCATACTACATAACATAATATATATCCACATAACACCAAAGGTAGTTGCGGAGACACAATGTGGCTTCAGAAGTAACCGGGGCACCTTGGATATGATATTTTGTCACCGACAGCTACAAGAAAAGTACTTCAGATCGGCCACTGTACATAGTGTATGTCGACTTCAGTAAGGCGTTCGATACAGTTTGGAGGACCGAGATATGGTAGCTACTGAAGAAGTATTGATGCCTAGAGAAGTCCACAACTATGAGCGAAGCTCTACATACCGGAATGACGGCGAATGTTAGTGTTGGAGGGGAAGTCTCGGAATCGTTCAGTGTTACAAATGGGGTCAAACAAGGTTGTGTACCGGCCCCCACGCTCTTCTCCATATTCCTATAGGGTGTGGTATCATTAACCAACGGATTGATCCGCCTTGTATTTGTTACGGTAATTTGGAATTCTTCTCTGAGCTCGTCAGTTATATTTCGTATTTTAATTTGTGAAGCAGCTTACTTGTTACTTGGTTGTTGTATAAAAACAACATTTCAAAATGCCGGCCTTGTATGTGTTCCCATCACATGTGTTTTGTACATCAAACTATATACTTACAAAATAAGTATGAGATATTTAATTGGTAATCACCAGGTATATTTTTGCGAAACTCTGAAACTCTGAATTCTGCGAGAGCAATTAGGTAAACACAACTGTTCGTTTGATTCATAGTTTATGTAGCGCTATCTCAGACTTGACATCGAAAAGGTTGTTCGGCCACTTGAATCAAACGAAGGCACACCAAGTTTACCATAAAGTGGATATCAAAATAATAACTATGATTATACATTAAGATGACTGTGGCATACAGATAAAGGTTTATTTATATACAAAAAACTGCCTTCAACAAGATGGCCCCAGCGTAGTTACAGAGTAACACGCTGATCGTAGTTATTATTTTGACGTGTGGCAATGACATAGTTATCATAGATCTTCATGTACTGTTGCATATCTGTATACTATGAACAAATATATATATATATATATATATATATATATATATATATATATATATATATTGATATATTACACATTTATGTAAACAAATATGTGTTGTAGACCGATGTGTCTTACCCGTGACCGTGACATGAATTTTGCTAAATACAAATTATTATATAAAAGGTAGAACATGTCTTAAGTCATCTGACAAATAAAGTAATATTCAAACAAAGATAACATTTTCATTTTTATTGTAGCGAGATGTTGATATAATCCTGCTGGTTACAATCTAAGTTGTAGACACATTATCTGCAAAATGTATATCCGCAAGCCTACGCGTGTTCCAAGTTTATTTTCGAACATCGTTGAACACTCCTGCAAACAAAGACATAAGTCACGTCTACGGTGATTGCACAGTCCACATGTATAACCACTACGATATATATATATATATACATATATATATATATATATATAAATATATATATATATATATATATATATATATATATATATATATATATATATATATATATATATATGTATATATACATATATATATATATACATATACATATATATATATATGTATATATATATATATATATATATATATATATATATATATATATATATATATATATCTAGCAAATATGTAATCTTGCAATTGTACGAGATCACCAAAAATAAAGCCAGTAGCCGTTGACGTAAAAAACTGTAATTAAACGTAAATTTCATATTAGCTGTTACTATGTGTTAGGCTGGTTAAATATAATCCATTCTTAGGGGAAATTGTACAAAAAATTGCAAACCACGCGGGATGACAGTTGCGTAAACAGTGCGCTATGATGATATATAAATATAAGAACGAGTCACTTGTTATGTACTGAAGTGTTAACTAAGTACTGGTCAGTCCTTTTGTTTTTCGCTAAATAATCTAGCTATATCTTTCAGATAATTTCCAGAAGTCAGTGGACTTAACGTTATTATTACTAGTATGACATGTGAATTGATAATTACAAATACGTTAATAGAACCCTAAGTATTTGTTACTGTTTTAATAATAAATACTAAAATATCAATAAATTCAGAGGCGCCAACATGATGAAAATTATAACTGACAGGCGCAAGCAAAACCAGTTGTCTTATCATTCTGATCAATGATCATGATGTGTCTTGCCTGCTTAAGCAACAATAGAGAGATAAGAATAACACAAAATAAAACTTAGCAAATTACCTTACGCTACTTGCTTATCGTTCGCCACAGCAGCTGTTGCACCTGCTGACACAACGACGGTGATGACAGTCGTAGTGACGTCTGTTCCAGGGGCATCTCCTGTAGCGAATGGGTCGGCCATATCTGCAGTAGACGTAGCTTCCGCAACCGTTGCAAACGGTCGCCTGCCAGCCGTTGTACCTCTCACAGTAAGACTCTCTGCAGCCTGCGGAACACAATTTCCATACATTGTCTGACAACAATTACATAAGAACATGATATTGACAAGTAGCATGTGTCTCATGATAATTAAATGATTATCGTGCATACGTAGTGTGGCATGCATATGACGTCATTACTAGGAATATAATATGTTCGCTATATCACATTTCAGGTTAATCGATAGTCTATATTAAGATGTTTCCAATTACTGCTATATGAAAATGTATAACTTGTAAACTAACCACAACGGCCGAGTCCCGGATAGTACGATTGGTTCAGTCCACACGAGCGGTAGTACAGTGATCCACGGTTACACTGGTAGTAGTAGCGACCGGAGAAGTAGCTCGAGTAGTAAGAGTAGACACTTCGGGTGTAGCTGCAGCGATCCCGACATGCTCCTGAAACACACAATGGTGGAGAACAGTTATTATAGCGCACCGATATATGCCACTCTCGTTAACTACAAATAACGCCATACATTTAACGTTAAGGAGCCATTGATAACATATTTCAATTACACTCATGAACTTGACAAATTCCTTGTAATTTAAAATGGTGAGCTTTCTGTCTTAGTAACGCAATACATAACAAATACAGTTAATTGGACGAATGCCACTACATAAACCACCATGTATTTGTTCCTGTACGTCACGCTAAATATGGTATCTGAATAATAGTAATATTATTAATAATAGTATAGGTCTTATGTCCTGGAGGATTCGAGCTGAGATGCGCGACATAAAAAATATTTAAGTGTTATATCGTATTAGGAAAAACAATTATTTTCACTGAAACGTGGAACATTCCACTACAAAGGGGCATTATAATATTAAAAACAAACTTATAAATAATGTTGCCACACTATAAACACAAAGTCGACGAAATGAGCCAGTTTGATATTATCTCTTTATCAGACTTACCACAACTTCCAGACTCGGTGACGCACTGGTCGGCGCCACAACGGCCGTACACAACTCTCCTGTTGATGCATCTGTAGTAGTAGGGGAAAGGCTTCACCAGAGACGGGTAGTAAAGGTTGGGCCGACGGTGCGTGCAGCAATCGTAGTCGTAGCCGTTCCAGCAGCCATCGTAACGATGTGCTGGAAGAAGAAACAATACATTTTTAGTTGTGCTTTTTGGAATCCCATTCTTAGACACCAGCTCACGTGTGCTGTAGTAACACTATTTCACCACAGTCTGGCACAAAGATATTGGACACATACACTCGCATACATATGTAGTTACAGAAACATGAATGCTCGTACATGGACAGGCAGATGTTCATACAGGTACATCTAATATATTCACATGCACGCACGCATGCACACATACACACACGCACACACATATTATATATATATATATATATATATATATATATATATATATATATATATATATATATATATATATATATGTATATATATATACACATACATACAGAAAGTACACGTGTCTTACCTTCTGCAGCATATATAGCTGCTAGCGCCAGCAACGCGATGAAATACTTCGCCATGGTGTCTATATGTGTCAGAAAAATGCGAAATTGTATTAAAATATATATCATGCGAAAACAACACACGTAAGGATAGAGTTAAGTGTGGTCGTCTTGTCAGCTAACGTAATATATTCTATAATAAAATAGGCCCACTAATTTTATTGGTTTAATTGTTTATACGGTGTATCATTTGTAGAAGAAATATGCTTACATTATGTCAGAAATTATTTGTACACATGTATTATAATTAAATACTGTGCAACGTATGTTGTCATACGATCTTCATTATGAGTTTTACAAATGATGGTCGCATTAAAGATCTGTAGCAATTCTAGAATAAAACCCTCAAGAAAAGTCTAACTTACCGAGCAGACAAGGTGTGACCCACAGTTCTTCGACTGATGCCAGTGGTGAAGTTATCTGGAAATGAACCAGTATTTATACCACTGCGTCTAAATCAATCATGTCTCGGTTCACTTCATAGTTCTGCCTTCTTGTTGAAACAAAGGGGTGTTCTTGCAAGTAAACATGTTTGAAACATAACACACTGTAAAATAAAGATGTTCGTTTTCTGTGTTTTGTTTTTCAAACAACATCCACATTTTATAAAGTAGACACATCGCAGCTTAGGAAACTATTTTGTGCGATACGCCAATCAAACCCTACCTACCTCAACCTCCTCAATTAGTGCTTCGTTTGTACATCACGCCACTTGACGCAAAACCTATAATTCATAAAAACATATGTCGGTTGTATTCAGAGTTGAATAATTACACGGCGACATTCTGAAGAAGAATGTGACGCAGGCATCCACTTCCAACTGGCTACAGACACGCAAAGCCTACGTAAGCGTCATTATTATTGATACGCAGGAATTGTTTTGCCTGTCAAACGTGGCGTGATTCGCGTTGTGCAGAAATTGAATGACATTTCTTAGACGTTTTTCCAGGGTTGACACATCGGTGGCAGTGACTGTCCTGTTGTGTGACTGATGGTGATGTAACTAGAGGGTGATACGCACACTCAATCCTTCAGCCGTCTCTCACCTATGTAGCAGGACAGTGGTATTGCCGTCTAGATTGGCCTTTCACAAGGAGAACGGCGAAATGTCGAATACCGAAAATAGTATCAATTATGATCGATAATGAATATGGTCCATCACAGTGTATCGTAGCGTTATATTTGAGATGTATAAACGGTAGTGTTTTTCTGAGTGGTAGATGACAAACCACTTTGGCTGCGTATCCCACAAAGGATTACTCATCAAACGGCGTGATATATTGTACGCGTAAACGACATCAAAATCGTATATTTCTTAAGCGGTTTGGGAAAGTGAACGACGCTCTGTGTTTGCTTGATTCCAATTGTTATAGTATAGCAACGTTTTGTTGTTCGTATTGCTCTAATATATGGCACCGATGCATGGGCAATCCATTGACGTATCATCAATCAAGTACGACATTAAGACACACTGGTTGTTTTTGCTGTCTAGTTTTCTGCCGACTGTCGGTTCGTCATAAAACGTACCTGTAGCCTGTGGTGTAGAATCAATTTGTCAGGTGATCACTAATGTGTGCAATACATGACTAAAGACTGTATATTTTGTAGGCGTGTTAGCTGTCTAAAATAATGGACACGAACGGCTGCTATCGGTGACCATTAAAGTAAATATATTTTGTGTGAACAATACATACAAACGCACTCACCGAACATTAAATGAAAATATACAGGCCTACAGATAAACACGCTGAACTGCATTAACTCGCAAACATGTATGTATAATTGATATATATATATATATATATATATATATATATATATATATATATATATATATATAATATATATATATATATATATATATATATATATATATATATTTATATATTAGATAACGTAAATTATATCGCACATAAGGGTAAAAGTACATAAACACACACACCCATATATGAACAGACAATGAGCGGTGTTGAAGAAAATCAATATGCAACAGTTGTACGGGAGGATGGCTATATAATGTGAGGGCATGTCTCTTACCTAAGAAAACCGTGGTGCATACCGATACCAAAGTTGTACATTTCTGAATTGGTTCGAGAAAAAGCGAATTATTCGTGTAGTAGAACGTTAACTGAGCAATCGTTTGACATCGTAATCAATCAAAGATGACATAAACACGAAACGGTTTGTGTTTTTGTATTCTGGTTCTCGGGCGGTCGTCGCTTCGTCATAAAAACGAACCATAGTAGCCCATGGTGTAGGGTAATCAGTCAAGGGTAAGTTAATGTGTAAAAACAAGGCTATTAAAATCATCATTAAAAACATTTTCAGGTCGGTTGGTAATGGCCATGTATTTTAATTTGATTTAATTAATTAATGTATTTATTTATTTTATAACAATGTTGATATAAAGTATGTTTTAATGCACAGTGTAAATGTTTTAAATTTATTTAATTGGTTTCTAGAAATGATTTTAATTTTTAACAATATATGTAGGTTTCTAGAGATGTTTTTGTAATTGTTAACAAGATATGCTAATATTGTATTTTGATATGATATTGTATGGAATTGTTGTTTTTAGTATGAATGTACATGTACAATCTAACTGCAAATTTGCCACATAATAAATGTATCTACCTTATCTTATCTATCTCCCCAGGTACTTTGCCATCTTTCAGGCCGGCGACTGCTCTAGCCATCTCATTCATGGTTGGCATCTCATCGGGGTTTGTCAGAGGTCTCCAATCCATATGTTGATTTCAAGTCAACAGGTCCCTTCTTGGGTCCCCATATTTCCTTCAGTCCATTGTAGAAGCCCTTTATGTTGAGTCTGTCAGCAGTTGTGTTCATAAAATACAGATACGGGATTCTATAAGTTTACAGTCTGGGCATTTTAGTTCAATTTAGCCCGCATGATGTCAAAGAAGACAGGTGTTTCATGTTTCGTATAAGTTTGTTTTTGCGGTTAAGGACTGCAATATATCACATCGTTTCGTAACCAATTCTTTATCGTATGGACATGCAAAGACGATATTATGAACATCTCGTGTTCTTGTTTGTTTGTTTTTATGTTTGTGCATGGGTCGGTACGTCATAACATATACGACGTGGGTAAAACGTGAATATATAGTATATTTTTGTTGAAGAGTTAGCTGTAACATATATCGTACTGAAATATAACATATTGTATACACAAATACAATCTTACCAAACCGCACGCACACAATCACGCGTAAAGACACATAGGCAGACTCACATGAATACGTAAAACATACACACATAATGTAAATAAGCGTTGTGTAATAAGTGATATTTGAGTATATTTTCCAACGTATTTGATACTTGGAAAATTAGAGGCTTAGCACACGCGAAGATGAACAAGTCAACGAGAAAAGTGATGGTAGAAGACGACACACTAATATACTCCTACACCAATAAGATATAAATCATTGAAACCTAGACATACTTGGGAATGCGGTACACAGAAGATACATAACAATTAAGACCCGGATATTCTAAGACGAATCACAGCCGACTAAAGAGCGATAATCACCAACGCAACTTCATCGATAAGTATACAACTCACGCGTTCTTACAGCAGGGAGAATCGGCGTGAAAACATGGAAACTTTCCAGCAGGCACATAAAAGGTTAGCAGCCGTGCAAGCAAAATTGTAAAAAAAAGTATGTTCAATGTAAATTATCTAGACAGAAAAGAAAATATATGGGTAATTGAAAAACTGAGGAAAAGGTGCGTGCGTGCCTGTGTATTTCAATATAATGGTCAATGTTTGCAGCGGTTCGTGTGTGTGAAATATTAGACAGCTAACACGCCAACAAAATGTATTGTATTACAGCCTTGTTTTTACACATTAATTTTCCCTTGATTGATTACCCTACACCATGGGCTACTATGGCTTGTTTTACGACGAAGCGACGACCGCCCGAGAACCAGAATACAAAAACACAAACCGTTTCGTGTTTATGTAATCTTTGATTGAGTATGATGTCAAACAATTGCTCAGTCAACGTTCTATTACACGAATAGTTCGCTTTTTCTCGAACCGCTTCAGAAATATACAATTTGGTAACGGTATAAACCACGTTTTTCTTAGGCAAGAGACATGCCCTCACATTACATAGCCATTCTCCCGTACAACTGTTGCATATACATTTTCTTCAACAACGCTCATTGTCTGTTAATATATATGTGTGTGCTTATGTACTTTTACCCATATGTGCGATATTTTACTAATATATATATATATATATATATATATATATATATATATATATATATATATATATATATATATATATATATATATATATATATATATATTTATTTATATCAATTATACATACAGTTTTGCGAGTTTATGCAATTCAGCGTGTTTATGTGTAGGCCTGTAGATTTGCATTTTATGTTCGGTGAGTGTGTATGTATGTATGTATGTTCTCACAATATATATATTTACTTTAATGGTGAGCGATAACAGCCGTTCGTGTCCATGATTTTAGACAGCTAACACGCCAACAAAATATACAGTATTTAGTAGTGTATTGCACACATTAGTGATCACCTGACAAATTGATTCTACACCACAGGCTACAGGTACGTTTTATGACGAACCGACAGTCGGCAGAAAACTAGACAGCAAAAACAACCAGTGTGTCTGAATGTCGTACTTGATTGATGATACGTCAATGGATTGCTCATGCATCGGCGCCATATATTGGTATCGGTATTGGACAATTCGCCGTTCACCTTGTGAAGATGAATCTGGACGGCAATGCCACGGTCCTGCTACATGGGTAAGAGACGGCTGAGGGATTGAGAGCGCGTATCACCCTCTAGTTACATCGCCGTCAGTCACACAACAGGATGGCCACTGCCACCGATGTGTCAACCCTGGAAAAACGTCTAAGAAATGTCATTAAATGTTTCCACAACGCGAATCACGCCATATTTGTCAGGCAAAACAATTCCTGCGTATCAATAATAATGACGCTTACGTAGGCTTTGCGTGCCTTTAGCTAATTGGGACTGGGTGCCTGCGTCACATTCTTCTTCAGAATGTCGCCGTGTAATTTTTCAACTCTGAACACAACTGACATAGGATTTATGAGTTATACGTTTCTCCTCCGGTGGCGTGACGTGCAAAAGAAGCACTAATTGAGGAGGTTGAGGTAGGTAGGGTTTATTTAGTGTATCGCATAATATAGTTTCCTAAACTGCGATGTGTCTACTTTAGACAACATGGATGTTATTTGAAAAACAAAGCACAACAGACGAACATCTTTATTTTACAGGGTGTTATGTTTCAAATATGTCTACCTGAAACAACACCCCTTTGTGCCAGCAAGAAGGCAGAACTATGACGTGGACCGAGACATGATTGATTTTAGACGCAGTGGTATAAATACTGGTTCATTTCCAAATACCGTCACCACTGGCATTCGTTGAAGAACTGCGGGTCACACCTTGTCTGCTCGGTAAGTTAGACTTTTCTGAAGGGTTTTATTATATAACTGGTTTAGATTTTTAATGTGCTAATGCGACCATCATTTTGAAACCTCATTATGAAGTTCATATGACAACATATGTTGCAAATTATTCAAGTATAATACATGTGTACAAATAATTTCTGACAGAATGTAAGCCTATTTCTACTACAAATGATACACCGTATAAATAATTAAACATATATAATTAGTGGGCCTATTATATTATAGAATATATTACGTTAGCTGACAAGACGACCACACCTAATTGAATTCTTACGTGTGTTGTTTTCGCGTAATGGATATTTTAATAAGATTTCGCGTTTTTGTGACACATACAGACACCATGGCGAAGTATTTCATCGCGTTGCTGGCGCTAGCTGCTATATATGCTGCAGAAGGTAAGACACATGTGTACTTTGTGTGTGTGTGTGTGTGTTTGTGTGTGTGTGTGTGTGTATATATATATATATATATATATATATATATATATATATATATATATATATATATATATATATATATATAATTTGTGGGTGCGTGTTTGC
Source organism: Oasisia sp. SBJ-2009 (assembly GCA_964017155.1). Lineage (NCBI taxonomy): Eukaryota > Metazoa > Annelida > Polychaeta > Sabellida > Siboglinidae > Oasisia > Oasisia sp. SBJ-2009. The sequence goes on from OZ024865.1 coordinate 45,099,230, forward strand.
GTGTGAATATATTAGATGTACCTGTATGAACGTCTGCCTGTCCATGTACGAGCATTGATGTTTCTGTAGCTACATATGTATGCGAGTGTGTGTATCCAATATTTTTGTGCCCGACTGTGGTGAAACAGTGTTACTACAGCACACGTGAGCTGGTATCTAAGAATGGCATTCCAAAAAGCACAACTAAAAATGTATTGTTTCTTCTTCCAGCACATCGGTACGATGGCTGCTGGAACGGCTACGACTACGATTGCTGCACGCACCGTCGGCCCAACCTTTACTACCCGTCTCTGGTGAAGCCTTTCCCCTACTACTACAGATGCATCAACAGGAGAGTTGTGTACGGCCGTTGTGCCGCCCACCAGTGCGTCACCGAGTCTGGAAGTTGTGGTAAGTCTGATAAAGAGATAATATCAAACTGGCTCATATCATCGACTTTATGTTTCTAGTGGTTTTGACTAGGTTCCTGTGATACGTGTGGTAACATTATGTGTAACTTTATTGTTAATATCGCATTGCCCCGTTGTAGTGGAAGATCCCATTTTGCATTGGCAATAACTGCTTTTCCCATTATAATATATTGCTTATTATTTTTGTATGTCGCGCAGCTAATGTCGAATCCACCAGGACGTAAGCCCTTTAGTATTATTATTAAGTTTACTATTATTCAGATACGATATATAGCGTGACGTATATGAACATATACTCTGTGTTTTGTGTTATCGCTTTCGTCAAGTTAACTATATGTTTCAATGTTTAGCATTACTAAAACATAAAGTTGTTTTAGATAACAAAGAGTTTGTCAAATTCATCAGTGTAATTGAAACATATTGTCAATGCATTCTTAACCTTTACTTTACAGCGTTATCAGTAGTTTAGGAGAGTGGCATATATCGGTGCGCTATAGTAACTGAGCTCCACCATTGTGTGTTTCAGGAGCATGTCGGGATCGCTGCAGCTACACCCGAAGCGTCTACTCGTACTACTCGAGCTACTTCTCCGGTCGCTACTACTACCAGTGTAACCGAGGATCAATGTACTACCGCTCGTGTGGACTGAACCAGTCGTACTACCCGGGACTCGGCCGTTGTGGTTAGTTTACAAGTTATACATTTCATATAGGAGTAATTGGAAACATCTTAATATAGACTATCTATGAACCTGAAATGTGATATAGCGAACATAATATATTCCTAGTGATGATGTCATATGTATGCCGCCCTACGTATGCACGTGAGAAACATGCCAATATCATGTTTTTATGTAATTGTTGTCAGACAATGTATGGAAATTGTGTTCCGCAGGCTGCAGAGAGTCTTACTGTGAGAGGTACAACGGCTGGCAGGCGACCGTATGCAATGGATGCGGAAGCTACGTCTACTGCAGATATGGGCGTCCCATTCGCTACAGGAGATGCCCCTGGAACAGACGCCACTACGACTGTCATCATCGTCGTTGTGTCAGCAGGTGCAACAGCTGCTGTGGCGAACGATAAGCAAGTAGCGTAAGGTAATTTGCTAAGTTTTATTTTGTATTATTCTTATCTCTCTATTGTTGCTTAAGCAGGCACTACAACTTATGGTCATTGATCAGAATGCTGGTTTTGTTTGCGCCAGTGAGTAATACTTCGCTATATGAAAATGTAATACATAGAAACAGCTAATATGCTATTTACATTTAATTGAAGTTTGTTTTACGTCGGCGGTTACTGGATTTATTTTTGGTGTTCACGGACAATTGCAAGATTATATCGTTCGTCTCTCTCTCTCTCTCTCTCTCTCTCTCTCTCTCTCACTCTCTCTCTCTCTCACTCTCTCTCTCTCTGTCTCTCTGTCTCTCTGTCTCTGTCTCTCTCTCTCTCTCTCTCTCTCTCTCTCTCTCTCTCTATATATATATATATATATATATATATATATATATATATATATATATATATATATATACATATACATATACATATGTATGTATCGTAGTGGTTATACATGTGGACACTGTGTAATCATCGTATATGTGATTTACGTTTTTGTTTGTAGGAGTGTTCACGGATGTTCGAAAACAAACTTGGAACACGCGTACGCCTGCAGATATACATTTTGAAGATCATGTATCTACACATTAGATTGTAACCAGCAGGATTATGTTAACATGTCGCTACAATAAAAATGAAACTTTTATCTTTGTTTGAATATTGCTTTATTCATTAGATGAATTAAGACATTTTCGAAAATATCACGTTATATTTCAAAACAACATGTATTATAACACGCGTTGACCATTCATGCCCACATTCACTCAATCTTTTATATAATGATTTATTTTGTAGCAACATTTATGTCACGGTCACGGGCACGACACATCGATCTACAACACATATGTGTTAATATAAATGTGTAGTATATAAATATAAGTAAGTAAATAAATAAATATCTATCATAGCTATGTCATTGCCACAAGTCAAAATAATAAGTAAATAAGTAAATAAATAAGTAAATAAATATATATATATATATATATATATATATATATATATTTTTTCATAGTATACATATATGCATCAGTACATCAAGATCTATCATAGCTATGTCATTGCCACAAGTCAAAATAATAACTATGAATCAGCGCGTTGCGCTGTAACTACGCTGGGTGAATCTTGAGGAATGCAGTTTTTGGTACATAATTAAGCCTTTATATGTATGCCACAGTCACCATGATGTATACTCATAGTAATTGTTTTGATATCCACTTCATGGTAAACATGTTGTGACTTAGTTTGATTCAAGTGTCCGGATAACCTTTTGTCAGATATGTTTGAGATATTACGGAAGCCCGTTAGTGCCATGGTGCCAGATAATTAAGTGGCGGCTGTCAAGAAAAAAACTTTCACCGTGGCACCAACGGGCTTCCGTAAGATAGCGCTACATAAACTATGACTCAATCGAACAGTTTTGCTTACGTGATTGCTCTCGCAGAATTCACTCGAATAGTTTCGCTACATTGTACCAGTTAATTATCTCACATTTATTTTGTAAGAATATAGTTTGCTGTTCAAAATTCATCTGATGGGAACACGTACAAGGCCAACATTTTCAAATGTGTTTATTTAACAACCAAGTAACAATTAAACTTCTTCAAAAATCAAACGAGGAAAGAAAACTGGCGAGCTCAGAGAAGAACTCCAAGTTACCGTAACAAATGCAAGGCGGATCAATCCGTTGTATAATGGTATCACATCCAATAGGAAGATGGAGAAGAGCGTGGGGGCCAGTTAACAACCTTGCTTGACCCCATTTGTAACACTGAACGATTCCGAGACTTCCCCTCCAACACTAACATTCGCTCTCATTCCGGTATGTAGAGCTTCGATCGTAGTTGTAAACTTCTTTGGGCATCCACACTTCTTCAGTAGCTGCCATATCCCGGTCCTCACAACTGTATCGAACGCCTTACTGAAGTCAGAACCAGCGAGGACGGCAAGCACCCTGGATGTAACCACCCTATGGTCGGTGTAGGGTAAAATGTCATGAAAGAAATGACTACAGACCATAACGTTGTGGACAAAATAGCTAGATAACAGTCAGTTAATATAATATTGCCGTATACTGGAAACAACTAGACGTTCGACAAGGCTACTATATGCATGAGTACCCATACTACTAAAAAGGTTGGATATTTGTGTACGGGTAATATTCGAGCAGTAATTTCAGGAATGGTGGAAGCCTTAATAAGTGGATATACTGTTCCACTGAACAGGTCTACTAACGAGTAAATTGTAAAGCATTTGAGATAGTCTTGGTGGCGGTATAGTGTATTATATAATAACTTATAAAAATCTTTTTGTTTTTAAATGAGCACGCAGGGATCGCTGCAGCTACACCCGAAACGTCTACTCTTACTACTCGAGCTACTTCTCCGGTCGCTACTACTACCAGTGTAACCGTGGATTAATGTACTACCGCTCGTGTCGATTTAACCATTCGTACTACCCGGGACTCGGCCGCTGCGGTTCGAGTACAATCCATATGTATTCAAAAACAATATTAATCATAGAACACAAGGTCTCACATACTGAAACCGTTTGTCGTTAGACTGATTTATTGACCATGTTCCTTAAAATATTTGCGTAACATATTTGAGTTCAGACTACCAATTATATTCTGATTACAACGCTTGTGTTAATTACTTGGTGATATCTCTTCGTATCTATTTCGTTTTATTTGCAGCAGATAAAGTAACGTTCTTATTAATCGACAAATGTGTTATTGTTATATGCACAATTGCGATTAGGATTCATACGCATATTGTATTCCGCAGGTTGCAGAGAGACTTACTGTTAGAGGTACAGCGGCTGGCAGGCGACCGTTTGCAACGTATGTGGAAGCTATGTCTACTGCAGATATGGACGTCCCATTCGCTACAGGAGATGCCCCTGGAACAGAGGTCACTACGACTGTCATCATCGTCGTTGTGTCAACAGGTGCAACGGCTGCTGTGGCGAACGACAAATGTGTAGCAAACGGTGACTAGATAATATCCCTCATTAGTTGGTTCATCTGATTATCGTTCTGATCGGTATTATTCTTGCAGACAATTGAGTTAACATTTGATATTATTATCACCATATTCCAAATGTACACAAACATATTCCTTCGTGTCAAATTAGATGAATAAATGTAAATGTGACATTTAACGGAAGAGATTTTGATCTCCTACAAAGCAACCACAGGATTGTATGAAGGAGGACATCTGAACACAACACATAGCGTACCCATTATACATGCGGGGTAAATAGAAATAATACGTGATCTTCGACGATACATAAAACTTCAAACCAATTAGCTATTGGAAGCAGCAAAAACGGCAGGCATAGATTATGATTCACTTGAATGAAGTACTCTGATTCTAAAAAAACAACTACAAAAACAGTCGTGTATCGACTTCGTGATGTGTCGTGATTTAACATTTTTTACGTCGGCGTCACTCCGCGGACGAGCAGCATGATGTTTGCAAGTCACCCAAAGGGTCATTTTTTTATCAGAAACCAACAGACAACAAAAAACGAGTGCATGCTGGTCAGACAAAGTTCAGCTCAACAAAAACATGTAAAACCATGCGTTATAGTTAACGGCAGAACGAGTGTGTTGCGTGTTTGAATATGTTTAACTGTTTTTGTCTGTTTCGTCTGACATTTCTAACGTTGGCGGTTTGCCTACGTAAACGTTTGATTGGTGTAATGCACTGTTACCTGACTTGCTAATGTAGTGAAACACCTACAGAGTGGTTTGTTGCGGCACAGTTTGAAGTACAAAAAGTGTAGCCTCGACATATATTCACGCATCGGATTCACGTATAAAAAAATTCAGAATACACGTCGTCCAATAAAATATGATGAATTCTGACAGCTCGCTCTCACGCAAAACATTCACGTATACATATATAGATATACATATATACAGCCTACCCGCTGTCGAACACAACTACACACATTCATATAGTACGCTCGCGTACACAACTCTTACCTTCGGCTGCACATAGGGGAAGGAGGGGCATGTCCGCACACTTAGATGAAACACGCTTTAGATAATGCACTATGTGTGCTAAGAGGGAGATAGTTAGCATTCAAAATGAGCAATCATATTATTTCATTGTTAGTTTGTTAGAAATCGCATATCCCATCAGATATATTTACATATATGGGTAAATGTAGAGGCATACCTTTGTGCGGACATGCACCAAGGTACGGGGCATAGCAGCGCTTATGCCCCAGGAATGGCAAAGCAACAGCTGGTCTCACATAGCACACTATTAACTGCAATACTAATATGTGTAGGCTTCATGCACGTGAATTACTTTAAGACAAACTTACAAGAAACACAAGAGAACACAAATCAACGGTTTCAAATGTTCATATGTAAGTCCACGTCATTTGATATCTTGGTTTCTTTTGTCTGTGAGCAATGATCAATTAAGCTTTATTTAGTTAACGGACGAAATGCTTTTAACTTTTACAGAAACTGTCTTTAATACATTACCGTGATATATCTTCGTCTGATCATGCAGCCTTTCCTCTTCACTTAGCAAGTTATTTTTTGATATACTTTCAGCTAAACAGTGTAATAAACAGGTATACATTCACGTTACAATAATACAGTATTGTATAATGAAACATAAAATACGTTTTTTTCTAAACACGATTTTTCATTTGAAATAGCCTTGAAAATCTGGTCGTTTCACTCTAATGTTCCCACATGCATTATATATGCATCTGAGTGATGTGTATAGCCTTCTATGTAGAGCGATTGGGGAATAGCATGTCATATCCACATGAATACGAGTACATTGACCAGCTTGTTTGCAGCAGTCCACCTCATCACATCAGCAGGTGTACGTTAAGTTGATGTTCTTTTCGTCGGACCATTCTGAACTTCGACATGCAGCTATAGATGACCATATCTAGACACGCATCGTGCATAGGAGGTGGTCTTGTCCAGACAGCTTTCGAGCTATCTTACTATGTCGTCTATGTAGAGGTGTCGGTGGGAGAAAGGATGACTATATACATGCACCTGGTCTTCCTGCAGCCAGGTGTTTGCCTGGGAGTTGGCGTGTGTTGTGTGAATTTCCACGACCTCTCTGATAGGGGTAACATCTCTAGATCAAGCCATGCCTTTCCGAAACGTTGAAATATGGCATTGACGACGGTTGACAACGCATGTGTGCCATATAGGTGACACGCAAATGAATATGAACATTACATTTCATCTGTTACGGTTACATATACAAATGGTTCAACTGTTGCAATTGTCCATCATGCCCAATTTCCTGGACAAGGTGTGGATGGTTAAACAGCGTTTCTTTTCATCAGTAACACAGCTTCCCATGGTTACTAACCGCTGACGTTGAATCGCAACCTGTGAGTGCGTGGAAACCCAGTAGGTTATCCTTAATTGCTTTTGTAAATTTCTCAGACAGCGCATATATTGGATACCGAGTGTTGCGTTTTTGAATGTGTTTAACTGTTTTTGTTTGTTTCGTCTGACATTTCTAACATACGTGTTTTTGGTGGTTTTCACGACAGTCAAACCTTTGCTGCCGGTGTTGTTTGAGTGGTCTATGATACATTGCACCGTTACATAACTTGGTAACGCAGTGAAGCACCTACAGAGAGGTATGTTGCGACACAGTTTGAAGGAACAAACAAACCAGCATACATCTACCGACGTTCCAAATGCCACGCCGTAGTGAAGCCCCCGACATATATGCAAGCGTCGCATTCACAAATACATAAATTCAGACTACACGTCATCGAACCAACTATGATGCATTTAGACAGCTCGCTCTCACGTAACGCATTCACCACACACACACACGCGCGCGCGCCCCCCCCCCCCCATATATATATATATATATATATATATATATATATATATATATATATATATATATGTAGATTACCCGCTGTCGAACACAACTACACACATACATATAGTTCGCTCGCTCACACAACTCTTACCTTCACATGGTATATTTTGTGTATGCTGCACATTGTGTATGTTGTGGCAAATGATGCAGGGCGCCAGAACGAGTTTTTTTAATACAAAGTGGTGGCTGCGGGTGAAACGATATTGTTGCTGGGCGGTGAGGGCTCTGGATGTTACCAGATTGTTGTACTGTATTAAACGTAATTCCGCCAGGATAATGAAGTTAAATGAGGTACTATCACTATTACCTTTCTCCTATAAAGGAATACTACGTTTAAGATTGCCTGAATCAGTACAATCTCAACTTGATCGCAGTCTGTTACAAAATACATCATAAACCATTTTGAAGGATGGAACCGTAAATATCAGCAGCTGTCGGTATGTGGACTTTGCGATGAGTAGATTATTGTAAATTCCTCGAAGTGCTAATATTTAGCAAAGGGTCATTAGCCGTGCTATTGATCTCCTACAAAGCAACCACAGCATTGCCTGACGGATATCGTCTGAAAAAAGCAGCATATCCATTATACATGTGGGGTAAATAGAAATGAATTTAATACGTGTTCTTCGACGATACATAAAACCTCAAACAAATTAGTTAGTGGCAGCGGCAACTACTGCATGTATAGTTTGTGATTCACTTGAATAAAGTTCTCTGATTCTAAAAAACAGCGAAAAACAGTCGTGTATCAACTTCTTGATGTGTCGTGATTTAACCTTTTTCACTTCTGCGTCACTCCGCTTACTGTTTGCAAATCACCCAAACGTTCATCTTATCAGAAACCGACAGACAACAAAAAACCAGTACATGGTGGTCAGACAAAGTTCAACTCAACAAAAACATGTAAACCAATGCGTTGTAGTTAACGGCACAACGAGAGTGTTGCATGTTTGAATGTGTTTAACTGTTTTTGTTTGTTTCGCCTAACATTTCTAACGTTCGTGTGTTGGTGGTTTGCCGTCATAAACATGACAGCCATAGAGTGGTCTGTTGCGACACAATTTGAAGAATAACAAGTAAAGCTGCGACATATATGCAAGCATCGCATTCACATATACATAAATTCAGACTACACGTCGTCGAACCAAATATGATGCATTCAGACAGCTCGTGCTCACGCAAAGCATTCATATATATTATATACAGACTACCCGCTGTCGAACACAACTACACACGTTCATATAATACGCTCGCTCACACAACTCTTACCTTCGGCTGCACATAGGGGAAGTAGGGGCATGTCCGTACACTTAAGATGAAACACGCCGTAGATAATGCATTGTGTGGTCGCTAAGAGGATGATATTTAGCATTCAGAATGAGCAATCATATTACTTCGTTGTTAGTTAGTTAATTAGTTAGAAATCGCATGTCCCATCAGATATTTACATATTTAGGCATATGTAGAGGCATTCCTTGGTGCGGACATGCAATAAGGTACGGGGCGTGCGATTATGCCCCAGGAATGGCAAAGCAACAGTTGGTCTCACACAGCTGACTATTAACTGCAATACTAATATGTATGTGTATGTGTAGGCTACATGCACGTGAATTACGTTAAGAAAAATTTACAAGAAACACCAGAGAACACAAATCAACGGTTTCAAATTTTCATATGTAAATCCACGTCATTTGATATCTTGGTTTCTTTTGTCTGTGAGCAATGATCAATTAAGCTTTATTTATTTAACGGACGTAATGATACACAACATGATAAATGTGAGGCCAATACGATATAGCATATTGCACATTGATGAAGCATTGAATGATATAAAATAAAAGTGTGATAATATTAACTAATCATATAGTAATCATCATGTATTATCTCACGGCAAAGTTGTCTATAATAGTTGTGGAAAGCTCCAGCAATGCGATGATATATTTTGCCATAACTTCTGTCTTACTATGAAATAAGCAAATGCATGTGCTGAACATCTTACTAAAATGCGAAGTATTGTAATGTCCCCAATAAACTAACAGATTCAGTGAAGTATGAAACAAAACAACTTATCTACAAAGCATATGACAACAAGAAGAGAAGAAAATTCCATGAAACGTGTCACTTACCGGGCAGACAACGCCTTCAGCTGTGTCCTATGGTGCAACACACCCGGGAGTCAGAGGACTCATCACAAACATTACACATCAAGGTATTCACACAATTGTATTATTTTGTTATTTGTAATGTCAACCTCCATGTGGTCTTAAATGATGCATCGACGTTTAGTAATAGACAATTGTGATCAGTCATCCGAAACCCATTTACCAAAAACACATAACGTATCAAGCATTCAGCTCCATATGCCCAATGATGTAAACATGTCATTCGTAAAACACACATTTACATGATACATGTGTGTAGCCGGATTAATAGTTATATCGTTAATGTTTGTGATGAATCCTCCAAACTTCTGCAAACTGCAGTGGTTGCCAATAGCAATAACTAAGATAAATGAATATTGTTGTACTCACGCAAGAAGTCCTGGCTGGACGCGCACAGCAATATCTCTCCCATTGTGTAGGCCTGCATCAGAAAAACGACACCGCTGCGCTCGAGTGAACACAGTCAACCGGGTGTCTTAAGTGCAAGACGCCGGTGGATGACAGCTCACTCACGTGGCTGCTTCAACACTGTGCAACTTGCTGCCACACCGTGTCGGCAATCTAATAGTGGACCATTCAAACATTGCAAAGTCCTCTAGAATTGTTTTGTCGGCATTGTTTGTGTTAAATAAAGGGCAGCCATGCTAGATCAATCATGACGAAAGTAAGAGAAACATGACTAGGTGGATGCCCCGATCAGTTTTGAATTTAATGGCCATTATTTGAAGGTCACGAACTCAACTGTGTCTTAATTTAGGTTTTTATTTTACTGATGAAATACATTCTCAGGAAGTCGATCTCTACATAGCAGTAGCGATTTTACGATCAGGGCACTTATTGGCTGAGATATAAGGCGTCTAACGTTGCACTTAAACACAGATGCATAGGATATTGCAACACTACAATTGGATTATCTCGAAATATGTTTTTCTTGTATGCACAAGTTGTTTGCTTATCCACTATTGCCAGGTTAATCTGTTTTGAAAACAATACAATACAGTACCGGCAAAAAGTCTTCGGAACATCAAGAAACATTGACGCTGACCTGTTTCATGTTCTGAGCAACTTCCTATGTTTATGTTTCCATGTGTGTCAATTATTTCTTGATGTGATGATATTGCATTCCTGACAATACTGTTAACAATAAACAATAAATTAACAGTTTTATAAATATTTCGATTTGAAACATGACACATATCAGTTTTGTTGCTGTTCCCATGACTTGTTGTCGGAACTGTACATGTCAATATACAACACGTCCATCTTGTATTAAATGATGCATCGACGTTTAGTAATAGACAATTGTGATCAGTCTTCCAAAACCCATTTACGTAAAACACATAATTTATCAAACACTTTGCGCCACATGACCACTGATGTAAAATATATCATTCGTAAAACACAGAGCATGTAACATAATAATGTTACATGTTCTGTGTTTTACGAATGATATGTTTTAGTGGTCATTTGGCGTAGAGTGTTTGATAAATTACGGTTATATATACATTATATATGTAACCGTAGTAATAAATCCATCATTAATGTTTGTGATTAATCATATAACTACTGCAAGCTGCAGTGGCTGTCAATAGCACAACTAAGATCAATGACAACAATTATATCTCCCATTGTGTAGGCCAGCACCAGACAACTATACCGGTGCGCTCGAGTGAACACAGTCAGTCGCGTGTCTTAAGTGCATAATGTCAGTGGGTGACAGCTCACTCCAGTGACTGCTTCAACAGTGTGCAACTTGCTGTGTCGGAAATATAATAGTGGATCAGTCAAACATTGAAAAGTCCTCTAGAATGTTTCTATCGGTATTGTTTTTTTAATAACGGGCATCAATGCTAGTTGGGATGAGGAAAATTAATAGGGTGGATGACACGATCAGTTTTGAATTTAAAAGTCATTTGAAAGATCACGTTTCTTAAGCGGTTTGAGAAAAAGCGAACTATTGATATAATAGATCGTTCACTGAGTAATCCGTTGACATGTAGTCAATCAAAGCCGGCATTAAGACAGACAGTTTGTGTTTTTGTGTTTTGGTTCTCTGGCGAGCGTCGGTTAGTCATAAAACAAACCATACTAGCTCATGGTGTAGGGTAATCAGTCTATTAAAAAGTAATGTGTAAAATGCGATTGTAATAACATACATTTTGTTGCAGTGTTAGCTGTCTAATACTTCACAGATACGAGCCGCTGAAAACATTGACCATTATATTGAGACACACACGCACGCACCTATTCCTCAATTTGTCACTTACCCGTATGTTTTCTTTTCTCAAGATAATTCAAATATATGACATACTTTTTCTAGCTTTGCTTGGACCGCTGCAACCTTTTCTGGGCCTGCTGGAAAGTATCGAAGTTTTTGCACCGATTCTACCTGCTGTATGTACGCGTGAGTTGTATAGTTATCTGCTATTCATCTTATAATATACGTGTCTTACTTGTTATGTATCTTCTGTGTACCACAGTTCCTTGTATGTCTAGCTTTCAATGGTTTCTATCTGATTGATGTTGGAGTATATTAGTGTGTTATTTTCTACCATCACCTTTCGAGTCAATTTATTCACCTTCTCGTATGTTAGCGCATATTGCTTTGTCGTCGTCGAAGCGAAGATGACTGAGATATACTCCATCTATCAAGAAGCCTCTAATTTTCCAGGTAACAAATACGTTGGTAAATATACTCAAATATCGCTTATTACGCAACAATTATTTACATTATGTGTGTATGTTTTATGTATTCATGTGAGTCTGCATATATATCGTTACGCGTGATTGTGTGCGTGCTGTTTGGTAAGATTGTGTTTGTGTGTACAATATGTTTTTAATAAGATACGTGGGATTTTGTTTGTGGGAATATGTTAGATTTCAGTAATATATATATATATATATATATATATATATATATATATATATATATATATGTCATAGTTACGATATATGTCATAGTTAACTTTTCAACAAAAATATACCCTGCAATATTCACGTTTTACACACTTCAGTAACCGACATCACTGAGTGCGAAGCTATGTTTTATGACGTACCGACCTATGCACAAACATAAAAACAAACATTCAAGAACATGAGGTGTTCATCATGTCGTCTTTGCATGTCTACGTCCATACGATAAAGAATTGGTTATGAAACGATGTGACATAGTGCAGTCCTAAACCACGACAACAAACTTGTACGAATGATATGGAACACTTAATTTTTATGACATCACGCTGGCTAAATTGAACAAAAATGCCAGATTGTAATTTCATAGAATCCAGTAGGGGAGGTAGGGGCATGTCCGCACACATAAGGTGATACACGCTATAGACAATGCACTGTGTGTGCTAAGAGGGTGATATTTAGCATTCAGAATGAGCAGTCATATTACTTTGTTGTTAGTTAGTTAAGAAATCCCATATCCCATCAGATATGTCAATATTTGGTCAAATATAGAGGCATAGCTTTGTGCGAACATGCCCCAAGGTAAGGGGCATAGCCGCACACTGTGTGCGGTTATGCCCCAGGAATGGCGAAGTAACAGCTGGTCTCACAGAGTTGAATATTAACTGCAGTAATAATATGTATTGGTACGTGTAGGCTACAGGCACGTGCCTTACGTTTAAAAAACTTACAAGAAACACCAGAGAACACAAATCAAAGGTTTGAAGTATTCAAATATTAGTAAAGTTGAGAAAATAGTGGCCTTAAATCATAGTCCACGTTTATTCCTCTTTAAGCGTCAAAGCAAACAAAAACATGGATTTGTAACGGGTAAAGTCAAAGTTTGCAACCCAGCTACTCTGATGCCTTCTAGCTAAAAACAGCATATGTGGCTTCGTACCGCGCAAAGTCAAATTCAAAACTCGGTTTGTCGGGCGTGCGAGCATGTCTTTGTATGGACTAACGTATACGGGCAATGTTCTATATTATAGATTATACATCATTTGTCATCTTGTTGAACAATTAAGCTTTATTTATTCAATGGACCTAATGATATACAACATGGGAAATGTGAGGCCAACACGATATAGCCTATCGCACATTGATGAAGCAATAAAAATATATAAAAGTATGATAACTTAAAAAGTATATATTATACTATCTCACATCAACGTTTCCTGTAATATGTGTGGTAAGCAACTGACGTATCTAAATATGTATCTAAGTAGACTATGCAATGTTATAGGCACCGATGCATGACATACGTCTGCACGGCGGGTGGGGCATGACCGCACAGGACTGTATCAGTATACATGCAAGTAGCTGATTGTACGATAGGCTTTTTGTTGTACTTGGATGCTTATCATTTACCATAATACTGTATGTCTTTCAAGGTACAATCAGCAGAGCGCACACCACAACGCAGAGGCTAACAAGATGGCTGAACAAAACCTAGAGAAGGCCACGGACATGCAGCCAAAACCGTGAGACGACGACACACATAACGGAACGCGTCTGTAATTAAGATCAAAGCAGACAGACACGGCATATTCACACATGCAGACGTGCACGAAAGCATGACAATGCATGCGAGACAAAGGAGACCACCGCATGTTCCGAAACAGAGCAGACATGGTACATATGCACTGAGCAAGTCGCACCATATCGCGCGCAGATACAAGTTGAATAAGCAAATGATGCCACACCACCCAATGTCCACGCACACGCAAACACCCAAGGAAACGTCATTACAGGAAAATTCCCATCGGCACAAACACCACGTAAACACACATGATTATAACGACAAATTAACAAGTGTTGTGTGCACGTATGTATATGTTGTGTAACCGCATCATGATAATCAAAACTAAGAAGCGCCACGTAACAATTTTATGAAAAGGGTTCACAGGGATAGACACACATAAGTGTTGCACTTCATGGCTACTCCTCTTCAAAACATAGTTCTGAATAGTACTTCATGCGGCTTACGAGTAGTAATCGGATGGCATGCTTTTGAATAATGTTGCATGTTTTGAAATAAAATGAATGAAAAAGAATTGAATTGTAAAATAAGCAAACACACATAAGATGTGACATCATATCAAGAACCCAAAGATGGTAGATATTGGTCAGTAATAGACACTGCCAAACCGTAACAAACAACTAAACGAGATGGAAGTGTCCATGGTCATCAATCATGTTAAAACAAAGCACGCACCAAAATACGTAGAACAAAGCCGGAAGCACATAATACCTCACACTTTCTCAGGCGAGAGAAAGACATATAAACACAGGAAAAAGACACCCAATAACATGCGCCGAAACAAGAAGGCCATGGAAGATGAGAACAGTGTTGGAAAACAAATACCTACCATGCGTGGACACGGATCACGTGGACACGGATCATTAGAGCAGACGATGGCACATCGTAACATACGTCCCAGATAAGGACAGCAATCCAAAGTGATTATATCCTCCAGCACATGCGTCACAACAAATGAATAAGACACATAAACACGATCCACCCAGAACAGGCAAGCAGAATATAGAAATGGGGCAACTGCGTAGAAAAGAGCAGACCGCATCAAGCGCCCAAACACGTCAAACCGGGATAGACAAAATCCGCGGTCGGACGACATCCTGCGCGTAGAAAGTGTGGGCATGGCTTATACATAATAGGCCGAGTCCGAAAATAGCAACCACCCAAAACCAAGTGGCCCAGAGTCGGATAACCCCATGTGCCTGACAATAAGAGCCGCCCAAACAAATCGGACATGCATCAAAGTAATCACGTCAACCACAACGGGCGCCCAAACTAAGTGAACACCGTTCAAAAACAAGCAATGCGAACACAGGCCGAACGATGTGAACACGCGTCCAATCAAATGTGACACGCACACCGGCGCGGAAGTCGGCCGGCACCGGATAAAAAACGTGAACGGAGTGTGAAGTGGAATCTGGCGGTCAATATTCTTCCCGCCAGGTAGAGCAACTGTGTAATACGTAAGCAAAACAAACACAGCTGAAACAGACGACGCTTCGCAAACAACTGGCATGTATGTATTGGTCAATATACATGACGCCAGGGAGTCTCGCTTAACCGACTGTCGGGCGGCTGCAGAACTACGCCGAGAAGACATTCTGGCGACTTTGCCGGCCTGTAAAATTGATCCGTGTGAGGTTAAGCCATGCTGCCATGTCATGGATACTGTTTAATCCAGCTGAATACATAACAGAAACAACCGGACATTTTAAATTTTATTTTCGTGGTAGTATAAGTTTTACGTTTTGAATAGTTTTAAAATACAGCAATAACTGCTAAAGAGTGTCGTTATTCTATTAGTTATGTGAAAAAACGGCCTGGGAAGCAATCAGGGTAACTACCCTAATCTGGTAGAAGGTCGCTTTGGCGGTTACACTTGCAGCCCATAATT
Source organism: Oasisia sp. SBJ-2009 (assembly GCA_964017155.1). NCBI lineage: Eukaryota > Metazoa > Annelida > Polychaeta > Sabellida > Siboglinidae > Oasisia > Oasisia sp. SBJ-2009. The sequence goes on from OZ024865.1 coordinate 45,115,194, forward strand.
TCCCAGGCAGAGTTGAGAGGTGACAATTCCGCCACTTCACCTAGCCTGGGTGAACGAGGATAGGCACCAGATAGACATATGTGGATCACGCCGGCAAAGAACGCACAGGTGAAAAAGACATCCTGCAATACACTTGGCACTAGGCCGAACCGCCCGTGTATGACGCAGGCAAAACACACACACAGCTGAAACAGACGACGACTCGCAGGTACCGCCAACCCACTTGGCGCCAGTAGTAACACCGAGGAAACACGGCGGCAAGTAACGCACAGCTGAAACAGACGACATCTCTCTGTGTTTTTTTTTTTTTTTTTTTTTAACTAATGTAGATATTTCATGTCATGTTTTAACGAGTTTTAACTTTGGGTATCTTTCTATGATTTCTTGTAACAGCGCCTTCGAACAAGGTAACTTGGATTAATGGTGCTATATAAATGCTTATATTATTATTGTTATTATTAAATTAAGGCCAATATACTTGTCGCCAGGTAGGGCCGTGAGGTAAATCACGCACAGCTGAAACAGACAACACCTCTGTTATCCTAGCATATTACGGCCATATACTTGGCGCCAGTCAATGAGGTAAATCACGCACAGCTGAAACAGACGACACCTCTGTTATCCTAGCATATTACGGCCATATACGTGGCGCCAGTCAATGAAGTAAATCACGCACAGCTGAAACAGACGACACCTCTGTTATCCTAGCATATTACGGCCATATACTTGACGCCGGGCAATGAGGTAAAACACGCACAGCTGAAACAGACGACACCTCTGTTATCCTAGCATATTACGGCCGTATACATGGCGCCAGGCAATGAGGTAAATCACGCACAGCTGAAACAGACGACACCTCTGTTATCCTAGCATATTATGGCCATATACTTGACGCCGGGCAATGAGGTAAAACACGCACAGCTGAAACAGACGACACCTCTGTTATCCTAGCATATTACGGCCATATACTTGGCGCCAAGCAATGAGGTAAATCACGCACAGCTGAAACAGACGACACCTCTGTTATCCTAGCATATTACGGCCATATACTTGGCGCCAGGCAATGAGGTAAATCACGCACAGCTGAAACAGACGACACCTCTGTTAACCTAGCATGTGACGGCCATATACATGGCGCCAGGCAATGAGGTAAATCACGCACAGCTGAAACAGACGACACCTCTGTTTTCCTAGCATATTACGGCCATATACATGGCGCCAGGCAATGAGGTAAATCACGCACAGCTGAAACAGACGACACCTCTGTTATCCTAGCATATTACGGCCATATACATGGCGCCAGGCAATGAGGTAAATCACGCACAGCTGAAAAAGATGACACCTCTGTTATCCTAGCATATTACGGCCATAAACATGGCGTCAGGCAATGAGGTAAATCACGCACAGCCGAAACAGACGACACGTCTGAAAGTACATCGGCGTACGTCGCGCGTAAAAATATAAACCAAATGCATATAAATGAAAAAGTGCAAACGAGACATCCTGCTAATCCCGGTGTGTAAAATAAAAACGAAGTGAACAGGACACTGAAAAGCGCAAGAGAGAGGGTCCAAAATAGCGCCCACTAAACGGAGTGGGAGAATGCGCGAGGCAGAGAAACGGCCCTTGTTCAGCCGTAGGCAGGGACCGAAGCAGTGTAACTGACCTCCGCTTGATGACGCCCAAGGGGCATGTAGTGGAAGCAAGGGAAAAAAGGTGTGTGTGTGTGTGTGTGTACACGGACGTGTCCAGGAGTTAACATGGGCGTACTAACGTATACACAGGTATATACATATATATACATATATATATATATATATATATATATATATATATATATATATATATATATATATCACACATACATACACATACACAAACATATATATATATACATATACACACACATACACACACGCCTGCACAGACACAGCGAAACATAACAATATATATATATATATATATATATATACATATACATATATATATATACATAGACACACATATGCATACACACATGTAGACCCCGAGTCTATACTCAGCAGAGCCAGCAGCACAGCGTGGGACAACCGCATATACATCCGGGGCGCCCCCGGACGACGCAGCCTGCGGCTGTAGACTTTACCACCCGCCAGGAGTAATTAAACCGTATCTCTAAGGCAGGGTCCCCGCGGCGAACTTCAAACGGTAATTAACCCGTCGTCAAATAGCGCTAACCAGCCGGCGCCTGGACAGCGTCGGACACCCCAGTGTCCTCGACCGATAGGACCCAACCGTACACAGCCCGACATTCAAAAGCTGCGATCGTGCCCAGGACAAGACAAAAATAGTTGTGTAAACAAAACGTAAACTTTCAAAGGGACGTGAGGATATGTTAGCGTCACCTAGATTACATCTCACCGGCACTGAGGCAACAAGCAATCAACACCTCTTTTACCGATGCAACCGTAGCTAAAGTGACTCGCACGAAGAAGAAACGATGGCAGCAAACACCCACCGGTGTGTCAACTCACGCGAAAATCATTATACAACGAGCAAAGCATACTACTACAGCTGGATTGTGTCGCAAAAAAGAAATAAACATACGTGACGTGGAGGGAGTTCCGCAGAGCAAACGTCCAATTAACAGCACATATCTCAGATCAACCACGAAATGTATGTGATGATCGCAGAGTGGATTCCCGCAGAGTTACAACACCGCGCTGTATAGTCAATGAAGACAGCGGGATGAAAATGTCGTTAAAACCAACAGAGGTACCGACAAACCCTGTTGCCAAGTCAACGAATACAGCGGAACTGCCGGTTCGAGGTCACCGGCTAGGTGGCTGTCACACTGCCCTCTCCTGCCCGGGGCTGGGCGACGGGAAACGTTGACCTTAGGTGGCCTCCATTCGTTTCGTGTGCCTAGCTTCATTCAGGGCTTGCCTCAAAATTATATTGCATCCCCCTGGACACAATACAGTTTTTGCGATCTCACAAAATGTATGATTACCTGAAACAGTACAATCTCACCTTGATCACAGTCTGTTACAAAATACATCATACACCAGTTTGTAGGATGGAACCGCAAATATCAGCAGCAGTCGATATGTGGACTTTGCGCTGACTAGATAATAGTAACTTCCTTGTAATAAACATTTAACGGAACGGTCGTTTGATCTCCTACAAAGCAACCACAGAGTTGTCTGAAGGTGGACATCTGAACACAACACATTATACATGCGGGGTAAATAGAAATGGATGTAGTACGTGATCTTCGACGATACATACAACTTCCAACAAATTAGCTAGTGGAAGCGGCAAAAACGGCAGGCATAGTTTGTGATTCACTTGAATGAAGTACTCTGATTCTAAAAAAACAACTATAAAAACAGTCGTGTATCAAGTTCGTGGTGTGTCGTGATTTAACCTTTTTCACGTCGGCGTCACTCCGCAGAAGAACCACATAATGTTTGCAAGTCAGCCAAAGGTTCATTTTATCAGAAACCAACAGACAAAAAAAAAACAATGCAGGCTGGTCAGACAAAGTTCAGCTCAAGAAAGACATGTAAAACCATGTGTTGTAGTTAAGGGCAAAATGAGAATGTTTCGTGTTTGAATATGTTTAACTGTTTTTGTCTGTTTCGTCTGACATTTCTAACGTTCGTGTGTTGGCGGTTTGCTTACGTAAACGATTGATTGGTTTATGATACACTGCACCGTTACCTGACTTGCTAATGCAGGGAAGAACCTACAGAGACATATGCAACAATTCAGAATACACGTCGTCGAACCAAATCTGATGCATACAGACAGTTCGCTCTCACGCAAAACATTCACATAAACATATTCACAGACAACCCGCTGTCGAACACAACTACACACATTCATATAATACGCTCGCTCACACAACACTTACCTTCGGCTGCACATAGGGGAAGTAGGGCCATGTCAGTACATTTAAGATGAAACACGCTGTAGATAATGCACTGTGTTTGCGCAAAGAGGGTGATATTTAGCTTTCAGAATGAGCAATCATATTACTTCGTTGTTAGTTAATTAGTTAGTTGCCTTTTTGCGGACATGCACCAAGGTACGGGGCATAGCCGCACATTGTGTGCGGTTATGTCCCAGGAATGGCAAAGCAACAGCTGGTTTGACAGAGCTGAGTATTAACTGCTATACTAATATGTATGTGTATGTGTAGGCTACATGCGCGTAAATTACTTTAAAAAACTTACAAGAAACATCAGAGAACACCAATCAACGGTTTCAAATGTTCATATATACGTCCACGTCATTTGCCATCTTGGTTATTTATGTCTGTGAACATTGATCAATTAAGCTTTATTTATTTAACGGACGTAATGATACGCAACATGATCAATGTGAGGCCAACACGATATAGCCTATTGCACATTGATGAAGCAATGAATTATATAAAATAAATGTGTGATAGTATTAAATAATCATATAATAATCATCACATATTATCTCACAGCAACATTGCCTATAATATGTGTGGTAAGCATCTGAAGTATCTAAATATGAATGTAAGTAGACTACGTAATATCATAGGCACCGAAGCTACTGCATCTAGCGCCAGCAACGCAATGATATATTTTGCCACAACTTCTATCTTACTATGAAATAAGTAAATGCATGTGATGGCCATTTTACTAAAATGCGAAGTATTGTAATGTCCTCCATAAACTAACATATTCAATGAAGTATGAAACAAACCAACTTATCTACAAAGCATATGACAACAAGAAGAGAAGAAAATTCCATGAAACATGTCACTTACCGGGCAGACAACGCCTTCAGCTGTGTCCTGTGGTGCAACACACACGGGAGTCAGAGGACTCATCACAAACATTACACATCAAGGTATTCACACAATTGTATTATTTTGTTCTTTGTAACGTCAACGTCATCGTCCATCTTGTTTTAAATTATGCATCGACGTTTAGTAATAGACAATTGTGAACAGTCATCCAAAACCCATTTACCTAAAACACATAATTTATCAAACACTCTGCTCCGTATGACCACTGATGTAAAACATATCATTCGTTAAACAGAGGGCATGTACCATATATGTAGCCGGATTAATTTATCTAACTACTGCAAGATGCACTGACTGCCAATAGTACAACTATGATAAATGAATATTCTTCTACTAGCGCACGAAGCCCTGGCCGGCCGCGCACAACGATACATCTCCCATTGTGTAGGCCAGCACCAGACAACTATACCGCTGCGCTCGAGTGAATACAGTGAATCGGGTGTCTTAAGTGCATGACGCTAGTGAGTGACAGCTCACTCCTGTGGTTGCGTCAACACTGTGGAACTTGCTGTCACACCGTGTCGGCAATATAATAGTGGACCAGTTAAACATTGCAAAGTCCTGTAGAATTGTTTTATCGGCATTGTTTTTTTTAATAAAGGGCAGCCATGCTAGATCAATGAGGAAAGTAAGAGAAACATGACTAGGTGGATGCCCCGATCAGTTTTGAATGTAATGGCCATTATTTGAAGGTCACGAACTCACCTGAGTCTTAATTTAGGTGTTTATTTTACTGATGAAATAAATTCTCAGGGAGTCGATCTCAACATAGCAGTAGCGATTTTACGATCAGGGCACTTATTGGCTGATATATAAGGTGTTAAACTTTGTACTTAAACATAGATGCATAGGATATTGCAACACAAAAATTGGATTATCTAGAAATATGTTTTATTGTATGCACAAGTTGTTTGCTTAACCACTAATGCCAGGTTAACCTGTTTTGAAAACCATGCAATACAGTACCGGCAAAAGGTCTTGGGAACATCAAGAAACATTGACGCTGACCTGTTTCATGTTCTGAGCAAACTCCTATATTTATGTTTTCAAGTGTGTCAATTATTTCTTGATGTGATGATATTGCATTCCTGAGAATACTGTTAACAATAAACAATAAATTAACAGTTATATAAATATTTCAATTTGAAACATGACACATATCAGTTTTGTTGCTGTTCCCATGACTTTTTGTCGGAACTGTACATGTCAATATACAACACGTCCATCTTGTATTAAATGATGCATCGACGTTTAGTAATAGACAATTGTGATCAGTCATCCAAAATCCATTTACGTAAACACATAATTGATCAGCACTTTGCGCCACATGACCACTGATGTTAAATATAGCATTCGAAAAATAAAATACATGGCATGTATCAAATATATGTAACCGGAGTAAAATTACATCGTTAATGTTTGTGATTAATCCTCTAACTACTGCAAGCTGCACTGGCTGCCAATGGCACAACTAAGATAAATGAATATTCTTGTGCTCACGCATCAAGCCCTGGCTGGCAGCCTACAACATCGCCCATTGTGTAGGCCAGCACCACACAACAATACCGCCGGGCAAGAGTGAACACAGTCAGTCGCGTGTCTTAAGTGCATGATGGGAGTGGGTGACAGCTTACTCCAGTGACTGCTTCAACACTGTGGAACTTGCTGTGTCGGAAATCTAATAGTGGACCAGTCAAACATTGAAAATTCCTCTAGAATGTTTTTATTGGCATTGTTTTTTAATTGCGAGCATCCATGCTAGATTAGTTACCCATAGGATGAGGAAAATGAATAGGGTGGATGCCGTAATCAGTTGTGAATATATAGGTCATTTGGAAGGTCACGAACTCAACTGGGTCATAATTTCGGTTTTTATTTTCTTGACAAATTAAAATATACATGTGTAGATATCTACACAGCAGTAACGATTGTTCATCCAGGACACTATTTGGCTGAGATATAAGGTGATAGACGTTGTCACGACATAGAGATGCATAGGATAATGCAACACATAAATGTGATTATCTCGAAATGTGTTTTATTGTATGTAAATATTATTTGCATATCTATTATTGCCAGGTTAAACTGTTTTAAAAACCATACAATACAGTATACTCCTGCACATACTAGTACACATAACTTCGTTCGTAAAAATGATATCGATGCAAAATAACTAGCCAACATGTGGGAAAATTACTTAAGAAATGAGTTAACAACCGCAGAATAACATTCTGCATAACAACAGGCCAACTCTCTGATGTTCTGACGACTGATAATGTTCAAATCCACACAATTCTTACTATATTGATCGTTCGTAGGATAACAACAAAGTTGTGCGTGACGACGTCTCCGATTTTAAAATTGAAAGTCATATTGAAGGTAAACTTCAGACAAAAAAATTGTGTTTTCTATTATTTGGCATCTGGTTTAGTTCATACTTAATAGGCCGCACAAACGCAGTAAAGATACGCAGCAAAGTTGCATCTGCTCCGGTGATTACTCAACATGGTGTTCCACAGGGCTCGGTCGTAGGTCCACTACTATTTAACATTTACTTTTTACCTATTACGGACATTTTCGATCGCCACCAGATCCGCTATCATATATACGCAGACGACACTCAATTGTACACTGAGTGCCCGTCATCGAGTCACGCTAATGCACAACGAAAAATCGAGGAATGCGTGAGTGATATTAGACAGTGGCTGGATTACAACCATCTTCTTCTGAACTAGGCGAAGATCGAAGCAATCGTTTTTCGTTCCTCCGTTGTCCACTCGCCTTCTTCGTTGTCCACCATCTGTGTATGTGGGACATCTATATCACTGTCGCTAACTGTTCGTGATATAGGCGTTTTACTTGATAGCCGACTTGACATGTCAGCTCAAGTATCGAACGTCTGCCGTGCTGCATACTCACATTTCGTATTGCCAAAATACGAACAAGCCTGACAACTGCAGCATGCAAGACTCTCGTCCACGCCCTCGTCACATCACGGCTAGACTACGGAAACGCAGTCCTGTATGGCATCTCCGACAGCCTCTTGCACCGCCTTGAGATGGTGCAGCGCTCGGCAGCCAGAGTTGTGCTGCGACTCAGGCGCTATGACCGGCGAAGCATGACGGCCGCATTGCAACAACTCCACTGGTTGCCCGTGAAGTATCGCATCGAGTACAAGATACTCGTCATTGTGTTTCGCGCCCTACACGAGCGGACGCCGGCGTACATTGCCTCGCTGATCACACCGTACGTGCCGCGTCGCGCCCTGCGATCTGCAGACCACCCGTTGCTAGTGGTTCCTCGGCACAACCTCGAACGTTATGGACGCCGCTCATTCTCTCGTGCAGGACCAACTCTTTGGAACGCACTACCTGAGAACTTGCGTTCTACAGTGTGCATGAACAAGTTTAAAACACACCTTAAGACTTACTATTTCAAGATTGCTTTTAATGTCTAGTTTGTCTACACCTTTCACCCTTTTATATTTTTATTTATTTACTCATTTACTCTTAATTAGCTCAACCAGCATGTCATTTTAATTATTTATTAATTAATAGTTTACAAATTAACATATATTTGAGTTTTTATAATTACAATTGACACAACTAGTATATTGCTGTAGTCATTTGTTAATAATTAAGTACTATGTATATTATTATATATTTATTTATTCTGCTACATTATTTATTTACTTATTTACGCTTAATTAGCTCAACCAGCATGTCATTTTAATTATTTATTAATTAATAGTTTACAAATTAACATATATTTGGGTTTATATAATTACAATTGACACAACTATTATATTGCGTTAGTCATTTGTTAGTAATTAAGTACTATGTATATTATTATATATTTATTTATTCTGCAACTTTATATACATATAATTATATATATATATATATATATATATGTATGTATATTTTCTTGACTACATTGACATATGATATAGACTACAACAATGCCATCTCTGTTTAATTTGTATTTCTCTTGTAGTTATGTACAACACTGATTTAGACAAACGTACTCATATGTTTTACTTGTACTTTTATCTTATTTATTTCTTAGGATGTTTTACTGTTGTAAACACTACCGAACAGAGTTTGTACTTTGGATTTTAGTGTCTAAATAAAGTGTATTATTATTATTATTATTTGTATCTACTTTATCATATTTTCGCACAGAAACATATACCTTTTGATTATCACATGAATTGTCTGTCGTAAACTTTCAATTTACACGTAACCGTAACGGGTGAAAAATAAGATAAGTTCGTATACATTTGTGTGTCACCTATATGGCACACATGCGTTGCCAACCGTCGTCAGTGCCAGACTTCAACGTTTTGGTAAGCCATAGTTTGATCTGGACTCTTTTTCAACTCTTCAGTAAGGCATAGCTTGATCTGGAGATGTTACCCCAATCAGAGAGGCTATGGAAGTTCACACAGCACACACCAACTGTCAGGCACAGATATGGCTGCCGGCAGACGAGGTGCATGTATATAGTCATCCCTTGTCCCACCAACACCATTATATAAACGACAGAGTCAGACTGCTCGAAAGCTGTCTGGACAAGACCACCTCCTATTCCCGATGCGTGTTTAGATATGCTCATCTGTAGAAGCAACTCGAAGTTCAGAAAGGTCCGACGAAAAGAACGTCAACTTAAAGTGAAAAAGGCAACAGTTTGGTGTTATGCACCTAAACGAGTTTACACAAGCTAATCATTTGCATCTACAATCAAATTTTTCACATCAGTGGTTTCCTCAGAAGGTAGTCTTCAAGTGGGAAAATCTAGCTAAATCACCGACACCATGAAAGGGCTCATCTTGGTTCTTACAACCAATCACAACCCAGCTTCTATCTGCACTTTGGAAAAGTGATACGTCGCGGAGTCGTCTGTTGGTTCAGCTGTCATAACAGAGAGCCAAGCGGTTCGCCAAAAGTGCCTTACGCGTCGGTTTACAACAAAATCGCGACAGCAATATGCCACACGGTTCCTCATACGCTTGTAGCAACAGTAAAGTGCAAGACAGTATCAGTAAGCTGTCTTTTTGTTACCCTTTGAATTGACCAGAACTGAAACAGTGGTTCAGTTGATTCATTTAAGTGTTATTATAATATAATAATATTTTATTTACGCCACATCCATAATTGGTTATGGCGCTTCACAAAAACGATATTGTGTCCAGAGGGATGCAATATAATTTTGAGGCCAGCCCTGAATGAAGCCAGGCATACGATACGAATGTAGGACTCCTAAGGTCACCGTCGGCCGTCGCCGAGCCCGAGCCCGAGCCTGAGCCCGAGCCCGAGGCGCAGCCATCTGGCCGGTGACCTCGAACGAGCAGTTCCGCTGTATTCGTTGACAATGCAACAGGGTATTTTGGGTACCTATGTTGGTTTTAACGACATTTCCCGCCCGCCCTCCCTGTTCCTCGACTAGTGTGTCCGTTTTACATGTTTGGTGCTACATTGTGTGTTCGTGTCTTCCGTGTGCACTTGTGTTTACACATACGGCGACTATTTGTATATGTCTGCACTTTAATGCGTTCCTCGTTAAGTGGTGGCTTGATGGGGTTGAGTTACCCCTATTTTCAGCTACTGCTTCCGTCTTACACGCTTGTCGTTATCTCCCTGGATGTTTCTATATCCCCTACCGTTGTTATTTGTGTACGCTTGTGCGCCATCACTCACGAATAGGCCGTATAAAGTTTTTACTTATTTGACGCTTTTCCCTGCATTCGTTATATACACGAGGTTTGGCAATTTGCCTTTCTTCCGCTGGATGTTCTGCGGAGTGTACAGGGTTTTTAGTGCGGGTACTCGTTAGAGTACGGGGGGGGGGTTGTTTCCCCCTTTACGGTTTCTGTCAATGTATACATTCGCTTAACGCATGTGTTTCTGTCGATACACTATTATGCAATATATTGTATCAGTATACATGCAAGCAGCTGATTGTACGATAGGCTTTTTGTTGTACTTGGATGCTTATCATTTACCATAACACTGTATGTCTTTCAAGGTACAATCAGCCGGGCGCACACGTCAAGTTAGCGCCAGGCAATCCAGTTGTAAATAAAATATCTAGATTGCCATATTACCATTACAAGGTATTTTGTGTCTTATTGATCTACCGTAAACAGAACCAGGCCCAGCTGTAGTTTATTAGGGAATATTAGGGCACACCTACGAACGGGAAGGGCGCAGGCACGAAAAATACTGCTATTTAAAATACAATAAGAAGAATACTACCCACACATAATATTTCAAAATAAATAATGAATATATAGGTGTCTATATAATTAACTAAGTGACCTATCAGTATTACAAAGAACCCATACAAATTTCATAACAACAATAGTGATAAATTAAGGTAAAGGTAATAAATAATTAAAATGGTAAACTAATTACGAGGTAACTATAATTTTCTTTCAGCACATACACACATTATGCATAAGAAAATATTATTGAAGCTATATATTTTTCTACTCATGAATTATATTTCCACCACCAGCAACGACAAGACATTGTATTAATTATCGGGACAATAAATCACTAAAATTTAAACAGAATATGAATATAATATGGGAAATACATGGTGGTAGAAAAAGAAGGTTTTGGTGCAGTTAAACATTATAACATTATATGTTATTGTTTAGTTATTATTGTAAATAAAACTTCGTTTATATAATAATAGCTTGCAGTACACGCGGGATGTTTATAGAAATATTCTTAAAATAAACAATGTGACATCATCGAACAACACGTAATTTCCATACCTCTTTTATGACTACCTGGGTAATAGACAATGATTTTTTTAAATATTACCTGTGGGCATCTATTTTAATAACATTATATTGTGAAGTGCCACAAACAAATATGGATTTGGCGCTATATGAAATAAAAAATTATAATTATATTATAAGCAAACTTAACATTTTCTGAAGATCTTGGTAATGATAATAATTAATTATTACTATATTACTTGATTAATTAAACTATTTCGCGCGTGCGAATGCAGTAAATAAAGTTTATAAATATTCGCAGTCTCCGAGGTCGAAGAGCCTGAGTTGCCGTTGGGATCTACGATCGAGTTGCTTTTGTGAATTTTCTTCGTTAGAGGAATGCAAGTGATTTTATTTTATAGCATAATGTATGTATATGTATGTAAGACAAGTGAGGAGAAGTTTGGCGGCTGCTGGCGGTCGTTTTCAAAGTTAGGTCGGACAGTAGGCCTACATGTTATTGTTGACACCAGTCGATGCCGTCTCTGGACTGGTTGTTTCTCTTCTCGTCATTTCAATTTCCCTTGGGTCTTCACCACTATGGACATCTGGTATGTCTGACAGCACAAGCCTTTGTCTTTGTGGCTGAAATCTATATCCAGCCACTTCTGAATCCGTGCTATTTCCGTCAGACGAAGAATCAGAAAATCATCCGTATTATTTACGCTCTTTTGTGAGCGCAAAGTCACAGCGCCACCCGACGGAGTTGCCAAGAAGTAGTTCGACAACCACTGGCCTATCAGTGGCGGGTTCTCCGATACGTCACTGTTTTTCTAAAATGGAGTTATCCATAGACTTTCTATTCTATGTGTTAGTTTTTCTTAGCTCTATTAGGTCAATATCACCAAACCGTAGCAATGTTTTCCCCTTTAACGTACGTCTGCGGATGTGATGGGGTGGACTGCTGCAAACCAGCTGGTCAATATACTCGTATGCAGGTGGATATGACATGCCATTCCCCAATTGCTCTACATAGAAGGCTATACACATCACTCAGATGCATATATAATGCATGTGGGAACATTAGAGTGAAACGACCAGGTTTTCAAGCCTATTTCAAATGAAAAATCGTGTTTAGAGAAAACCGTATTTTATGTTTCATTATACAATACTTTATTATTGTAACGTAAATGTATACGTGTCAATTACACTGTTTAGCTGAAAGTATATAAACAATAACTTGCTAAGTGAAGAGGAAAGGTTTGCATGATCAGACGAAGCTATATCACGGTCATGTATTCAAGACAGTTTCTGTAAAAGTTAAATGTGACATTTCTGCAACATATTAACTGGTTACGCAACTCACTATGCATATGTGTGGGCAGAGACAAAATAGCGAGCATATTTATTATACAATATTGATACCTTAATATAATCATTATAACAGATCAGGTGTGTTCCCTTTAAATAATACGCATAAACCATGTAGTGACCGGTACCGCTCAACATTCCTAAGTGACAGAACGCATTGAGGTGTTCTCTCTATTTTGTGGAAATGTCACTGATAAATGATAATAAACTAAATTAGAAACTTTACCACATCGTTTGTCACACAGACAATGTCTTTGGCGATGCGTTTAATTGTTTGCGTGCCGATAAATAACATGTTACCGTTTTTCAACATTTTCAAACAATATAAAAGGTATTGCAGTATCTTCATGGCGCGATGGTTATGATAATATTTTTTTCAATATGATGAATCCATTGATCAATTATACCAGTGTGGAGTATGATCAATATAATATGTATATAGAATGTGTCATATCAATTGACAAAGGACGTGCATTACCATTAGTTAACAATATTTTGTCGACTTTTTATAACATGTTATGAATGTCGGTGTGACATTTCAAGCGTGTATCTCGAAAAAGCGTTAAATATGCAATATCAGTCAGACAAAAACAAGAAGACACGGATACATTTCAGATCAAATGAAAAATCGTGTTTTGAGAAAACCGTATTTTATGTTTCATTATACAATACATTATTATTGTAACGTGAATGTTTACCTGTAAATTACACTCTTTAGCTGAACGTATATAAAAAATAATTTGGTAAGTGGAGAGGAAAGGTTGCATGATCATACGAAGCTATATCACGGTCATGTATTAAAGACAGTTTCTGTAAAAGGTAAATGTGACATTTCTGCAACATAGTAACTGGTTACGCAACTCACTAGTGACCGGTACCGCTCAACATCCCTACGTGACGGAACACATTGATGTGTTCTCTATTCTGTTGAAATGTCACTGATATATGATAATAAACTTGTCACACAGACACTGTCTTTGCCGATGCGTTTCGTTATTTGCGTGCCGATTAATAACTTGTTCCCGTTTTTCAACATTATTAACAATATAAACGGTATTGCAGAATGTTCATGGCGCGATGGTAATGATAATATATTTAACATATTATGAATCCATCGATATGTTATGCCTGTGTGATGTATGATCAATATAATATGTATATAGAAAGTGGCATATCAATGGACAAAGGATGTGCATTATCATTAGTTAACAATATTGTGTCGACTATTTATAACATGCATTGCTATGAATGCCGGTGTTACATTTCAAGCGTGTATCTCGAAAAAGCGTTAAATACCTCTCATGCAATATCAGTCATACAAAAACAAGAAGACACGGATACATTTCAGATCAATAGCTTTATTGTAGCGATATTTTCACAAAATATACCCGGTTACAAAAAGAAAATGTTGATGTCAATTCTGAGAACAATTCTACCCGCTCTGAACGGCGTGTTCCTTGTCACTTCGTAGAATAACAGGTCGGTCGGTGAACGCCACTACAACCGAAACCACAAGTCCTGTAATGTATGATTGTATTTTCATATATAAATGAATAGAGTGACATACGCCGCTCAATTTACAGAGACGCGACACAAATTTTCGTCGTAATAGATAATTGGAATATAATGTAATATAAGCGCCCGCCGAAGATTGGAAGCCAATTGTACGAAACTGCACAGAAAACCAAACGGCCATTCAGACTTATTGTTTCTTTGACAGGAGAATGTTATTAATATAGAGTGATTAAAAATTGATGTATCCTTAGCGACATAAATGACTACACATTACTATAGTTGTTATACACTGGCCACAATACCGATTACATCATGTATTTTCTGTAATTGGAATAGTAATCAGACCAACGGTATGGTTAGCTATCTCAAGACAAGGAATTTTTCACGTTACCTTATGCTACTTGTTTATAGCGCGCCGCAGCAGCCGTTGCACCTGCTGACACAACGACGATGATGACAGTCGTAGTGGCGTCTGTTCCAGGGGCATCTCCTGTAGCGAATGGGACGTCCATATCTGCAGTAGACATAGCTTCCGCATCCGTTGCAAACGGTCGCCTGCCAGCCACTGTACCTCTCACAGTAAGTCTCTCTGCAGCCTGCCGGACATAATATGCATATAGTATCTGATCACAATTGCATAGGAATATAACACTGATTGGGACTAGTGTAAAACCCCAATAATTTACACAAGACGAAATATGCACATCAGAAATGGTAAACAAAATTAGTTAATTAACCAGTGATATTAAAAATATGTCATATTGCACTCATAATATATATTATAATAGTATATTTACAAATGTGATACCCAATTTCTAAA
This sequence comes from Oasisia sp. SBJ-2009, assembly GCA_964017155.1. Taxonomy (NCBI): domain Eukaryota; kingdom Metazoa; phylum Annelida; class Polychaeta; order Sabellida; family Siboglinidae; genus Oasisia; species Oasisia sp. SBJ-2009. The sequence goes on from OZ024865.1 coordinate 45,130,458, forward strand.
TACATATATAGTTAATAACATTGACAACACCATCGTCCGTTTTCTCTGTATGCCAACAACGATTCCGAAATGTCGAAACATGTGAATGACTGTTACAATATATCATAATATATTATTTATAATAATATTATTTATACACGAACCACAACGGCCGAGTCCCGGGTAGTACGACTGGTTCAGTCCACACGAGCGGTAGTACATTGATCCTCGGTTACACTGGTAGTAGTAGCGACCGTAGAAGAGCTCGAGTAGTAAGAGCAGACACTGCGGGTGTAGCTGCAGCGATCTACGCATTCTCCTGAAACACAAATAACAACACATCTTCAAATGTTAATGTTGTATATGCACGGGATATAGTTATAATTTATATTGCTGAACTTGTGAAATGTTAACAATTTAATACAGTGTATTATCAGTTATAATGACGTGATATATTAAATTATCAGTTGTAATAATAATAAAGTTTATTTCAGACAAGACGTCCATATATATATATATATATATATATATATATATATATATATATATATATATATATATATATATATATATATATATACATACATAAAAAAAAAATAGAAAAGTACAATACATATAATACAATCAAAGCAATGATGAGATCAACGTAAAAATATAAGTGTAAAATAAAAAAAATTATGTCTAAATATATGAGGAAATTAATTAAATCAGTTGTAAAAAAAAATTAAAAAAAATTTATTAAAACATAAATACAATACTAATGTCATGTGTACAATAACGACCTCCAGTATGAGTATATATGTATATAATTACGTGATGCATTAACAATTTATAACAACAATAGCATCTTAGCATCTTCAGCACACTCACCGCAGCTTCCAGAAACAGTGACGCACTGGTTATCGGGACAACGGTCGTACACAAGGCTTCCGCCGTTGCATCTGTAGTACTAGGGGAAAGGCTTCACCAGAGACGGGTAGTAGAAGTTGGAGAGACGATTTGTGCAGCAATCGTAGTCGTAGCCGTTCCAGCAGCCATCGAAGGGGTAGTGAGGGTTCGCTGTATATACACGGCTTCTTTCAGGTGGGTGTTTAGAAAGACGGTCGTATTCAAGGGTATACACACAGGCACACAAACACAAATCAAGTAAAATGTCTTTAATCTCAAAACATACATACGTTAAGTATATACAGCAAACACACACACACAAAAGCACACACAGGCACACACACTCATATACATAAACGCATACACATACGGATATACGCCACACACGCATACACACAGAGTCACACACACACACACACACACACACACACACACACACACACACACACACACACACACACACACACACACACACACACACACACACACACACACACACACACACACACACACACACACACACACACACACACACACACATATACACACACATACACACACACACACAAACACACACACACACACACACACACACACACACACACACACACACACATACATACATATACACACAATACTCTCTCTCTCATTCACAGTCTCATACAAGTACAAAGGCACACATACTTATTATCTTATTCGTATCGCCAGCACTTACCGTTTGCTGCATATATGGCAGCTAAGGCCAGCAATGTGATGACATACTTTGTCATATCGCCTGGTGTTTCCTGAAATTAAAATATTGTTTGTTTTTAAATGTAGCTACTTGTGATAATGTACGCAATGGTTACATCCCACCATACACTCCAATGCAACATCGTGAAGAATCTAGCACGCGTCATCATACTTACACAACATGTTAGCAGTTATAATAAAAGTATCACATTTACCAATGTTGTTTCACTTACCTTGCAGCCTGCGTGTGACCCACAGTTATTCGACTGTTGCAAGTGGTACTGGTATCTGGACCTGTATCTGTATTTATACAACTTCGTTTATATCAATCATTACTTCTTATAAGCCACTATGCACACATTGACACAAAGGAATGTCGTTGAAATTACGTCATATCATAAACATAACACATTTTATACTGTTGTATTATTTTATTGGTGGAATCACGCCACTATCCACCGTGCCTCAAGTTCGTACATTACTAGATACCATGATGCATATGTCAGTTTATGAAAACACTTTTAATGTTTAAAAGTAATAACGTTACACGCAGTGGGATGAATAAGTGTCGTGCGTCATTCAGTCGAATATCTTATCGATGCCAGTCAGGCTCACGTAGCTGCATACACGCACATTCAAAAACAATCCACCGTGTAAAAACAAGGATCTTATGTTACTTTAATAAATACGTGAAGCTTACACGTCTACTGCTATATGAACTGGCTTTTCATATAGTTGCAGACATATATTTTTGAAAACTATGTTCACGAACATTGAACATATACGTGTGTATTTTAAATGATATGCTCTTGAAATTATCGTCTTTGAACAGGTTTCCATATTTTACTATACGGAATGACGAATCTGTTGATTAAAACATTCTTGTTTCCAAGGCACCACGCACTTTAGTGGATCCTGCGCTACCCTCCCCCCACCATATCCAAGTTATCATTGTATGTATATATGTACTTATTAAGAAAGAAAACACTTTTTAACATCAACTAGTAAATTATGCATGCCATAACATGTTTGTTATGTATACTATGCATTGAAACACATAGGGCCTATATCAGTATTACAGTTAAACCGACTCGTCAAATGACGTACCAATAAAACGTATGCCGCGACCATAATTGAAAAAAATAATGGCCACTTTTACCGAATCCACCCTATCCGATTTTTAACGTTAAAATGATACAGGGTAATGTGTTACTTTCATTGTTGAACGTCATTCCAGGTATATTTATATAAAACAAAAATTACATCTTAGCGCACTTTTGAAACACTAAAATCGAACCGAGTAGCGACAGTCTGCCCCGCTTTGGCCACGCGATACCGGCGTGAGCACTATGTAGCAGAGTATGCTGAAGCAATCAGGCCCGCCATGTGGACGTATTCCTGGATGACTGTGAATGTTGGAACTATCTCACTACAGTCAACAATTTAAGCAGGAACATAATGATAATATCGAGGTGTTTTCAAATAAAAAGTGCGTCGGGAACCTTCAGTCTACAAATAAATATGGTCTTCGTTGTGCTTAGACATGTGCCAAATGTACCTGTTGGTTAGTCATTCATGCATGCCTTGCCCCTCTCTATATCCAAATAAGCATTCATACAGTTGAATTCATTAGAGCAATTAGAGTGAGTGACCATGTCCATGCACATGTTTTAATACGGTTGTACGATACACCATTATTGATGGTTTGGGGTTGTGTGTAGTGTATGCAGTTCCGCGATGTACGAAGTGTAAACTTGGTATATTATCTGTGCTTGCTACTTATTAGGAAAACAGTTGAGCACAGGACAATCACTATATATATATATATATATATATATATATATATATTCATATATACAGTTGAGCAGTGGACAATCACTATATATATATATATATATATATATATATATATATATACTTATATATATATATATATATATATATATATATATATATATATATATATATATATATATATATATATATATATATATATATATATATATATATATATATATATATATATGTATATATATAGAGAGAGAGAGAGAGAGTGAGAGAGATAGATAGATAGAGAGAAAGACAGAGTGACAGAGAGTGACAGAGAGACAGAGAGAGAGAGAGAGAGAGAGAGAGAGAGAGAGAGAGAGAGAGAGAGAGAGAGAGAGAGAGAGAGACAGCAGTAATAAATGGTCAACTAGTTTTACACTTTACTCCATGGCCAATGTGTTCAATAGAACAATATCTCTGTTTATCTTGGAAACAATAAGCCACGCAACAATTAACAAGATAAATATATTTCTATACACATATCCATCACTGTCATATACCCAGTCATATAGGTGAGTGTAATAGAGGAATGTAGAAAGAAACATGTGCCCATGGATTGACACAGCAGCACATAATTCCACCTCGTGTTCCACATTCGAGAGTCCGAAGGTCTGGCCACTGCGCCAAAGAGCTACGGCCAATACGAACCTTACTCTTATGCAAACGAGTTTCTGTTTTTGTGCCATACAGTTGTACAAGTCAGTCAACGGTTAACATTTTTATTATATTCGTTACCATGTTATTATTATAGCTGGGACGGTATTATTTGAATTATTGTAACAGTTTTAATGAGATATATATTCTGGTGGAGATACCGTGGTGTGAGCATCATAATCAAATTTGGACACACGCGTGTATATCGCACTTACATGGATGCCTCTTGACGAACATTTTGAATTGCGTACCGTTGAAGAGGCACACGTACAGGCATATCGCGAGGGCTACACCACCACGTTGATAACATTATAGTTCTTCTTCGAATGTAGTGATACCATTTATTGGTTTATGTTATTTTGTGAATTTTGCTATCTTGTTGTTTGAAATTATGTTGATGTAAAAAGTGCACAGACCACATACGCACATCAATAGGGGACTTTTCGTTCCACTTGCAACCATATATAACATATAAGATGGCGATGTTGCATCCTTAATCGTAGTACGACATGCGATAACATATGGAATATACACACATAAATTACTGGAACATCTCCACTTTCTGTCGATTGGAATTATTGGAAATAATGTACCCAACAACTTCGCATGGGTCTACGACATCAAACATGTTTTCACCACTAGTTTACGAGGTGACGTTGCCTGACTATCTCACATCGTAAAGGTGTATATTGGTGTTTGAGTGAAAGGTCAATTTTCGCCTGAGTATCCGACATAATTATATTTCCCAGGGGTGATCTTCGTTTGAGTATCCATTTACCGTCACTTGTTTTAATTTTTTTTTTGAACAGATTCCTGACCTGCCATCGTAACTAATGTAAATTTGTAAGGGTTTTTCTAGATCCGATATCTACCTGACTAGCGTACAGTTTGTATTCTTTTTTGTTGTTTTTAATGTACCCTTAGCTGACTTGCTGTCGTTACGGTGCTCATCTACGTAGTGCCGACAATGTATAATATTAAATTAATTGCTATGCACCAAGCAGCTGATAAAATACTGTTTTGTTTTTATAGATAAACGACTGCATTATATGAGTGAAGCTTACACTACGTATGCAATGATTTTTCTGTCTGTCCTGACTTCGTTTTTTATATATTCAGGTTAATACATTCAGGTTTCTTCACATATAATATACCAATATTACACTTCGTACGTCGCGGAACTGCAGATACAACACACAACACTAGACCATCAATAAAGGTTTATTGTACTGCCGTGTTAAGACGTGGGCATGGACATGGTCATTCACTCATTGCTCTAATGAATTCAACTGTATGAACGTTTATCTGGATATATAGATGGACAATGCAGGCATGGAAGACTAACGAACAGGTACAATTACCACGTGTTTAGTGCCTACGAAGACCATCATTATTTGTAGACTGAAGGTTCCCGAACCATTTCTTAATATTAAAACACCTCGATATTATCGTTATTTATCTGCGTAAATTGTAGACTGTAGTGAGATATTTTCAATATGCGTGTATGTGGCTGGTTGAGACTGACTGTCACCGATAAGATATTCGTCAGAATAACGCACGACATGTATTCATCCCACTGCGTGTAACGTTATTACTTTTAATGTTTAAAAGTGTTTTTCATCAACTGACATCATGGTATCTAATGATGTAGGAGCTTGAGGCACGGTGGATAGTGGCGTGATTCCACCAACAAAATAATACAGCAGTAAGAAAATATGTCATGTTTATGATATGACGTATTTTCACCGACACTCCTTTGTGTCAATGTGTGTATAATTGCTTATAAGAAGTAATGATTTATACAAACGAAGTTGTATAAATACAGATGCAGTTCCAGACATCAGTACCACTTGCAACAGTCGAAAAACTGTGGGTCACACGTAGGCTGCAAGGTAAGTGAGACAACTTATTTGTCTTTCTTCAAAAACTGATAAATTTGATACTTTTATTATAACTGCTAACATTTGTATAAATATAATGACGCGTGCTAGATTCATCACGATGTTGCTTTGCAGTGTGTGGTGGGATGTAACAATTGCGTACATTTTAGGACGATTATCACGGGTAGCCGCATTTTCAAACAATTATTTTAATTTCAGAATAAACCAGGCAATATGGCAAAGTATTTCATCACACTGCTGGCGTTAGCTGCCGTATATGTAGCAAACGGTAAGTGCTTGCGATACGACACTATTTCTGTTCCGTGTCCGTTTGTATGTGAGATTGTAGGTGCGTACTTGTGTGCGTGCGATAATAAGAATGTGTGCATTTATACTTTCGTGCGAGTGGGGGTGTATGTGTGTATGTGTGTGCGGGATGTTTGTGTGTGTATGTATGTGTGTGTGTGCGCGAGTGTGTGTTTGTGTGTATCTGTGTGGTGTTTGTGGTGTATGTATGTGTGTGTATGTGTGTGCATGTATGATTGTATGTATGTGTGAGTGTGTTTGCTGTGTAAGTATATGTATGTTTTGAGAGTAAGGACATTTTATTTGGTGTGTGTCTGTGTGTGCGTTCATGTAAATGAATATGTATGTGTGCGTGTATATGCTCTTGTATACGACCGTTGTTCGAAAACATGCACCTGAGAGAAGCCGTGTATATCCAGCGCACTACCCTCACTACCCGTTCGATGGCTGCTTTAACGGCTACAACTACGATTGCTGCACGCACCGTCAATCCAACTTCTACTACCCGTCTCTGGTGAAGCCTTTCCCCTACTACTACAGCTGCAACGGCGGAAGACTTGCGTATGGCCGTTGTCCCTTCAACCAGTGCGTCACTGTTTCTGGAAGCTGCGGTGAGTGTGCTACCAAATATAGCCGATTGGTTTTGCTTTGGTAATCATAAAGATATTCGCTATTCGTATCAAATTGTGCTTACACAAGACAGTTCCGTCAGAGTTACTCTTATTATGTGTTGTTAATATGTCACGTAATTATAACTGATAATACACCGTTTTAAATTGTTATAATTTAACAAGTTCAGCAGTAAAATGAGAATTCCATGCCGTGCATATACAATATTAACATTGGAAAATGTGTTGTTATTTGTGTTCAGGAGAATGCGTAGATCGCTGCAGCCATACCCGTAGTGTCTACTCTTACTACTCGAGCTCCTTCTACGGTCGCTACTACTACCAGTGTAACCGTGGATCAATGTACTACCGCTCGTGTGGACTGAACCAGTCGTACTACCCGGGACTCGGCCGTTGCGGTTCGTGTATATATAGCAAATTATGATATACTTGTAATGGTCAGTCACATATTAAGGCATTTTGGTATCGTTGTTGGCAAGAAAGATGTTGTTGTCAATGTCTTTAATGAATTTGTAGTTATGAATTGGGTGTTACATTCGTACAAAACATATTTTAGTGTATATGAGTATAGTGCAACATGTCATATTTTTAATATCACTGGTTAATTACTTAATTGTTGTTACTATTATATATGATGTGCATAGTTCGTCTTATGTAAATATGTGGGATTTTACACTGGTCGCAATCAGTATTACATTTCTATGCAATTGTGATCAAACAATGTATACACGTTATATCGGGCAGGCTGCCGAGAGACCTACTGTGAGAGATACACCGGCTGGCAGGCGACCGTTTGCAACGGATGCGGAAGCTACGTCTTCTGCAGATATGGACGTCCCATTCGCTACAGGAGATGTCCCTGGAACAGACGCCACTACGACTGTCATACCCGTCGTTGTGTCAGCAGGTGCAACGGCTGCTGCGGCGAGCGATAATCATATAGCAAAAGGTAACGTGAGACATTCCTTGTCTTGAAACAGCTTACCATACTATTGGTCTCATTGTTATTCAAATTACACTAAATATATCATGTAATAATTTATGTAGCAAGAATATAACAAATATTGTAATGTGTAGTCATTGATGTCGCTATTGATGCACCAATTTTAAAGTAATCTATATTACTAACAGTTTCCGGTCAAAGAAACAATTAGCAGTTTCATATAATTGGATTCCAAACTTCGGTGCGCGCTTATATTAAATTATATTCCAGTTCTCTTACGACGCAAATGTTTGTTGTGTCTCTGTAAATTGAGCGCCGTATATCACTCTGTTCATGAATATATGAAGATATAATCACACATTAAAAGACTTGTGCTTTCGATTTTAGTGGCGTTCACCGATCGTCCTGTTACTCTACAAAATGACTAGGAACACGACATCCAGAGCGGATAGAAGTTTCTCAGAATTGACATCAACATTTTCTCTTGTAACCCGATAGATTTTGTGAAAATATCGCTACAATAAAGCTATTGATCTGTCATTTATCGAAGTGTTCTTGTTTTTGTCCGTGATACAATGTCACAACGGCATTCATAACCCCACATGTTAAGGTTTCCAATATATTCGACAATATATTATTAACTAATGATTAAGCTCATCCTTTGTCCATTGCTATGTCACTTTCTAGATACATATTGTATTTATTACACACCGAACTGGTATACTGGATCGTTAGTTTAATCATATTTTAAATATGTTACCATAACCATCGCAACCGTTCTGCCATATAATGTATACTCTGAAAAAGTTGAAAAATAAGTTATTTATCGGCACGCAAACAACTAAACGCATCGTCAAAAACGTCGTCTGTGGGACAAACGCCACAGTACTGTTACTAATTAAGTTTATTATAATTTATCAGTGACATTTAAACAGAATAGAGAATACATCAATGTGTTACGTCACGTAGGAAAGTTAAGCGGTACCGGTCATTACATTGTTTATGTATATTATTTAAAAGGAACACATCTGACCTGCTATTATGATTATATTGATGTACCAATATTGTATAATAAATATGCTCACTATTGTGTCCCTGTCTACACACATACTTAGTGCTTTGCGTAGCCATGTAACATTTAGCAAACATTTTAGCTTTTTACAGTGTCTGTCTTGAATACATGACCGTGATATGGGTTCGTGTGATCATGCAACTTTTCCTCTTCACTTAACGTCACTATTTGCACCCATTTCCACCTATCGCCCACACATATGAGAATAACTTCCTGATGCATTTGTCTTGAGGCAACCACATTTGAGAGGCTTTATTTACTTAGTAGTGTTTTGGAGTTATAGTGGACCACCCAACATGTAATTAAAAACTTTCATCGGCAGTTTTTTAATAGCATGACACAATGTTAGGTAGATCACTCATAGGAGATAAGGGTGGATGCCACCATGGATTTTGAATGTGAAGGTCAATTTCAACATCCTGGCACATTATTTGGCCCTGGCCGTCTCCTTTCAACATCAGTGTATAATCAGGAATGGTGGTTGTACCATCCCATCAATGAATAATTTACCTACATGCAGAAGAAAATATATCAAGTTGAATAGAACATAAAACATATCGTTTTCAGTTTTCTTGCTGTTCCTATGTCTTTTTTGCCGGTAAAGAATACTGGATTGTATGGTTTTGAAAACAAGTTAACGTGGCAATAATGGATATGCAAACAACTTTTATACACAAGAAAGAAACATTTCGAGATAATCACATTTTTGTGTTGTATTATCCTATGCATCTCTGTGTTTATACAAAGTATAACACCTTATATATCAGCCAATACAATACGTATCCAGATCATAACATCGTTACTACTCCGTAGAGATCTACTCACATATATTTTATAACATATATATACATATATATATATATATATATATATATATATATATATATATATATATATATATATATATATATATATATGCAGTCTACCATCTGTCGAACTAAACTACACATATTCGTATAGTTCGCTCGCTCACACAACTCTTATCTTTTGCTGCACATGATATATTTTGCTAAACCTTCTGTCTTACTCTGAAATAAGCAAATGCATGTTAATGCCATTTGACTAAAATGCAAGGTTTTGTAATGTCCCCATAAACTAACAGATTCAATGTGTTATCGAAAAAACAGTATATTTACAAAACATATGACACTAAGTAGGGACGAACATTCCATGATACGTGTCACTTACCGGGCAGACAACGTGCGAGCCACAGGTTTTCAGCTGTGTCCTGTGGTGCTAATGACTGGTAATGTACCCGTATTTGTACAACTTAAATATGCCACGTTACATGCACATTTGGCTGACTTCAATGGGTCAGGGGATTTATCACAAACATTAACGTATTCACACAGTTGTATTATTTTGTTATTTGTAACGGCAACCTCATCGTCCATATTGTCTTAAATGATGCATTGACATTTAGTAATAGACAATTGTGATCAGTCATCCGCAACACATTTACCTAAACCACATCATTTATCAAACACTTTGCTCCACATGATCACTGATGGAAAATGTATCATTCGTAAAGCACAGGGCATGCATCATGTTGTTAGATAAATGAATAATTACACCATTAATGTTTGTGATGAGTCCTCAAACTACTGCAAGCTGCATTGGCTGCCAATAGCATAACTAAAATAAATAAATATGTTTCAACTCACGCACCAAGCCCTGGCCGACCGCGCACAACAATATGTCTCCCATTGTGAGGGCCAGCACCACACAGCTATACCGCTGCGCTCCAGTGAGCACAGTCAATCGCGTGTCTTAAGTGCATGGTGTCAGTGGGTGACAGCTCAGTCCCGTGGCTGCTTTAACAATGTAGAACTCGCTGTGTCGGAAATCTAATAGTGGATCAGTCAAACATTTAACAGTTTTTTAGATTCTTTTAATCGGCGTTGTTTTTAATAGCGGACATCAGTCACCCATATCATAGGAAAAGGACTAGGGTGGATGCCTCGATCAGTTTTGAATACAAAGGTCTTTCTGAAGGTCACTAACTCAACTGGGGTCATAATTTCGGTTTTTCTTTTCTTGATGATGTAAAATCTATGTGAGTAGATCTCTACGGAGTAGTAACGATGTTATGATCTGGATAGGTATTGGCTGAGATATAAGGTGTTATACTTTGTATTTACACAGAGATGCATAGGATAATACAACACACAAATTTGATTATCTCGAAATGTTTCTTTCTTGTGTATAAAAGTTGTTTGCATATCCATTATTGCCACTATAACCTGTTTTCAAAACCATACGATACAGTATTCTTTACCGGCAAAAAAGACATCGGAACAGCAAGAAAACTGACAACGATATGTTTTATGTTCTAATCAACTTGATAGATTTTCCTTTGCCTGTAGGTAAATTATTCGTTGATTCGTACAACCACCATTCCTGATTATACACTGATGTTGAAAGGAGACGGCCAGGGCCAAAGAATGTGCCAGGATGTTGAAATTGACCTTCACATTCAAAATCCATGGTGGCATCCACCCTTATCTCCTATGAGTGATCTACCTAACATTGTGCCATGCTATTAAAAAACTGCCGATGAAAGTTTTTAATTACATGTTGGGTGGTCCACTATAACTCCAAAACACTACTAAGTAAATAAAGCCTCTCAAATGTGGTTGCCTCAAGACAAATGCATCAGGAAGTTATTCTCATATGTGTGGGCGATAGGTGGAAATGGGTGCAAATAGTGACGTTAAGTGAAGAGGAAAAGTTGCATGATCACACGAACCCATATCACGATCATGTATTCAAGACAGACACTGTAAAAAGGTAATTTTTTTGCTAAATGTGACATGGCTACGCAAAGCATTAAGTATGTGTGTAGACAGGAACACAATAGTGAGCATATTTATTATACAATACTGCTACATCAATATAATCATAATAGCAGGTCAGATGTGTTCCTTTTAAATAATATACATAAACAATGTAATTACCGGTACCGCTTAACTTTCCTACGTGACGGAACACATTGATGTATTCTCTATTCTGTTTAAATGACACTGATAAATTATAATAAACTTAATTAGTAACAGTACTGTGGCGTTTGTCACACAGACGACGTTTTTGACGATGCGTTTAGTTGTTTGCGTGCCGATAAATAACTTCTTTTTCAACTTTTTCAGAGTATACATTATATGGCAGAACGGTCGCGATGGTTATGGTAATACATTTAAAATATGATTAAACCAACGATCCAGTATACCAGTTCGGTGTGTAATAAATACAATATGTATCTAGAAAGTGACATAGCAATGGACAAAGGATGAGCTTAATCATTAGTTAATAATATATTGTCGAATATGTTGGAAACCTTAACATGTGGGGTTATGAATGCCGTTGTGACATTGTATCACGGACAAAAACAAGAACACTTCGATAAATGTCAGATCAACAGCTTTATTGTAGCGATATTTTCACAAAATCTATCGGATTACAAGAGAAAATGTTGATGTCAATTCTGAGAAACTTCTATCCGCTCTGGATGTCGTGTTCCTAGTCATTTCGTAGAGTAACAGGACGATCGGTGAACGCCACTACAATCGAAAGCACAAGTCTTTTAATGTGTGATTATATTTTCATATATTCATGAACAGAGTGATATACGGCGCTCAATTTACAGAGACACAACAAACATTTGCGTCGTAAGAGAACTGGAATATAATTTAATATAAGCGCGCACCGAAGTTTGGAAGCCAATTATATGAAACTGCTAATTGTTTCTTTGACCGGAAACTGTTAGTAATATAGATTAATTTAAAATGGGTGCATCAATAGCGACATCAATGACTACACATTACAATATTTGTTATATTCTTGCTACATAAATTATTACATGATATATTTTGTGTAATTTGAATAACAATCAGACCAAAAGTCTGGTAAGCTGTTTCAAGACAAGGAATGTCTCACGTTACCTTTTGCTATATGCTTATCGCTCGCCGCAGCAGCCGTTGCACCTGCTGACACAACGATGGCGATAACAGTCGTAGTGGCGTCTGTTCCAGGGACATCTCCTGTAGCGAATGGGACGTCCATATCTGCAGAAGACGTAGCTTCCGCATCCGTTGCAAACGGTCGCCTGCCAGCCGGTGTATCTCTCACAGTAGGTCTCTCGGCAGCCTGCCCGATATAACGTGTATACATTGTTTGATCACAATTGCATAGAAATGTAATACTGATTGCGACTAGTGTAAAACACCACATATTTACATAAGACGAACGATGTACTTCATATAATAGTAACAACAATTAAGTAATTAACAATTGATATTAAAAATATGACGTGTTGCACTATACTCATATACACTAAAATTGTTTATGTACGAATGTAACACCCAATTCATAACTACAAATACATTAAAGACATTGACAACAGCATCTTTCTTGCCAACAACGATACCAAAATGCCGTAATATGTGATTGACCATTACAAGTATATCATAATGTGCAACATATACACGAACCGCAACGGCCGAGTCCCGGATAGTACGACTGGTTCAGTCCACACGAGCGGTAGTACATTGATCCACGGTTACACTGGTAGTAGTAGCGACCGTAGAAGGAGCTCGAGTAGTAAGAGTAGATACTATGGGTATGGCTGCAGCGATCTACGCATTCTCCTGAAAACAAATAACAACACATTTTCCAATGTTAATATTGTATATGCACGGCATGGAGTTCTGAGTTTACTGCTGAACTTTTTAAATTATAGCAATTTAAAACAGTGTATTATCAGTTATAATTACGTGATATATTAACAACATATAGTAAAAGTAACTCTGACGGAACTGTCTTGTGTAAGCACAATTTGATACGTATATCGAATATGTTTATGATTACCAAAGCAAAACCAATCGGCTATATTTGGTAGCACACTCACCGCAGCTTCCAGAAACAGTGACGCACTGGTTGAAGGGACAACGGCCATACGCAAGTCTTCCGCCGTTGCAGCTGTAGTAGTAGGGGAAAGGCTTCACCAGAGACGGGTAGTAGAAGTTGGATTGACGGTGCGTGCAGCAATCGTAGTTGTAGCCGTTAAAGCAGCCATCGAACGGGTAGTGAGGGTAGTGCGCTGGATATACACGGCTTCTGTCAGGTGCATGTTTTCGAACAACGGTCGTATACAAGAGCATACGCGCACACATACATATTCATTTACACGAACGCGCACACAGACACACACCAAATAAAATATCCTTACTCTCAAAACATGCATATACTTACACAGCAAACACACTCACACATACATACACTCATACATACACACACATACACACATACACATACCACAAACACCGCACAGACACACACAAACACACACACATACACACATACACCCCCCACACACACGAAAGTATAAATGCACACATACTTATTCTCGTACGCACACAAGTACGCACCGAAAATCTCACATTCAAACGTACACTGAACAGAAATAGTGTCGTATCGCAAGCACTTAATTACCGTTGGCTGCATATACGGCAGCTAACACCAGCAGTGTGATGAAATACTTTGCCATATCGCCTGGTGTATTCTGAAAATAAAATAATTGTTTGAAAATGCGGCTACCTGTGATAATCGTCGTAAAATGTATGCAATTGTTACATCCCACCACACACTCCAATGCAACATCGTGATGAATCTAGCACGCGTCATTATATTTATACAAAATGTTAGCAGTTATAATAAAAGTATCAAATTTATCAGTTTTTGAAGAAAGACAAATAAGCTATCTCACATACCTTGCAGCCTACGTGTGACCCACAGTTTTTCGACTGTTGCAAGTGATACTGATGTCTGGAACTGTACATGTATTTATACAACTTCGTTTGTATAAATCATTACTTCTTATAAGCAATTATACACACATTGACACAAAGGAGTGTCGGTGAAAATACGTCATATCATAAACATGACACATTTTCTTACTGCTGTATTATTTTGTTGGTGGAATCACGCCACTATCCACCGTGCCTCAAGCTCCTACATTATTAAATACCATGATGCATATGTCAGTTGATGAAAAAAACACTTTTAAATTTTAAAAGTAATAACGTTACACGCAGTGGGATGAATAAGTGTCGTGCGTCATTCAGTCGAATATCTTATCGATGCCAGTCAGGCTCACGTAGCTGCATACACGCACATTCAAAAACAATCCACCGTGTAAAAACAAGGATCTGATGTTACTTTAATAAATACGTGAAGCTTACACGTCTACTGCTATATGAACTGGCTTTTCATATAGTTGCAGACATATATTTTTGAAAACTAAATTAAATACCATGATGCATATGTCAGTTGATGAAAAACACTTTTAAATTTTTAAGTAATAACGTTACACGCAGTGGGATGAATACATGTCGTGCATTATTCTGACGAATATCTTGTCGCTGGCAGTCAGTCTCAACCAGCCACATACACGCATATTGAAAATATCTCACTACAGTCTACAATATACGCAGATAAATAACGATAATATCGAGGTGTTTTCAGATTAAGAAATGGTTCGGGAACCTTCAGTCTACAAATAATGATGGTCTTCGTAGGCTCTAGACACATGGCAATTGTACCTGTTGGTTAGTCATCCATGCATGCATTGTCCCTCTATATATCCAGATAAATGTTCATACAGTTGAATTCATTAGAGCAATGAGTGAAGGACCTTGTCCATGCCCGTATTTTAATAAGGCAGTACGATAAACCTTTATTGATGGTCTTGTGTTGTGTGTAGTATCTGCAGTTCCGCGACGTACTAAGTGTAATATTGGTGTATTATATGTGAAGAAACCTGAATGTATAAACCTGAATATATCACAAATAAAGTCATGACAGACAGAAAAAATCATTGCATACGTAGTGTAAGCTTCACTCATATAATGTAGTCGTTTTTCTATAAAAACAAAACAGCATTTTATCAGTTGCTTGGTGCAAAGCAATTCATTTAATATTAGACATTGTCGGCACTACACATATGAGCACCGTAACGATAGCAAGTCAGCTAAGGGTACATTAAAAACAACAAAAAATGAATACAAAATGTACGCTAGACAGGTAAATATCGGATCTAGAAAAAACTCTTACACATTTACATTAGTTACGATGGCAAGTCAGGAATCTGTTCAAAAAAATTGTAAAAAGTGACGGTAAATGGGATACTCAAACGAAGATCACCCCTGGGAAATAAAATTATGTCGGATACTCAGGCGAAAATTAACCTTTCACTCAAACACCAATATACACCTTTACGATGTGAGATAGTCAGGCAACGGCACCTCGTAAACTAGTGGTGAAAACATGTTTGATGTCGTATACCCATGCTAAGTTGTTGGGTACATTATTTCCAATAATTCCAATCGAAAGAAAGTGGAGATGTTCCAGTAATTTATATGTGTATATTCCATACGTCATTGCATGTCATACTACGATTAAGGATGCAACATCACCATCTTATATATATATATATATATATATATATATATATATATATATATATATATTGATGTGCGTATAATGGTCTGTGCACATTTTACATCAACATAATTTCAAATAACAAGATAGCTAAATTCACAAAATAACTTGAACCAATAAATTGTATCACTAGATTCGAAGAAGAACTATGATGTTATCAACGTGGTGGTGTAGCCCTCGCGATATGCCTGTATTTGTGCCTCTTCAACGGTACGCAATTCAAAAGGTTCGTCAAGTGGCATCCATGTAAACAACAAATGCGATGTACACGCGTGTGTCCAAATTTGATTATGATGCTCACACGACGGTATCTCCATCGGAATGCATATCTCATTAAAACTGTTATAATAATTCAAATAATACGGTCTCAGCTATCATAATAACATGGTAAGGAATATAATAAAAATGTTAACCGTTGACTGACTTGTACAACTGTATGGCACAAAAACAGAAACTCGTTTGCATAAGAGTGAGGTTCGCATTGGCCGTAGCTCTTTGGCGCAGTGGCCAGACATTCGGACTCTCGAATGTGGAACACGAGGTGGAATTATGTGCTGCTGTGTCAATCCATGGGCACATGTTTCTTTCTACATTCCTCTATTACACTCACCTATATGTCTGGGTATTTGACAGTGATGGATGTGTGTATAGAAATATATTTCTCTTGTTAATTGTTGCGTGGCTTATTGTTTTCAAGAGAAATAGAGACAGTGTTCTATTTAACACATTGGCCATGGAGTAAAGTGTAAAACTAGTTGACCATTCATTACTGCTCTCTCTCTCTCTCTCTCTCTCCCTCACTCTCTCTCTCACTCTCTGTCTCTCTGTCTTTCTCTCTCTCTCTCGCTCTCTCTCTCTCTTTCTGTATGTCTCTCTCTCTCTCTCTCTCTCTCTCTATATATATATATATATATATATATATATATATATATATATATATATATATATATATATATATATATATATATAGTGAGTGTCCTGTGCTCAACTGTTTTTCCTACTAAGTAGTAAGCACAGATAATATACCAAGTGTTCACTTCGTACATCGCGGAACTGCAGACACTACACACAACCCCAGCCCATCAGTAATGGTGTATCGTACTGTCGTGTTAAAACATGGGCATTGACATGGTCATCCACACTACGTTGCTCTAATGAATTCATCTGTAGGAATGTTTATATGGATATAGAGAGGGGCAATGCATTCATGGTTGACTAACCAATACAATTGGCACGTGTCTAGAGCCTACGAAGACCATATTTATGTGTAGACTGAAGGTTACCGAAGCACTGTTTTATTTGAAAACACCTCGATAATATCGTTATTTTTCTGCGTAAATTGTAGACTTTAGTGAGATATTTCCATGATTCACCGTCAACACAGGAACACGCCCAAATGGCCGGTGTGATTGCTTCATAGTGATCTTGCCGGTATCGCATGGCCAAAGCGGGGCACACTCTCGCTACTCGGTTCGATTTGAGTGTTTCAAAAGTGCGTAAAACGCAATTTTTGTTTTATATAAATACGCCTGGAATGACGTTGAACGATGGAAGTAACACATTACCCCATAAACTATTAACACTGTAAAATCTGGTAGTGTGGATTCGGCAAAAATGGCCATCACTTGTTTCAATTATGGTCGCGG
Source organism: Oasisia sp. SBJ-2009 (assembly GCA_964017155.1). NCBI lineage: Eukaryota > Metazoa > Annelida > Polychaeta > Sabellida > Siboglinidae > Oasisia > Oasisia sp. SBJ-2009. The sequence goes on from OZ024865.1 coordinate 45,148,511, forward strand.
CATATGTTTTATTGATACGTCATTTGACGAGTTGGTTTAACTGTAACCTTGATATAGGCCCTATCTGTTTCAATGTCTAGTATGCATAACAAACATGTTATGGCATGCATAATTTACTACTTGGTGTTAAAAAGTGTCTTCTTTCTTAATAAGTTTATGTACATACAAAATCATTACATACAATGATAACTTGGATATAGTGGCGGGAGGGTAAGCCAGGGGGAGGGTTACCCAGGAAAGTACGTGGTGCCTTGGAAACAAGAATGTTTTACTCAACAGATTCGTCATTCCGTATTGTAAAATATGGAAACATGTTCACAAATGATAACTTCAAGAGCATATCATTTAAAATACAGAAATATGTGTTCGTGAACATAGTTTTCAAAAATATATTTCTGCAACTATATGAAAAGCCAGTTCATATAGCAGTAGACGTGTAAGCTTCACGTATTTATTAAAGTAACACCAGATCCTTGTTTTTACACGGTGGATTGTTTTTGAATGTGCGTGTATGCGACTACGTGACACTGACCGGCAGCGACAAGACATTCGACTGAATGACGCACGACACTTATTCATCCCACTGCGTGTAACGTTATTACTTTTAAAATTTAAAAGTGTTTTTTTCATCAACTGACATATGCATCATGGTATCTAATAATGTAGGAGCTTGAGGCACGGTGGAAAGTGGCGTGATTCCACCAATAAAATAATAATACAGCAGTATAAAATGTGTCATGTTTATGATATGACGTATTTTCAACGACACTCCTTCGTGTCAAGGGTTGCATAGTGGCTTATAAGAAGTAATGATTTATACAAACGAAGTTGTATAAATACAGATACAGTTCCAGATGCAGTACCACTTGCAACAGTCGAATAACTGTGGGTCACACATAGGCTGCAAGGTAAGGGAAACAGGGAAACAACATTGATAAATGTGATACTTGTATTATAACTGCTAATATGTTGTATACATATGATGACGCGTGCTAGACTCATCACGATGTTGCATTGGAGTGTGTGGTGGGATGTAACAATTGCGTACATTTTAGGACGATTATCACAGGTAGCCGCATTTAAAAAACAAACGATATTTGAATTTCAGAAAACACCAGGCGATATGGCAAAGTGTTTCATCACGTTGCTTGTGTTAGCTGCCGTATATGCGGCAAACGGTAAGTGCGTTGTTGGTGCGTACTTGTGTGGTTACGATAATAAGTATGTGTGCATTTGTACTTGTGTGAGACTGTAAACGAGAGAGAGAGTCTGTGTGTATGTGTGTGTGTGTATGTATATATATAATATATATATATATATATATATATATATATATATATATATATATATATATATATATATATATATATATATATATATATATATATATATATATATATGCGCATGTATATATTAGTAAGTATATGTGTGTGCGTGGGTGTACTTTTGTGTGGTGTGTGTGTTTGCTGTATATACCTAACGTATGTATGTTTTGATATTAAAGACATTTGACTAGATGTGTGTTTGTGTGCATGTGTGCGTGTATGCTCTTGTATACGACCGTAGTTCGTAAACACCCACCTGAAAGAAACCGTGTATATCCAGCGCACCCTCAGTACCCATTCGATGGGTACTGAGTGTGTGTGTTTGTGTGTATCTGTGTGGTGTTTGTGGTGTATGTATGTGTGTGTATGTGTGTGCATGTATGATTGTATGTATGTGTGAGTGTGTTTGCTGTGTAAGTATATGTATGTTTTGAGAGTAAGGACATTTTATTTGGCGTGTGTCTGTGTGTGCGTTCATGTAAATGAATATGTATGTGTGCGTGTATATGCTCTTGTATACGACCGTTGTTCGAAAACATGCACCTGACAGAAGCCGTGTATATCCAGCGCACTACCCTCACTACCCGTTCGATGGCTGCTTTAACGGCTTCGACTACGATTGCTGCACAAATCGTCTCTCCAACTTCTACTACCCGTCTCTGGTGAAGCCTTTCCCCTACTACTACCGATGCAACGGCGGAAATCTTGTGTACGACCGTTGTCCCGATAACCAGTGCGTCACTGTTTCTGGAAGCTGCGGTGAGTGCGCTGAAGATGCTAAGATGCTATTGTTGTTATGTGTTGTTAATGCATCACCTAATTACAACTGATAATTTAGATTATGATAATTTCACAAGTGTCAGCAATACAAATTAGAACTATATCCCGTGCATATACAACATTAACATTGGAAGATATGTTGATATTTGTGTTTCAGGAGAATGCGTAGATCGCTGCAGCTACACCCATAGTGTCTACTCTTACTACTCGAGCTCCTTCTACGGTCGCTACTACTACCAGTGTAACCGAGGATCAATGCGCTACCGCTCGTGTGGACTGAACCAGTCGTACTATCCGGGACTCGGCCGTTGCGGTTCGTGTATAAACAATATATTATGATATATTGTAACAGTCATTTACATATTTCGACATTTTGGAATCGTTTTTGGCATACAAAGAAAACGAACGATGGTGCTGTCAATGGTAGTAACTATATATGTATTTATAAATTGAGTGCATTATGTCAACTTTTTAATATATCTGGTTAATTACCTAAATTGTTGTTACTATTTCTAATGTACATAGTTCGTATTTTATAAATTCGTGGAGTTTTCCACTAGTCGCAATCAGTATTATATTCCTATGCCAATGTGATCGGGCAATATATGCATATTATGTCCGGCAGGCTGCAGAGAGACTTACTGTGAGAGGTACAGCGGCTGGCAGGCGACCGTTTGCAACGGATGCGGAAGCTACGTCTACTGCAGATATGGACGTCCCATTCGCTACAGGAGATGCCCCTGGAACAGACGTCACTACGACTGTCATACCCGTCGTTGTGTCAGCAGGTGCAACGGCTGCTGCGGCGAACGATAAGCAAATAGCAAAAGGTAACGTGAGATATGCCTTGTACTGAGACAGCTTACCATATTGTTAGTATGATTACTGTTCAACCTACAGAAAATACACGAAGTAATTGGTATTGTGGCATGTGTATAACAATTATAATAATGTGTAGTCATTTATGTCGCGATGGATACCGACATTTTAAATTACTCTATATTAATAACATTCTCCTGTCAATGAAACAATTAGTCTGAGTGGCCGTTTGGTTTTCTGTGCAGTTTCGTATACCAATCTTCGGCGGGCGCTTATATTAAATTATATTCCAGTTCTCTATTACGTCGAATTTTGTTGTCGCATCTCTGTAAATAGACCGCCGTATATCACTATATTCATGTATTTATGAAAATACAATCATACATTACAGGAATTGTGCTTTCGATTGTAGTGGCGTTCACTGATCGACCTGTTATTCTACGAAGTGACAAGGAACACGCCGTTCAGAGCGGGTAGAAGTTTCTCAGAATTGACATCAACATTTTCTTTTGTAACCGGGTAGATTTTGTGAAAATATCGCTACAATAAAGCTATTGATCTGAAATTTATCCGTGGCTTCTTGTTTTTGTATGACTGATATTGCATGAGAGGTATTTAACGCTTTTTCGAGATACACGCTTGAAATATAACACCGGCATTCATAGCAATGCATGTTATAAATAGTCGACAAAATATTGTTAATTAATGATAATGCACATCCTTTGTCCATTGATATGCCACTTTCTATATATATATATATATATATATATATATATATATATATATATATATATATATATATATATATATATATATATATATATATATATATATATATATATATATATATTATATTGATCATACACCACACTGGCATAACATATCGATGGATTCATCATACGTTAAATATATTATCATTACCATCGCGCCATGAACATTCTGCAATACCGTTTATATTGTTAATAATGTTGAAAAACGGGAACAAGTTATTAATCGGCACGCAAACAACGAAACGCATCGGCAAAGACATTGTCTGTGTGACAAGTTTATTATCATATATCAGTGACATTTCGACAGAATAGAGAACACATCAATGTGTTCCGTCACGTAGGAATGTTGAGCGGTTCTGGTCACTACATGGTTTATGGGTATTATTTATAGGAAACACACCTGATCTGTTATAATGATTATATTAATGTACCAAGATTGTATAATAAATATGCTCGCTATTTTGTCTCTGTCCACACATATGCATAGTGACTTGCGTAACCAGTTAATAGTTTGCAGAAATGTCACATTTACCTTATACAGTCTTTAATACATGACCGTGATATAGCTTCGTATGATCAGGCAACCTTTCCTCTCCACTTAGCAAGTTATTTTTTATATACGTTCAGCTAAACAGTGTAATTTACAGGTACACATTCACGTTACAATAATAATGTATTGTATAATGAAACATAAAATACGGTTTTCTCAAAACACGATTTTTCATTTGAAATAGTTTTGAAAACCTGGTCGTTTCACTATAATGTTCCCACATGCATTATATATGCCCCTGAGTGATGTGTATAGCGTTCTATGTAGAGCGATTGTGGAATAGCATGTCATATCCAGCTGCACACGAGTATATTGACCAGCTGGTTTGCATCAGTCCACCCCACCACATCCGCAGGCGTACGTTCAATTGAGGTTCTTTTCTTCGGACCGTTCTGAACTTTGACTTGCATTTACGGATGACCATATCTACACATGCATCAGGAATAGGAGGTGGTCTTGTCTAGAGAGCTTTCGAGCAGTCTGACTCTGTCGTCTATGTAGTGGTGTCGGTGGGAGAAGGGATGACTATATACATGCACCTCGTCTGCCGGCAGCCATATCTGTGCCTGGCAGTTGGTGTGTGCTGTGTGAACTTCCATGACCTCTCTGATTGGGGTAACATCTCCCTATCAAGCTATCCCTTTCTGAAGAGTTGAACAAGAGTCCATATCAAACTATGGCTTACCAAAAGGTAGAAGTCTAGCATTGACGACGGTTGGCAACGTATGTGTGCCATATAGGTGACACACAAATGTATACGAACTTATCTTATTTTTCACCCGTTACGGTTACGTATCAATTGAAAGTTTACGACAGACAGTTCATCTTATAATTAAAAAGTATGTGTTTCTGTGCGAAAATATGATAAAGTAGATAATAATAATAATAATACACTTTATTTAGACACTAAAATCCAAAGAACAAACTCTGTTCGGTAGTGTAGACAACATTAAGACATCCTAAGAAATAAATAAAATAAAAGTACAAGTAGCACATATGAGTACGTTTGTCTAAATCAGTGTTGTACAGAACTACAAGAGAAACTAATATTAAACAGAGATGGCATTGTTGTAGTCTATATCATATGTCAATGTAGTCAAGAAAATATACATATATATATATATATATATATATATATATATATATATATATATATATATATATATATATATATATATATATATATGTATATAAAGTAGCAGAATAAATAAATATATAATAATATACATAGTACTTAATTATTAACAATTGACTAAAGCAATATAATAGTTGTGTCAATTGTAATGATAAACACTCAAATATATGTTAATTTGTAAACTATTAATTAATAAATAATTAAAATGACATGCTGGTTGAGCTAAGTAAGAGTGAATAAGTAAATAAATAACACTGTAAAAGGGTGAAAGGTGTAGACAAACTAGACATTAAAAGCAATCTTGAAATAATAAGTCTTAAGGTATGTTTTAAACTTGTTCATGCACACTATATAACGCAAGTCCTCAGGTAGTGCGTTCCAAAGAGTTGGTCCTGCACGAGAGAATGAGCGGCGTCCATAACGTTCGAGGTTGGGCCGAGGAATCACTAGCAACGCGCGGTCTGCAGAACGCAAGGCGCGACGTGGCACGTACGGTGTGATCAGCGAGGCAATGTACGCCGGCGTCCGCTCGTGTAGGGCGCGAAACACAATGACGAGTATTTTGTACTCGATGCGATACTTCACGGGCAACCAGTGGAGTTGTTGCAATGCGGCCGTCATGCTTCGCCGGTCATAGCGCCTGAGCACAACTCTGGCCGCCGAGCACTGGACCATCTCCAGGCGGTGCAAGAGGCGGTCGGAGATGCCATACAGGACTGCGTTTCCGTAGTCTAGCCGTGATGTGACGAGGGCGAGGACGAGATTCTTGCATGCTTCAGTTGTCAGACTTGTTCGTATTTTGGCAATACGAAACAAATTTGATTATGCAGCACGGCAGACGTTCGATATTTGCGCTGACATGTCAAGTCGGCTGTCAAGTAAAACGCCTATATCACGAACAGTTAGCGAGAGTGATATAGATGACCCGCGTACACAGAAGGTGAACAACGAAGAAGGCGAGTGGACAGCGGAGGAACGAAAAACGATTGCTTCCGTCTTCGCCTCGTTCAGAAGAAGATGGTTGTAATCCAGCCACTGTCTAATATCACTCACGCATTCCTCGATGTTTCGTTGTGCATCAGCGTGACTCGATGGTGGGCACTCAGCGTACAATTGAATGTCGTCTGCGTATATGTGATAGCGGATCTGGTAGCGATCGAAAATTTCCGTAATAGGTAAAAGGTAAATGTTAAATAGTAGTTGACCTAGGACCGGGCCCTGTGGAATCTTTACTATACTATCCTACTAAGTATGAACTAAACCAGATGCCAAATAATAGAAAACAAAATTATTTTTGTCTGAAGTTTACCTTCAATATGACTTTCAATTTTAAAATCGGAGACGTCGTCGCGCACAACTTTGTTGTTATCCTACGAACGATCAATGTAGTAAGAATGTTGTGGATTTGAACATTATCAGTCGTCAGAACATCAAAGAGTTGGCCAGTTGTTATGCAGAATGTCATTCTGCGGTTGCTAACTCATTTCTTAAGTAATTTTCCCACAGGTTGGCTAGTTTTTTTGCCTCGATATCATTTTTACGAACGAGGTTATGTATACTAGTATGTGCACGAGTATACTGTATTGTATGGTTTTAAAAACAGTTTAACCTGGCAATAATATATATGCAAATAATGTTTACATACAATAAAACACATTTCGAGATAATCACATTTATGTGTTGTATTATCCTATGCATCTCTATGTCGTGACAACGTGTATCACCTTATATCTCAGCCAAATATTGTCCTGGATGAACAATCGTTACTGCTGTGTAGATATATACACGTGTATATTTTAATTCGTCAAGGCATCCACCCTATTCATTGTCCTCATCCTATGGGTAACTAATCTAGCATGGATGCCCGCAATTAAAAAAAATGCCAATAAAAACATTCTAGAGGAATTGTCAATGTGTGACTGGTCCACTATTATATTTCCGACACAGCAAGTTCCACAGTGTTGAAGCAGCCACGGGAATGAGCTGTCACTTATGACACGCGATTGACTGGGTTCACTCGAGCGCAGCGGTATAGTTGTCTGATGCCGGCCTACACAATGGGAGATATAATTGTTGTGCGCGGCCGGCCAGGACTTGTTGCGTGAGTAGAAGAATATTCATTTATCTTAGTAGTGCTATTGGCAGCCAGTGCAGCTTGCAGTAGTTAGAGGAGTAATCACAAACATTAACGATATATTTATTACTACGGTTACATATATAATGTATATATAACCGTAATTTATCAAACACTGCGCCACATGACCACTAAAACATATCATTCGTAAAACACAGAGCATGTAACATTATTATGTTACATGCTATTGACATGTACAGTTCCGACAACAAGTCATGGGAACAGCAACAAAACTGATATGTGTCATGTTTCAAATCGAAATATTTATAAAACTGTTAATGTATTGTTTATTGTTAACAGTATTGTCAGGAATGCAATATCATCACATCAAGAAATAATTGACACACATGGAAACATAAACATAGGAAGTTGCTCAGAACATGAAACAGGTCAGCGTCAATGTTTCTTGATGTTCCCATGACTTTTTGCCGGTATTGTATTGTATGGTTTTCAAAACAGGTTAACCTGGCAATAGTGGATAAGCAAACAACTTGTGCATACAAGAAAAACATATTTCGAGATAATCCAATTTTGGTGTTGCAATATCCTATGCATCTTTGTTTAAGTTGAAAGTTTAACACCTTATATCTCATCCAATAAGTGCCCTGGTCGTAAAATCGCTACTGCTATGTAGAGATCGACTCCCTGAGAATTTATTTCATCATGAAGATAAAAACCTAAATTAAAACTCAGTTGAGTTCGTGACCTTCGTATAATGGCCATTACATTCAAACCTGATTGGAGCATTCACCTAGTCATGTTTCTCTTACTTTCCTCATGATTGATTTAGCATGGCTGCCCTTAATTAAAAAAAAAAAATGCCTATAAAACAATTCTAGATGACTTTGCAATGTTTGACTGGTCCACTATTAGATTGCCGACACGGTGTGACAGCAAGTTGCACAGTGTTGAAGCAGCCACGTGAGTGAGTTGTCATCCAACGGCGTCTTGCAATTAGACACCCGGTTGACTGTGTTCACTCGAGCGCAGCGGTATCGTTTTTCTGATGCCGGCCTACACAATGGGAGAGATATTGCTGTGCGCGTCCAGCGATGACTTCTTGCGTGAGTAGAACAATATTCATTTAACTTAGTTATTGCTATTGGCAGCTACTGCAGCTTGCAGTAGTTTGGAGGATTCATCACAAACATTAACGATATTATTATTAATCCGGCTACACACATGTAACATGTAAATGTGTGTTTTACGAATGACATGTTTACATCATTGGGCATATGGAGCTGAATGCTTGATAAGTTATGTGTTTTAGATAAATGGGTTTCGGATGACTGATCACAATTTTCTATTACTAAACGTCGATGCATAATTTAAGACCACATGGAGGTTGACATTACAAATAACAAAATAATACAATTGTGTGAATACCTTGATGTGTAATGTTTGTGATGAGTCCTCGGACTCCCGTGTGTGTTGCACCATAGGTCACACCTGAAGGCGTTGTCTGCCCGGTAAGTGACACGTTTCATGGAATATTCTTCTCTTCTTGTTGTCATATACTTTGTAGATAAGTTGGTTGGTTTCATACTTCATTGAATCTGTTAGTTTATTGGGGACATTATACAATACTTCGCATTTTAGTAAGATGGCCATCACATGCTTTTGCTTATTTCATAGTAAGACAGAAGTTATGGCAAAATAAATCATCGCATTGCTGGAGCTTACCACAAATATTATAGACAACTTTGCTGTGAGATAATATATGATGATTATTATATGATTAATTAATATTATCATACTTTTATTTTATATCATTCAATGCTTCAACAATGTGCAATAGGCTATAACGTATTGGCCTCACATTTATCATATTGTGTATCATTACGTCCGTTAAATAAATAAAGCTTAATTGATCATTGCTCATTGACAAAAATAACGTAACTTTTTTTAAAGTAATTCACGTGCATGTAGCCTACACATACAAATACATATTAGTATTGCAGTTAATAGTGTGCTCTGTGAGACCAGCTGTTGCTTTGCCATTCCTGGGGCATAAGCGCACACAGTGTGCGGCTATGCCCGGTACCTTGGTGCATGTCCGCACAAAGGTATGCCTCTACATTTACCCATATATGTAAATATATCTGATGGGATATGCGATTTCTAACAAACTAACAACGAAATAATATGATTGCTCATTCTGAATGCTAACTATCACCCTCTTAGCACACATAGTGCATTATCTAAAGCGTGTTTCATCTAAGTGTGCGGACATGCCCCTCCTTCCCCTATGTGCAACCGGAGGTAAGAATTGTGTGCGCGAGCGTACTATATGAATGTGGGTTGTCGTGTTCGACAGCGGGTAGTATGTAAATATGTATATGTGTATATGTATATGTGACTGTTTTGCGTGAGAGCGAGCTGTCAGAATTTATCATATGTTATTCGACGACGTGTATTCTGATTTTTGATTTATACGTGAATGCGATGCGTGCATATATGTCGAGGCTACACTTGTTGTACTTCAAACTGTGTCGCAACAAACCATTCTGTAGGTGTTTCACTGCAATAGCAAGTCAGGTAACGGTGCAATACACCAATCAAACGTTTACGTCAGTAAACCGCCAACACACGAACTTTAGAAATGTCAGACGAAACAGACAAAAACAGTTAAACATATTCAAACACGCTACACTCTCGTTTTGCCGTTAACTACAACGCATGGTTTTACATGTTTTTGTTGAGCTGAACTTTGTCTGACCAGCATGCACTCGTTTTTTGTTGTCTGTTGGTTTCTGATAAAATGACCCTTTGGGTGACTTGCAAACATCTCGCTGCTCGTCCGCGGAGTGACGCCGACGTGAAACATGTTAAATCACGACACATCACGAAGTCGATACACGACTGTTTTTGTAGTTGTTTTTTAGAATCAGAGTACTTCATTGAAGTGAATCATAAACTATACCTGCCGTTTTTGCTGCTTCCAATAGCTAATTGGTTTGAAGTTTTATGTATCGTCGAAGATCACGTATTACATCCATTTCTATTTACCCCGCATGTATAATGGGTACGCTATGTGTTGTGTTCAGATGTCCTCCTTCATACAATCCTGTGGTTGCTTTGTAGGAGATCAAAATACTCTTCCGTTGAATGTCACATTTACATGAATTCATCTAATTTCACACGAGGGAATATGCTTGAGTACATTTGGAATATGGTGATTATAATATCAAATGTTAACTCAATTGTCTGCAAGAATAATACCGATCAGAACGATAGTCAGATAAACAAACTAATGAGGGATATCATCTAGCCACCTTATGCTATATGCTTACCGTTCGCCACAGCAGCCGTTGCACCTGTTGACACAACGACGATGATGACAGTCGTAGTGACCTCTGTTCCAGGGGCATCTCCTGTAGCGAATGGGACGTCCATGTCTGCAGTAGACATAGCTTCCACATACGTTGCAAACGGTCGCCTGCCAGCCGTTGTACCTCTAACAGTAAGTCTCTCTGCAACCTGCGGAATATAATATGCGTATGAATCCTAATCGCAATTGTGCATATAACAATAACACATTTGTCGATTAATAAGAACGTTACTTTCTCTGCTGCAAATAAAACGAAATAGATACGAAGAGATATCACCAAGTAATTAACACAAGCGTTGTAATCAGAATATAATTGGTAGTCAGAACTCAAATATGTTACGCAAATATTTTAAGGAACATGGTCAATAAATCAGTCTAACGACAAACGGTTTCAGTATTAAATCTTGTTAAATCAGTATGTGAGACCTTGTGTTCTATCATTATATTGTTTATGAATACATATGGATTGTACTCGAACCGCAGCTGCCGAGTCCCGGGTAGTACGAATGGTTAAATCGACACGAGCGGTAGTACATTAATCCACGGTTACACTGGTAGTAGTAGCGACCGGAGAAGTAGCTCGAGTAGTAAGAGTAGACGCTTCGGGTGTAGCTGCAGCGATCCCTGCGTGCTCATTAAAAACAAAAAGATTTTTATAAGTTATTATATAATACACTATACCGCCACCAAGACTATCTCAGATGCTTTACAATTTACTCGCTAGCAGACCTGTTCAGTTGAACAGTATATCCACTTATTAAGACTTCCAGCATTCCTGAAATTACTGCTCGAATATTACCCGTACACAAATATCCAACCTTTTTAGTAGTACGGGTACTCATGCAAATAGTAGCCTTGTCGAACGTCTAGTTGTTTCCAGTATACGGCAATATTATATTAACTGACTGTTATCTAGCTATTTTGTCCACAACGTTATGGTCTGTAGTCATTTCTTTCATGACATTTTACCCTACACCGACCTTAGGGTGGTTACATCCAGGGTGCTTGCCGTCCTCGCTGGTTCTGACTTCAGTAAAGCGTTCGATACAGTTGTGAGGACCGAGATATGGCAGCTACTGAAGAAGTGTGGATGCCCAAAGAAGTTCACAACTACGATCGAAGCTCCACATACCGGAAGGATGACGAATGTTAGTGTTGGAAGGGAAGTCTCGGAATCGTTCAGTGTTACAAATGGGGTCAAGCCATGTTGTTAACTGGCCTCCACGCTCTTCTCCATCTTCTTGTTGGATGTGATACCATTATACAACGGATTGATCCGCCTTGCATTTGTTACGGTAACTTGGAGTTCTTCTCTGAGCTCGCCAGTTTCCTTTCCTCGTTTGATTTTTGAAGAAGCTTAATTGTTACTTGGTTGTTAAATAAACACATTTGAAAATGTCGGCCTTGTACGTATTCCCATCAGATGAGTTTTGTACAGCAAACTATATTCTTAGAAAATAAATGTGAGATAATTAACTGGTACAATGTAGCGAAACTATTTGAGTGAATTCTGCGAGAGCAATCACGTAAGCAAAACTGTTCGATTGAGTCATAGTTTATGTAGCGCTATCTTACGGAAGCCCGTTGGTGCCACGGTGAAGGTTTTTTCTGACAACCGCCATTTAATTATCTGGCACCATGGCACTAACGGGCTTCCGTAATATCTCAAACATATCTGACAAAAGGTTATCCGGACACTTAAATCAAACGAAGTCACAATATGTTTACCATGAAGTGGATATCAAAACAATTACTATGAGTATATATCATGGTGACTGTGGCATACATATAAAGGCTTAATTATTTACCAAAAACTGCATTCCTCAAGATTCACTCAGCGTAGTTCCAGCGCAACACGCTGATTCATAGTTATTATTTTGACTTGTGGCAATGACATAGCTATGATAGATCTTGATGTACTGTTGCATATCTGTATACTATGAACAATATATATATATATATATATATATATATATATATATATATATATATATATATATATATATATATATATATATATATATATATATATATATTTATTTATTTACTTACTTATATTTATATATTACACATTTATATTAACACATATGTGTTGTAGATCGATGTGTCGTGCCCGTGACCGTGACATACATGTTGCTACAAAATAAATCATTATATAAAAGATTGAGTGAATGTGGGCATGAATGGTCAACGCGTGTTATAATACATGTTGTTTTGAAATATAACGTGACATTTTCGAAAATGTCTTAATTCATCTAACGAATAAAGCAATTTTCAAACAAAGATAAAAGTTTCATTTTTATTGTAGCGAGATGTTAACATAATCCTGCTGGTTACAATCTAACGCGTAGATACATGATCTTCAAAATGTATATCCGCAGGCGTACGCGTGTTCCAAGTTTGTTTTCGAACATCCGTGAACACTCCTACAAACAAAACCGTAAATCACATATACGATGATTACACAGTGTCCACATGTATAACCACTACGATACATACATATGTATATATATATATATAGAGAGAGAGAGACAGAGAGACAGAGAGTGAGAGTGAGAGAGAGAGAGACAGAGAGAGAGAGAGAGAGAGAGAGAGAGAGAGAGAGAGAGAGAGAGAGAGAGAGAGAGAGAGAGAGAGGAACGATGTAATCTTGCAATTGTCCGTGAACACCAAAAATAAATCCAGTTACCGCCGACGTAAAACAAACTTCAATTAAATGTAAATAGCATATTAGCTGTTTCTATGTATTACACTAGTTTAATATAATCCAGAAACCAATCCATGCTTAGGAGAAACTGTACACCAAAATGCAATCCCAACCAGGATGGCAGCTGGGTAAACAGTGCGCTATGATGATATAAATATGGTTAAATTAACGCTGATTTCACATATAAGAAAGAGTCACATTTTTATATAGCGAAGTATTACTCACTGGCGCAAACAAAACCAGCATTCTGATCAATGACCATAATGTGTAGTGCCTGCTTAAGCAACAATAGAGAGATAAGAATAATACAAAATAAAACTTAGCAAATTACCTTACGCTACTTGCTTATCGTTCGCCACAGCAGCTGTTGCACCTGCTGACACAACGACGATGATGACAGTCGTAGTGGCGTCTGTTCCAGGGGCATCTCCTGTAGCGAATGGGACGTCCATATCTGCAGAAGACGTAGCTTCCGCATCCGTTGCATACGGTCGCCTGCCAGCCGTTGTACCTCTCACAGTAAGACTCTCTGCAGCCTGCGGAACACAATTTCCATACATTGTCTGACAACAATTACATAAAAACATGATGTTGGCATGTTTCTCACGTGTACACGTAGTGTGGCATACATATGACATGATCACTAGGAATATATTATGTTCGCTATATCACATTTCAGGTTCATAGATAGTCTATATTAAGATGTTTCCAATTACTGCTATATGAAATGTATAACTTGTAAACTGACCACAACGGCCGAGTCCCGGGTAGTACGACTGGTTCAGTCCACACGAGCGGTAGTACATTGATCCTCGGTTACACTGGTAGTAGTAGCGACCGGAGAAGTAGCTCGAGTAGTACGAGTAGACATTTCGGGTGTAGCTGCAGCGATCCCGACATGCTCCTGAAACACACAATGGTGGAGCTCAGTTACTATAGCACACCGATATATGCCACTCTCCTAAACTACTGATAACGCTGTAAAGTAAAGGTTAAGAATGCATTGACAACATGTTTCAATTACACTGATGAATTTGACAAACTCTTTGTTATCTAAAACAACTTTATGTTTTGGTAATGCTAAACATTGAAAAATATAGTTAATTTGACGAAAGCGATAACACAAAACACAGAGTATATGTTCATATACGTGACGCTATATATCGTATCTGAATAATAGTAAACTTAGTAATAATACTAAAGGGCTTACGTCCTGGTGGATTCGAGATTAGAAGCGCGACATACAACAATAATAAGCAATATATTATATTGGGAAAAGCAGTTATTGCCAATGAAAAATGGGATCTTCCACTACAACGGGGCAATGTGATATTAACAATAAAGGTACACATAATGTTACCACACGTACCACAGGAACCTAGTCAAAACCACTAGAAACATGAAGTCGATGATATGAGCCAGTTTGATATTATCTCTTTATCAGACTTACCACAACTTCCAGACTCGGTGACGCACTGGTGGGCGGCACAACGGCCGTACACAACTCTCCTGTTGATGCATCTGTAGTAGTAGGGGAAAGGCTTCACCAGAGACGGGTAGTAAAGGTTGGGCCGACGGTGCGTGCAGCAATCGTAGTCGTAGCCGTTCCAGCAGCCATCGTACCGATGTGCTGGAAGAAGAAACAATACATTTTTAGTTGTGCTTTTTGGAATGCCATTCTTAGATACCAGCTCACGTGTGCTGTAGTAACACTGTTTCACCACAGTCTGGCACAAACATATTGGATACACACACTCGCATACATATGTAGTTACAGAAACATCAATGCTCGTACATGGACAGGCAGACGTTCATACAGGTACATCTAATATATTCACACGCACACACGCACACACGCACACACAAAGTATATATATATATATATATATATATATATATATATATATATATATATATATATATATATATATATATACACACACAAAGTACACATGTGTCTTACCTTCTGCAGCATATATAGCAGCTAGCGCCAGCAACGCGATGAAATACTTCGCCATGGTGTCTGTATGTGTCACAAAAACGCGAAATCTTATTAAAATATCCATTATGCGAAAACAACACACGTAAGAATTCAATTAGGTGTGGTCGTCTTGTCAGCTAACGTAATATATTCTATAATATAATAGGCCCACTAATTATATATGTTTAATTATTTATACGGTGTATCATTTGTAGTATAAATAGGTTTACATTCTGTCAGAAATTATTTGTACACAT
Source organism: Oasisia sp. SBJ-2009 (assembly GCA_964017155.1). NCBI lineage: Eukaryota > Metazoa > Annelida > Polychaeta > Sabellida > Siboglinidae > Oasisia > Oasisia sp. SBJ-2009. The sequence continues at coordinate 45,164,300 of OZ024865.1, forward strand.
GTATTATACTTGAATAATTTGCAACATATGTTGTCATATGAACTTCATAATGAGGTTTCAAAATAATGGTCGCATTAGCACATTAAAAATCTAAACCAGTTATATAATAAAACCCTTCCGGAAAGTCTAACTTACCGAGCAGACAAGGTGTGACCCGCAGTTCTTCAACGAATGCCAGTGGTGACGGTATTTGGAAATGAACCAGTATTTATACCACTGCGTCTAAAATCAATCATGTCTCGGTCCACGTCATAGTTCTGCCTTCTTGCTGGCACAAAGGGGTGTTGTTTCAGGTAGACATATTTGAAACATAACACCCTGTAAAATAAAGATGTTCGTCTGTTGTGTTTTGTTTTTCAAACAACATCCATGTTGTCTAAAGTAGACACATCGCAGTTTAGGAAACTATATTATGCGATACACTAAACAAACCCTACCTACCTCAACCTCCTCAATTAATGCTTCTGTTGCACGTCACGCCACCGGAGGAGGAACGTATAACTCATAAATCATATGTCAGTTGTGTTCAGAGTTGAAAAATTACACGGCGACATTCTGAAGAAGAATGTGACGCAGGCATCCAGTCCCAATTAGCTAAAGGCACGCAAAGCCTACGTAAGCGTCATTATTATTGATACGCAGGAATTGTTTTGCCTGACAAACATGGCGTGATTCGCGTTGTAGAAACATTTAATGACATTTCTTAGACTTTTTCCAGGGTTGACACATCGGTGGCAGTGGCCATCCTGTTGTGTGACTGACGGCGATGTAACTAGAGGGTGATACGCGTTCTCAATCCCTCAGCCGTCACTAACCCATGTAGCAGTACAGTGGCATTGCCGTCCAGGTTCATCTTCACAAGGCGAACGGCGAATTGTCCAATACCGATACCAATATATGGCGCCGATGCATGAGTAATCCATTGACATATCATCAATCAAGTACGACATTCAGACACACTGGTTGTTTTTGCTGTCTAGTTTTCTGCCGACTGTCGTTTCGTCATAAAACGTACCTGTAGCCTGTGGTGTAGAATCAATGTGTCAGGTGATCACTAATGTGTGCAATACACGACTAAATACTGTATATTTTGTTGGCGTGTTAGCTGTCTAAAATCATGGACACGAACGGCTGTTATCGCTCACCATTAAAGTAAATATATATATTGTGAGAACAAACATACATACATACACACTCACCGAACATAAAATGCAAATCTACAGGCCTACACATAAACACGCTGAATTGCATAAACTCGCAAAAATGTATGTATAATTGATATATATATATATATATATATATATATATATATATATATATATATATATATATATATATATATATATATAAGTTAAATATCGCACATATGGGTAAAAGTACATAAGCACACACATATATATTAACAGACAATGAGCATTGTTTAAAAAATATTATATGCAACAGTTGTACGGGAGAATGGCTATGTAATGTGAGGGCATGTCTCTTGCCTAAGAAAAACGTGGTTTATACCGTTACCAAATTGTATATTTCTGAAGCGGTTCGAGAAAAAGCGAACTATTCGTATAATAGAACGTTGACTGAGCAATTGTTTGACATCATACTCAATCAAAGATTACATAAACACGAAACGGTTTGTGTTTTTGTATTCTGGTTCTCGGGCGGTCGTCGCTTCGTCGTAAAACAAGCCATAGTAGCCTATGGTGTAGGGTAATCAATCAAGGGAAAATTAATGTGTAAAAACAATGCTGTAATACAATACATTTTGTTGGCGTGTTAGCTGTCTATTATTTCACAGACACGAACCGTTGCAAACATTGACCATTCTTTTGAAAGACACACGCACGCACGCACCTATTCCTCAGTTTTTCTATTACCCATATATTTTCTTTTCTGTCTAGATAATTTACATTGAACATACTTTTTTTACAATTTTGCTTGGACCGCTGCTAACCTTTTATGTGCGTGCTGGAAAGTGTCCATGTTTTCACGCCGATTCTCCCTGCTGTAAAAACGCGTGAGTTGTATACTTATCGATGAAGTTGCGTTGGTGATTATCGCTCTTTAGTCGGCTGTGATTCGTCTTAGAATATCCGGGTCTTAATTGTTATGTATCTTCTGTGTACCGCATTCCCAAGTATGTCTAAGTTTCAATGATTTATATCTTATTGGTGTCAGAGTATATTAGTGTGTCGTCTTCTACCATCACTTTTCTCGTTGACTTGTTCATCTTCGCGTGTGCTAACGCATATTGTTTGTCGTCGTCGAAGCGAAGTTGACTGGCTGATATATACTCTACCTATCATGAAGCCTCTAATTTTCCAAGTATCAAATACGTAGGAAAATATACTCAAATATCACTTATTACACAACGCTTATTTACATTGTGTGTGTATGTTTTACGTATTCATGTGAGTCTGCCTATGTGCCTTTACGCGTGATTGTGTGCGTGCGGTTGGGTAAGATTGTATTTGTGTATACAATATGTTTTTCATAAGATACTTGCGTTGTGTTTGTGGAATATGTTATAATTCAGTACGATATATGTTACAGCTAACTCTTCAACAAAAATATACACTTCGATATTCACGTTTTACCCACGTCATATATGTTATGACGTACCGACCCATGCACAAACATAAAAACAAACAAACAAGAACACGAGGTGTTCATAATATCGTCTTTGCATGTCCATACGATAAAGAATTGGTTACGAAACGATGTGATATATTGCAGTCCTTAACCGCAAAAACAAACTTATACGAAACATGAAACACCTGTCTTCTTTGACATCATGCGGGCTAAATTGAACCAAAATGCCCAGACTGTAAACTTATAGAATCCCGTATCTGTATTTTATGAACACAACTGCTGACAGACTCAACATAAAGGGCTTCTACAATGGACTGAAGGAAATATGGGGACCCAAGAAGGGACCTGTTGACTTAAAATCAACATATGGATTGGAGACCTCTGACAAACCCCGATGAGATGCCAACCATGAATGGGATGGCTAGAGCAATCGCCGGCCTGAAAGATGGCAAAGTACCTGGGGAGATAGATAAGATAAGGTAGATACATTTATTATGTGGCAACTTTGCAGTTGGATTGTACATGTACATTCATACTAAAATCAACAATTCCATACAATATCATATCAAAGTACAATATTAGCATATCTTGTTAACAATTACAAAAACATCTCTAGAAACCTACATATATTGTTAAAAATTAAAATCATCTCTAGAAACCTATGAAATAAATTTAAAACATTTACACTGTGCATTAAAACATACTTTATATCAACATTGTTATAAAATAAATAAATACATTAATTAATTAAATCAAATTAAAATACATGGCCATTACCAGCCGACCTGAAAATGTTTTTAATGATGATTTTAATAGCCTTGTTTTTACACATTAATTTACCCTTGACTGATTACCCTACACCATGGGCTACTATGGTTCGTTTTTATGACGAAGCGACGACCGCCCGATAACCAGAATACAAAAACACAAACCGTTTCGAGTTTATGTCATCTTTGATTGATTACGATGTCAAACGATTGCTCAGTTAACGTTCTATTACACGAATAGTTCGCTTTTTCTCGAACCAATTCAGAAATGTACAACTTTGGTGTCGGTATGCACCACGTTTTTCTTAGGTAAGAGACATGCCCATTATATAGCCATCCTCCCGTACAACTGTTGCATATTGATTTTCTTCAACACCGCTCATTGTCTGTTCATATATGGATGTGTGTGCTTATGTACTTTTACCCGTATGTGCGATATAATTTACGTTATCTAATATATATATATATATATATATATATATATTTATATATATATATATATATATATATATATTTATATCAATTATACATACATGTTTGCGAGTTAATGCAGTTCAGCGTGTTTATCTGTAGGCCTGTAGATTTGCATTTAATGTTCGGTGAGTGCGTTTGTATGTATTGTTCACACAACATATATTTACTTTAATGGTCACCGATAGCAGCCGTTCGTGTCCATGATTTTAGACAGCTAACACGCCAACAAAATATACAGTATTTAGTCATGTATTGCACACATTAGTGATCACCTGACAAATTGATTCTACACCACAGGCTACAGGTACGTTTTATGACGAACCGACAGTCGGCAGAAAACTAGACAGCAAAAACAACCAGTGTGTCTTAATGTCGTACTTGATTGATGATACGTCAATGGATTGCCCATGCATCGGAGCCATATATTATAGCAATACGAACAACAAAACGTTGCTATACTATAACAATTGGAATCAAGCAAACACAGAGCGTCGTTCACTTTCCCAAACCGCTTAAGAAATATACGATTTTGATGTCGTGTACGCGTACAATATATCACGCCGTTTGATGAGTAATCCTTTGTGGGATACGCAGCCAAAGTCGTTTGTCATCTAGCACTCAGAAAAACACTACCGTTTATACATCTCCAATATAACGCTACGATACACTGTGATGGACCATATTCATTATCGATCATAATTGATACTATTTTCGGTATTCGACATTTCGCCGTTCTCCTTGTGAAAGGCCAATCTAGACGGCAATACCACTGTCCTGCTACATAGGTGAGAGACGGCTGAAGGATTGAGTGTGCGTATCACCCTCTAGTTACATCACCATCAGTCACACAACAGGACAGTCACTGCCACCGATGTGTCAACCCTGGAAAAACGTTTAAGAAATGTCACTCAATTTCTGCACAACGCGAATCACGCCACGTTTGACAGGCAAAACAATTCCTGCGTATCAATAACAATGACGCTTACCTAGGCTTTGCGTGTCTGTAGCCAGTTGGAAGTGGATGCCTGCGTCACATTCTTCTTCAGAATGTCGCCGTGTAATTATTCAACTCTGAATACAACCGACATATGTTTTATGAGTTATAGGTTTTGCGTCAAGTGGCGTGATGTACAAACGAAGCACTAATTGAAGAGGTTGAGGTAGGTAGGGTTTGATTGGCGTATCGCATAAACTAGTTTCCTAAGCTGCGATGTTTCTACTTTATAAAATGTGGATGTTGTTTGAAAAACAAAACACAGAAAACGAACATCTTTATTTTACATTGTGTTATGTTTCAACCATGTTTACTTACAAGAACACCCCTTTGTGTCAGCAAGAAGGCAGAACGATGACGTGAACCGAGACATGATTGATTTAGACGCAGTTGTATAAGTACTGGTTCATTTCCAGATAACTTCACCACTGGCATCAGTCGAAGAACTGTGGGTCACACCTTGTCTGCTCGGTAAGTTATACTTTTCTGGAGGGTTTTATTTTATAATTGCTACATATCTTTAATGCGACCATCTTTTTGAAACCTCATAATGAAGATCGTATGACAACATACGTTGCACAATATTTAAATATAATACATGTGTACAAATAATTTCTGACAGGATGTAAGCATATTTCTTTTACAAATGATACACCGTATAAACAATTAAAGAAATGTAATTAGTGGGCCTATTATATTATATAATATATTACGTTAGCTGACAAGACGACCACACTTAACTGTATTCTTACTTGTGTTGTTTTCGCATAATTGATATTTTAGTAACATTTCGCATTTTTCTGACACATATAGACACCATGGCGAAGTATTTCATCGCGTTGTTGGCGCTAGCTGCTATATATGCTGCAGAAGGTAAGACACTTGTGTACTTTGTGTGTGTATGTGTATATATATATATATATATATATATATATATATATATATATATATATATATAATATGTGTGTGCGTGTGTGTATGTGTGCATGCGTGCGTGCATGTGAATATATTATATGTACCTGTATGAACGTCTGCCTGTCCATGTACGAGCATTCATATTTCTTTAACTACATATGTATGCGAGTGTGTGTATCCAATATATGTGCCAGACTGTGGTGCAACAGTGTTACTACAGCACACGTGAGCTGGTATCTAAGAATGGCATTCCAAAAAGCACAACTAAAAATGTATTTTTTCTTCTTCCAGCACATCGGTACGATGGCTGCTGGAACGGCTACGACTACGATTGCTGCACGCACCGTCGGCCCAACCTTTACTACCCGTCTCTGGTGAAGCCTTTCCCCTACTATTACCGATGTATCAACAGGAGAGTTGTGTACGGCCGTTGTGGCGCCAACCAGTGCGTCACCGAGTCTGGAAGTTGTGGTAAGTCTGATAAAGAGATAATATCAAACTGACTCATTTCGTCGACTTTGTGTTTATAGTGATTTTTGACTAACTTGTTGTGATACGTGTGGCAACATTATTTGTATGTTTGTTTTTAATATTATAATGCCCCTTTGTAGTGGAATGTTCCACGTTTCAGTGAAAATAATTGTTTTTCCTTATACGATTATATCACTTAAATATTTTTTATGTCGCGCATCTCAGCTCGAATCCTCCAGGACATAAGACCTATAATATTATTAATAATATTACTATTATTCAGGTACCATATTTAGCGTGACGTACAGGAACAAATACATGGTGTTTTATGTAGTGGCATTCGTCCAACTAACTGTATTTGCTATGTATTGCGTTACTAAGACAGAAAGCACACCATTTTAAATTACAAGGAATTTGTCAAATTCATGAGTGTAATTGAAATATGTTATCAATGGCTCCTTAACGTTAAATTTATGGCGTTATTTGTAGTTAAGGAGAGTGGCATATATCGGTGCGCTATAATAACTGATCTCCACCATTGTGTGTTTCAGGAGCATGTCGGGATCGCTGCAGCTACACCCGAAGTGTCTACTCTTACTACTCGAGCTACTTCTCCGGTCGCTACTACTACCAGTGTAACCGCGGATCACTGTACTACCGCTCGTGTGGACTGAACCAGTCGTACTATCCGGGACTCGGCCGTTGTGGTTAGTTTACAAGTTATACATTTCATATAGCAGTAATTGGAAACATCTTAATATAGACTATCGATGAACCTGAAATGTGATATAGCGAACATAATATATTCCTAGTAATGACGTCATATGTATGCCACACTACGTATACACGATAATAATTTAATTCTGATGAGAAACATGCTACATGTCAGTATCATGTTCTTATGTAATTGTTGTCAGACAATGTATGGAAATTGTGTTCCGCAGGCTGCAGAGAGTCTTACTGTGAGAGGTACAACGGCTGGCAGGCGACCGTATGCAATGGATGCGGAAGCTACGTCTACTGCAGATATGGCCGACCCATTCGCTACAGGAGATGCCCCTGGAACAGACGTCACTACGACTGTCATCACCGTCGTTGTGTCAGCAGGTGCAACAGCTGCTGTGGCGAACGATAAGCAAGTAGCGTAAGGTAATTTGCTCAGTTTTATTTTGTGTTATTCTTATCTCTCTATTGTTGCTTAAGCAGGCAAGACACATCATGATCATTGATCAGAATGATAAGACAACTGGTTTTGCTTGCGCCTGTCAGTTAGAATTTTCATCATGTTGGCGCCTCTGAATTTACTGATATTTTAATGTTGATTATTAAAACAATAACAAATACTTAGTGTTCTATTAACTTATTTGTACTTATCAATTCACATGTCATACTGGTAATAATAACGTTAAGTCCACTGACTTCTGGAAATTATCTGAAAGATATAGCTAGATTATTTAACGTAAAACAAAAGCACTGACCAGTACTTAGTTAACACTTCAGTACATAAAAAGTGACTCTTTCTTATATTTATATATCATCATAGCGCACTGTTTACGCAACTGCCATCCTGCTTGGTTTGCATTTTTTTGTACAATTTCCCCTAAGAATGGATTATATTTAACCAGCCTAACACATAGTAACAGCTAATATGATATTTACGTTTAATTAAAGTTTTTTTACGTCAACGGCTACTGGCTTTATTTTTCGTGTTCTCGTACAATTGCAAGATTACATATTTGCTAGATATATATATATATATATATATATATATATATATATATATATATATATATATATATATATATGTATATATATGTATATATATATATGTATATATATATGTATATATATATATATATATATATATATATATATACATATATATATATATATATATATATATATATATATATATATATATATATATATATGTATATATATGTATATATATATATATATATATATATATATATATATATATATATATATATATCGTAGTGGTCATACATATGGACTGTGCAATCACCGTAGACGTGACTTATGTCTTTGTTTGCAGGAGTGTTCAACGATGTTCGAAAATAAACTTGGAACACGCGTAGGCTTGCGGATATACATTTTGCAGATAATGTGTCTACAACTTAGATTGTAACCAGCAGGATTATATCAACATCTCGCTACAATAAAAATGAAAATGTTATCTTTGTTTGAATATTACTTTATTCGTCAGATGACTTAAGACATGTTCTACCTTTTATATAATAATTTGCATTTAGCAAAATTCATGTCACGGTCACGGGTACGACACATCGGTCTACAACACATATTTGTTAACATAAATGTGTAATATATAAATATAAATAAATATATATATATATATATTTGTTCATAGTATACATATATGCAACAGTACATGAAGATCTATGATAACTATGTCATTGCCACACGTCAAAATTTTCACTACGAATCAGCGTATTACGCTGTAACTACGCTGGGGGCATCTTGCTGAAGGCAGTTTTTTGTATATAAATAAGCCTTTATCTGTATGCCACAGTCATCTTAATGTATAATCATAGTTATTATTTTGATATCCACTTGATGGTAAACTTAGTGTGCCTTCGTTTGATTCAAGTGGCCGAACAACCTTTTCGATGTCAAGTCTGAGATAGCGCTACATAAACTATGAATCAAACGAACAGTTGTGTTTACCTAATTGCTCTCGCAGAATTCACTCGAAGAGTTTCGCAAAAATATACCTGGTGATTACCAATTAAATATCTCATACTTATTTTGTAAGTATTATAGTTTGATGTAAAAAACACATGTGATGGGAACACATACAAGGCCGGCATTTTATACAACAACCAAGTAACAAGTAAGCTGCTTCAAAAATCAAAATACGTAATATAACTGACGAGCTCAGAGAAGAATTCCAAATTACCGTAACAAATACAAGGCGGATCAATCCGTTGGTTAGTGATACCACACCCTATAGGAATATGGAGAAGAGCGTGGGGGCCGGTACACAACCTTGTTTGACCCCATTTGTAACACTGGACGATTCCGAGACTTCCCCTCCAACACTAACATTCGCCGTCATTCCGGTATGTAGAGCTTCGATCATAGTTGTGGACTTCTCTAGGCATCAATACTTCTTCAGTAGCTACCATATCCCGGTCCTCCAAACTATATCGAACGCCTTACTGAAGTCGACATACACCATGTACAGTGGCCGATCTGAAGTACTTTTCTTGTAGCTGTCGGTGACAAAATATCATATCCAAGGTGCCCCGGTTACTTCTGAAGCCACATTGTGTCTCCGCAACTACCTTTGGTGTTATGTGGATATATATTCTGTTATGTAGTATGCTGGTGAAGATCTTGCCTGCTATCGAAAAAAGAGAGATTCCACTTTTGTTCCCACTCTCTGTTTCTCTGGTCGATCACTTCTCATGTAGTTGGTTACAATGTTAGCATCCTTCCATGATTGTGGTATAGAACACACCTCCTAAACATGGTGCTTAGTTGGTGATATATGCTGAACAGATGTTCTCCTCCTTGCATGCATACTTCCGCAGGAATTCCATCTCCCCATGTGCTTTGCCATTTGTCAGGCCGGCAATTGCTCTACCATTTCACACATGGTTGACTTTTCATCGGCGGTTGTCTTCGTAATGCAGCGGGATGTTGTCCAGATCTTCTTGATCTATGTCATCAGGGAATTGCGACATCCCTTCTTCGTTTGAGTTTGTCCGGTATTCCAACATACATCCTAACCAAAAATGCATATTGATCAAGTATAATTTAATTTAGACACATGTTGACATATATATACGGACATATAATTTAATGTATGCAGAGCACCTGCATACATCGGTTCGAGAAGGTGACAAAACCGATACTATGTTTAAAGCTTTCGTCAATGAGTGCGTACACATTTAAATTACACATGCAGTTTTATTTCGACGAAAACTAGTGTGTCACGTTGTGTTCATAAAATACGCTGCAGATAGGGGAAGTAGGGGCATGTCCGCACTTTGAGGCATTGCCTAATATCTAGATAGTGGAATCATGCTAAGCAGCAACGTCTAACCCATAAAATGTTATTTTCGTAAAACATGATGTCATTTTACTCATATGCTGCTATGTGTATTACATTAACTGTAAGACATGCATATCAATTTTATTTCATAATTCCAAATTGCATTTTGATGTTTTATGATGTGGAAAATAAAGGATACTTTCATAAGCAGCATTTTCGCGCAATTCAGAATTTTTCACGAGCTGGATGCTTGGGGCATGTTGGCATAGGCCTGTGCGGTCATGCCGTGGAGACGTATTTCATGCATCGGTGCCTATAATATTGTATAGTCTCCTTAGATACATATTTAGATACATCAGTTGCATAGCACAAATATTATAGGAAACGTTGATGTGAGATAGTATAATATATACCTTTTAAGTTATAATACTTTTATATATTTTCATTGCTTCATCAATGTGCGATAGGCTATAATTATCGTGTTGGCCTCACATTTTCCATGTTGTGTATCATTAGGTCCATTAAACAAATAAAGCTTAATTGTTCAACAAGATGACAAATGGTGTATAATCTGTAATGTAGAACTTTGCCCGTATACGTTAGTCCATACAACGACATGCTCCCACGCCCGACAAATTGAGTTTTGAATTTGACTTTGCGCGGTACGAAGCCACATATGCTGTTTTTAGCTAGAATGCATCAGAGAAGCAGGGTTGCAAACTTTGACTTTACCCTTTACAAATCCATGTTGTTGTTTGCTTTGACGCTTAAAGAGGAATACACGTAGACTATGATTCAAGGCCACTATTTTCTCAACTTTACTAATATATGAAAACTTCAAACCTTTGATTTGTGTTCTCTGGTGTTTCTTGTAAGTTTTTTAAACGTAATGCACGTGCCTGTAGCCTACACGTACCAATACATATTATTACTGCAGTTAATATTCAACTCTGTGAGACCAGCTGTTGCTTCGCCATTCCTGGGGCATAACCGCACACAGTGTGAAAAAGCTATGCCTTTACATTTGACCAAATATTGACATATATGATGGGATATGGGATATCTTAACTAATTAACAACAAAGTAATATGACTGCTCATTCTGAATCCTAAATATCACCCTCATAGCACACACAGTGCATTATCTATAGCGTGTATCACCTTATGTGTGCGGACATGCCCCTACTTCCCCTACTGGATTCTATGAAATTACAATCTGGCATTTTTGTTCAATTTAGCCAGCGTGATGACATAGAAATAAAGTGTTCCATATCATTCGTACAAGTTTGTTGTCGTGGTTTAGGACTGCACTGTGTCAAAGTGTTTCATAACCAATTCTTTATCGTATGGACGTAGACATGCAAAGACGATATGATGAACATCTCATGTTCTTGTATGTTTGTTTTTATGTTTGTGCATAGGTCGGTACGTCATAAAACATAGCTTCGCATTCAATGATGTCGGTTACTGAAGTGTGTAAAACGTGAATATTGCAGTGTATATTTTTGTTGAAAAGTTAACTATGACATATATCGTAACTATAACGTGTATATATTACTGAAATCTAACATATTCCCACAAACAAAAAACCCACGTATCTTATGAAAAACATACTTTACACACAAATACAATCTTACCAAACAGCACGCACACAATCAAGCGTAACGACATATATGCAGACTCACATAAATACTTAAAACATACACACATCATATAAATAATTGTTGTGTAATAAGCGATATTTGAGTATATTTACCAACATATTTGTTACCTGGAAAATTAGAGGCTTCATGATAGATGGAGTATATCTCAGTCATCTTCGCTTCGACGACGACAAAACAACATCCGCTAACATACGTGAAGGTGGATAAATTGACTCGAAAGTTGATGGTAGAAAATGACACACTAATATACTCCAACATCAATCAGATAGAAACCATTGAAAGCTACTGTAGTACACAGACGATACATACAAAGTAAGACACGTATATTATAAGATGAATAGCAGATAACTATACAACTCACGCGTACATACAGCAGGTAGAATCGGTGCAAAAACGTGGATACTTTCCAGCAGGCACATAAAAGGTTGCTGCAGCGGTCCAAGCAAATCTAGAAAAAGTATGTCATATATAAATTATCTTGAGAAAATAAAACATACGGGTAACTGACAAATTGAGGAATAGGTGCGTGCGTGTGTATCTCAATATAATGGTCAATGTTTTCAGCGGCTCGTATCTGTGAAGTATTAGACAGCTAACACTGCAACAAAATGTATGGTATTACAATCGCATTTTTACACATTACTTTTTATTAGACTGATTACCCTACACCATGAGCTAGTATGGTTTGTTTTATGACTAACCGACGCTCGCCCGAGAACCAAAACACAAAAACACAAACTGTTTGTCTTAATGCCGTCTTTGATTGACTACATGTCAACGGATTACTCAGTGAACGATCTATTATATCAACAGTTCGCTTTTTCTCAAACCGCTTAAGAAACGTGATCTTTCAAATGACCTTTAAATTCAAAACTGATCGTGTCATCCACCCTATTAATTGTCCTCATCCCATCTAGCATTGATGCCCGCTATTAAAAAACAATACCGATAGAAACATTCTAGAGGACTTTTCAATGTTTGACTGATCCACTATTATATTTCCGACACAGCAAGTTGCACATTGTTGAAGCAGTCACTGGAGTGAGCTGTCACCCACTGACATTATGCACTTAAGACACGCGACTGACTGTGTTCACTCGAGCGCAGCGGTATAGTTGTCTGGTGCTGGCCTACACAATGGGAGATATAATTGTTGTCATTTATCTTAGTTGTGCTATTGACAGCCACTGCAGCTTGCAGTAGTTAGAGGATTAATCACAAACATTAATGATATACTTATTACTACGGTTACATATATAATATATATAACCGTAATTTATCAAACACTCTGCGCCACATGACCATTAAAACATATCATTCCTAAAACACAGAGCATGTAACATTATTATGTTACATGCTCTGTGTTTTACGAATGATATATTTTACATCAGTGGTCATATGGCGCAAAGTGTTTGATAAATTATGTGTTTTACGTAAATGGGTTTTGGATGACTGATCACAATTGTCTATTTCTAAACGTCGATGCATCATTTAATACAAGATGGACGTGTTGTATTTTGACATGTACAGTTCCGACAACAAGTCATGGGAACAGCAACAAAATTGATATGTGTCATGTTTCAAATTGAAATATTTATACAACTGTTAATTTATTGTTTATTGTTAACAGTATTGTCAGGAATGCAATATCATCACATCAAGAAATAATTGACACACATAGAAACATAAATATAGGAAGTTGCTCAGAACATGAAACAGGTCAGCGTCAATGTTTCTTGATGTTCCCATGACTTTTTGCCGATGCTGTATTGTATTGTTTTCAAAACAGGTTAACTTGGCAATAGTGTATAAGCTAACAACTTGTGCATACAAGAAAAACATATTTCGAGATAATCCAATTTTTGCGTTGCAGTATCCTATGCATCTTTGTTTAAGTACAAAGTTTAACACCTTATATCTCAGCCAATAAGTGCCCTGAATGTAAAATCGCTACTGCTATGTAGAGATCGACTCCCTGATAATTTATTTCATCAGTAAGATAAAAACCTAAATTAAGACTCAGTTGAGTTCGTGACCTTCGTATAATGGCCATTAAATTCAAAACTGATCGGAGCATTCCCCTAGTCGTGTTTCTCTTACTTTCCTCATGATTGATTTAGCATGGCTGCCCTTTATTAAAAAAAAACAATGCCGACAAAACAATTCTAGAGGACTTTGCAATGTTTGAATGGACCACTATTAGATTGCCGACACGGTGTGGCAGCAAGTTGCACAGTGTTGAAGCAGCCACGTGAGTGAGTTGTCATCCACCGGCGTCTTGCACTTAAGACACCCGGTTGACTGTGTTCACTCGAGCGCAGCGGTATCGTTTTTCTGATGCCGGCCTACACAATGGGAGAGATATTGCTGTGCGCGGCCAGCCAGGACTTCTTGCGTGAGTAGAACAATATTCATTTATCTTAGTTATTGCTATTGGCAGCCACTGCAGCTTGCAGTGGTTTGGAGGATTCATCACAAACATTAACGATATCATTATTAATCCGGCTACACACAAGTATCATGTAAATGTGTGTTTTACGAATGACATGTTTACATCATTGGGCATATGGAGCTGAATGCTTGATACGTTATGTGTTTTAGGTAAATGGGTTTCGGATGACTGATCACAATTGTCTATTACTAAACGTCGATGCATCATTTAAGACCACATGGAGGTTGACATTACAAATAACAAAATAATACACTTGTGTGAATACCTTTATGTGTAATGTGTGTGATGAGTCCTCAGACTCCCGTGTGTGTTGCACCATAGGACACAGCTGAAGGCGTTGTCTGCCCGGTAAGTGACATGTTTCATGGAATTTTCTTGTCTTCTTGTTGTCATATGCTTTGTAGGTAAGTTGGTTTGTTTCATACTTCATTGAATATGTTAGTTTATTGGGGACATTACAATACTTCGCATTTTAGTAAGATGGCCATCACATGCATTTGCTTATTTCATAGAAAGACAGAAGTTATGGCAAAATATATCATCGCATTGCTGAAGCTTACCACAAATATTATAGACAACTTTGCTGTGAGATAATATATGATGATTAGTATACGATTAGTTAATATCATCACAGTTTTATTTTATATCATTCAATGCTTCATCAATGTGCAATAGGCTATATCGTATTGGCCTCACATTTATCATGTTGTGTATCATTACGTCCGTTAAATAAATAAAACTTAATTGATCATTGCTCACAGACAAAATAAACCAATATATCAAATGACGTGGACTTACATATGAAAATTTGAAACCGTTGATTTGTGTTCTCTGGTGTTTCTTGTAAGTTTTTCTTAAAGTAATTCACATGCATGTAGCCTACACATACAAATACATATTAGTATTGCAGTTAATAGTCAGCTCTGTGAGACCAACTGTTGCTTTGCCATTCCTGGGGCATAATCGCACGCCCCGTACCTTAGTGCATGTCCGCACAAAGGTATGCCACTATATATGCCTAAACATGTAAATATCTGATGGGATATGCGATTTCTAACTAACAAACTAACAACGAAGTAATATGATTGCTCATTCTGAATGCTAAATATCATCCTCTTAGCGACCACACAATGCATTATCTACGGCGTGTTTCATCTTAAGTGTACGGACATGCCCCTACTTCCCCTATGTGCAGCCGAAGGTAAGAGTTGTGTGAGCGAGCGTATTATATGAACGTGTGTAGGTGTGTTCGACAGCGGGTAGTCTGTGTATAATATATGTGAATGTTTTGCGTGAGAACGAGCTGTCTGAATGCATCATATTTGGTTCGACGACGTGTAGTCTGACTTTATGTATATGTGAATGCGATGCTTGCATATATGTCGGAGCTTTACTTTTTATTCTTCAAATTGTGTCGAAACAGACCACTCTATGGGTGCTTCCCTGCATTAGCAAGTCGGGTAACAGTGCAATGTATCATAAACCAATCAAAGGTTTATGAGGGCAAACCACCAACACACGAACGTTAGAAATGTTAGGCGAAACAAACAAAAACAGTTAAACACATTCAAACATGCAACACTCTCGTTGTGCCGTTAACCACAATGCATGGGTTTACATGTTTTTGTTGAGTTTAACTTTGTCTGACCAGCCTGCACTGTTTTTCGTTGTCTGTTGGTTTGTGATAAAATGGCCCTTTGGGTGACTTGCAAACATTACGCTGCTCTTCTGCGGAGTGACGCCGACGTGAAAAAGGTTAAATCACGACACACCACGAAGTTGATACACGACTGTTTTTCTTGCTGTTTTTTAGAATAAGAGAACTTCATTCAAGTGAATCACAAACTATACATGCAGTAGTTGCCGCTGCCACTAACTAATTTGTTTGATGTTTCATGTATCATCGAAGAACACGTATTAAATCCATTTCTATTTACCCCGCCATATACAATGGATATGCTGGGTTTTTTTCCACACGATCTCCCTCAGGTAATGCTGTGGTTGCTTTGTAGGAGGTCAATAGCACGTTTAATGACCCTTTGCTAAATATTAGTACTTCGAGGAAGTTACTATAATCTATTCATCGCAAAGTCCACATATCGACAGCTGCTGATATTTACGGTTCCATCCTTCAAAACGGTTTATGATGTATTTTGTAACAAACTGTGAGCAAGTTGCGATAATACTGTTTCAAGCAATAATACAGAGAGATGAGATCGCAAAATTATTGACAGAACATAGAATTCCTTTACATGAGAAATGTAAAAGAGATTGTAACTCATTTGACTTCATTATCCTGGCGGAATTACGTTTAGTATAGTACAACAATATGGTAACATCTAGAACCCTCACCGCCCAGCAACAATATCGTTTCACCGGCAGCCCCCACCTAGTATTAAAACACTCGTTCTGCCGCCCGTTCCGCCCCGCATAATTTGTCACAACTGCCTCTACCTGCCCCGCAATGACGTGGCTCACAGATCGCTCGACACCACAACAAATAAAAAAATATCCAGCCCGTGGCGAAGCGAGGGTTGCCTACCAACGGGTAGCGCTGACTGCCGACCAAAATATATCCCGCACAGGGCCTAATGTTATGTGTGATTAATTTGCACATTGACGACATTAATATAATAAATATCCCAATATATGTTTCCAGAAAGTATGCGTTTCATCACAACCATTTCAGTCTGCATCTATCAATAAAATATGTTACATTTATAAGAATGACTGCAACATCCTTCAAGTGATGTACCAATTATATCAAGCTTGTTATAATCTGTCAATTCTACAATTCATCGCAATGATAATGAATAGCTAGTCGAATATCCAGTATAATTTTTAGTGGCTTAGTATAGGGAGTGAAGATCATAGACAGAAACACAAATAGATGAATGTACTAACTTAATTGTATTGACTTACCAGAGGATGACCAAGTAGGCCTTAGTTCGAATTTGTGCGAGGTATCGAAAGTGTAGAGACAGGGAGGGAGAGAGAGAGGGAGAGAGAGGGAGAGAGAGGGAGAGAGAGAGGGAGAGAGAGGGAGAGAGAGGGAGAGAGAGGGAGAGACAGAGACAGAAACATAATATTTGCTTGACTTATGACAAATTGCACCATTACCTGTCGTTCTAACGCAGGGAATCGTCTTCAGAAACCTACAATCTTGTGACATTCCCACATACTTCACGCAAGTGAAGCAATGACATGTAACTAGTATATTAAGATTGTATATCAACATTTCGTATGGAATACGCTGATATATGTCCCACGAAAGCATGCATTAAATCACATCCGTCGTAGCCCCCATTTAATGGTATACCCCATGCAATGTGTTACGTTATGAAAATCACGTCGGTCATGTTGGTTAATATATCAAACTTATTATCATCAGCCAATTCGAAAATGTATTTCAATAGCTAGTTGATGATAAGATTAATTATTTATGACAGCATAGATTTATTGCTTTGTGTAGTGAATAAAAAACAATACAATATATAATTCAAAATACTAAATAAAAACACATAAGCTAGTTGCATGCATTAACGTATATGTTATTTACGATCCAGAGAAAGGTCAAGCAAGCCGGTGCGAAGTCCGATTAACGCTGTTGTGCATATCGTATAGTGTAGAGTGTTGTTCGTAATGTATAGGCGTCTTAAAGTTGAATGAATAAAAAATAGAAGTAATTATGTCCGGTTGTGTGTTAAAGGTGAAACAATCGACCAACAACATGTACGAACTGGTGACCTTTCACGGAGACACATATACCTGATATGTGCTGATCTACAATGTTCCATGCACAGGTCTTTGTAACATTGAGACGCTATCTAATACATGATGCGACAAAATTATCCGCCATCAGCCGAATTTCCGTTGCAAATGCACTTTGTTAATTGGCCACAGTGGCATCGCAATATATCTTCGCAATATATAATCGCAATGAAGCATCCCGTGATGTAATAACCGAAGTGTCCATCTTCAAGACGTGTTTCCAATCAATGAAGAATAATTGAAGAACAATTGCACCTATTAATACTACGTTACACCTCAAGGATCCCGTCGTCGCGTTGTGTCACAAAAGGTATCAGTAAGATTTCTTAGACAATTGTGATCAAATGTTTTACATGAACTTCACTAATTTTCGACATTTACCTGCAAATAGTACTGCCAATGTGCATTGGATTTTGCAATATATTTAATGCATGATGATCTCAACGACTAACGCGTCATGTGCGTTATGTTTCTATGCAGTTACGCCATGAAAATAAATGGTATGCTTCCATCATTTACCTTTTTAGCACAACATTGGCTCTGATAAAATGGACGACTACAGTGTAATTAACCATGTCCATTCTTCTAAGCTTGTATTTCTAATGAGACATGTAAAGTACTGTTGAACATCACTGAATTATGCGAATATAATTACTGTAGGCCTATCGCATGCTAGGATTGATATTTCAAGGAAATATCTCGTAAATATGCAATGTTCGTGTAAGCTTATTTGGACAACAAATAAAAACACCCCAAAACAAATTAATATCATAGCAGTAGCTTTATTGTAGCGATGTGTTCATCATACAGTCTTTACGGTTACAAGAAACCATGCAGGTGCACATTCGGAGAACATTCTCTCCACAATGGTCGCTGGTTACTTCTGTCTTCAAAGTGTAACACGTTGACCCGTAAACACCACTGTAATATGAAACACAAGACGTGTAATACATTACTCTATATTTCATTGATAAAATCAACATTACTAGTGCAGCAGCTATGACCTCAGAAATACAACAGACTAGAAGGACGGAATACAAATCTGCGCAACCCACCGTAGAATATTGTTACACATCTACGGGCGAACACATAGACAGTTCACTGACCAACCTTGGTAGTTGTTGCGCAGTCAGGATACCGTTTGTCATAACATCTCAATTTAAATAAATTTATCTAATTTGCATGAGTACATTTGAAACATGCTGATTATAATATAAAATGTATAGCCAATTGTCTGCAAGACAAATAATGACCAGAACGATAGTCAGATAAACCAACAAATGAGGAACGTCATCTAGTCACCTTTTGCTACACACTTAGCGCTGGCCAGAGCAGCCGTTGCACCTGCTGACACAACGATGGCGATGACAGTCGTGGTTACGTCGGTTCCAGGGGCATCTCCTGTAGCGAATGTGACTTCCATATCTGCTGAAGACGTAGCTTCCGCATCCGTTGCAAACGGTCGCCTGCCAGCCACTGTACCTCTCACAGTAAGTCTCTCTGCAACCTGCGGAATACAGTATGCGTATGAATACTAATCGCAATTGTGCATATATCAATAACACATTCGTCGATTAATAAGAACGTTACTTTCTCTGCTGCAAATAAAACGAAATAGACATGAAGATATATCACCAAGTAATTAACACAAACGTTTTAATCAGAATATAATTGATAGTCAGAACTCAAATATGTTACGCAAATATTTTAAGGAACATGGTCAATAAATCAGTCTAACGACAAGCGGTATCAGTTTGTGGGACCTTTTGGTCTATCATTAATATTGTTTATGAATACATATGGATTGTACACGAACCGCAGCGGCCGAGTCCCGGGTTAGTACGACTGGTTCACACGAGCGGTAGTACATTGATCCGCGGTTACACTGGTAGTAGTAGCGACCGGAGAAGTAGCTCGAATAGTAAGAGTAGACGCTTCGCGTGTAGATGCAGCGATCCCTGGGTGCTCCTTTAAAAACAAAACTATTTTGATAAGTTATTATATAATACACTATACCGCCACCAAGACTATCTCAGATGCTTTACAATTTACTCGCTAGCAGACCTGTTCAGTTGAACAGTATATCCACTTATTAAGACTTCCAGCATTCCTGAAATTACTGCTCGAATATTACACGTACACAAATATCCAACCTTTTTAGTAGTATGAATACTCATACATACAGTAGCCTTGTCGAACGTCTAGTTGTCTCCAGTATACGGCAATATTATATTAACTGACTATTATCTAGCTATTTTGTCCACAACGTTATGGTCTTTAGTAATTTTTTTCAGGACATTTTACCCTACACCGACCTTAGGGTGGTTACATCCAGGGTGCTTGCCGTCCTCACTGGTTCTGACTTCAGTAAGGCGTTTGATACAGTTGTGAGGACCGAGATATGGCAGCTACTGAAGAAGTGTTGATGCCCAAAGAAGTTCATAACTACGATCGAAGCTCCACATACCGGAAGGATGACGAAGGTTAGTGTTGAAGGGGAATTCTCGGAATCATTCAGTGTTACAAATTGGGTAAATCAAGGTTGTTAACTGGCCCCCACGCTCTTCTCCATCTTCCTATTGGATGTGATACCATTATACAACGGGTTGATCCGCCTTGCATTTGTTACGGTAACTTGGAGTTCTTCTCTGAGCTCGTCAGTATCCATTCCTCGTTTGATTTTTGAAGAAGCTTAGTTGTTACTTGGTTGTTAAATAAACACATTTGAAAATGTCGGCCTTGTACGTGTTCCCATCAGATGAGTTTTCTACAGCAAACTACATTCTTTTAAAATAAATGGGAGATAATTAACTGGTACAATGTAGCGAAACTATTCGAGTGAATTCTGCGAGAGCAATCACGTCAAACATATCTGACAAAAGGTTATCCGGACACTTGAATCAAACGAAGTCACAATATGTTTACCATGAAGTGGATATCAAAACAATTACTATGAGTATACATCATGGCGACTGTGGCATACATATAAAGGCTTAATTATGTACCAAAAACTGCATTCCTCAAGATTCAATCAGCGTAGTTACAGCGCAACGCGCTGATTCATAGTTATTATTTTGACTTGTGGCAATGACATAGCTATGATAGATCTTCAAGGACTGTTGCATATCTGTATACTATGAACAAATATATATATATATATATATATATATATATATATATATATATATATATATATATATGTATATATATATATATATATATATATATATATATATATATATATATATATATATATATATATATACATTTATTTACTTATATTTATATATTACACATTTATATTAACAAATATGTGTTGTAGATCGATGTGTCGTACCCGTGGCCGTGACATACATGTTGCTACAAAATAAATCATTATATAAAAGGTTGAGTGAATGTGGGCATGAATGGTCAACGCGTGTTATAATACATGTTGTTTTGAAATATAACGTGATATTTTCGAAAATGTCTTAATTCATCTAACGAATAAAGCAATATTCAAACAAAGATACAAGTTTCATTTTTATTGTAGCGAGATGTTAGCATAATCCTGCTGGTTACAATCTAAGTTGTAGATACATGATCTTCAAAATGTATATCCGCAGGCGTACGCGTGTGCCAAGTTTGTTTTCGAACATCCGTGAACACTCCTACAAACAAAAACGTAAATTATATATACGATGATTACACAGTGTCCACATGTATAACCACTACGATACATAAATATGTATATATATATAGACAGAGAGAGACAGAGAGAGAGAGACAGAGAGACAGAGTGAGAGAAAGAGACAGAAGGAGAGAGAGAGAGAGAGAGAGAGGGAGAGAGAGAGAGAGAGAGAGAGCAACGATGTAATCTTGCAATTGTCCGTGAACACCAAACATAAATCCAGTAACCGCCGACGTAAAACAAACTTCAATTAAATGTAAAAAGCATATTAGCTGTTTCTATGTATTACACTAGTTTAATATAATCCAGAAACCAATCCATGCTTAGGAGAAACTGTACACCAAAATGCAATCCCAAACAGGATAGCAGCTGGGTAAACAGTGCGCTGTGATGATATAAATATTGATAAATTAACGCTGATTTCACCTGTAATAAAGAGTCACATTTTTATATAGCGAAGTATTACTCACTGGCACAAACAAAACCAGCATTCTGATCAATGACCATAATGTGTAGTGCCTGACTAAGCAACAATAGAGAGATAAGAATAACACAAAATTAAACTTAGCAAATTACCTTACGCTACTTGCTTATCGTTCGCCACAGCAGCCGTTGCACCTGCTGACACAACGACGATGTTGACAGTCGTAGTGGCGTCTGTTCCAGGGGCATCTCCTGTAGCGAATGTGACGTCCATATCTGAATAGACGTAGCTTCCGCAACCGTTGCAAACGGTCGCCTGCCAGCCGTTGTACCTCTCACAGTAAGACTCTCTGCAGCCTGCGGAACAAAATTCCATACATTGTCTGACAACTATTACATAATTGTGAAATAATTTAACTTATATATCATCATAGCGCACTGTTTACGCAACTGCCATCCTGCTTAGTTTGCGGTGTTGTGTACAGTTTCCCCTAAGTATGGATTATATTAAACTAGCCTAACACATAGTAACAGCTAATATGATATTTACATTTAATTGAAGTTTTTTACGTCAGCGGTTACTGGCTTTATTTTTGGTGTTCTCGTACAATTGCAAGATTACATCGTTGCTATATATATATATATATATATATATATATATATATATATATATATATATATATATATATATATATATATATATATATATATATATATATATATATATACATATATATATATATATATATATATATATATTTATATATGTACATATATATATATATATATATATATATATATATATATATATATATATATATATATATATATATCGTACTGGTTATACATGTGGACTGTGCAATCACCGTAGACGTGACTTATGTGTTTGTTTGCAGGAGTGTTCACGGATGTTCGAAAACAAACTTGGAACACACGTACGCCTGCGGATATACATTTTTAAGATCGTGTATCTACAACTTAGATTGTAACCAGCAGGATTATATCAACATCTCGCTACAATAAAAATGAAAATGTTATCTTTGTTTGAATATTGCTTTATTCGTCAGATGAATTAAGACATGTTCTACCTATTATATAATGATTTATATTTAGCAAAATTCATGTCACGGTCACGGGTACGACACATCGGTCTACAACACATATGTGTTAACATAAATGTGTAATATATAAGTATAGCTAAATAAATATATATATTTATTTGTTCATAGTATACATATATCACATATGCAACACTACATGAAGATCTAACATAGTTAACACATCAAATTAATCACTACGAATCAGCATGTTACGCTGTAATTACGCTGTGAGCATCTTGTGGAAGGCAGTGTTTTGTATATCAATAAGTCTTTATCTATATGCCACAGTCATCTTAATGTATAATCATATTTATTTTTTTGATATCCACTTTATGGTAAACTTAGTGTGAACTTTGAGGCATCGAGTAATATCTGGATAGTGAACTCATGCTAAGCAGCAACGTCTAACCCCCAAATCAACCATTCGCACATACCTTTTGATAGAAGTGAATAAGTAAAAAATTATGACATACAATTTTATTTTCGTAAAACATTATGTAATTTTACTCATATGCTGTTATGTGTATTACATTAACTGTACGGCATGCATATACATGTTCTTTCATCATTCCAAATTGCATTTTAACGTTTTACGATGTGTGAAATAAAGGATACTTTCATAAGCAGTATTTTCGCGCAATTCAGAATTGTTCACGGGCTGGATGCTTGGGGCAGGTTCGCACAGGCCGGTGCGGTAATGCCCCACCCGCCGTACATACGTATTTATGCATCGGTGCCTATAATATTATATAGTCTACTTAGGTACATATTGACATACTTCAGTTGCTTACCACAAATATTATAGGAGACGTTGATGTGAGATAGTATAATATATACTTTTATATATTTTCATTGCGATAGGCTATATCGTGTTGGCCTCGCATTGTCCATGTTGTGTATCATTAGGTCCATTAAATAAATAAAGCTTAATTGTTCAACAAGATGACAAATGATGTATAATCTATAATATAGAACTTTGCCCGTATACGATAGTCCATTCAAAGACATGCTCGCACGCCCGACAAACTGAGTTTTGAATTTGACATTGCGCGGTACGAAGCCACATATGCTGTTTTTAGCTAGAAGACATCAGAGAAGCAAGGTTGCAAACATTGACTTTACCCGTTACAAATCCATGCTGTTGTTTGCTTTGACGCTTAAAGAGGAATAAACATGGACTATGATTCAAGGCCACTATTTTCTCAACTTTACTAATATATGAAAACTGCAAACCTTTGATTTGTGTTCTCTTGTGTTTCTTGTAAGTTTTTTAAACGTAATGCACGTGCCTGTAGCCTACACGTACCAATACATATTATTACTGCAGTTAATATTCAACTCTGTGAGACCAGCTGTTGCTTCGCCATTCCTGGGGCATAACCGCACACAGTGTGAGGCTATGCCCCCTACCTTAATTGGGGCATGTCCGCACAAAGCTATGCCTCTACATTTGACCAAATATTGAAATCTCTGATGGGATATGGGATTTCTTAACTAACTAACAACAAACTAATATAATTGCTCATTCTGAATGCTAAATATCACCCTCTTAGCACACACAGTGCATTATCTATAGCGTGTATCACCTTATGTGTGCGGACATGCCCCTACTTCCCCTACTGGATTCAATGAAATTACAATCTGGCATTTTTGTTCAATTTAGCCAGCGTGATGTCATATACATAAAGTGTTCCATATCATTCATACAAGTTTGTTGTTGTGGTTTAGGACTGCACTATGTCACATCGTTTCATAACCAATTCTTTATCGTAAGGACGTAGACATGCAAAGACGACATGAAGAACATCTCCTGTTCTTGTGTGTTTGTTTTTATGTTTGTGCATAGGTCGGTACGTCATAAAACATAGCTTCGCATTCAATGATGACGGTTACTGAAGTGTGTAAAACCTTAATATTGAAGTGTATTATTTTGTTGAAAAGTTAAGTATGACATATATCGTAACTATAACATATATATATATATATATATATTACTGAATTATAATATATTCCCACAAACAAAAACCCACGTATCTTATGAAAAAACATATTGTACACACAAATACAATCTTACCAAACAGCACGCACACAATCACGCGTAACGTCACCTATGCAGACTCACATGAATACATAAAACATACACACATAATGTAAATAATTGTTGCGTAATAAGCGATATTTGAGTACATTTACCAACGTATTTGTTACCTGGAAAATTAGAGGCTTCATGATAGATGGAGTATATCTCAGTCATCTTCGCTTCGACGACGACAAAATAATCTGCGCTAACATACGTGAAGGTGAACAAATTGACTCGAAAGGTGATGGTAGAAAATGACACAGTAATATACTCCAACACCAATCAGATAGAAACCATTGAAAGCTAGACATACAAGGAACTGTGGTACACAGAAGATACATACAAAGTAAGACACATATATTATAAGATGAATAGCAGATAAGTATACAAATCACGCCTACATACAGCAGGTAGAATCGGTGCAAAAACGTGGATACTTTCTTCCAGCAGGCACAGAAAAGGTTGCAGCGGTCCAAGCAAAACTAGAAAAAGTATGTCATATATAAATTATCTTGAGAAAAGTAAGTGACAAATTGAGGAATAGGTGCGTGCGTGTGTGTCTCAATATAATGGTCAATGTTTTCAGCGTCTCGTATCTGTGAAGTATTAGACAGCTAACACTGCAACAAAATGTATGGTATTACAATCTCGTTTTTACACATTACTTTTTATTAGATTGATTACCCTACACCATGAGCTAGTATGGTTTGTTTTATGACTAACCGACGCTCGCTCGAGAACCAAAACACAAAAACACAAACTGTCTGTCTTAATGCCGTCTTTGATTGCCTACATGTCAACGGATTACTCAGTGAACGATCTATTATATCAACAATTCGCTTTTTCTCAAACCGCTGAAGAAACATGCAACTTTGGTGTCAGTATGCACCACGCTTTTCTTAGGTAATAGACATGTCTTCACTGAACATCGCCATAATCCTGTACAACAGTTGCATATAGATGTTTGTCATCACTGCACATTGCCTGTTCATATATCGGTGTGTTCGCTTATGTACCTTTACCCGTATATGCGATATTTATGTTTATATATACATGTTTGCGAGTTTATGCAGTTCGGCGACTTTAGGTGTAGGAATGTAGATTTGCATGTTTTGTTCGGGGAGTATATATGTATGTTTGTTCACTGAATATATATTTTATTTAATGGTCAGCGATATCCGTCGTTCGTTTCCATGATTTTAGACAGCTAACAGGCAACACAATATACAGTATTTAGTCGTGTCTCACACACATTAGTGAACACCTGGGTAATGACTCTACACCACAGGCTACAAGTACGTTTTACGTTCGGCAGAGAACTAGACTGCAAAAACAACCATCTAATGTGCCTTAATGTCGTACTTGATTGATGTCAATGGATTGTTCATGCATCGGCGTCATATATTATAGCAAGAGGAGCAATAAAATGGTTGTTATAGTATAGCACCTGGAATAAAACAAAAACAGAGCGTCGTTCGCTTTTCCCAAACCGTTAAAGAAATGTACGACTTTAATGTCGTTTACGCGTCACATTGTTCTTTGACACAACACATGTTATCATTGATGAAATACACATATTGTAGGCCGGATATACCAGAACAAATTACATATTTATGTTAGCCAATTGAGCACAGGAAAATCAATATATATATATATATATATATATATATATATATATATATATATATATATATATATATATATATATATACATATATATATACATTCACATATACGGTTGAGCAGTGTAAAATCACTATATATATACACATATATATATATATACATATGTATGTACACATATATATATATATATATATATATATATATATATATATATATATATCCACTATATATATATATATATATATATATATATATATATATATAGAGGGAGAGAGAGAGAGAGAAAGAGAGAGAGAGAGACAGATATATATATATAGATAGATAGATAGATAGATAGATAGATAGATAGATAGATAGATAGATAGATAGATAGATAGATATATAGATAGATAGATAGATAGATAGATAGATAGATAGATAGATAGATAGATAGATAGATAGATAGATAGATAGATCTATAGAGAGAAAGACAGAGAGACAGAGAGTGAGAGAGAGACAGAGAGCGAGAGAGAGAGAGACAGAGGCAGAGACAGTGAGAGAGAGAGAGAGAGAGAGAGAGAGAGAGAGAGAGAGAGAGAGAGCAGTAATGAATGGTCAACTAGTTTTACACTTTACTCCATGGCCAATGTGTTCAATAGAACACTGTCTCTGTTTTTCTTGAAAACAATAAGCCACGCAACAATTAACAAGAGAAATCTATTTCTATACACATATCCACCACTGTCAAATACCCAGTCATATAGGTGAGTGTAATAGAGGAATGTAGAAAGAAACATGTGCCCATGGATTGACACAGCAGCACATAATTCCACCTAGTGTTCCACATTCGAGAGTCCAAAGGTCTGGCCACTGCGCCAAAGAGCTTGGGCCAATACGAACCTCACTCTTATGCAAACGAGTTTCTGTTTTTGTGCCATACAGTTGTACAAGTCAGTCAACGGTTAACATTTTTATTATATTCGTTACCATGTTATTATGATAGCTGAGACCGTATTATTTGAATTATTGTAACAGTTTTAATGAGATATGTATTCTGGTGGAGATACCGTGGTGTGAGCATCATAATCAAATTTGGACACACGCGTGTACATCGCACTTGTTGTTTACATGGATGCCTCTTGACGAACCTTTTGAATTGCGTACCGTTGAAGAGGCACAAATGCATGCATATCGCGAGGGATACACCACCACGTTGATAACATCATAGTTCTTCTTCGAATCTAGTGATAACATTTATTGGTTCATGTTATTTTGTGAATTTAGCTATCTTGTTTTTTGAAATTATGTTGATGTAAATTGTGCACAGACCATTATACGCACATCAATAGGGGACTTTTCGTTCCATTTGCAACCATATATAATATATAAGATGGTGAAGTTGCATCCTTAATCGTAGTATGACATGCGATGACGTATGGAATATACACACATAGAGTACTGGAACATCTCCACTTTCTGTCGATTGGAATTATTGGAAATAATGTACCCAACAACTTAGCATGGGTCTACGACATCAAACATGTTTTCACCACCAGTTTACGAGGTGACATTGCCTGACTATCTCACATCGTAAAGGTGTATATTGGTGTTTGAGTGAAAGGTTAATTTTCGCCTGAGTATCCGACATAATTTTATTTCCCAGGGGTGATCTTCGTTTGAGTATCCCATTTACCGTGACTTTTTATAATTTTTGGAACAGATTCCTGACCTGCCATCGTAACTAATGTAAATTTGTAAGAGTTTTTCTAGATCCGATATTTTCCTGACTAGCGTACATTTTGTATTCCTTTTTTGTTGTTTTTAATGTACCCTTAGCTGACTTGCTGTCGTTACGGTGCTCATGTACGTAGTGCCGACAATGCTTAATATTAAATTAATTGCTATGCACCAAGCAGCTGATAAAATACTGTTTTGTTTTTATAGAAAAACGACTGCATTATATGAATGAAGCTTACACTATGCAATGATTGTTCTGTCTGTCCTGACTTTGTTTTTTATATATTCAGGTTAATACATTCAGGTTTTTCACATATAATATACCAATATTACGTCGCGGAACTGCATATACTACACACAACACTAGACCATCAATAAAGGTTTATCGTACTGCGGTGCTAAGACATGGGCATGGACATGGTAATTCACTCATTGCTCTAATGAATTCAACTGTATGAACCTTTATCTGGATATATAGAGGGACAATGCATGCATGGATGACTAACCAACAGGTACAATTGCCATGTGTCTAGAGCCTACGAAGACCATCATTATTTATACACTGAAGGTTCCCGAACCATTTCTTAATCTGAAAACACCTCGATATTATCATAATTTATCTGCGTAAATTGTAGCCTGTAGTGAGATATTTTCAATATGCGTGTAGGTGGCTGGTTGAGACTGACTGCCAGCGACAACATATTCGTCAGAATAACCCACGACATGTATTCATCCCACTGCGTGTAACGTTATTACTTTTAAAGTTTAACAGTGTTTTTCATCAACTGACATATGCATCATGGTATTTAATAATGTAGGAGCTTGAGGCACGGTGGATAGTGGCGTGATTCCACGAATAAAGTAATACAGCAGTAAGAAAATGTGTCATGTTTATGATATGACGTATTTTCACCGACAGTCCTTTGTGTCAATGTGTATATAATTGCTTATAAGAAGTAATGATTTATACAAACGAAGTTGTATAAATACAGATACAGTTCCAGACATCAGTACCACTTGCAACAGTCGAAAAACTGTGGGTCACACTTAGGCTGCAAGGTAAGTGAGACAACTTATTTGTCTTTCTTCAAAAACTGATAAATTTGATACCTTTATTATAACTGCTAACATTTTGTATAAAATAAATATGATGACGCGTGCTAGATTCATCACGATGTTGCATTTGAGTGTGTGGTGGGATGTAACAATTGCGTACATTTTTGGACGATTATCACAGGTAGCCGCATTTTCAAACAATTATTGTAATTTCAGAATACACCAGGCGATATGGCAAAGTATTTCATCACACTGCTGGCGTTAGCCGCAGTATATGCAGCAAACGGTAAGTGCTTGAGATACGACACTATTTCTGTTCCGTGTCCGTTTGTTTGTGAGATTGTTGGTACGTACTTGTTTGCGTACGAGAATAAGTATGTGTGCATTTATTCTTTCGTGTGTGTGGGGGTGTATGTGTGTATGTGTGTGCGGGGTGTTGTGTGTGTATGGATGTGTGTGTGCCTGTGTGTGTATCTGTGTGGTGTTTGTGGTGTGTGTATGTGTGTGTATGTGTGTATGTGTGTATGTGTGTATGTGTGTATGTGTGTGTATGTATGAGTGTATGTAAATGTGAGTGTGTTTGCTGTGTAAGTATATGTATGTTTTGAGAGTAAGGACATTTTATTTGGTGTGTGTCTGTGTGCGCGTTCATGTAAATGAATATGTATGTGTGCGTGTATGCTCTTGTATACGACCGTTGTTCGAAAACATGCACCTGAAAGAAGCCGTGTATATCCAGCGCACTATCCTCACTACCCGTTCGATGGCTGCTTTAACGGCTACAACTACGATTGCTGCACGCACCGTCAATCCAACTTCTACTACCCGTCTCTGGTGAAGCCTTTCCCCTACTACTACAGCTGCAACGGCGGAAGACTTGCGTATGGCCGTTGTCCCTTCAACCAGTGCGTCACTGTTTCTGGAAGCTGCGGTGAGTGTGCTATCAAATATAGCTGATTGGCTTTGTTTTTGGTAATCATTAACATATTCGATATTCGTATCAAATTATGCTGACACAAGACGGTTCCGTCAGAGTTACTCTTACTATATGTTGTTAATATATCACGTAATTATAACTGATAATACACTATTTTAAATTGTTAACATTTCACAAGTTCAGCAGTAAAAATCAGAGCATCTATGTGCATATACAACATTAACATTAGAAGAGGTGTTGATGTGTGTGTGTCAGGAGAATGCGTAGATCGCTGCAGCTACACCCGGAGTGTCTACTCTTACTACTCGACTTCCTTCTACGGACGCTACTACTACCAGTGTAACCGAGGATCATTGTACTACCGCTCGTGTGGACTGAACCAGTCGTACTATCCGGGACTCGGCCGTTGCGGTTCGTGTATATATAGCACATTATGATATACTTGTAATGGTCATTCACATATTACGGTACTTTGGTATCGTAGTTGGCATCCAGAAAAATAAATATGCTGTTGGCAAAGTCCGTAATGTATATGTAGCTATGTCACTTTGGTACATAAATACTTTTACTATATATGTGTATAGTGCAACACGTCATATTTTTAATATCAATGGTTAATTACCTAAATTGTTGTTACTATTATCTGATGCACATATTTCCTCTTATGTAAATATGTGGGATGTTATACTAGTCGCAATCAGTATTATATTCCTATGCAATTGTGATCAAACTATGTATGAATATTGTGTCGGGCAGGCTGCAGAGAGACCTACTGTGAGAGGTACAACGGCTGGCAGGCGACCGTTTGCAACGGATGCGGAAGCTTCGTCTACTGCAGATATGGACGTCCCATTCGCTACAGGAGATGCCCCTGGAACAGACGCCACTACGACTGTCATCACCGTCGTTGTGTCAGCAGGTGCAACAGCTGCTGTGGCGAACGATAAGCAAATTGCATAAGGTAACGTGAAACATTCATTGTTTTGAGACAACTTACCATACTATTGGTCTGATTGTTATTCAAATTACAGAACATATATAATGTAATAATGTATAACAAATATTTTAATGTGTCATAATTTATGTCGCTACAGATGCACCAATTTTAAATTAATCGATATTACTAACAACATCCTGTCAACGAAACAATTAATATTTTAAAATAATTGGCATCCAATCTTTGGCGTGCTCATATATTAAATTATATTCCAATTCTCTTACGACTCAAATGCGTCTTTGTAAATTGTCACTGTGTTCATGTATATATGAAAATATAATCAAACATTACAATACGTGTGCTTTCTATTGTAGTGGCGTTCACCGGTCGACCGTCTACTCTACGAAATGACTAGGAACACGCCATTCAGAGCGGATAGACATTTCTCAGAATTGACATCATCAATTTCTCTTGTAACCTGGTAGATTTTGTGAAAATATCGCTACAATAAAGCTATTGATCAGACATTTATCGATGTGTTCTTGGTTTTGTCCGATTTATATTGTATAAAATGTATTTAACGCATTATCGAGATACACGCTTGAAATGTCACACCGTCATTCATAACAGCACATGTTAAGGTGTCATATATATTCGACAATATATTATTAACTAATGATAATACACATCCTTTGTCCATTGATATGCCACTTTCTAGATACATAGTATACTTAATATACACCGAACTGGTATATTTGATCGTTGGTTTCATTATATTTTAAATATATTACCGTAACCACCGCCACATGACCGTTCCGCAATTCAATTGATATTTCAAAAAAAAATTATCGGCATGCAAACAACTAAGCGCATCGTCAAAGACGTCGTCTGTGTGACAAACGCTATAGTGCATTTTATAATTAAGGTTATTATCATTTATCAGTGGCTTTCAACAGAATAGAAAATACATCAACGTAGGAAAGTTGAGCGATTCCGGTCACTACATGGTTTATGCATATTATTTAAAAGGAACACATTTGACCTGTTATAATGACTATTTAGATGTACCAATATTGTATAATAAATGTCCTCGCTATTTTGTCTCTGTCCGCACACATACTTAGTGCGTTGCGTAGCCAAGTAACATTCAGCCAAAATGTCACATTTACCTCTTTACAGTAACTGACTTGAATTCATGACCGTGATATCAGTTCGTCTGATCATGCAACTTTTCCTTTTCGCTTAACGTGTCTATTTGCACACATTTGGAACTATCACCCACACATATGAGAGCAACTTCCTGATTCATTTGTCTTGAGACAAACACACTTGAGAGGTTTAATTTACTTAGTAGTGTTTTGGAGTTATAGTGGACCAGCCAACATGAAATTTAAAATTGTCATCGGCAGTTATGTTATTAGCATGACACAATGGTAAATAGAACACTCATAGGAGATAAGGGTGGATGCCACCATGGATTTTGAATTTGAAGGTCATTTTCAACACCCTGGCACACTATTTGCCCCTGATCGTCTCCTTTCAACACCAGTGTCATCGGCATGTATAATCAGGAATGGTGGTTGTACCATCACATCAACAAATAATTTACCTACTTGCAAACGGAAATCTATCCAGTTGATTAGAACATGAACAATGTCATTGTCAGTTTTCTTGCTGTTCCCACGTATTTTTATCGGTAAAATATACGGTATTGTGTGATTTTGAAAACAGGTTAACCTGGCAATAAGGGATATGCAAACAACTTTTATATACGAGAATGAACCATTTCGAGATAACCACATTTTTGTGTTGCATTATCCTATGCATCGGTAACAATCTAGAACACTATTCAACGTTTGACTGGTCCACTATTAGATTTCCGACACGGTGTGACAGCAAGTTCCAGTGTGGAAGCCACCCACTGACATCATGCACTTAAGACACGCCATTGACTGTGTTCACTGGAGCGCAGCGGCATTGTCGTCTGGTGCTGGGCTACACAATGGGAGATATATTGTTGTGCGCGGCCGGCTAGGGCTTGGTGCATGAGTAAAAGAAAAAAGTGCAGGTAGCAGTAGTTTGAGGATTCATCACAAACATTAAAGATGCATCCGGCTACAAACATGATGCATGCCCTGTGTTTTACGAATTATATTTTTTCCATCACTGATCATGTGGAGCAAAGTGTATAAATGATGTGTTTCAGGTAAATGGGTTTCGGATGACTGATCACAATTTTCTATTACTAAACGTTGTTGCATCATTTAAGACAAGATGGACGTTGCCGCTTTAAAAATAATAATAATACAATTATATGAAAACGTTAATATTTGTGATGAGTTCCCTGTGCTTTGAAGTCAGCCAAATGTGCATGTATCGAGAAATAGTTAATTTGGAATAAGTTGTACAAATACGGATACATTTCCAGACATCAGTTTCGTTTCCAGACACGTTTCGTGGAATTTTCTTCTCTACTTGTTGTCATGTGTTTTATAAATATGTTGGTTTGCTCGACACCACTTTGAATCTGTTAGTTTATGGGAGACATTACAATACATCGCATTTTAGTAAGATATATGCTTATTGCAGAGTAAGACGGACGTTATGGCGACATTTGTTTCGTGTCGCTGGCGCTAGCTGTTGTATGTGCATCAGAAGTTAAGAGACGTGTGAGCGAGCGAATTATATGAATGTGTATAGTTGTGTTCAACAGCGGGTAATCTGTATGTATATAAAAGTGAATGCGTTGCGTGAGAGCGAGCTGTCTGAATACATCATATTTGGGTCGCTGACGTTTTGTCTGAATTAATGTATATGTGAATGCGATACTTGCATATATGACGGGGCTTTACAATGGCGAATCACTTGGAACGTCGGTAGATGTATGCTGTGTTTCTTGTTCTTCAAACTGTGTCGCAACATACCTCTCTGTAGATGCTTCACTGCGTTACCAAGTCAGGTAACGGTGCAACTTATCATAAACCAATCAAACAACTACGACACCAAAGGTTTCACTGTTGTAAAAACCACCAACACACGTACTTTAGAAATGTCAGATGAAACAAACAAAAACATTTAAACACATTGAAACACGCAACACGCTCATTTTGCCGTTAACTTCAATGCATGATTTTGCATGTTTTGTTAAGCTAAACGTTGTCTGACCAGCCTGCACTGCTTTTTTGTATTTTGTCGGTTTGTGATAAAATGAACCTTTTGGTGACTTGCAAACATTACGCAGCTCTTCCGCGGAGTGACGCCGACGTGAAAACTATGATTTGGCTCACTGTTCGCCCAACATCGCAACAAATAAAACACCCAGCCCGCGGCGAAACGAGGGCTGCCAACAAACGGGGAGCGCTTATGATCGGATTAATTATTTACGATACCATAGATTAATGGCTTTGAATAAAAAAACATGCATAATACAAATACGAACAAAAACAGATAAGCTAGATGCATGCATTAACTGTTGTGTTATTGATGTCCCAGTGAAGGGTCAAGCAAGCCGTAGCGAAGTCCAATAAAATGTTGTGCATATCGTATAGTAATCCTGTCCGGTTGTGTATTACAGGTGAACAAATCGCGCAACAAAAAGTACGAACTGGTTACCATTTAAGGAGACTCATATAACTGATTATTCTCTAAGACATCTTTAAATAAAACCGTTGAACAAACATAGCAATATTTGGTAGATTCGCGTTGTAAGTTATCCGTATGACATTTGCGATTAGCTGGTGTGTCGAATTAGTGAGACACTGCACAACGTAATGGTTTTAATTATATTGTAATTAATTCATTGATATGTTACTTGATTATGCACAGGTAGCAATTATCACATGATAGCGCACTGAATTATTTGCTAATTTATATATCAGTGGCCCATAATGGTATACTTGAATTCAATATCCGCTAGGTTGTACGTTCTTTTCGGACAATAATCAAACGAATAGCTTCGCGCTTACAATATTTTTGTCTAACCGTTGCCTGAAAAACACGCTTGCGTCACCACAAAATAAAATATGTTATGAAGAGAGTCTCACTGCCTGAGCAGCGCGCACACCTAGCGTGGGCTTGTAAATGTTTTTGTTGCGATGACATTTGCTGTACTAACCGACGTAGTCTGGTGTGTTTGTGGTAGTTTATGATGACACGAATGATTGCCTGACTTGCATACGCTGCACGACATCTTAGACAACGTTGCTCCAGACAAACGTTAATATATTGCAAAACATCAACTATACGTTACGTTATTCCAAATACGCTCAATTCGCCGTAAAGAAGCTTTGCAAAATACATATCATGTACCGAACAGGGCACCTGTATAAAGCAAACAGGCGCGTATTGACTACCGTATTATGAGTATCTGTAACGGAGATAATTGACAACAATCATCGCAAAAGTGTCATATATTATAATGACATGTTGCGACACATTTTATATTTTGACTAGTTTTCAAGTACTATTTTAATGTAACAGTGGATCGAAACAGGCTGATATAACAATTACCACATTATAGTATTCATGTTGTTTTAACAACAGCGCTATAACTATATACATGTTCTCCACCCAGGGCATACTATTCCAAGAACATTTAAGGGCGGGACACACTTTGATAGATAGGTCGGACGCTCGATTAGCCCAATAGTTTCTTTGTCCATCTACCATCTAGAGATAATTCTCTATGTAGAAATCTTGTGAACTCTTGTTAAAGAATTACGAACTGGTCAAACAAAATCACAAGTCAAATAGCTTTGTACGCACTGAGTTACATCTTGATTGCTTTATTAGACAAATCTCGTTTTTGCATGGTGGAAATGTCTATTGAGTTTGCGTGCCTTTCGCTAGTTGTGAATACATACCACTATCGTCAGAATGATGAAT
Source organism: Oasisia sp. SBJ-2009 (assembly GCA_964017155.1). Taxonomy (NCBI): domain Eukaryota; kingdom Metazoa; phylum Annelida; class Polychaeta; order Sabellida; family Siboglinidae; genus Oasisia; species Oasisia sp. SBJ-2009. The sequence goes on from OZ024865.1 coordinate 45,200,864, forward strand.
ATGAAATATTCACACAAGTGAACCTAACAAGTGTTTTTTTTATGAATTATATGTGTGCTATTGCAACTGACATTATGGAACAAAGCAACTAGTCGACGATGAGCTTGAATTGAATCACGATAGTCGATAGCACGCAATCAACAGTAAAGTATCATAATTGGTTTAAAAACACTTGGCATGTCTAAGAGTTATATTCACCGACACTTTGTTTTATGGAAGACAGCACGATGATGTGAAACAAGACACGATTGATACAGGCACTGTTGTATAAATACATATATGTGTCCAGACATATGTACTGCTAGAAACAGTTACAGATCTATGGATCATTCGTTGTATGCACGGAATGTGAGACGCTTCTTTGACTGCTATTAGGTAACTGTAAATATGACGGTGCTTTCCAGAATCAACAATGTGTGTGTATGTGTGTGTGTGTGTGTGTGTGTGTGTGTGTGTGTGTGTGTGTGTGTGTGTGCGTGTATGTGTGTGTGTGTGTGTGCGTGCGTGCGTGCGTGTGTGTGTGTGTGTGTGTGTGTGTGTGTGTGTGTGTGTGTGTTTGTGTGTGTGTGTGTGTGTGTGTGTGTGTGTGTGTGTGTGTGTGTGTGTGTGTGTGTGTGTGTGTGTGTGTGTGTGTGTGTGTGTGTGTGTGTGTGTGTGTGTGTGTGTGAATGTATGGATGACGGTATACATGCAGTGGCAAACAAGATGTTTTCACGGTCAGATTATTCCGGTCAATATCTTCACAGGTCAATGCCTGCCCGTAACTGTGCTTGCATTTACAACATATGTTTGTTATATTTGTTTTGTTTCGGAATGTTTAATGTTTCACTGTTGAAAAATATGATGTGATATTTGTGCAACTAACACTTTGTATTACTTATCACACTGTTCTTCTCGTAGGCATAAAAGTAGTAAAAAAACGTTCAAAGTCGGGACACTACATCAAACGTAGGTAATACAACAGGATAGCCTCAGCTCACGAAACAAAACACGTATAGTTGCGTAAGGAAACTTAATAAAAAGTGTCTTTGTACACACGATTAAGTGGTTTCTGCGACGTCATTCAAGAGACGAGTTGTGGATTTTCCAGGTGTTTTTATTTGACAAAAACAATTCTGGGAAAGTATGCGCGTGCAGTCAGTCGGACCAACACTTGAGCCTTCATTTGCACGGTACTAATTAATGCATCATAATTGTGGTGCTTGTTACTTCTGTTTCTTTTTGCACATATCGGGCAGGGTAGAAGGCGAAGGTCGCACAAAGTGGGCCCCTCAACCAAAGTGGGCTCCCACCCTCTGTCGTCATTCCAGTCGTATGACTTTGTTTTATTAATGACAACAAACCCACCAGGGGACATCTTTGAACAATACCTGAAAGCCAGTAACGCGATTTGAAACATACGAGATAAAAACGTTCATATTTCATTCTTTTCTTAAACTATTTGTCTACAGGACCTATTTTGTCCTCATCAACCATATTTAGAAATATGATGGCAGTTTCGTTAGCATAGTTGTAGGTAGAATATGTATTATGATTAATTGAATTTAAAATTGCAAATGTAGTAATGCTGCTAGATAACAATGCGACAAATCATGAATGGCACACACCGGGAGTATAATTCCATACTGCACATACACTTATCTCACCGAGTGCGAAAATACAATGTTTAGTTTTACACATGGAAATGGCAACAAATGTCGATATAAAAGACCTGGCGATCTCTAAAAAGTAGCCAGATAACCACAGCTATCCCCATCCTGACCGCATCGCCTATTCCTATTGTGTGCCAACAAATACCCAGATAAACCGACGCGGAAATCCCATATACACGAGAATTGGAGCTGATTAATAAAGCCAACGAAGCCATTGCGACACTTCGCGAGCAGCAGATCGACTTCTAAAGTATATATCACAACATGGTTGTATTGCTGCAAACTCTTTTCGAACAGCGAAAGTAGGATGAAATATATCAAATGTGGGAATGCATAGTGTGAGCACATGACGACTGCGCTTGCTATAAAGGCGATGCATTTACATGCGAAATGTGCTCCAGGAGGGAGCCCACTTTGCCTTCCCATTTTTGAAGACTCGTTTCCGCCCAATATTTTCAGATGCCCATTGCCAACATAAATAAAAAAAATGTATTGCATCACAAGTTTACGTGTTGTTAGATAAAGGTTGAAAGGTTGTCTTTCTGGAAATAAAATGGTAATTTATTAATATTTAGAAAATATGCGCTGTTTTACCTTAGTAGGCCCCTTTGAGCGACCTTCCCCAACTTGTTAATTATATTGATGACGTCGTGGTCAATAGCACGTACAAGCAATGCACCCTTTGCCAGATTTGTTTCGTACCGTTGGTCGCGTATCATTTCGTATGAAACGATACATAATTAGCTCTATCGGATAACTTTCAAGAACATTTACTATTGTGTAATGTCAACTAAATAAACATGGTTTAATGTGTGAACCTTTGTGACGACTGCAGTCGTGTTGTTGCTTCACATAAGCAAGGGATCTGCACGCCTAGAAATATCAGATATAGTGGATTTGGAACACCTTGTATACCGACAAATCCGTCATTATAATTCCATGGTTCTATTCGTAGTTACCAGTAGGTACCAGGTAGCCATAGCAGTGCTGCCGCCTGACGATTGGGCACCTATGCAACGCACAACATCAATGCATGCATACGCATACATAACCGTAAGCATACGCATATACACAGACACACGCTCACACACATGTATACATACATATAAACACAAACAAACACACACTGCAAACCTCAACACATATTACATTATTGGGATCCCTGGAAGTAAAGTCTTAATTATAATGCTATGAATAATAATGAGATTTGATAGAACATCATATTATGTTTCCTCAACACCCATCGTCCGTTCTGTCTTCGTGATATTGTAACGATTTGTTGAACTAATCATATCCAGTATGAAAATGGTATAATGTTGTGAAGAAAACAATTACAATAAGTAACAAATATAACACTAGCATTAGTCCTGTTTTGAGAAAGCAGGTCCTCAAAATATTACAATTAGAGCATATGGCCCTGTATATCGTACTATGTCATGTATTTTCCAACACACTGATTGTACCATTAACGTATATAATCGCTGTAACATTTGTAACGTCTGATAACAAAGTAAGAATGACCTTATTCCAGGCACAAATACAACACGTAAATTTGCAGACCCTGCACGGCTCGTACATGCAAGCCCCATAGCTCGAAGTCTGATAAACTCGGTTAAGAAGTGTCACACTGAAATGATTGTTTCGTAAATTAACGATATCGTGACACCTCCCCTCTGTCAAGCTTCAAATCGCACCACGTAGTGTTACTAAGATTTCACCGGCCGACGGACTGCTCGGCCACACCTGGTATACACTGCCGACTTACTCAGCCCGGCGGGAACGTCCACGGGCAGCACGACTGCATCACTGGAATCGTCCGGCGGCACTACTTGACCACCTGGAACGTCCAGCGGCAAGACTTCCCATGGCCCCTCAGCCTGAATGTCCGTATCATCAGGTTCGTTGTAGGCACTGATGGAAGCACGTTCGGCACTGGTTTTCACAACATATGACCGTTTCCGCGGGTCATTTCTTAACCCAGTGCTCGGTGTCGACCATTGCTTCTACCCATCGATTTTCAGCAACACTGGTTCGCCTTTTTGTAACGGTGTTGACCATGAGTAGCATTGCCAACATGGCCTGGTATGGTAGCGTCCACTAGTACACCGAGTTCAAGCACAACACCCTGCATATGTCTCCGCCGCGTGCGCATTGATCGTAAGGGAAACTGCTCATATCCAGTTGATCCACATGAAAAACTCAACTGCAAAGATTTTGTTACAGTAATAGTACCCCATTTGCTACATCGCATGTTTTTTACGTAGTTCATGTAGTTTATTATCAATATACCCAGGGGGCCAAATGCAGTTTTTTTGCTAAAAACAGACCCGGAATGCTGTAAAAGGTTTGAATCGAAAATTCATATCTACACACATCTAGGATCATAATCTAGGTGGACAACCTCAAGGAAAAGTTACTGGAAACATGGAATCGACACTCACATAACACGCCCCTATGAGCAAAGGTGGTTTCCGCGCTCGTCATCAATTATGACATCTACACATCCCTTATTACTATGGTGCCATTTATCTTATATATTTATACACCAGGTACATTAGTGTCACATATGAAGTCAAACTTCACCTAAATAAAATTAAATTGACATGACCAGATATTAAATATTGGTTCAAAACACATTGCATTTCTGGTGTATATTTTTATATTTTCGAATGTAATTAACATGTTTCTTTATTAAAACGATTTGCACGTGTTCTATTTATACTTTAGTTTCTTCTTTATATTTGTTATTTAGGAAACAAAATATATTAGAATACACAACTGCTGAACGGAAATATAGGTGATTCCGTTACCCTACCCCCAAAATAGTACCGTCAAGCAATACATGAAATACATTGTTTTGATAAAGCACTCGTGTATGAGTAACTTGTATAAATGTATCTCCAGATTAACAGCCCATAATGCCAATAGTTTCATCATTAGGCCTGGGCTAGCTAGTGCGTAAATAATCATGTCTCGCTCGTAAAAATAACAAAGAACAATGATTTTCCAATGAATCTATTTTTATAACACACAAACAGAATGGTAGTTATGTTTGTTCATATGTTTGAAGGTACGAAACATTGTTAAAATTGTTACTTACTGGAAGGTTGACAGTTGAACTGTAACCGACGACCTCCTGCAAGTGTCTGTCAAGTGTCATTCTCTGACTCGCTGTTTTCACTGCTGCCAAACCTAGCAGCAAACATTGCGCGACTGCATTTCTTTGACGATCTCTGGCAGCGACAACTAATGTAACAGGGAATGTTATTTTTGGCGCATGAACAGTTCCTGTTACATCCTTTCGTGCAGCCGCAGAACACAGTTTTGTCATCTGCTGTGGGTAGGCAGGTTGTGTTGACGCCACTGGAACAGGCGTGCCGTTATCGAGAACCCACCCATATTCTTCATATGGAGGGCTGGCTGGCTTTGCAACATGAGCAGTCTTGTCTATCAATGTAGCCAAAGCGGCACGTCTCGTGTGCAGAAGAAATGCGTCTTCTGTTGGTGGTAGCAATTTCAAAAGTGTACTCTTATTATTGAGGAACTTGTAGGCGCGCAGCTTCCCGAGATCGGATCCTTCGTACGCGTCGTCTTTCTTGGTGTACACTGCTATCATTAGGTTTCTTGCCTGGTTGATTACGTCTGCTGTTAGATGAGTGTGGTCTTGTTCGGCAAAGTTCCCAAGTGCAGATACGTCAGTTGTTTCGCTGCGAGTAACCCACATCTTCTTACCAGTGAAATATGGATAGCTGGTTGTGTCTCGTCCACCAAGGCTGTGCAGGAAGGGAAGTGCACGACACCGTGCTGGTCCACGTGCAGCACACATTTCGTGAATGGGTAGATACTTGTCTGGTGCTGTTCGAACCCACAGTTCTGACAAATTCGACAACAACGTGCAAGCATAATACACGCACATGACAATTATATATGTGTCATTGGCATGGATTATGATTCGGTCAACATCTTCATTCTTCACACTATATATAGTGTGAAGAATTACTCTGGTGTCTGCCTCCTGCTGAGTTGACTCCAAGTCAGACATGTTTGTGACCGGAGGGGTGGCCATTCCTGAAACATGTTGTATGAGTTGCTGGAACACTATAAGATTTGTTTGGGGTTGGTTCATCAACTGATATGCATCCTGAGCTGTGAACCTCTTCTTCCCCCTGTTATAATGTTTTTTGCAGAGAAGCATTTGTCAGCAGCAGCGATACCTCAGTTGTCTGTTCACATATTCTCTCTCTCTCCCCCCCCCTCTCTCTCTCTCTCTCTCTCCCTCTCTCTCTCCTGCACATATCAACATTTGTTCTCAGTATTTTGGCTGCACGTTGCAAAGTGTGCTGCTTTTCGTCAACATTATAGTCTGGCTCCACAATCCCGAGCCTGTCGAGAGCATCATCTAGGGATACAGATGATGCGCAAATGAACCCAGAACCGCAACTTTGGTTAAGAAAAAGAAACGCGCTTGCCGAACCTTTGTTGCAATTTCCATTTCAATGTTATTGACCAGTTTATGTCTATAGTTTTTACCCCTGGTTCCAGGAGAATGGCCCTGTACTGATCTCTTACTGACTTTATAAAAAACCACGCTTCGCTTCAAAGAGTTTATAACTCTTTTCATTTAGGTACATATTCCTACATTTTGCGTGTACTTCGGTGACTTGTTTTCCACGTTTCCACAGTGGGTAGTTATGTAGCCTACGAAAAGTGTCATCCTGCCTAGATGTCATTGCACCGTATGTTTAGGTACCGTAATCTTTACGTTAAACAATTCGTTGTTCGTTCTTCCTTGACACATGATACACATTTATCTTCTCATATTTTCTTTGCATGTAGCAATGACACACTTTCCCAAATACTCTAAAAAGGATAAATATTCATTTTGTCTCACCTGTCTGCATCACAAACCCTGTAGGTTGAATAAATATACACATATGAAAATAAATATATGTCATCAAATGTAATACGCAGTGTATACATATATTATACTTGGTAGCTTCTCTGTGCATGGGCATGTTCACATTGTATCTATATTAACTCCAAACAGTAGTTTTCAATTTGTATTGTTCTCTTACGATGATAAAATTGCGAGTTATTTGGAATGTTGATTTCTTGAACAAAGTTCCTGCGAATCTGCGTTTTTTATTGTTTTATTGTACTGCAAAATTGGCCGCAATCACATGATAAGTATTACTAAAAATATTATATCCCACAGTAATGCGTCAAATATTCCATAGCTTTGATCGTTTTTTCATTTGTTTGTTTACATTGAATGCATACTTCCATCATTCCACATAATCCCAGGCATATTTACATTGTACAATTATTCCGGATTAGCTCACGTTTGAAACCTATAAGCCTAATCGACTTGCATACGACAAACATGCTCTACTATGGCAGTCGTTATTGGAATTGGCAATGTAAGTTTCACGCTCGAAAACGAGGGTTGGGGGGGCAGGAAGTCAATTGTTTCCATGTTGAAAGACAGGACTTTGCTTTGTTTTTGGTTTTAATAATCGGACTGTCCACAAATTGTGTTTGTAGTTACACATGTATATGTTCTGAAGGATAATTATAAGCAGAAGCAGAATGACATATATTATTATGGTTATTGTTATGGCATCGCCATAGTACTTGTGCTTGGAGATCTTGATAAGTAATGAAGGATGCCATCTTTCGCACAGTACAACCTGTTTTGAGGCAAATGTGTATAGGTGCTATGATTATGTTCATTTAGGCAAATTGTCATATATATAAGTATTTATCAAACTGTTGCGAAACTATACCGCATAGCAACGAAAATCCTATAAAAGACACATACGGCCAACAGTCGTTACTACTATCTGCGCTACGTAAATCGCTATATATTTGTCTGTGAGTGTGGTAAACTCAAAATAAAATTGGACAGAAAAAGAAAAGCATAACACAATATATTTATCACCTGATTTTCGTGATGGAACAGAATCCGAGCAATATACTAGTCTATCTTCTATATTTTATCAGCCTTTGCCTTTACTTAAATCTGCCATCCGAGCGGTATTACTGAAATCCAGCCATATATAACAAAACTGCTAACACGATTACCATAATACATAATTACTAACAAAACCTCCCCAATCGCTTTAGTTTATCTTTATCAGTTGAAACTACAGCTGTCATCCATCGTTATAATAACATTCTTGTGTCATGTCCCCAATCAGCTCCAGACGCGCGTTGTCTCACAATGTATCGTGACACACTTAGTTACAGTTTATTTGTTGGCGTCCGTAGCAACCCACGGCTACAACGGCGCACACATAATAATAATAATAATACAGTTTTTATATAGCGCTAATTCCCGCATGGCGGATCGATGCGCTGCACAAGAAAAATACTAAAACTGCTTAGGTTACAAATATATCATAATATACATCATTTTAAACAGTGTGTTCCAGGAATTATGTGGAATTGCTGCGCGAATATATGAATGTATTATATTTAAATAAAATATAAATGTAACATTAAGAGCAAAATCGATTCGACTCGGAACTTGAAGGTGGGCCCGAATTATTCGGCGAATATTGTCGAAACGTCCGAATGTTTTGAATCACGAACTTGCAACACATAATTATACATTTACTGGCCACAACATCAGTCTTATACGCCAAGTGTGTATTGTTAATGTTATTTTAAGCATCTATATACTGCTGAAATAACTTTTGGGAATGTTTTTGTGGAACGAACCTGTTCATTAATTACTCAATAAATGGCAAAATATCTATCGGAAGGCATTATAACGCTAGTTCGAGTTTGAGTTTTGGTGGCTGTCTTTAGGGGCTAATAGCATGTTTCCAGTAGCTTATTTTTAAGGTTGTCCACCTAGGTTGTGATCATAAATATATGTAGATATGATTTTTGGAGGTTAACCTTTTACAGCATTCCAGTCCGTTCAACCCACTTGGCCCCCTGGATAGTAAATCATTTATGCAAGTAAAACATGCTCTTTGCATGATTAATAATAAGAGTATTTTTCTCGCGTTTCACATGCTTCATTTGTTTTTGCAGTAATGTCATTCGTATCTGCATGGTTTCGTTTGTGCTTCTTTCAGCTCATGGTGCCCTTCAGCTATAGCAGATGATGGCGATGTGTCACCATGACATGGCTTGCTGCTAGTGGATGTTGGGCGTTCAGTGTGTCGCCTAGAAAGCATGTTATGCGATTCTTACTTAGATCTGAAATAGGCATTTGTTAAAACATGAACTGTATACACTTACTTCAACATCACATCCAACATTTGTTAACAACTAAATACATGCCACAACTATTCATATGAATGAATCACTAGTAATATTGTAATTTAACTAGTAGTATTGTAATATACTGTATTTCAAGCAAGTAATATATCACAAATTATTTGGACAATGCAACATATATTGCTCTGTATCTCAGTAACAATGTTGCCTGGAACAATCGCATTAATCGGTTCGTGTGTGTGTGTGTGTGTGTGTGTGTGTGTGTGTGTGTATGTGCGTGCGTGCGTGCGTGTGCGCGTGTGTGCGTGTGTGTGCATGTGTGCGTGCGTGTGAGTGTGTATTCGTTTGTGTGTGTGTGTGTCTGTTTGTTTGGGAGTGTGTATGTATGTATGTGCGTAAGCGTGTTCGTTTGTGTGTGTTTTTGTGTGTGGATTATGTTAACTCCGGCATAGTCAAAGCTTGTGTAAATTATACAGTTTTGGCTTCCTTTCTCGCAGTTGACCCGAGGGTATCCAGCAACCTAGTAACAAGACAACATGTCAACACCAGGTGGCGAACAGTTGGCCTCATTCTGACATGGGTTATTCAAACATTCGTCCAGACGGCGCTACTCTGTGGCGACCAGCAGCTGTTCGTTCGTTGTTATATTTGTGGTATTATTATTCTGCTTATTTTATGGTCGCCGCTTGTATATTTTAGCTTGAGTTTGTGAATGTGTGAATGAGTGAACCGTTCAATGGAGGACAGCAAGTATCTGATTCTTGGACTTGTTATCGTGCTGTCATCTTTAATTCAAGTGTGCTACGCCCAGCAAGGAAACCCCCATCACGGTGGACTAAGTCTCAGCCGTGAGTATTTTCTGGCTTTAAACAGCTGTGTACATCATGATTTTTATCTAACATTTACTTACCGTCTGGCCTTACTATAAAATTATTATGTATACACAATCGAAAGCAGATTTTACCATCCACTTACCTTACGTCGGTAACACGTGCGCATATAATTGACGACATTGTTTGCGACATCGTTTACTTTCGTTGACAGGCGTGTTCCAATGGTAAGAATATATCAACATCTTTGGAACTCCATTTACGTATAAAACCACAAAGTGAGACATGTGTTAGGAAGTACACTAATAAGCAAGTATCGTTCGTGGTGTACATTGACTTTTCTATAATGCGTTAGCAATGAGAATTCAAGTCAGTATGCAACTTTAATACTCTAAGTTAATTTATATACAATTTAAGTAGTGTACAGTGATTACTGTGTCAATCAAATAAAACGAGAGGCGTTCAGTAATTAATTGGTTCCTGTCAATCGCGTAGACAGAACAATACATTAATTAATTCGTTATCAAACAGTCAGGATATATTGTATGTATTCTTCTAGTACGACGAAAACACGGATCGCTTAATAATTCAATGTGAGAGAGTTGCCACCTAGTGAACAAGCATGTAATTAAAATGCGGTCTGTTTAACATGCCAAATTGCCGTTGTAGACGGTTCGACCTTGCGCCGTTCGACTATTTTTGTTACCACAATAGTATGATTACGTTGAGAACCACAACTTTATAGATCATATATAGCAACGAAGTTTATTCACAAATTGAACAATAGCAATTCAATGAGAACATGTTGATGAATAGAGCGGTATCGCCACCTAGTGGATAACAAAACGGCGTAAGTACAGACAAAGATATATACCGATACAGAAACACATATAGAGACAGAGAGAGACATAAACAGATATATACAGACACAGATATACACAGACACAGACACAGACACATGGACATGGACATGGACATGGACACGGACACGGACACGGACACGGACACGGACACGGACACGGACACGGACACGGACACGGACACGGGCACGGACACGGGCACGGGCAGGGGCAGGGGCAGGGGCAGGGGCAGGGGCAGGGGCAGGGGCAGGGGCAGGGGCAGGGGCAGGGGCAGGGGCAGGGGCAGGGGCAGGGGCAGGGGCAGGGGCAGGGGCAGGGGCAGGGGCAGGGGCAGGGGCAGGGGCAGGGGCAGGGGCAGGGGCAGGGGCAGGGGCAGGGGCAGGGGCAGGGGCAGGGGCAGGGGCAGGGGCAGGGGCAGGGGCAGGGGCAGGGGCAGGGGCAGGGGCAGGGGCAGGGGCAGGGGCAGGGGCAGGGGCAGGGGCAGGGGCAGGGGCAGGGGCAGGGGCAGGGGCAGGGGCAGGGGCAGGGGCAGGGGCAGGGGCAGGGGCAGGGGCAGGGGCAGGGGCAGGGGCAGGGGCAGGGGCAGGGGCAGGGGCAGGGGCAGGGGCAGGGGCAGGGGCAGGGGCAGGGGCAGGGGCAGGGGCAGGGGCAGGGGCAGGGGCAGGGGCAGGGGCAGGGGCAGGGGCAGGGGCAGGGGCAGGGGCAGGGGCAGGGGCAGGGGCAGGGGCAGGGGCAGGGGCAGGGGCAGGGGCAGGGGCAGGGGCAGGGGCAGGGGCAGGGGCAGGGGCAGGGGCAGGGGCAGGGGCAGGGGCAGGGGCAGGGGCAGGGGCAGGGGCAGGGGCAGGGGCAGGGGCAGGGGCAGGGGCAGGGGCAGGGGCAGGGGCAGGGGCAGGGGCAGGGGCAGGGGCAGGGGCAGGGGCAGGGGCAGGGGCAGGGGCAGGGGCAGGGGCAGGGGCAGGGGCAGGGGCAGGGGCAGGGGCAGGGGCAGGGGCAGGGGCAGGGGCAGGGGCAGGGGCAGGGGCAGGGGCAGGGGCAGGGGCAGGGGCAGGGGCAGGGGCAGGGGCAGGGGCAGGGGCAGGGGCAGGGGCAGGGGCAGGGGCAGGGGCAGGGGCAGGGGCAGGGGCAGGGGCAGGGGCAGGGGCAGGGGCAGGGGCAGGGGCAGGGGCAGGGGCAGGGGCAGGGGCAGGGGCAGGGGCAGGGGCAGGGGCAGGGGCAGGGGCAGGGGCAGGGGCAGGGGCAGGGGCAGGGGCAGGGGCAGGGGCAGGGGCAGGGGCAGGGGCAGGGGCAGGGGCAGGGGCAGGGGCAGGGGCAGGGGCAGGGGCAGGGGCAGGGGCAGGGGCAGGGGCAGGGGCAGGGGCAGGGGCAGGGGCAGGGGCAGGGGCAGGGGCAGGGGCAGGGGCAGGGGCAGGGGCAGGGGCAGGGGCAGGGGCAGGGGCAGGGGCAGGGGCAGGGGCAGGGGCAGGGGCAGGGGCAGGGGCAGGGGCAGGGGCAGGGGCAGGGGCAGGGGCAGGGGCAGGGGCAGGGGCAGGGGCAGGGGCAGGGGCAGGGGCAGGGGCAGGGGCAGGGGCAGGGGCAGGGGCAGGGGCAGGGGCAGGGGCAGGGGCAGGGGCAGGGGCAGGGGCAGGGGCAGGGGCAGGGGCAGGGGCAGGGGCAGGGGCAGGGGCAGGGGCAGGGGCAGGGGCAGGGGCAGGGGCAGGGGCAGGGGCAGGGGCAGGGGCAGGGGCAGGGGCAGGGGCAGGGGCAGGGGCAGGGGCAGGGGCAGGGGCAGGGGCAGGGGCAGGGGCAGGGGCAGGGGCAGGGGCAGGGGCAGGGGCAGGGGCAGGGGCAGGGGCAGGGGCAGGGGCAGGGGCAGGGGCAGGGGCAGGGGCAGGGGCAGGGGCAGGGGCAGGGGCAGGGGCAGGGGCAGGGGCAGGGGCAGGGGCAGGGGCAGGGGCAGGGGCAGGGGCAGGGGCAGGGGCAGGGGCAGGGGCAGGGGCAGGGGCAGGGGCAGGGGCAGGGGCAGGGGCAGGGGCAGGGGCAGGGGCAGGGGCAGGGGCAGGGGCAGGGGCAGGGGCAGGGGCAGGGGCAGGGGCAGGGGCAGGGGCAGGGGCAGGGGCAGGGGCAGGGGCAGGGGCAGGGGCAGGGGCAGGGGCAGGGGCAGGGGCAGGGGCAGGGGCAGGGGCAGGGGCAGGGGCAGGGGCAGGGGCAGAGGCAGAGCCACATACGGCCATAAGTCGTTACTGCTATCTGCGCTACGTAAATCGCTATATATTTGTCTGTGAGTGTTGTAAACTCAAAATAAAATTGGACAGAAAAAGAAAAGCATAACACAATATATTTATCACCTGATTTTCGTGATGGAACAGAATCCGAGCAATATACTAGTCTATCTTCTATATTTTGTCAGCCTTTGCCTTTACTTAAATCTGCCATCCGAGCGGTATTACTGAAATCCAGCCATATATAACAAAACTGCTAACACGATTACCATAATATATAATTACTAACAAAACCTCCCCAATCGCTTTAGTTTATTTTTATCAGTTGAAACTACAGCTGTCATCCATCGTTATAATAACATTCTTGTGTCATGTCCCCAATCAGCTCCAGACGCGCGTTGTCTCACCATGTATCGTGACACACTTAGTTACAGTTTATTTGTTGGCGTCCGTAGCAACCCACGGCTACAACGGCGCACACATAATAATAATAATAATACAGTTTTTATATAGCGCTAATTCCCGCATGGCGGATCGATGCGCTGCACAAGAAAAATACTAAAACTGCTTAGGTTACAAATATCTCATAATATACATCATTTTAAACAGTGTGTTCCAGGAATTATGTGGAATTGCTGCGCGAATATATGGATGTATTATATTTAAATAAAATATAAATGTAACATTAAGAGCAAAATCGATTCGACTCGGAACTTGAAGGTGGGCCCGAATTATTCGGCGAATATTGTCGAAACGTCCGAATGTTTTGAATCACGAACTTGCAACACATAATTATACATTTACTGGCCACAACATCAGTCTTATACGCCAAGTGTGTATTGTTAATGTTATTTTAAGCATCTATATACTGCTGAAATAACTTTTGGGAATGTTTTTGTGGAACGAACCTGTTCATTAATTACTCAAAAAATTGCAAAATATCTATCGGAAGGCATTATAACGCTAGTTCGAGTTTGAGTTTTGGTGGCTGTCTTTAAGAGCTAATAGCATGTTTCCAGTAACTTATTTTTAAGGTTGTCCACCTAGGTTGTGATCATAAATATATGTAGATATGATTTTTGGAGGTCAACCTTTTACAGCATCCCAGTCCGTTCAACCCACTTGGCCCCCTGGATAGTAAATCATTTATGCAAGTAAAACATGCTCTTTGCATGATTAATAATAAGAGTACTTTTCTCGCGTTTCACATGCTTCATTTGTTTTTGCAGTAATGTCATTCGTATCTGCATGGTTTCGTTTGTGCTTCTTTCAGCTCATGGTGTCCTTCAGCTATAGCAGATGATGGCGATGTGTCACCATGACATGGCTTGCTGCTAGTGGATGTTGGGCGTTCAGTGTGTCGCCTAGAACGCATGTTATGCGATTATTACTTAGATCTGAAATAGGCATTTGTTAAAACATGAACTGTATACACTTACTTCAACATCACATCCAACATTTGTTAACAACTAAATATATGCCACAACTATTCATATGAATGAATCATTAGTAATATTGTAATACCACTATTAGTATTGTAATATACTGTATTTCAAGCAAGTAATATATCACAAATTATTTGGACAATGCAACATATATTGCTCTGTATCTCAGTAACAATGTTGCCTCGAACAATCGCATTAATCGGTTCGTGTGTGTGTGTGTGTGTGTGTGTATGTGTGTGCGTGCGTGTGCGCGTGTGTGCGTGTGTGTGCATGTGTGCGTGCGTGTGAGTGTGTATTCGTTTGTGTGTGTGTGTTTGTTTGTTTGGGAGTGTGTATGTATGTATGTGCGTGAGCGTGTTCGATTGTGTGTGTTTTTGTGTGTGGATTATGTTAACTCCGGCATAGTCAAAGCTTGTGTAAATTATACAGTTTTGGCTTCCTTTCTCGCAGTTGACCCGAGGGTATCCAGCAACGTTAACGTTCGTCGTTATATTTGTGGTATTATTATTCTGCTTATTTTATGGTCGTCGCTTGTATATTTTAGCTTGAGTTTGTGAATGTGTGAATGAGTGAACCGTTCAATGGAGGACAGCAAGTATCTGATTCTTGGACTTGTTATCGTGCTGTCACCTTTAATTCAAGTGTGTTACGCCCAGCAAAGAAACCCCCATCACGGTGGACTAAGTCTCAGCCGTGAGTATTTTCTGGCTTTAAACAGCTGTGTACATCATGATTTTTATCTAACATTTACTTACCGTCTGGCCTTACTATAACATTATTATGTATACACAATCGAAAGCAGATTTTACCATCCACTTACCTTACGTCGGTAACACGTGCGCATATAATTGACGACGTTGTTTGCGACATCGTTTACTTTCGTTGACAGGCGTGTTCCAATGGTAAGAATAGATCAACATCTTTGGAACTCCAATTACGTATAAAACCACAAAGTGAGACATGTGGTAGGAAGTACACTAATAAGCAAGTATCGTTCGTGGTGTACATTGACTTTTCTATAATGCGTTAGCAATGAGAATTCAAGTCAGTATGCAACTTTAATACTTTAAGTTAATTTATATACAATTTAAGTAGTGTACAGTGATTACTGTGTCAATCAAATAAAACGAGAGGCGTTCAGTAATTAATTGGTTCCTGTCAATCACGTAGACAGAACAATACATTAATTAATTCGTTATCAAACAGTCAGGATATATTGTATGTATTCTTCTAGTACGACGAAAACACGGATCGCTTAATAATTCAATGTGAGAGAGTTGCCACCTAGTGAACAAGCATGTAATTAAAATGCGGTCTGTTTAACATGCCAAATTGCCGTTGTAGACGGTTCGACCTTGCGCCGTTCGACTATTTTTGTTACCACAATAGTATGATTACGTTGAGAACCACAACTTTATAGATCATATATAGCAACGAAGTTTATTCACAAATTGAACAATAGCAATTCAATGAGAACATGTTGATGAATAGAGCGGTATCGCCACCTAGTGGATAACAAAACGGCGTAAGTACAGACAAAGATATATACCGATACAGAAACACATATAGAGACAGAGAGAGACATAAACAGATATATACAGACACAGATATACACAGACACAGACACAGACACATGGACATGGACATGGACATGGACACGGACACGGACACGGACACGGACACGGACACGGACACGGACACGGACACGGACACGGACACGGACACGGGCACGGGCACGGGCACGGGCAGGGGCAGGGGCAGGGGCAGGGGCAGGGGCAGGGGCAGGGGCAGGGGCAGGGGCAGGGGCAGGGGCAGGGGCAGGGGCAGGGGCAGGGGCAGGGGCAGGGGCAGGGGCAGGGGCAGGGGCAGGGGCAGGGGCAGGGGCAGGGGCAGGGGCAGGGGCAGGGGCAGGGGCAGGGGCAGGGGCAGGGGCAGGGGCAGGGGCAGGGGCAGGGGCAGGGGCAGGGGCAGGGGCAGGGGCAGGGGCAGGGGCAGGGGCAGGGGCAGGGGCAGGGGCAGGGGCAGGGGCAGGGGCAGGGGCAGGGGCAGGGGCAGGGGCAGGGGCAGGGGCAGGGGCAGGGGCAGGGGCAGGGGCAGGGGCAGGGGCAGGGGCAGGGGCAGGGGCAGGGGCAGGGGCAGGGGCAGGGGCAGGGGCAGGGGCAGGGGCAGGGGCAGGGGCAGGGGCAGGGGCAGGGGCAGGGGCAGGGGCAGGGGCAGGGGCAGGGGCAGGGGCAGGGGCAGGGGCAGGGGCAGGGGCAGGGGCAGGGGCAGGGGCAGGGGCAGGGGCAGGGGCAGGGGCAGGGGCAGGGGCAGGGGCAGGGGCAGGGGCAGGGGCAGGGGCAGGGGCAGGGGCAGGGGCAGGGGCAGGGGCAGGGGCAGGGGCAGGGGCAGGGGCAGGGGCAGGGGCAGGGGCAGGGGCAGGGGCAGGGGCAGGGGCAGGGGCAGGGGCAGGGGCAGGGGCAGGGGCAGGGGCAGGGGCAGGGGCAGGGGCAGGGGCAGGGGCAGGGGCAGGGGCAGGGGCAGGGGCAGGGGCAGGGGCAGGGGCAGGGGCAGGGGCAGGGGCAGGGGCAGGGGCAGGGGCAGGGGCAGGGGCAGGGGCAGGGGCAGGGGCAGGGGCAGGGGCAGGGGCAGGGGCAGGGGCAGGGGCAGGGGCAGGGGCAGGGGCAGGGGCAGGGGCAGGGGCAGGGGCAGGGGCAGGGGCAGGGGCAGGGGCAGGGGCAGGGGCAGGGGCAGGGGCAGGGGCAGGGGCAGGGGCAGGGGCAGGGGCAGGGGCAGGGGCAGGGGCAGGGGCAGGGGCAGGGGCAGGGGCAGGGGCAGGGGCAGGGGCAGGGGCAGGGGCAGGGGCAGGGGCAGGGGCAGGGGCAGGGGCAGGGGCAGGGGCAGGGGCAGGGGCAGGGGCAGGGGCAGGGGCAGGGGCAGGGGCAGGGGCAGGGGCAGGGGCAGGGGCAGGGGCAGGGGCAGGGGCAGGGGCAGGGGCAGGGGCAGGGGCAGGGGCAGGGGCAGGGGCAGGGGCAGGGGCAGGGGCAGGGGCAGGGGCAGGGGCAGGGGCAGGGGCAGGGGCAGGGGCAGGGGCAGGGGCAGGGGCAGGGGCAGGGGCAGGGGCAGGGGCAGGGGCAGGGGCAGGGGCAGGGGCAGGGGCAGGGGCAGGGGCAGGGGCAGGGGCAGGGGCAGGGGCAGGGGCAGGGGCAGGGGCAGGGGCAGGGGCAGGGGCAGGGGCAGGGGCAGGGGCAGGGGCAGGGGCAGGGGCAGGGGCAGGGGCAGGGGCAGGGGCAGGGGCAGGGGCAGGGGCAGGGGCAGGGGCAGGGGCAGGGGCAGGGGCAGGGGCAGGGGCAGGGGCAGGGGCAGGGGCAGGGGCAGGGGCAGGGGCAGGGGCAGGGGCAGGGGCAGGGGCAGGGGCAGGGGCAGGGGCAGGGGCAGGGGCAGGGGCAGGGGCAGGGGCAGGGGCAGGGGCAGGGGCAGGGGCAGGGGCAGGGGCAGGGGCAGGGGCAGGGGCAGGGGCAGGGGCAGGGGCAGGGGCAGGGGCAGGGGCAGGGGCAGGGGCAGGGGCAGGGGCAGGGGCAGGGGCAGGGGCAGGGGCAGGGGCAGGGGCAGGGGCAGGGGCAGGGGCAGGGGCAGGGGCAGGGGCAGGGGCAGGGGCAGGGGCAGGGGCAGGGGCAGGGGCAGGGGCAGGGGCAGGGGCAGGGGCAGGGGCAGGGGCAGGGGCAGGGGCAGGGGCAGGGGCAGGGGCAGGGGCAGGGGCAGGGGCAGGGGCAGGGGCAGGGGCAGGGGCAGGGGCAGGGGCAGGGGCAGGGGCAGGGGCAGGGGCAGGGGCAGGGGCAGGGGCAGGGGCAGGGGCAGGGGCAGGGGCAGGGGCAGGGGCAGGGGCAGGGGCAGGGGCAGGGGCAGGGGCAGGGGCAGGGGCAGGGGCAGGGGCAGGGGCAGGGGCAGGGGCAGGGGCAGGGGCAGGGGCAGGGGCAGGGGCAGGGGCAGGGGCAGGGGCAGGGGCAGGGGCAGGGGCAGGGGCAGGGGCAGGGGCAGGGGCAGGGGCAGGGGCAGGGGCAGGGGCAGGGGCAGGGGCAGGGGCAGGGGCAGGGGCAGGGGCAGGGGCAGGGGCAGGGGCAGGGGCAGGGGCAGGGGCAGGGGCAGGGGCAGGGGCAGGGGCAGGGGCAGGGGCAGGGGCAGGGGCAGGGGCAGGGGCAGGGGCAGGGGCAGGGGCAGGGGCAGGGGCAGGGGCAGGGGCAGGGGCAGGGGCAGGGGCAGGGGCAGGGGCAGGGGCAGGGGCAGGGGCAGGGGCAGGGGCAGGGGCAGGGGCAGGGGCAGGGGCAGGGGCAGGGGCAGGGGCAGGGGCAGGGGCAGGGGCAGGGGCAGGGGCAGGGGCAGGGGCAGGGGCAGGGGCAGGGTCCAATGTCGTCACGACATCGGGGTCTCTTAATACCATACACTGATAATCTAAGTAGATCGCTTGTAGTCCGGGCCTGATGGTCCCAGGCTAAAAACATGTTTTACACATGCAATGTGTTCTGGTGATGACATCAGCTACACCCTTCGACGATTTGAAGCACGTACGATGCGGCGATAGAAAGATATAAATGGTTTATTTATCAAGATGTGAAATAATAGGCTATTACAGTCACCTTCTTTAAAACCAGCGCGAATGTGTAAGTTGTTGAAGGTCAAAATACCACTGTTCATATCGCTATCCACCACTCTATCCAAACACGAAAATATTGTTGCTTTAGTTTTTGAGATATGGTGACATTTGTATTGACAACCGCCATTTAAAAAGATGGCAGAAATAAATATCGGAGGTAACAAAATATTGCATATTTAAAATTCTAGTCCCTTAAAACCTACATCCGCATATCACTATTATTGATCTGCATGTTTTATTATTTATTAAGATACGTGGATATTAAATTTTGCAGCTATTTTCAAAAATGGCCGTCGCCACCTTATGGCCAGTTTTTGATAATTCCACCTAGTAGAATGTTAAAGACATATGTATGTATTAGTCACATCAACAGTCAAACTTTCTTAACTACAAAATGTCTATAGGGCATAAAGCACCATTTTTAATACAACCATCCATCTTAGTCGGTGTAGCTCCCCTGGCTCATTACGCCATACGAGCCGCAACACACCCTAATATTTACTTCGAAGATATGAGCCCTGTTGATTTTCGCTTGCGGTACCTAACCTGTGCAATGATCACATACGGCCGAACAAATATGCAAACACGTTCACGTCGCGTTTCAGAATTAATATTGCCCAAGGTTGCTTTTAATGTTTAGTGTTCACTACTATTCTCTCATCACTTTGAATGTGTTACTGTTGATACGTAATGCTATTATACTAGCGTATCATATGTTCTTTATTTATACACTAAATGTTTTTATTTAAATATCTGATTTATTATCAATATATTGTAACTGATGTAGGATTGTAACTGTTTAAATGCCAGCTGTATTTATCATGGACGCTTCACATAACTGTTTCAAATAGGTACTACATAAAACAGGCATAGAAACTGATTGGGTCACGCGTAGCAACTAGAATGTCACATTCAAAGTAGCTTCAGTTGTGCCATTTTAGCATATCAATATGTCGTATTATATGTTGCCATCAGGCAGTTATCATTGCATAATTTTCATCTCCTTTTATAAATGTTATTTTTTAATTTATAAAGTCAATATCGTAAATGTGTTGTACTTGTCTTAAGCGTTGGACGAATACAAATACAAAAACGCTAACAACTATTAGAATTGACGGATTTTTGAGCTGTAGCTTTATTGTTGCTGTGCAATCACACAATCGTTCCTGTTACAAGAGAACAAGTAGATACAAATTCGGATACATTTATCTTCGCTCTGAACCACTTGCCCCGTATCTCATGTACATTGTCAGACAGACCGGTGAACGTGACTGCAATTGAAAACATAAATCGAGTAATGATTACTGACACATTTATAAATATGAATATACGGTATTACGGTGTCGTCATGATAAAAAATATACACCACCACAACATTAATAAATAATTAAAATACAAAGAAAACCTATAATAACAAAATTAGATGATTTGAAACCAATTTGATGAAACTGTTCAGAGAGTTCGTCGACCGTGCAAGGCATTTGTTGACATGACTGGATTTGTTGTACGTACTTGAGTCTACGGATAGCCAATAACATGTGGATGTCAGTGGCAAACATAGTGCGGGCAGAGGTATTAGACACGTTGATGTGGCTCTTGTATGTTTGTTAAAACCATTTAGCATTATATTTCTTTCGAGTTGCAGTGGTCAAGTCGACTGCTACATACTTACATTGCTGGAAATAAATACAACCATAATATGTGTGTCTGTGTGTGTGCTGGTAATAAATACAAACATAATATGTGTGTCTGTGTGTGTGTGTGTGTGTGCGTGCGTGTGTGCGTGTGTGCGTGTGTGCGTGCGTGTGTGTGTGTGTGTGTGTGTGTATGTGTGTGTCTGTGTGTGTGTGTGTGTGTGTGTGTGTGTGTGTGTGTGTGTGTGTGTGTGTGTGTGTGTGTGTGTGTGTGTGTGTGTGTGTGTGTGTGTGTGTGTGTTGATCAACGATGTTTCCCTAAATTGCCACATATTATTATATTATTTACACAGTTAAGATAAATATGATTACAACATTCACTATCATGGATAGGAACAATCACAACGATTGTCCGACTGTTATTAAATAATATATCAAGTCACCTTATGCTACTTGCTTATCGGTGTCCACAGCAGTTGTGGCACACGTGGACACATCGACGGCGATGACAGTCGTAGTGACGTCTGTTCCAGGGGCATCTCCTGTAGCGAATGGGACGTCCATATCTGCAGTAGACGTAGCTTCGGCAGCCGTTGCAAACGGTCGCCTGCCAGCCGCTGTGCCTCTCACAGTAAGACTCTCTGCAGCCTGCGGAACACGTTATGCGTACGTTTTAAACCACAATTGCATATTAACATAACCACTACTGCGATCAATAGAATAGTGTTCATCACGCTTCAACCAAACAAATTAACTGTAAAAAAATAATGTTGCCATAATACTTATTATATCAATAGTTGCTGTATGAAACATTTTCTTATGCATACGAAACACCGAAATATATCGCAAAATACATGTGATCTTTAATGTTGTGTCTTAAAATGTGAATTGTACACGAACCGCAACGACCACGTCCCGGGTAGAAGGACTGGTTCAGTCCACATGAGTGGTAGTACACTACTCCACGTATGCACACGTAGTAGTAGCGACCGTAGAAGTAGGCCGAGTAGGACATTCGGATAGTAACGGAATAACAGTGATCTAAGCACTGTCCTAAAACACACAACACGTTGGTTCGTCTGATACAAGTGTTATGAATGCAGTGAAAATGAACTATGAATATCTCACTGGATTAAAACATGAATTAACAAGTGTTAATTATTATTATATTTTAATTAACCTAATTACAGCAGTTAGTTTTAAATAGAAAATATTTAACAACATTACTGTAAACATAATATATGTGAAATACCTCAATTCGACAAGTCTTCAGTACACTTACCGCACCTTCCACTCACAGTGACGCACAGGTGTACTTCACAACGGCCGTACACAACTCTCCTGCCGACACATCGGTAGTAGTAGGGCAGAGGCTTCACCAGCGACGGGTAGAAGAAGTCAGAGCGACGATGTCTGCAGCAATCGTAGTTGTAGCCGTTAAAGATGCCACCGTACGGGAAGCGCGCTACAAGCAAATACATATCTACCATCAGAAGCATGTTTCTGAACAATGATTATAGTGAGATCAATGGCTTCCTTTAGATGTGTTGTATGCATGAGTTATACGGGGATTCCTGCAGCTATCGTAGTTGTAGCGTGTTTAATATTCATACAGAAGGGAATACATTATGACATATATAACTACATATAAACATACACATACATACACTCCCTCGAATATGCATTACATACACATGCGCACTCCTTACTCGTGATTGTTAGACATTACGCACCGGATGATTAATATAATATACACGTAAATACGAAAACTTGCGTCTATCGCATATAACATAGTCACATGTTTCACTCACCGTCCGCTGCATAGACAGCTGCGAGAGCCAACAACGCAATGAAGTACTTCGCCATATCGACTGTGGTATACTGAAATTAGGAATATGTGTTTGAAAATCGATCTGATGATCATTCTCATTAACATTACAAACATGTAAAAGTGTTCAATCTAAAACACACCATCATATTTATCATAGTTGTCAGCAAATCAAAGAAGACACGCCAAAGAAAATAATTCACTTACCGCGCAGACAATGAGTGTGCCGCCGGGTCTTCGTCTGATGTCAGTGGTACTGAAGTCCTCAAATGTCTCAGTGTTTATACAACTACACCTCTATCAATCACACCCTGTAAGACGTCAATATGCGAACTTCAACGTAACAGGTGTCGTTGCATATATCCGCTATCCCAAACATGTCACGCTATCAGACAGTTACTTCTATATTGTTTTTAGCATGCGATCGTCCATCTTGTTTTAAAGGCCTCGAGTATCACCTGATTAAAACTCAACTACAACCACTGGCGAAAGAGTGAAATGTACCCATAAACAGTGCTTATGAATACGTATTTCATCTGTCAAAGGACCACCGTTGCGTTGGTAAGTTAATTGAAGCACTGATTTCAAATATAATTTTATGTATTTTTGTATGTCTGTATGTTTCTCTGCTTGAAACCCGCCCGCACGCCCGCACGCACGCACGCCCGCCCGCACGCCCGCACGCACGCACGCCCGCCCGCACGCCCGCACGCACGCCCGCACGCTCGGCCGCATATATGCCTGTCTGTCTGTCTGTATGTCTGTCTGCCTGTCTGCCTGTCTGTCTATATGTCTGTCTGTCTGTCTGTCTGTCTGTCTGTCTGTCTGTCTGTCTGTCTGTCTGTCTGTCTGTCTGTCTGTCTGTATGTATGTATGTCTGTCTGTCTGTCTGTATGTATGTATGTATGTAAGTATGTCTGTCTGTCTGTCTGTCTGTCTGTCTGTATGTCTGTCTGTCTGTCTGTCTGTCTGTCTGTCTGTCTGTCTGTCTGTATGTCTGTATGTCTGTCTGTCTGTCTGTCTGTCTGTCTGTATGTCTGTCTGTCTGTCTGTCTGTCTGTCTGTCTGTCTGTCTGTCTGTCTGTCTGTCTGTCTGTCTGTCTGTCTGTCTGTCTGTCTGTCTGTCTGTCTGTCTGTCTGTCTGTCTGTCGTCTGTCGTCTGTCGTCTGACGTCTGTCGTCTGTCGTCTGTCGGCTGTCGTCTGACGTCTGACGTATGTCGTCTGTCGTCTGTCGTCTGTCGTCTGTCGTCTGTCGTCTGTCGTCTGTCGTATGTCGTCTGTCGTCTGACGTCTGTCGTCTGTCGTCTGTCGTCTGTCGTCTGTCGTCTGTCGTCTGTCGTCTGTCGTCTGTCGTCTGTCGTCTGTCGTCTGTCGTCTGTCGTCTGTCGGCTGTCGTCTGTCGTCTGTCTGTCTGCGTGCCTGTCTGCGTGCCCGATTGCGTGATTGACTGCCTGAGTGTGTGTTTTACCCTTTCCCCTTATTTCTTTCCCTCTGTGCCTTTTTCGCTAAGAAAAGACTGCAACGTCACCTCTTATGGTGTTATTATAAACGAGTACAAACTATGACGTTTTAAGGATATGCAGTATGGTAAAAAAGTTGTTATTTATTATGGTAGCTTGCTGAAATGTTCAGACAATCTTAGTTACATTTAAAGAGGAATGCGAATAAAAAAAAGAATTGTTGACCCCCTTTAACCCTGATCGGGACAGCCATGTTTCAGTCATTGTATTAGCATGGTTCAATGCATCCGTTTGCCATACTACTATTGCGTTACACTGACGGCCGTTATGGTACCCCATAATGTACCTAACCGGGTTACGGTTTTTACAAAGATAAACGGTCTGTGACGCTAACAACTGCTGACACCATGCTGCTTCACACTCGTACGTAAACACGTGCTTAAATCATGCGCTAAAGAAACACCACCGTAGATACGGTTACTTGTCATAATAATAATAATAATAATTAGTTAACTTCTATTGCGCCTATATCCTTAGAAACCAAGCTCAGAGACGCATCAAAAAACATAACCGATCTCATAGTCGGTAAACAAATCAAGTTGTCATCAGATTGATTGATGCGCCAGGGAGCTATGGTGGATAGGCCAGATTGTACAGATATGTTTTTAAATGACGACGGAATTTAGCAATATTTTCAACTGATTTCACGCTAGAAGGAAGCATATTCCATAGAGTAGGCGCACCCACAGCAAAAGCCCTGGTCCCCATATTAGTATTGACCTTTGGTACAAAGAGTAAATCAGAAGTAGATGACCGAAGTTGAATAGGTTTTCTTATAGGAGTAAGTAAAGTATGTAAATACGATGGCTGCTTAGAAGAAAGTGCCTGGTAAGTAATGGTACACATCTTAAACATTATACGATATTGGACAGGCAGCCAATGCAGAGACTTTAGAAGCGGCTTAGAAGGAGTAAAGCGTGGAGACCTAGTCACCACCCTTGCTAAGCAATTTTGAACACGTTGTAGTTTTGTGATATCCTTAATAGCAATATTATGAAAAAGTGAATTACAATAGTCTAATATACTAGTAACTAATGCAGTTGAAATAGTCTTTGCAACAGAAACAGTCAAATATCGACGAATACGCCGCAAATCACGAATGTGGTAAAAACATGTTCGACAAATTTGAGAAATGTGTTCTCTAAAATTTAATTTATCATCAAAAATTACTCCCAAATTCCTAGTCGAAACTGCAGGCATATCATGCTGATTAAGTAAGGGTATAGGAAAAAGAGTCTTAATGTTGTCACGCTGCCGGTGTGTACCAATAATAAGAAACTCAGTTTTATCAGCATTCAGCTTCAATCTACTCTCAGTCATCCAGCAAAAAATGTCATCAATACAAGTTCTAAGCTGCTGTAAAGAACTACTTGCATCTGAAGTGGATAATGATATATAAATTTGAGTATCATCTGCATAAAGATGATGGCTCAAATGATGCCTATTAATCACTAGACTAGGAGTAGTATACAGTGTAAAAAGTAATGGTCCCAAAACTGACCCCTGATGTTAATTCCTGACTTCAGCTAAAGCCTTTGCCATCAAAAACAGTTTGCCGTGGCTGACCAATGAAACCTAGCATCTAGTATGATATCTGGAGCAGTCCTTCCGATTAAAAGATGCAACTGCCTGTGCTACCGTTTGCCAGAAAGCTGAGGACGCAATTCCCCAGTCCGTATTGGATACGATCACTCGCTTTCAAAAAGAAGGGTGACAGAACACAGCAAAATGTGCATACTGGATAGCTTCCTTGAGTCTGGTAACATACTACTTCGACTCTTACGAGCAGACAGGGAGACAAATTTCCTAATGCACATACAAGCTGTGATAGAAACTATTTCGTCCTGGCTGGGCGAATTAACTGTTCCCGATACACCCCAGTGTACATCGCAGAGATGAAGCAACTGGACGAAAGAGAACCACTGATGTATCGCCACATGTGGAGGGGGGGGGGTTGTTGTTGTTCGTAGGTCAGCGAGTCGGATTTTCAATTGTGTCCCTACAGATCAAGCCCAGGAACAAACAATAAGTCGTGAAGCAAAGAGCCAGGTATGTGTTATATGTTTCACACTGCGCAAAGGCGCACTGCTACGCTGGCTAATGACACGTCACATCACGGGCGAATATGCGGAGGCTTTCACGAAAGGTTTCTGGGAACCAATGCAGAAATGCACCATGTCAACATTTGCGGACATGAAGAAAGCCCTCCCAAACGACAAGGATCGAAAGCTGATAATTGACAGTGAGGTATTGTTTCGGCGGCTACTGGGAGTCTCCAAGAGTCGTGATGTTGACCTGAGGAAAGTTCTCCAGTACGAATTGGCTGCAGTGCCATCCCTTGGAGTTGAGCTGTGTGACCATTGTTTTCGATCGCTATGATAATGGGTCAATCTAGACAACAGAACGAGAGCGACGGGGTTCTTCTGCACTGTTACCTAGGTATCAGATCCAGGGGAGCAGACAAGTTCCTAACTACCCAAGTTTCTGAAAGGAGCAGGCAACAAGGCAAGCCTAGCGAATTATATCTCGCGTACATCTTGGAGCATGCAACTTAATACTGTCACGGGACCAGGAGAAGATCATAATTCAGTGTGATGATACAGACGTCTTAGTCTTGTTAGTCTACTATTTCAGCAGAGGACACTTAAGTGACCATGTGTATATGTATGCTGGACATTCCGGAAAGGAGCGATACATTCCTGTACACAGGATTGCGAATGAACTTGGTCAAACAGTGTGTGAGTGTTCCATGAACAGAATAGGTAAGAAAACTGCCTATTCGAAACTGCTCAAAAATGTAGACACTCTGTCGAACCATGAAGATGACCTAGAGCACAGCGTCGCCGTTGCTCGCAGCTATGCACTAGTTCTATACGAAAAGAAGGGAAGTGACATGGACACGCTTGACGAGTTGCGCTACATCATGGCTACGACAACAGACAAGTCCGCATCCACGCTTCCCTCGACGGAGGATGCCTTCAAAAAGCACGTCCTTCGAGCAAAATACCAAACACGGATTTGGTGCAATAGCCTCATGCCTAACGAAGAAGTGATCGAACCAGTTGTCCATGGATGAACTACTTGTGATGATGGAGGTACTACACAGACAATGTTCACTCAGGCATCTGCTCCAGTTGAGGTTCGGTATCTGACTCACCTCTACTGCACCGATAAAGACTGTTTGAATGCGAGGAAATGACATTTTCTCCTTGTCGGACTAGAGTGCATCGATGCTTGTTCTTGTACAGGCTGTGGTAATCAGAACAACAAACCTGAAGGAGATGAAGGAAAGGAGATGGACACAGACGTACGTGTGATTGAATAAATGGGGACTTCGTTTCACTTCATGTGTGGTTTCTGTTATGTTACGAGTAGGCAACAGTTGGCATTTGTTAGCTGCTTTGTGATGATTATGGCTGGAACTTTCCACATGCCTACCCGCATTCATCAACAATTCCCCAAAAAATAGTTTGAGCATTGTCGCAGACTGATGGTTAATGGACCATGTGATACCCACTTCACCATGCTCAAACTAATTTTTCTATTAATGACACATCCTGGGTGATTAATAAAGTCAGGTATGACACTGTTATAACATGTATTGGTAGTAGGGTGCAATAAACTATGCTTCAGTTTGGTCAAAATCACCAACAATCGCCATATGTTTTTACCCTTAACACCCTTTTCAGCATAAAACTGATCTTATGTATATTGAGCGATAACAGGGAACATATCACATACGACGTTGAACTCGTTTCAAACTTATAACTAATTTCAACAGTGGGTCAAACAGGTATCCACTGTACACTAGCTATGACCTTCGACGATACGAAGCATCTAAAATGTGGTGAAAGATGGATCTAAATACCGTATTTCTTAAATACTGAAATAATAAGCTTTGCCAGACGCCATCTTTTAAAATGGCGCGAATTGTTATGTTGTTGAAGGTCAAATAACATGATTGGTATCGCTATCCACCAAGCTATCCAACTACATCAAAATAATTGCTCTAGGTGATGTATTGTTTGACATATCGTAACATTTGTATTGAC
Organism: Oasisia sp. SBJ-2009; assembly: GCA_964017155.1. Taxonomy (NCBI): domain Eukaryota; kingdom Metazoa; phylum Annelida; class Polychaeta; order Sabellida; family Siboglinidae; genus Oasisia; species Oasisia sp. SBJ-2009. Next base: position 45,228,747 of record OZ024865.1, read on the forward strand.
GACCGCCATCTTTAAAAATGGCGGAAATTAATGCCGGAGGAGCAAACAAATTATATATTTGAAATCAGAATACCCTAAAACATATATACTCACATACCACAATTATTGCTCTGCATGCCGTATTTATTAAGATAAAGCAAAAATAAAATTGCAAAAACGTAGTTTGTGCGTTGTCGCAAACAGAGGGTTAATGGATCATGCTATGCCCTCTTCACCATGCTCAAACTTATTTTTGTATCAATGACACACACTGGGTGATGAATAGAGTCAGGTATGACACTGTTATAACATGTATTGGTAGTAGGGTGCAAGAAAATGTGCTTCAGTTCGGTCAAAATCACCAAACATCGCCATATTTGGGGTATATTTTTGGACCCTTAGCCCCTTTATCGGCATAAAACTGCCTAAAATATATTGCTACACATCAATTGCAAAGAAATACATTGATATAACTATCAATTCTAAAAATTCACTGGGCTAATTTAATAAAATAAGCAAGTAAGTGAAAACGTATTTTTTTCATATTTTGCTGCCCACAAAGGGTTAATTCAGGATGTTGTACAAGTTTGCTGCAACTACAACATCGTTTTTCAGAAACTAGAGATTCATACGGTCAAAATGAGACCGGTCTCAGCTTGTTATAACTCCGGTAGGGGTGCATCTATTTTTTTGTACCGGCCGCTGCACTATAAGGCTGACAATCTATTAATTAGGTCACACTCGGAAGCGTAAGACAGACACATTGATCATTCTACAACACACACTCAACTAGTTATTGTCAAGTACAACATTAAAAGTGGCTCGACGATGCCACACGTTATCAGTAAACGTTAAATTGTGCTGGTAGACTATTTCTAACTTGCTCTCCGCAAGACCAAACCCGCTGTCACATCGTCACATTTTACTTTACACGTACTCGCCACCTTCCTGACTGAAAAATACGTCTGTCGTCTGACCCCCTTTAACCCTTATCGGGACAGCCATTTTGAATTTCAGCGGCATCAACCGAAATCCTAGATCTGCATAAAGCACAGGCAAAATCCACTGTAACTTTGTGTAAACATAGCTGACACACACCTGCATGTAATAACATAAATTTGTTTTATTATTTTCAGAATTAGTTTTTCATGATTTTATAACATATCTGTTTCAAAGCATTGAATAATAGTTGAACAATTTGTCATGTAGAATGTTTGCCTGATATATATATATATTTTCAATTTCTCTCTGCTATGACATGGGGAGCAGTATTATGGAGAAGTCCTGACAATGTCAATGCATTTGGTTAGAAACAGCCGCGATCTACGCAATAAGAGAAGTCAGTTCGGGGAAATAACTGCAATGTAGAAAAACGACGTCAAAGTTTGTAAACATTTCAACACTTAATTGTACGACAACACATGTACACATAATAGACTGAAAAGTAAACAATATCAAACATATTTTGTGAAGCATAAATAAGTGTAGTTTTTGGTACATTATACTTTATACCATCTGACATTCTAGTTGCTACACGTGACCCAAACTGTTCATATGTCTATTTTATGTAGTACCTGTTTGAAACAGTTATGTAAAGCGTTCATGATAAATACAGCTGGTATTTAAACAGTTACGGTCCTACATCGGTTACAATATATTGGTAAAAAAATCAGACAATATTTTTAGAAACGTGTATTGAACAACTATGGAATGTGTGATTCAGTTTTGTCTTAGTTTTCGAGTCAATACACCCCTGAAGTGTGCTTTTCATCAAATGTTAGCTTAACAAAACACTGCAGCAAAGATGAGAGAAAGAAATGTTAAGTCGAGTACAAGTGATTTTTGACACCTTTGAACAGTTATTAGTACATGATTTGGTAGAGCCAATTGAGTTGAGTCTGTGGTTAATGCCAGTCCAATATATGTACTCTCTTCGGGGCAAATGTCATTGGCATAGGGATCAGCTACACCCTTCGAACATATAAAACACGTACGATGCCGCGATAGAAAGATCTAAATAGTGTATTTATCAAGATGCGAAATAATAGGCTTTGACAGACGCTTTCTTAAAAACCGGCGCGTATGTATAAGTTGTTGAAGGTAAAAATACCACTTTTGATATCGCTATCGCCCACGCTATCCAAAAACGAAAATCAATTGCTCTATGTGACATAATGGTTGAGATATGGTGACATGTTTATTGACGATCGCCATCTTTACAAATGGCAGAAATAAATATCGGAGGAGTAATAATATTGTAGTAATATTGTATATTTGAATTCTAGTACCCTAAAACATGCATCCGCATATCACAATTATTGCTCTCCCTGACACATTTATACGTGGATATTGAATTTGGTAGCTATTTTGAAAAATGGTCGTCGCCACGTGATGCCCAGTTTTTTTTAATTCCACCTAGTAGAATATTAAAGACATATGCATATATTATTCAAATCAACAGTCAAACTTTCTTAATTACAAAATGTATATAGGGCATAAAGTACCATTTTGAATACAAACAATCCCTCATAGTGATTCGGCGTAGCTACCCTGGGTCATTACGCCATATGAGCCGTAAAACATCCTAAGATATACTGCCCGCGCAATTCGAGCGGTTCTGCACAACTTCCTCGAAGACATGACGCTGTTGGTTTTCTTTTGCTGTAACTAACCTATGGAACACTCTACCTGAACACCTGAACAAAATATACCTGAACACCGGCCGAACAAAATATACAAACACGTTCAAGGCGCGTCTCAGTATTAGTATTGCCCAAAGTTGCTTGTAATGTTTAGTTTTCTCTACCATTCTGTCATCACATGTCGTTGAATGTGATACTACTGATCATCATCATGCTGTCGGTCGCGAAGCGACAAAGACTGCTTCCATCACTTGACTCTTGCTCTCCATTTATCTCTCTGCTGTGAGAGTGATGTCCAGGAGTCGATATTGATGTCTCTCAGCTTCAGGTTTCTCTTGATGGTATCCTTGAACCGGAGGCGAGGGCGCCCTCTCTTTCTCTGACCAGAAGACAGTTGGGAGTAGAGAACCTGCTTTGGTAGCCTGTCTGGTGACATCCTCATGAGGTGTCCAGTCCACCGGAGATTCTTTCTGATCAGAAGATCTTCCATAGATGGTAGCCCTGTCCGTTCGAGTATTTCCTTGTTTGTCACTTTGTCCATCCAGGTTATCATCATGATCGATCGCAGATGTCGCATCATGAAGGCATGCAGCTTTTTCACCTGTCGTCTGTACACTGTCCATGCCTCGGCTCCGTATAGGAGGGTGGACAGCACGATTGCACGGTATATCTTGCCTTTAACCCGCATGGACACATGGTGGTTGTTCCAGAGTCTCTGGCGTAGTCGGCCGAAAGATGCACTAGCTTTGGCCATCCTCCTCTGTATTTCATCGTCAATGCATCCATCACTTGATATAGTGCTTCCGAGGTAGGTGAATTCCAGAACAGAGTTCAACTTGTTTCCATCAACCATGATATCCTCCTCTCGGGTTCTTGTAGAGTTGGATTGGTACAGCACCTCGGTCTTCTTGATGTTAATCTTCAGGCCAAACTTCTTTGACGCATTGGAGAAAGCATCCACTATATTCTGCATCTCTTCAGCAGAGTGTGCAACCAGTGCACTGTCATCTGCGAATAGCAGCTCTCTCATCAGTATCCGAGTAGTCTTGGTCTTCGCTCTGAAGTGTGCGACGTTGAATAGGTCAGCGCTCTGTCTGGACTGTATGTAACAAGATTTAACAAGATTTAACAAGATTGCCACCTAGAGAATCAACTCTAGATGGCAGGTGGACAAGGAAGCCGTTTGGCTTATCGAGAGTCCAACCTATCTATCTAAGTATACCCTGCCCGTCTTAGGTATATGTCAATTTTATTTTTAAACATATTAACACTTCTAGCACCTACACAATCAGCTGATAATTTGTTCCATTCGTTTACTATTCTTTGGGAAAATGAAAATTTTCTAATATCTAGTCTACACTGCTTCTTTGCTAATGCAACTCCATGTCCTCTAGTCCTTCTCTCTTCCTTGACCGTGAAAAAAATATTTCTGTCAATATTTTCATACCCATTCAATATTTTAAAAACCTCAATCTGATCTCCTCTCAATCTTCTGGTTTCTAGTGTTGTTAGACCACATTCCTTTAGACGCATTTCATAACTAATATTCCTGAGTTTTTGTATCATTTTTGTTGCTCTCCTTTGTACTCTTTCTAGCATATCAATATCCTTCTTGCGATATGGCCTCCATGCTTGTATACAATATTCTAAATGAGGCCTAACTATTGTTTTATAAAGCGGTATTATTAGTTCTTTTTCTTTGTATACTATATTTCGCCTAATTAATCCAAGAATTTGGTTTGCCTTCGCTGCTGCAATTCCACACTGCTCTGATACCTTCATGTCAGCACTAATGGTTAAACCTAAGTCCTTTTCCTTTACAGTAGTATTTAGTACAGTACCACCCATTGTATATTGTGCATTTTCATTCCCATGTCCTGTGTGGAGGCACTTACACTTTCCAAAGTTAAACAGCATTTGCCATTTCTCAGACCATTCTATCAACTTATTTAGATCATCTTGTAAATGCTGTCTATCTGCATCACTTTTTATTTTCCTAAACACTTTTGTGTCGTCCGCAAACTTCAACACCTTGCTTGTTACGTCATCATCCAAATCATTGATATATATTAAGAATAAAATAGGTCCCAATACTGATCCTTGCGGTACTCCACTCAAAACAGATTTCCAATTTGAAACCTCCCCATCAACTACTACTCTTTGTCTTCTATCAATAAGCCATTTTTCTATCCAGTTAATCATACTATTTCCTATGCCATGGGCCTTTAGTTTAAGTAGTAATCTTTGGTGTGGCACTTTGTCAAAGGCTTTTTTAAAATCTAAGTATATTATATCTACTGGTGATCCCTCATCTACCCACTTTGTGACATCTTCCAAAAAACATAACATATTTGTTAAGCATGACCTCGCTTTTAAAAACCCATGTTGAGATGTGTTTATCAATTTATTTTTAACAAGAAAATCAACCAAGTGATCTTTAATTAGTCTTTCTAATAGTTTACAAATCACCGATGTTAAACTCACTGGTCTATAGTTCTCTGACTTGCTTCTTGATCCTTTTTTAAATAATGGTATGATGTTTGCTTCTTTCCATTCTACCGGAACCACTCCTTCCTCTAATGCCAAATTGAACACTGTTGCAAGTGGTATGCTAATTTGTTCTACAATTTCCAGTAGTAATTTGGGAGGAATCCCATCCACTCCTGGTGATTTATTATCCTTCATATCTCTTATTTTCATAGCTACCATTTTTGGGGTTACAGTTAGTTGTCCTAAATAGTCACACTCTCTCCCTTCGAACTTAGTCTCTAGTACTGGTAATGTACTAATATCTTCCCTGGTAAACACCGAACTAAAGTATTCATTTAGGTTTTCTGCCATTAAGAATCCCTCCGTTATTATGTTTCCATCACTACCTTCTAGTGGCCCGACCTTATATTGAACTTTCTGTTTACTTCGAACATACGCATAAAAACTCTTGCTGTCATGTTTTATGTTGAAAGCTATTTTTTGTTCATAGCTTCTCTTCGAATTTCTAATTTCAGCTGTAGCTTGATTAAGTGCTTCTTTATAAATGGCATAGTCTTCTTCACTTCCAGTATGTCTATATGTCTTCCACATCATTTGCTTGTACTTGATTTTTCTAATGGCTTCCTTCGATAAGTGTTTCTTCTTTGACCTTTTCCCTTGTTTTTTCAAGGGGACAAATTTGTCAACGACGCAGTCAATTTCCCTCTTTAAGATATTCCAGCATTCTGTTGCTGTCTTATTCTTCAGTGTGTTATTCCAGTCTATCTTCGCTAAATATTCCCTCATGTCCTTATATCTTCCTTTGTGAAAATTTGTCCTGTACCGTATTTTTCTGTTCCGTTCTCCTTTTACTTTGATGATAAAAAGTAATTGGTTATGATCACTACATCCCAGTGGCTCACATATATTGACATTATCAACAAATTCCTTCTGTGAGCTCAAAACTATGTCCAACACGTTCTTGTCCCTGGTTGGTTCTAACACATGTTGAAAAAGGAAACTATCTTGTACTAAATTTAAAAACTCTTGATCCTCTCTCCCAGGACTCTGTAGAGATGTCCACTTTATATGCCCATGGTTAAAATCCCCCATAATAATACAGTCCCGTTTACTCACTTCTTTTATAGCGTTGTGCATTTTTTCATTCTCTTCTATGCTTATGTTTGGACTACGATAAACTAACCCAACAGTTAATGTTGAGTTTCCTGTAACTATGTTACACCAGACAGCTTCACATTCTGCTTCTTTTTCTAATTTTATTTCATAAGCCTGGATGGATTCTTTAATATATAAAATAACTCCGCCTCCCCTTCTTCCTAATCTATCTTTCCTAAACATTACATATCCTGTCATTCCTAATTCGGCATCTGATATATCGGGGGTGGCCCAAGATTCAGTTATACCTATTATGTGAGGGTCAATATCTTCTACCATAATGTTTAGTTCATTTCTTTTGTTTACTATGCTCCTTGCATTTAAACAAACACATTTATAACCAAATTTCGTAGGGCTTTCCAGGCTGTTTTTTGCTGATTTCTTTTTGCTGTCTTTAGCTATGCCTCTAGTATTTGGCTTCTCTGTGTATCCCCCCTGCGAAACTAGTTTAAAAAATTGCAACCTGTTCCTCTGTCCATAGATTGTAGCAGGTTCTCGGAGAACACTGCTGCGCCCTTTCCGCTTAGATGGAGGCCATCTCTCACGTACATATCTTCCTTCCCAACAAAGTATCCCCACAAATCTACAAATCCAACTCCTTCTCCTTCACACATCTGCTCCACCAGAGCATTGATTGCCATCCTCTTACAGTTTCTATAGGTTGCTCCCCTTCCTCCGATTACTGGCAAGATTCCTGAGATAATGATCTGTTCAACTCTTGTCTTCTTCAGTTTCCCTACCAACTGTCTGTATCTTTGCACTATTCTAGTTGTCCCTTCCCTGTCTGCATTGTTCGTCCCTACATGTACTAATATCGATCCTCCCTGGCCATGCCCCAACACGTTCTCTACCCTATCTGTCACATGCTCAATCCGAGCGCCCGGAAGACAAACAACAACATCTTCTCCTTTGTTTAACGTCTTGTCCGTCTTTCGCAAAATTGAGTCGCCCATAAAAACCCTTTCTGTTCTCAATGCACCCTCGATCACTGCTTCAGAGTAGCTCCTCCGTTTTGCATCTCCCTGGTTGCTGACTTTCCCCCCTGCCGCTTTCTCTGTTCCTTTCTTTCCTGTCTCTTTTCTTCCTGATATCTTCCTTGTTATTGACTTCCGTTTGGTCATATCTACTCTCAGTTCCTTTCTTCCCTTCGTCTTTCCTCCTGTCGCATCTACTTCTATCATCTCCTGTCCCCTTGTCCCTCCCTCCTTCTCTACTGTCACTTTCTCCACTGTCTCCTTCATGCATGGCATGTTTTCTGTTGTTCTTTCTCCATTTGTTTTCCTTGCTATCATCCTCCCTCCTCTCTCCATCCCCTTCACAAGATCCGTTAGCTTAGCTAGCTCTGCCGTCAGACAGTCCACTTTCCAACACCCTAAACATTGGAAAGTAAACCCTTCCTCCGTTGTCTCTGACCAAGACTTTCCGCACCCCGATAAGGCAAAATCCACCAAGCTGTGGCAGTGATCACACAGCAAGTGCCTCCTTGCCTTCACTTGCCGCTTGGAAGGTGCCATAATACGATTGATCAAATCAACTTAGTTTATACCAACTTAGTCTTTAGAAAGACTGTTTGTTTATTGTGTACAGCAACTGCAGCACACTACGTGTTATAAACAACTTACTACCTATGCTACCATGAACAATAATTTTATTCTGTACTGGTACCGTTCCCTAGCGGATACTTTGGACACTACCTATATAAACAGACTAGGGCTTTCTGCTAAAACACTTGCTTATTTTTAATAACAATGGCACCGAATCAAAGAATTATCCTATGTATGCAGCTGTTTTGCTTACCACTTTATCTGTTATATATCATATCAATTTATCAGATTTGCTAAGTTTTGTTTACAATCTTGTTGAAAGCTAGATTACCCTATTTCACCCACTATAAATAATAGTATGCACAAACTAAGGATTCCTACTAAAAAGCTTGTTTATTTTTAATAACAATGATACCTATTCAGAGTGTTACCTTACACATATAGTTGTTACGCTTATTGCTTTGTCTCTTATATACGATATCAAATAAACAGATTTTGCTCAGTCTTGTTTACAATTTGTCGAAGGCTAGATTACCCTATTATCACCCACGTATACTAATTTGTTCAAAAATACTGTTTACTAACTAAATTTAACTAAAACTGCCACTCAATATATGTCTAGTACACCCTTATGAATAACCTTAGCACAAAAATAATACTTATCAATCAATACTTCCGCTTGTTTTTCAACTTTTATACACCACCAAATTCAAACATCTGCATCCACCAAGTTTCCCGCCATTCCCGCCATCCATGTAGACACCATCCCCCATGTCTCGGAAAGCATCATCGAGCATTGCTGATAGGAAGATGGAGAACAGCGTGGGGGCCAGTACACATCCTTGCTTGACCCCATTTGTGACACTGAACGATTCCGAGGCTTCCCCTCCAACACTAACATTTGCCATCATTCCGGTGTGTAGTGCCTCGATCATTGTTGTGAACTTCTCTGGGCATCCATACTTCCTCAGTAGCTGCCATAGCCCGGTTCTCCCAACTGTATCGAACGCCTTACTGAAGTCGACAAATACCATGTACAGTGGTCGGTCCTGCTCAATGCACTTTTCTTGTAGTTGTCGGAGACAAAATATCATATCCACGGTGCTCCGGTTACCTCTGAAGCCACATTGAGTCTCTGGAACTACCTCTGGTGTTATGTGGGTAGATAGTCTGTTGAGTAGGATCCTGGCGAAGATCTTGCCTGCTATGGAAAGAAGAGAGATTCCTCTATAGTTCCCACAGTCTGTTCGATCACCTTTCTTGTAGATGGTTACAATGCTGGCATCCTTCCATGTTTGTGGTACAGAACCCACCTCCCAGGCATTGGTGATTAGTTGGTGCAGTCTGCTGAACAGATTGTCTCCTCCGTGCTTCCATACTTCTGCAGGAATTCCATCTCCTCCAGGTGCTTTGCCATCTTTCAGGCCGGCGATTGCTTTAGCCATGTCATCCATAGTTGGAATCTCATCTAGGCTTGTCTTGATAATGCGCTGCGTGATGTTGTCCAAAGCTTCGTGATCTATATCTCCAGGGACGTTGAGTAGCTTCTGGAAGTGTTCACTCCATCTTGCCACAACTCTCTTGCTGTCAGAGAAGGTCTCCATTCCATCTGCTGATTTCAGTTGAACAGGTCCCTTCTTTTTGGGTCCCCACACTTCCTTCAGTCCATTGTAGAAGCCCTTCATGTTGTTACTGTCAGCAGCTCTCTGCAGCTCCACTGCCTTCCTTTCCCACCAGTCTGACTTCAGTGCAAGGGTGTGTTTTTGTAGCAGTCTGCATGCGTCTTTATATGCTGCAGTGGTGGATCTAGTGCTCCTGGTTTGCAACACTCTCTGGTGGGCTTGGTCTCTTCTGCTCATAAGAGTTTGTAGCTCCTGATCGTTGGGGTCGAACCAGTCTTGGTGTTTTCTGTCTGGCTTGCCAAGATATGTCTTGGCTGTGTTGTACACGACCTGCTGCAGAGTTTCCCATTCCTCGTCTGGTGTTGAGTTTTCCTTCTCGTCCCATTGGGCGAGAGCACTGTCCATTTCCTGCTCAAAACTCTCCCTATGGCTGGTGGTACTTAGTTTTGCTGTGTTGAGCTTGGTCGGCTGACTTGTTCCTTGCCTGTTGTGCTTTTGTCGTATTCTGAAAGCCACTTTTGACCTCAGCATCTGGTGATCGGTTCAACAGTTTGCTCCACGCATGGCTCGGGTACTGTGGATGTCCATCTTATCCCGACACCTCGTGATGATGAAGTCGATCATATGCCAGTGTCTGGAACGAGGATGCATCCAGGTGGTCTTGCGTTCATCCTTCTGCTTGAACATGGTGTTCGTCACTATCAGTTCAAACTCAGAGCACAGAGCCAGTAGAAGCTCGCCATTGGAGTTGCATTTCCCAATCCCATGTTTGCCCATGACCAAGGGCCACTTGTCATTGTCTCTTCCTATCCTCGCATTGAAGTCTCCTATCAGCAGTAGCTTATCTGTACGGGGGATGCCACTGAGCACACTTGCCAGCTGGTTGTAGAAGGCCTCCTTGTTTTCGTCTGGGTTTGTCATTGTCGGAGCATACACGCTGATAATTGTAGCAAAGTTGTCCTTACTCAGAGGTAGTCTCATCGTCATGATTCTGTCACTTACTGGCCGTGGCATTTCTGTCAGCTTTGTGACGATATCCTTTTTGATAGCAAAGCCCACTCCGGCCTCCCTTCTTTCTCCTTCGGGTTTGCCACTCCAGAAGAAAGAGTATTCCAAGTCGTTGAGACTACCAGACTCTGAGAACCTTGTTTCACATAGGGCGGCGATGTCGATGTTGTATTTGGCAAGTTCCATTGCTACTAGTGCCGTGCGTCTTTCTGGTCGGTTAGCTCCTTCTCGGTCGAGGAGAGTCCTCACGTTCCATTGTCCAATTGTCAGTAGTTGTCTTCTTTGTCTTCTTCTTCCTAGCTGATTTTTCACTGTCGATGGAAGATGAGGTCGAGCAGCGCGGTCCTTGGTAACCCGGGCGACGGCCGATCCGGTTGAATTGAATTGAAGGCTTTTGCAAGTTACTAGCGACACTCTCTCGGGGAACAAATATAGGTCTCACACCGGCAAGAACATGTCAAGACAGGCGCAAGCTATTTGTCCCTGCAGTGGCTGGTCGAGAGATGTTGGGAATTCCATACATCAACCGCCCTTGATGCTGTCACAGTGACATGGTTTTCTGGTTAGGGTTTGCTCCCTTAGCCTTCGGTTCTGACAAGAACCTGTACCACAAGGCAGTGGTTTACAACTCTGCAGGGCAGGGGCGTCAAACTCCCTGAGGTATTGCAATACCTGCATTGCAATACCTGCATACCCATACATAATGATATTATACTAGCGTATAAATACACATTCCGAGACATTTCTCTTCGCTATGAATCACTTCCTCCGTGTCTCATGTACATTGCCAGGCAGACCGGTGGACGTCACTGCAATTGAAAACATAAATCGAGTAATGATTACTGACACATTTATAAATATGAAAATATATATTTGATGATAAAATACATACAAATATACACATACGTGGTAAAATCCATTCACATGGGTATTTGTTTTTATTAAAACGGCACCGTAATACCCATGTGAATATACTTTACCACGTATGTGCATATTTGTATGTATATCATCAAATATACACAGCCACAAAATATATAAATAATATAGATATATATACATATTGTTTATATATTTTGTGGTGGTATATATTTGAAGATATACATACAAATACACACATACGTGGTAATGCACTATGACAACACTATGATACCGTCCTCCCATATTTTATTATTATTGACTTTATAATTTATCATACAGGTAACTGTGTTGTATGATGGGTGGTCAACGCAATTTCGATGCACAAGACACGTATGCTTATTTGACTGCCATAAACATTATAAATAACTACAATACTAAGTCTTTATTGCAACTGTATGTCGTAGCTGTTTTTTCATTTTGACAGTGGGGAGTCATCTGCGCAATGTCCACCTTGCATGAAGTATCCGCGCGCTGTTACATTTGTGAAGAAAATGTATCATGAACACGAAACTTACCCAAAGTTGTGCTCTTATTTATTATTTCTGCCCATGTTTGCTGCGCATTTCTGCAGTGAAATATATCCGACAGGGTAATACTGCCGCGGTGTTTTTGCTAAGAAAAAGGTTAACGTGTGAAATGTATACACAAGCAGGTGTTATGAAAATAACTCATCTAGGTGCATTAGTTGTATCCTGGACTATACCAGACGGGGGAAGCGTGTCGCCGGCACGTCGTGAAGAGTAGAAAAACTTGTGGCTTTTGTTCGTAACACGTTAAGGACACACCACAACAAACAGTGCCTTATAAAAAAAACCTACCAAGCACTGTATGGTCAACATATTTAACATATTTGAGACAATAAAATGTACCATTATGTAGATAATTCAATGCTCTTCAGAATAGCAGAGAAATAATAATGATAAAGATACACCTTTAAAAGTAACATGTACCATATTTTTCGATATCTAGGTCACGCCAGTGAGGAACAGGGTACCCGGTCAAAAAAGGCTGCTGAGTGCTAATGGGTTAAGTACATAATATGGTCAACACTACCAGCATTGGTGTGTGATATAATATTTATGTTGGTGCTGTACCAGCAAAGGTAAAACTTACCTCTCTTAGATGGACAACGGAATATGGGTTCACCTCGTCATTGTCTTGGAGATGCACAGTTGAACACTGACACATTAAGCAAATTGTTTCTGAAATTATGTTACTTCTCATAAACCATAACGCTTCATGGTAAATTTCGAACATTCATAATTGTTAACATTAGTCTGTTATTATCCTGCTGTGTTATCTGAACAGATTTTGCAGACAGCCACCGAGGACTATGAGTGGGTGAGTAATATTATAATACTGGCGAATACAGTTACTCTTACTCTTACTTTTCACCTGCGAGCGATCCTTGCGGATCAGTATATGTTTGGGTGGATGGATGGATGGATAGTTTAAGTTATTGATTGATTAATTGATTACTTGATTGCTTGATTAACTGAATCAATATATGGTCGGGTGGAAGGATAGTTTAAGTTATTGATTGATTAATTGATTACATGATTCCTTGTTTAACTGATTACTTGATTACTTGATTACTTGATTGCTGGATTACTTGAATAATTGATCAATTGCTTAATTTCTTGATTTCTTGATTTCTTAATTAATTTATTAATTGAGTAATTGTTCAATTGATCAATTGACTAATTGATTCATTGATTCATTGATTCATTGATTCATTGATTCATTGAATCATTGAATCATTGAATCATTGAATCATTGACTCATTGACTCATTGACTCATTGACTCATTGACTCATTGACTCATTGACTCATTGACTCATTGACTCATTGACTCATTGACTCATTGACTCATTGACTCATTGACTCATTGACTCATTGACTCATTGACTCATTGACTCATTGACTCATTGACTCATTGACTCATTGACTCATTGACTCATTGACTCATTGACTCATTGACTCATTGACTCATTGACTCATTGACTCATTGACTCATTGACTCATTGACTCATTGACTCATTGACTCATTGACTCATTGACTCATTGACTCATTGACTCATTGACTCATTGACTCATTGACTCATTGACTCATTGACTCATTGACTCATTGACTCATTGACTCATTGACTCATTGACTCATTGACTCATTGACTCATTGACTCATTGACTCATTGACTCATTGACTCATTGACTCATTGACTCATTGACTCATTGACTCATTGACTCATTGACTCATTGACTCATTGACTCATTGACTCATTGACTCATTGACTCATTGACTCATTGACTCATTGATTCATTGACTCATTGACTCATTGACTCATTGACTCATTGACTCATTGACTCATTGACTCATTGACTCATTGACTCATTGACTCATTGACTCATTGACTCATTGACTCATTGACTCATTGACTCATTGACTCATTGACTCATTGACTCATTGACTCATTGATGAATTGATGAATTGATGAATTGATGAATTGATGAATTGATGAATTGATGAATTGATGAATTGATGAATTGATGAATTGATGAATTGATGAATTGATGAATTGATGAATTGATGAATTGATGAATTGATGAATTGATGAATTGATGAATTGATGAATTGATGAATTGATGAATTGATGAATTGATGAATTGATGAATTGATGAATTGATGAATTGATGAATTGATGAATTGATGAATTGATGAATTGATGAATTGATGAATTGATGAATTGATGAATTGATGAATTGATGAATTGATGAATTGATGAATTGATGAATTGATGAATTGATGAATTGATGAATTGATGAATTGATGAATTGATGAATTGATGAATTGATGAATTGATGAATTGATGAATTGATGAATTGATGAATTGATGAATTGATGAATTGATGAATTGATGAATTGATGAATTGATGAATTGATGAATTGATGAATTGATGAATTGATGAATTGATGAATTGATGAATTGATGAATTGATGAATTGATGAATTGATGAATTGATGAATTGATGAATTGATGAATTGATGAATTGATGAATTGATGAATTGATGAATTGATGAATTGATGAATTG